>CM061134.1:71837491-72437491 GCA_030789695.1 Scilla litardierei | reverse complement strand
ATCACACCCCCCAACTAGCGTTTTGCAAGTCTCTAGCAAAATGAGCGAAATACGATACCAAATATACACCTAGATCACCTTATCAGGTCTCAAATCATTCATCACCATACTACAAAGACAAAAGAAAATGTCCACACACTAATGCCAAGATTTCATGCTCATTATATAATGGTACTCATGGGTTTACAATGAAAAGAAAGTATCTCTAAAATGGTCATTAAATCAACTTAACTTCACTTTACATTACTTCATAGCGAATGGTATGCAAAATCAATGGCTCACACCTTTCAATCAAAGTTTATAACTTGGAGCGTAGATGTATCATGCAAAGCAAGCAAAAATAGATTGGCATCAAGACATACACACGTCAATTTTCATTCATAGGAAATCACACCATATCTTGTGCTATCTTTAAGCTTTGGAAGTTCTCTTGCCATGCTAATGATGCACACTTTTTCTTGCTCTTCTTTTCTCATTTTATTGGTTCTGCGTAACGCGCATCAAGCAACATTTGCAGAAAAAATGTATAACTTGGATCGCTCCATCATATGATTGAGGTTCCAGTCAATGGCTCCCAAATCAGACGATATTAGGGCATTAGGCCAAGAAGGACCCCTCGGACTGTACTAATCGAGCCAACCAAGTTATTTCTTTAATGACACATTTATTCGTTCATTCATTCTTCTTCATTCATCTTATTTTATTCTTTCTTTTGTGTGTGCATAAATAACTTAGCAAGATGGCTTCCTTTTCTTTATTCTTTCACAAGAATGGGTTATCCTAATCATTTCAAAAGACAGTGTAGACTTTCCACCCAAGATCACACAAAGCATGCAAATAGCAATGAATATGAGATAAAAAACAATGCTCCAGTCATTTTGTGATGGTGTGTTCCATTGAAAGCATAGACTTGCTAATTCATAATTTCAAGATTAATTAAGTCATCATTCAATCCTACCATAGAGATATATTAACAGAGATTTACCATGAGTACTAGCATTCATATCGAATGAGAATGAAATATGTAACAATAGCGGTGGAGGAAAATAAATCATATGTGAACAGTGGTGAATAGACTTCGAGAATTGTCATCACATGAGGATCATTTCTAGGTGTAATAAGCATTGGCGATAAATCTTGACTCAATCCCATTTTATTTAAAAAAAATTTCAAAAGGGAACTACTAAAATAAAAAAAATAAAATAAAAATAAAAATAAAAATAAAAATCCTAAAAGTTTATACCCTCCCCCCAACTTAAAATAAGCATTGTCCTCAATGTTAAGGAGAGGGAATCATGGAAACAACACACCTGATTAGTTACCACCCGAAGGTGGATCTGTGAGGTCAATGGTGGTATCCTCTCTGGCCCAAAGCTCTTGAAAGTGTTTCAGACGTTGTCCATTGACTTTGAATTCATGGCCATCCTTTTCATTCACTAAGACCACCGCTCCATGTGAAAAGACTTCTTTGACAAAGTATGGTCCCGTCCATTTTGAGCGCAGCTTTCCTGGAAATATATGGAGTCTTGAATTGTACAACAGAACCTTGTCTCCACTTTTGAATTCCTTTCGAAGGATCATCTTGTCGTGCACAGCTTTCATCCTTTCTTTTGCGAGCTTTGCATTTTCATATGCCTCACGTCGTATCTCATCAAGCTCCATGATCTGCAATTTACGAGAAACATTTGATGAGTCATCAAGCAAATTAAGTGTTTTAATTGCCCAAAAAGATTTATGCTCTAATTCAACAGGAAGATGGCAATTTTTTCCATAAACCAAACGAAACGGTGACATCCCTAAGATAGTCTTGTATGATGTCCTGTAGGCCCATAGAGCTTCAGGCAAGCGAAGACTCCAATCTTTGCGTGTTGGATTCACTGTTTTCTGAAGAATGTTCTTGATTTCCTTGTTCGCCAATTCCGCTTGCCCATTTGTTTGAGGATGGTAAGGTGTTGAAACTTTATGTGTCACCCCAAATTTCTTCATTAGATTTGCAAAGAGCCTATTACAGAAATGAGAACCTCCATCACTGATAATGGCCTTTGGCACTCCAAAGCGCGAGAAGATGTTCTCTTTCAAAAATTTCAGCACAATGGAAGCGTTGTTGGACCTGCAAGGAATAGCTTCCACCCATTTAGAAACATAATCAATGGCAACCAATACAAATATATATCCAAAAGATGGTGGAAAAGGCCCCATGAAATCAATACCCCAACAATCAAATAATTCTATTTCTAGCATGTGATTCAATGGCATCATGTTTCTTTTGGTAATTCCCCCCAATTGTTGACAACGCACGCATGATTTACAATAGGCATAGGCGTCTTTAAACATACTAGGCCAATAAAAACCACTCTGTAAAATTTTGGCAACAGTCTTATGAGTTGAAAAGTGCCCCCCACATACCCCATCATGGCAAAAATGTAAAACACTATCAAACTCTTGGTCGGGTATACATCTCCTTACAATTTGGTCTCCACAGTATTTAAAAAGATAAGGATCATCAAAATAGAATGATTTTACCTCATGCTTGAAGCGTTTGAAATCTAAAGAGGACCAATGTGGAGGGGTTCTACCTGTCACCAAATAATTAGCTATATCGGCATACCATGGTAGAGTGGAGATGGCGAAAAGCTGCTCATCTGGGAAAGAATCTCGCAATGGAATGGTAGGCGACTCTGTTCCCACCGTCAATCTAGAAAGGTGATCTGCGACATTATTTTCAACTCCCTTCTTATCCTTGATATGAATATTGAATTCCTGCAAAAGAAGAATCCATCGTATAAGTCTTGGTTTAGCATCCTTTTTAGATAAAAGATATTTCAGTGCAGAATGATCTGTAAAGATGAGAATAGGTGATCCCAATATGTAGCTTCTGAATTTCTCCAATGCAAACACCACCGCTAGCAACTCTTTCTCCGTAGTAGTGTAGTTCCGTTGTGCTTCATTCAAAGTTTTACTGGCATAATAGATAACACAAGGAACTTTCTCTTTCTTTTGCCCAAGCACTGCCCCCATCGCGTAGTCACTTGCATCACACATAATTTCAAATGGCATGCTCCAGTCTGGAACCTGCAAAATAGGGGAGGAAACAAGTGCGTTCTTTAATTTATCAAATGAAACTTGACACTCTTGTGTCCATATGAAATCAGCATTTAAAGTTAGTAAGTGGCAGAGGGGGCGGGAGATGGCGCTGAAATCCTTTATGAATCTTCGATAAAATCCTGCATGGCCTAGAAAGGATCGTATGTTCTTGACACATTTTGGTGTAGGCAACTTCTCAATCACCTCAACTTTTGCTCTGTCTACCTGAATACCTGCTTTGGAGACTAGGTGTACAAAAACCAAACCTTCAGTTGTCATGAAATGACACTTTTCCCAGTTTAACAGCAGGTTCTTTTCCTGGCACCTGTGCAAGACAAGAGCTAAGTTAGATAAACAATTTTCAAATGAAGTGCCATATACAGAGAAATCATCCATAAACACTTCCATAATCCTCTCAACCATATCGCTAAAGATACTCAACATGCAACGCTAAAAAGTAGCAGGTGCATTGCATAATCCAAAAGGCATTCTCCTAAAAGCGAAAGTTCCAAAGGGGCAAGTGAAGGTAGTCTTCTCTTGATCCTCTGGAGCAATCTCTATCTGATAATAGCCAGAATAACCATCTAGAAAACAATAAAATTCGTTACCTGCTACTCTTTCCAAGATTTGATCAATGAAAGGTAATGGAAAGTGATCTTTTCGTGTTTTAGCATTTAACTTTCTGTAATCAACACACATCCTCCAACCTGTGGTGGTCCGCATCGGTATAAGCTCATTACTCTCATTTCTTACCACTGTGAGGCCTGATTTCTTCGAAACCACCTGTATGGGGCTAACCTATCTGCTGTCTGAAATAGGATATATTATACCTGCAGCAAGTAGCTTAAGAATCTCCCCCTTAACAACCTCTTTCAATGTTGGATTTAATCGACGTTGCATCTCACATGTAGGTTTGGCATCATCCTCAAGATAAATATGATGAGTGCAAATTAAGGGATTTATACCTGTAATGTCCGCAATAGACCATCCAATGGCCCCTTTGTGTTCCCTAAGCACATCGAGCAAAGCAATTTCTTGTTCAGGTGTGAGTTTAGAGGATATTACCACAGGGAAGGTCTCCTCCTTTCCAAGGAAAGCGTATTTCAAATAGTCTGGCAGAGGCTTTAATTCCAGCTTTGGATGCTCAATCTCTGAAGGTTGTTGTGGTGGCAATTCCACTGGCAATGTCTCGAACTTTGGCACCCATGCATCCCTTGATCTTTCATTTTTGCCCTGCACAAAATAAGATTCATCAATATCTTCGAAATTATAATCAATAAAATTGGACGAATATTCATACTTAGCATCAAAATAGTCTTCGATTAAGCTCTCAATAAAGCATACCTCTTTCACGTCATCCACATTCGCAGGTAACTTACATGATTTAAAAATGTTCAGCTCAAGTTTCATGTTACCAAATCTTATATTCAATTGTCCATCCCTACAATTTATCATAGCATTGCAAGTTGCTAGGAATGGACGTCCTAATATAATCGGAGTGCAATTACCTGATTGTGGCCCATAAATATCAAGGACGATAAATTCCACGGGATAATAGAACTTGTCAACCTGGACCAACACATCCTCCACGCATCCTCGTGGGATTTTTACCGACCTGTCTGCTAACTGTAAAACTACAGGTGTCGTCTTCAGCTCCCCCAATCCAAGCTGCACATAAACAGAGTAAGGTAAAATATTAACACTAGATCCCAAATCAAGTAAAGCATCTCCAAATTTCTTAGTTCCTATAATGCATGGGATAGTAGGAGAACCTGGATCCTTATATTTAGGAGGAGTGTCATGTTGTACCATTGCACTTACCTGTTGTGTTAAGAATGCTTTCTTTTTCACATTTAGACTCCGCTTTACAGTGCATAGCTCCTTCAGAAATTTAGCGTATGCACGCACTTGGTTGATTGCATCAAGTAATGGGATATTTATTTTTACCTGCTTGAAGATATCTCTTATCTCTGCCTGATACTTATCTTTTGATGGTGGAGTGAGTCTATGTGGGAATGGAGCTGGAGGTACATATGGCTCTGGCTCTTTTTCTGCAACCTCTTCCTCAACCTGCAAACTTTCAGGTGCTTGTGCCTCCTCTTTCTCCTCAGCTGGTTGTTCATGTCTAGGCATCTCTGGCTTTTCAATTTCACGTCCGCTACGCAATGTAGTCACTGCCTGACATGGTTTGACGTTGTTTCCTGAAAAAGAGGAAGAAGGATTCGTATTAGGATTTGCAATAGGCTGAGCAGGTAATTTACGTTTGTCTTGTGATGCTATAAATCTCGAAAAATTCTCAGTGAGCTGTTGTTGCATCTGAGCCATCTGTTGAACTGCAGCAGTGAGACTCTGAATTTCATTGTTCTGCTCCCTTTTTCCTTGATAGTTGGAGTGGTTGGGATGGTAATAGGGAGTGGATGTCTGCTGCTTCTGCTGATATGAAGCCCCTCCTTGGTTTGATGGGTTCTTCCAATTGGCGTTGTAGCCTTGATTTGCCACCCAATTCACCTCTGATTCTGGATTTCTGTCCAATTCTTTAATCGCTGGGATCAGTGGGCAGACGGTAGTATCATGAACTGGCTTCTCGCATATGACGCAGTATGGCTCTGATGTGACTGCCTTTGCTACTCTGAGATCAATATTTTGTAGCTTTTGCGTCACCAATGCCTCCACTTGTGCCATCAATGCATCTTCAGGCTTCAAAGTCTGCAAGCCACCTTTTGTTTGATGTGTAGACATGGACCTGTCAAATTCTGAAGGTGGCTCACATCTTCTTGCATTCTCTGCAATGTTCTCCAAATATGCCCAAGCCTCCTTCGGGGTCTTCTCAAAGAAAGCTCCATTGCACATCATCTCTACATATTGCTTTGTATTTGGCTGCAATCCATCGTAAAAGAATCCAATGGTGCGTCCCTTGTCAAAACCGTGATGTGGGCACGCCAACAGAAGCTACTTAAATCTTTCCAAAGTTTGATCGTATGCTTCAGTTTCCTTCTGCGAAAAAGACATGATATGCCTCTTTAAAGCTTGAGTCCTGGCCAAAGAAAAGAATTTTTTCAGAAACTCAGTTTGTATGGTTAGCCAAGAAGTAATAGATCTAGGAGGTAATGCATTGAACCAATTCTTTGCCTTGTCTTTCAATGAGAATGGAAAAAGTTTAAGATAAACAACATCATTACTAACTTTTCCATCCAACTGTGTAGAGCATGCTTCTTCAAACGTTTTAATATGCAAGTAAGGGTTTTCCCTATCCTCTCCATGGTAAGAGGGAAGGATCTGGATCACCCCGGCTTTAAGCAAAAAAGAATGAGCACCCTCAGGTAACACAATGCAAGATTCAGACGCAACTCTAGTGGGCATATAAGTAGCACTCAATGGTAGTTCTTGTGGGTGTACAAGCGGTTGTTCGTTATTATTAGCCATGTTTTCAATTCTTATCAATCTGTGTGAAGTGGAGGTCCTATGCCACATAAACTAGCAAGGAGATATTTTTTTTGTTTTCAATAATAAAACTAAGCTATAAAGTGGAAGGATCTCACCGAGTACTCCTCTGAAAAGCTGAAAATGTGGATCAAAGATACCGTTGTCCCCGGCAACGGCGCCAAAAACTTGCCTCTCTCAAAACAATGTGAGCTTTACTCCCAAGCGCAGGAGATCGTGCAAGTAGTACCTGGAGAGTCCAGAGTCAAATCCTCGGGACAAGTCGACCTGAGATAACACAAATTCAACTAATCAAATATAATATACGGTTAAGAAAACAACCACCTTTGTGAAGGTGAAGAATAGTGTAAGGATTTGTAGCAAAGAAAGTGGTTCCTAAAAGTATTACGGTATCACGAAAGTTTGGAATTCGATGAGACAAGTATGCTACGGTTGTGAGTTCATTAGGAGTTTATAGCCGCTGAAATTTCACGTCTTTTAATATCACACAACGCTTCACCCGGTCAAGGTGTGAAGGCGTCGGAAGATAAACCGATGAAAACTAGTCAAAATAGCCTTAAACGTATTACTAGCAATGTTGATCTCATTAAGCAATAATCGCAGCGATAAGTTCAGATTAGAGAACACAAATTAGCTAGCCTTATCAGGGCCTAGCCATAGGGCATATCAACAATATCGACAATAAGCAAATACCCATCAAATACGATGTAGAAATCAACATAACTAGCAATTTTGACATGATAATAGGGCTAAAGACATGAGATTTAGCTACTACATACTCCTAACTACATCAAAACCATAGCACAAAGATATTAGCCACGCATGGTGCAATAAAAATCAGATTTGATAGCAAAATACATCGTTTAAGTAGCAAAATACAAAGAAATACACCAAATACGGGGTATAAGTTCAAGAATTTGTCACCAAATCTCCTCTTTAGAACCCAAAACTCTCTGAGAATAGGAATAATAGTCTCTGGAAATTTTCAGAATTTTCTCCTGGAGAAATACGCACAGTAGCCTCCACAAGTCCCAAAATACGCCAGAATACCCCCAAAAACCCTAGAAATACGCTTATATAATAGCATTGCGGGTTTGGGGCTTAACGGGTCTAGATCCGCTATTTTTTCGCACCCGCACCCATCATCTCCTATCGGCGCAAAGGGTGGCCGTTGGATCATGCGGGATCGTCCCACGAAGCGACACGTGGCTATAGGGTCGGATCCGCTCGCTCGCTGCGCCCGCTTCGTTTTCTCGTTCGAACGCGAGTCGGATCGCTCCCTCGACCGCTGGATCTTGATCGGATGGTCGTCGCTTCGCCACGTCGCCGCTTCTTCGTTTCTCTTCGTGGGCTTCGGAGGCCGTTGGATCTCACGGGCGGTCGTTGGGATGTCGCCGCGTGGCCAAACAATTCCGCGCTCCGCTCCGCTGATGAGGAGCGGTGTCGTCCGCTCGATCGAGATCGAGCGGCGTGGATTAAGCCACGTCGTCAGCTACGGAATCGATTTCAAATCGATTTCGACATGAATGCCAGCCGTTGGATGCGGATCGGAGGGCTATCGTTCGGCCGCTTCGACTTTTGATCAGTGCCGCATCTGACCGTTCGATGGGAGATCAACGGTCGAGCTCGGCGCCGGTTATCCTCTCATCTGTGCCGTCGGATGCGGCGGAAGTTTGTAGGATCTTGCCACGTGGAAGCTTCCGATTGGCTGTCTAACGTATTTTCGTATTTAAATGCGTATTTCTCCATTTAAATTGTATTCTGCATTCAAAAATTCATAGAAATTAGCACAGATCTCAGAAAAATACAAATAAATAGTCGTTGGAATCGTGAGATCGAGACGATGCTAAGAAAAATATAAAAATACAGAAATACTCAATATAATTCGTGTTTTGTGCACAAATAATGTGATTTCTCTAATAAATAATGGTGTACAAAATACGCACATATTAGAGAGCAATTAAGTACTATATAGGCACATCATATGACTAATTAGGGGGTTAAATACGCAATATTCAACCCGAATCAACCGTTGGAATCATAATCAGACGATTGGAATGCGGAAGTAATAGAGTAATTAAGACAATATTAAAATTTGAGAAAGATCCGAAAACTTACAAAAGAACAGTAATTACAGCAGTCACAATGGGAGAAAACAGTAAAAACTAGCAGCCCCCCCCCCGTTTCTGGAACCCTAGGGGTTCTATTTATAGACTCTCGCATCACCCGATCGGTTGACAAGTCAACCGATCGGGTGACCCATTACAGATAATGAACAGAAAACGGCGAGCTTTCACTCGGTCATATGAACCGGTCGGGTGAGTTCTTGGAGTGACCGGTTGGATCTTGGCGCCATCGGGTGAAGCGATCGGTTGGGTGCCCGTGTCTTCAGCTCCTCAGCATCAGCTACAGATGAACCGATCGGGTGAGAGTCACCCGATCGGTTGGAATTCTGCTCGAAAAGACAGAGAACAGGCCCCCGCTGAACCGGCCTGTGAACCGGTCGGGTGACTTTCACTTGAGCTCCGGCTGAGACCGGGTGGTGCACGCGTGCATCACCCGGTCGGTTGGAGATGACCAACCGACCGGGTGAGGGGCTGAAAGATGTATTCTTTGACGTTTGACCCCCTGGATCATGCGTGACTCCTCCCGTTGCTCCGGGGACTTGAGATATCGTCGTTAAACGTCCCCTACGCGGTCGATCTCCTGCAAACATGGAAAAACAAAGAAAAGTGAAAGAAAACGAGAAAAAACGAGAAAACGAATAAAAGACGGCGGAAAAACACGGAGAAACACAAAAGAAAACGTGCGTGAATATATGAAATATAAACGCACGTCAAAATCCCCCATGCTGAACTCTTCCTCGTCCTCGAGGAAGACGAGTGAGAGTAGGAGCTCGGAGGGAGAAAATAGGAAGAAAGAAAAAGAAAACCCTATATCCTAGATCGTCCGTCAGAGCCAACAAAATCAAAAACGACACACCAAGCAAGCAAACGTTAAATCACATCACCAAACCCAGGAAAGCGAGTCCAAACAAGTGCCGTGGGCCCACGCGGTGAAGCGCGAGTGAGTGTGGTCGTGCGCTAGCAGTCGATGTCGCTTTCTACAATGTGCTATGAGCTCATATACGCAAATCCAGGAAGTGACCCAAATACCAATTCGAATTTGAAATTGCGGTGAATATTAGTTCAAGCATGCACGAGAAGAGTATAAGAAGTGAAGCGTATCATGCATCAGGGATTCCACAACTAGGGTTAAGGAAATCACACCACTATAGCTTAGATACTAGCTAAAAAGTTCCTAAGCCAAGTGTTTTCGAAACCGATGGGGGTTGAGATGATGTAGAGAAGAACACTCGGTGCAAATTCTCGCCTTCCCTTTACTCTCGGCAAGTAGGAAAATATTCACACTTGAAATTTTTTTTTTGGGTTTTGGGTATTTGTATTTTTTTTGGCTTTTTGGCTATACAAATTTTTTTTTCTTTTCTTTTCTTTTCGGGTTTTTCTTTTCTTTTCTCCTTTTTTTGGATTTTTGGGTTTTTGGCTATACACATGTGTACTCTCCCAAGTGGGAGAACGGTACACGACGAGGGGATTTGCACCAAGTAAAGCAAAAAAGAAGTCGAAATCTAAACACTTGGGCATAGGAAACTATTCTCGCTAAATAGAGCATAGGCTAAATGGGTTATCCTAGTCCTTAATTGTGGAATCCCGACACATGCGAGTTGAAATTATACGATATAAATATAGCATGCATATAGTAGAAGCAAATACCGCATATTCAAATCAAGCATGATAATATAGGGGTCATTCCTGGACATGTATATAAAGTAAAATCACAAAGTCGAAGCACACCAAATAGCTAGGCACGATGCACGACTCACAAAAAGCTAAGTGGACCCACGATGCGTGAAATGCAAGAGGACTCGAAATCCTAGGGTCAGTGAGTGTGATTATTGATGCCATGCTAGGTGTGTGTGATTTTGTGGCGATTCATCATAGGGTTCATTTCTAGGAGAAAGAGATAAAAAGAAGAAAAAATAAAAAACACGATGAAAACGACACAAAAACGAAAAAGAAAGACTCAAATGACGCACACAGTGCGACTCCCCCAAGCTGAAGCTTGCATTGCCCTCAATGCAATGTGAGTGAGTACGGGAGGGCAATGAAGATGGGGGGGAATATGCACTGACAAAAAAAGAAATGAAAACGAGGAAAACGCAGAGATGAAACTTAATATAAAGAAAGATCAAAATAAAAATCAAACGATATGAAAATAGAAATAAAACCACACGACACGACACTCAAGAGGGGAAAAACAAGCACACACACAAAAATGAGAAAAACAATAAAACACGACAGCACACCAAAATAGACGTCCCCCAAGCTAGACCTGACAGTGCTAGCAAAATAAAATGTGATCGTGAAATGTAGAAATATGCAAGTGGGAGTCAATCGGATTCGCTGGTACTGGAATGGTAGGGGGAGGGGGAGGAGGGTGGGGAATAGTGAATGAAAGAATCCTCAGAGGAAGAGGAGGGTGTGCCTATGGGGGAAGGAGGGGCGACAGGCTGGAGCACAGGAGGATCGATGTGCACAGCGGGGCTGTGGTGGAGAAAGATCGTACCAGGCGGGCCGACAGTTGGGTGCCAATCAGGAGGATCCAAGGGTGGTAGATGCACTAATGGAGAATACCAAGGATCGGGGTAAAACTCCCAAGGCAGATGAGATGGGGGGTAGGGTAGCCGCAAATGGGCCAAAGGTGGCAGGATCGCGAAAGGTTCGCAGGCGGGGCTATAGAGGTAGACAGCACGGTCTTCACCGAAGGGAGTGAGCATATTGATATCGATCAAGTAATCGCGATCAATACGGCTACGTCCGGGCAAAATAGGGAGGTTGGGTGGCACTCTCAAAACGCAACTGACAATAAGAGTGATCATCCCACCACAACAGATGGATCCAGAAGTGGCGCGGCTAACGGCAAAAATTTCGTGGACGATCTAATGAGCGGCGTTTATGGGCATAGGGATGTGCCCAAGGATCCTGTCATCGGACATGGCATATAGAAAGAAGAGCTCATCCCTTGATACAGTGGACACATCCACGCGGGCGAAAACAGTGTTGGCAAGGATACAATGGGTGAGGTGGTAACACGGGTGAGTAATGTAGGAGGCAGGAGCCTCGGGTGGAAAGGTGGTGTACCGGGTAAATCGTTGCCAAACACAATCAGCCCGAAATTAAGAGTAGATGTCAGTTCGATCGTGGGTGGAATGTTCAGTATTAAGATCGGGGTGACGGAGATTGAGGATATTGTTCAACTCGATGAAACCCAGACAAAAGTCGTAGTTGAAAGCGCGGAAGGAGAAACCCCCATCAAACAACTCGAGGGAACTAAGGAATTCAAGCGTGAGATTTCTGTGTGTGTGAGCATGGATGTGAGAGAGGGTATGGCATCCGATACAATTGAAAATTCTGGCGACGCCGTTCGAAAGCCCTAGAGCTTCGAGTGTGGGGCGATCGGCGAAGAGTGTAGGTCTCATCGGGCGATGAAGTAGTGCTCGCAAACGGTCAGACTGTTCTTCCGTAGAAGGGTTTATGCCAAGGAAAGAGGGGGAAAAGGGGCCGTAGAGCGGATCACGGCGCGAAGATGATGCAATCTCTTTCCCTTTCTTAGACATGGCGACTATGTGGTTGGTGAAAATGAAAGTGGGGGCGTGCCTACGATGAATATAGAGCAAGTGAAGCAGGTACAACACCAATTTAGGATATTACAGATAAAGTAAGAGATGTGTAGAGTGGAAGAGTGTTACCCATCCTCGTAGCAAGATTGAGCCCCCGGGGGACTCGTGTAGTAGGAGGAAACAATTCGGGAAGCCACCGCTCGCTGATCCGACAAGAAACAGATTTTTGAAAATTTTGGGGCTAGGGTTAGGGTTTGGGTGTTTGATGATGGAATGTCGACGATGGCGAGGTGGCGAGGGTGGGGAAGTAGGGGAGTAAGTGGGGGTGAGGGTTTAGGGGCTGTATGTTGGGTGGAGGAGGTCGATTTGACAGTTGGAGGGCGTGAAACCGCGTGAAGGGGATTTTCGGGGGTCGGGTGGCGGTCACCGTGCAGTGGGTGTATTTATAGGGGCGAAACTGAACCGATCGGGTGAGTTCTCACCCGATCGGGTAGGCAAATTTCGAAAGTTCCTGTCGGCCAACAGCTACAGGTGAACCGACCGGGTGAATAGTCACCCGATCGGTTGACCGTTTCCCAAATTTTTCCTGAGAATGGGGGGTTGCTCACCCGGTTTCCTCAACCGATCGTGCTCTAACTCAACCGATCGGTTGATGTTTCCCAAAAAATTTCCGAGACTTCTCCCCAGATCACCCGGTCTGTCACCCGGTCTCTCCATACCTCACCCGATCGGTTCATTTGGGGACAGATGCGGCTTGTTTCTGATACATCCCAACCGATCGGGTGGGAACTCACCCGATCGGTTGAGGCCTTATTTTCTGCAAAACCCAAGAATCGCCTGAGTTCCTTCACGGAAGTTGTTTCGGCTGGATTTATTTATAAAAATAGGGAAAAATAAAGTAGAAAAAATCCTAAAAAACGAAGCATAAGTTTAGAACATGGGTTGCCTCCCATGAAGCGCTTTCGTTTAACGTCGTTTAGCTCGACGCCTCTAGCAGTGGTCAATTAGGATCTGGGGGGTTAGAGGAAGAGTTGTCGCTCGTTGGGTATCCATCTGGAGAGAATTCTGGTTCTCCAACTGCATAGTGTTTCAGACGCTGTCCGTTGACTTTAAACGGCTCATCCCTTCCTATTATCTCGATAGCCCCATGCGGGAAAACCTTGGTGACGTGGAACGGTCCCCACCATCTTGACTTGAGTTTTCCAGGAAAGAGCTTCAGCCTTGAGTTGAACAGGAGAACTAAGTCCCCTTCTTTGAATTCCCTCTTCAAGATTCGTTTATCGTGCCACCGCTTCAGCTTCTCCTTGTAGATCTTGGCGTTCTCATAGGCATTGAGCCGGATTTCGTCGAGCTCATTGAGTTGTAACTGCCGGTGGACTCCTACCTTCTTGGTGTCGAAGTTCAGATTCTTAACTGCCCAATATGCCTTATGCTCCAATTCCACATGAAGATGGCAAGCTTTCCCATAGACAAGCCGGTAGGGAGTTGTGCCGATAGGAGTTTTAAATGCCGTCCTGTAGGCCCAAAGCGCGTCAGGAAGCTTTGATGACCAGTCCTTTCTAGAATTGGCCACCGTCTTTTCTAGTATGCTTTTAATCTCCCGGTTAGAGACTTCCGCCTGACCGCTGGTCTGCAGGTGGTAGGCACGCCCCACCTGGTGTTGTACCCCGTATTTTTTTAAGAGGGCCTCGAATTTCTTCTCTATAAAGTGGCTCCCTCCGTCACTGATCAGGACGCGAGGTACACCGAACCGCGGGAAGATGTTGCTTTTAAAGAACTTGGCCACCACTCTGGAATCGTTGGTTGGACTGGCCATCGCTTCAACCCATTTCGACACGTAGTCTACAGCCACCAAGATATACTGGTTCCCCGAGGAGGAAGGGAACGGTCCCATAAAGTCCACTCCCCATACATTGAAGATTTCTATCTCCAGGATGTAGTGTTGAGGCATCTCATTCCTTTTGGAGATATTCCCAGCTCTTTGGCATTTATCGCAGGCTTGGACATAAACATGTGTGTCCCTGAAGAGTGTAGGCCAGTAGAATCTGCTTTGGAGAATTTTTGCGGTGGTCTTGTAGGTGCTCGCGTGCCCTCCACATTGCTGCCCATGGCAGTGGGAAATGATGGAAGTCGCCTCAGTTTCAGGGATGCATCTTCGTATCACCCCATCATTGCAGGTTTTGTATAAGTGGGTGTCATCCCAATAAAATTTGCGGACCTCATGAAAAAATTTCTTCTTCTGCTGAAAGCTCACATTGTGGGGAACGATGGCACAAGCAAGATAATTTGCGATGTCGGTGTACCAGGGGGTCCAGGAGGAAGAGACAGAGAAGAGATGCTCGTCGGGGAGTGAATCATCGATAGGTGTAGCGTTTAAATCGAGAGTGGGCATCCTGGACAGGTGATCGGCAACAACATTCTCCGCCCCCTTCTTGTCTCTGATTTCCAGGTCGAATTCCTGGAGGAGGAGAATCCATCTAATGAGTCGTGGCTTAGCTTCTTTCTTGTTCAATAGGTATTTAAGAGCCGCGTGATCCGTGTGCACGATCACCTTGGCGCCAACGAGATATTATCGGAACTTATCCATGGCGTAGATCACCGCGAGTAATTCCTTTTCCGTGGTAGTATAATTTCTTTGGGCGGCATCAAGGGTTTTGCTCGTATAATATATAACATGAAGATTTTTATCCTTCCTCTGCCCCAAGACGGCACCAACCGCATAATCACTAGCATCACACATCAGCTCAAAGGGTAGTTTCCAGTTTGGTGGCTGTATTATGGGCGCGGAAATCAAAGCTTGCTTCAAAGTGCGGAAGGCCTCCATACACTCCTCGCTGAAGACGAAAGGTACGTCCTTCACGAGGAGTTAGGTCAGAGGCCTGGAAATCTTCGAGAAGTCTTTTATGAAGCGGCGATAGAATCCCGCGTGTCCTAAGAAACCACGGACTCCTCAAAGATTGTGCGGTGGTGGAAGCTTTTCAATCACTTCAACTTTAGCCTTATCAACCTCGATTCCCCTCGAAGAGATGATGTGTCCCAGCACAACTCCCTCTTGGACCATGAAGTGGCATTTCTCCCAGTTTAGGACTAGTCCCTTTTCCTGACATCTCTCCAGGACCTTAGTCAGATTACTGAGGCACGAGTCAAATTTAGTTCCATAGACGGCGAAGTCGTCCATGAAAACCTCCATGATGTCTTGGGAGTAGTCGGAGAAGATAGCGGACATGAGTCTTTGGAATGTAGCAGGGGCGTTACAAAGTCCGAACGGCATTCTTCTATAGGCGTACGTCCCGAATGGGCAAGTGAAAGTCGTCTTCTCCCGGTCATCGTTATGAATAGGGATCTGAAGAAATCCTGAATACCCGTCCATGAAACAGAAATAATTATGCTTCGCCAGTCTCTCGAGCATCTGGTCAATAAAGGGGAGAGGGTAATGATCCTTCCTCGTAGCTTTGTTCAGCTTTCTATAGTCAATGCACATCCTGTACCCCGTGACGGTCCTCGTTGGTATTAGCTCGTTCTTCTCATTGCGAACTACCGTCATTCCTCCTTTCTTGGGTACGACGTGCACCGGACTAACCCAGCGACTATCGGAGATAGGGTATATAATACCGGCATGTAGAAGCCTAATAATCTCCTTCTTCACAACTTCCATCATTATGGGGTTCAGCCTTCGCTGTGGCTCAATCGAGGAGGCTTGCTCATCTTCGAGAAGAATTCTGTGTGAGCAGAGGCCTAAGCTAACCCCTTTTAAATCCTCAATTGCATATCCGAAAACTCCCTTAAATCTTTTTAAAACACCAAGAAGTTTGGTCAATTGGTCTTCGGGCAGTGAAGAGTTGACTATGACCGGAAGGGCCGAGCCAGCTCCCAAATATTCATATTTAAGCCCCGGATGTAATTCTTTCATCTCAACTTCTTGAGGCCCCGACGCATACTTCTCAAGCTGAGCATCCTCGAGGGAAAGGAGTTCTTCGTGGATTTATCGGAAGCCAGCATTCGGAATCTCACCCTCGGCCGTGGCTCCGCATGGCAAAGTTTCGCAAGGTATAATGGGAACGATCGAGGGAGGCACCGGGTCTCTTCCAAGCTCATAATAATTGTCCGGGAAGAAGGCTTGTAGGTGAAAACAGGTTTTAATCATCGATGATTCCCCATAACTGTTTCTAGCTTCCTCATTGTCCAAAGACCAGGGATGCTCAATAGAAGTCTGCAAGGGACAGATTGATTCCTGTCCAGCGTAGCCTACAAACCCGATCAGATAGCTCTCCTGACAAAACTCCGCGGACAACTCTTCTTCACTACATTCGGGACCATGGTTGTCGATATACGCCACTTCACCGTGAGGAAAGAGAGTTGCCATGGCAAGGTGCTCCTGCGCATCTCGATATCTCCTCTGACTTTCCACGGCGGCAGACAGGAGGGATAGTATATTCGAAGTATTCAGTGATTCTGCTAAGCTCTGCGCCAAACAGTGGATATGGTGAGAGTGATCCCAGATGTCTCCTGAAACTGCATGCAACATCCTCGCTGTGGGGCCCGGATATTATACGAAAGGAGAGAGAGAACTGCACAAGCGGCAAACACGTCAAAAGCACGGGTTGCATAAACGGGAACCGCAAGTTGCGATGGAAGCGCGGGGATTCAGTCAATTAGCACTATACAATTACTATCCACAATATGTCCAAGTGAAATTGAAAAGTGTAGAGTGCGAAAATTATCGCGAGGTAGGGATAAGAGCTAGACACTAGGGTTCAAAAGATCCTAAAATAACAAGCACGTTGCCTCCCCGGCAACGGCGCCATAAACTTGACGTGACCGCCCCAGCTTGCTATCCGCAAATGGCCGGGGGACCCGCGTGGGGGTTTAGAAATTTGTAACCGCAAGCGCACAGTGTTGTAGTGTGGCTTGGAGGTCGAACACAGGGAGGCTAGGATGTGCTTGAGTCAAGGAGGACCAAAATCACCCCGTGGGCGAGCTAGCCCGAATCGGTAAATGGTTGTCACGGAAAGGAATGAAGGGTATGAACAATAAGAAAATAAACCCGGGTCTTTGGTTTCCACTCTGACGAGCGACTCTCGCCGATACGGCCTACGGGTATGGATAGCGATCGGAATTAGGGTCTAATGGTGGGACGTTGCCTCTGAAAGTGGTACCGGCATCCCATGGGCCCGATATTCCGGTCGGTGCCCAGGATGATACACCGGACTTCCCGGATTCGATCAGTGGGCACTCCCGTGTCCATTAACACTGATCAATTCCGGGAGCACTAAGCTCGCAACGATAACTCCCAACGTCTCATCCTTCCGCTCCCACGTGCTAGGATTCGGCGTCTACGCTAAGGGCGTGAGCTATGGCTAGGGAGTCAACCGCCAAGTTTATTCCCCCTTGGCCCAACGGTCAAAGGCGGTCTTTTTCCCGCCGATGACAATGAAACACCCCGCGTAACCGTTAGATTCCTAATCCCTATCGATTTCCTAACCCTATGGACGCATCGGGGAGAGCCCCCGAAGGGGTTTTCACCAAAATCCCAGATTTGGGAACTACTCACAAAAATCCATTAAAAAGCGATCTAAATGAAAATTAACCGTTGGAATCATAATCAGACGATTGGAATGCGGAAGTAATAGAGTAATTAAGACAATACTAAAATTTGAGAAAGATCCGAAAACTTACAAAAGAACAGTAATTACAGCCGTCACAATGGGAGAAAACAGTAAAAACTAGCAGCCCCCCGTTTCTGGAACCGTAGGGGTTCTATTTATAGACTCTCGCATCACCCGATCGGTTGACAAGTCAACCGATCGGGTGACCCGTTACAGATAATGAACAGAAAACGGTGAGCTTTCACCCGGTCATATGAACCGGTCGGGTGAGTTCTTGGAGTGACCGGTTGGATCTTGGCGCCATCGGGTGAAGCGATCGTTGGGTGCCCGTGTCTTCAGCTCCTCAGCATCAGCTACAGATGAACCGATCGGGTGAGAGTCACCCGATCGGTTGGAATTCTGCTCGAAAAGACAGAGAATAGGCCCCCGCTGAACCGGCCTGTGAACCGGTCGGGTGACTTTCACTTGAGCTCCGGCTGAGACCGGGTGGTGCACGCGTGCATCACCCGGTCGGTTGGAGATGACCAACCGACCGGGTGAGGGGCTGAAAGATGTATTCTTTGACGTTTGACCCTCTGGATCACGCGTGACTCCTCCTGTTGCTCCGGGGACTTGAGATATCGTCGTTAAACGTCCCCTACGCGGTCGATCTCCTGCAAACATGGAAAAACAAAGAAAAGTGAAAGAAAACGAGAAAATACGAGAAAACGAATAAAAGAAGGTGGAAAAACATGGAGAAACACAAAAGAAAACGTGCGTGAATATATGAAATATAAATGCACGTCATCGAGCCCTGACGAGCCTCGTCCGACACAGCCAGAGGATGGCCCGGCACTACAAATCCAGGGTGAAGAAGCGGACCTTCAGAGTCGACGACTTGGTCCTCAGAGACGCCACCTTCAAACCTGAGACCGCTAGCCGAGGAAAGCTGGCCCCCAAATGGGAGGGACCCGACGAGATCGTCGACGTCGTCGGGCCAGCCACGTACATCCTGGTGACCCTGGACGGAAGCGAACTGGCTCACCCATGGAACGTGGAGTACTTACTAAAGTACTATCAATGATTGTGAGTCTTTTTAATAAAATATTTTTTCTTACGCACATTTCCAGATCTTACTGTTTCCACTTGAGTATTTCAGTTTGAACACACAAGACTCTGGGGCAGGGCCAACCCTCGCCACCCAAACCAGAGAAGGGCATGGGCCGGGCTATGCGCTCAATCCCCCCTCAAGAACTCTGGGGCAGGACCAACCCTCGCCACCCAAACCAGAGAAGGGCACGAGCTGAGCTACGCGCTCACTCCCCCCTCCAGACTCTGGGGCAGGGCCAACGCTCGCCACCCAAACCAGAGGAGGGCACGGGCCGCGCTACGTGCTCGTTCCCCCCTCCAGACTCTGGGACAGGGCCATCCTTCGCCACCAAAACCAGAGAAGGGCACGGGCCGAGCTATGCACTCGCTCCACGGGCCGAGCTATGCACTCGCTCCTCCCTCAAGAACTCTGGGGCAGGGCCAACCCTCACAACCCAAACCAGAAAAGGGCACGGGCCGGGCTACGTGCTCGCTCTCCCCTCAAGAACTCTGGGGTAATGTTGGATATGGATGACGTTTGTACACCCTTGTAGGGGATGTACGAGGGAATACGGACCTTGAACGTCGCGTACACGAAGTCGTGTGCAAAGGGAATCTGTTCCCTTGCAGAGAGGATCTCTAGATTAATGGGAAAGTCGCATTATATGTGCATAAGTGCATGCGACATATGGCTAATAAAGGGGGAATATCTTAAGCTTATGGTGTACCATGCATATGGTACAACTTAAGCTTATAATGTGCCATGTATGATGGTACACTTTAGTTAAATTGTTCCAAAGGAACAATAACTCCTAAAATAACTACCTTGGGGGCTATAAATAAGACCCAAGGCTTAGCCATTTCCTTACACTTTTGCATGGTATTCTTGCCTTGCATTTCATTCTAGCGAAGCTCTGCCGAAATCCTTCCTCTCTCTTTATCCAAGTTCTTAATCTAAAAGTAGAGATTTAGATTGTGGATTTAGTAGCCTTACTCCGTTCGTGAGAAGACTCGATCCGTCGTGACGAATCCGAAGGTGAAGTTCCATGACTACCGTGCCGCATACGCAAGCGTAAGTCTCAACTTCATTTATCGATCCTAACGCTGTTTTTGACAGGATCCTACAGGGCCAACCCTCGCCACCCAAACCAGAGAAGGAAACGGACCGGGCTACTGACCGGCGCCCCGTTTACGGTATGGGCGCGGTGTCGTTTTACCGCAAGTGCACGGTTAGTGTAGGGTGCGGGTTTATCGAACTCAGGGAGGTGGATGGCTTGAATGGCTACTAGCCTCACCGAGGTTGTGTGCTAGGTACACGGATGATATGGGTGGAAGTGTAGAAATAAAAGAAAGAATTGAAAAAGACACGAAAAGAATCCCCGTTAACACGGGCTAGAGCATTCATGACACTAGGCATTTGACTTGACCCAGGGTGAGACATTGCCCCAAAAGGTGGTACCTAGCGTCCATGGCCCGATATTCCGATCGGTGCCAAGCACGCTAGGCCTACCCGGTTCCGGACGGTGGGCATTCCCATGTCCATTAACACCTTCCGCAACCGGGAGCATTAAGGCCACAATGATATCTCCCAACACTTCGTCCAATCCGCTCCCGTGCGCTAGGACTCGATGTCTATGCTAGGGGCGTGAGCTATGGCTAGGGAGTCAACCGCCAAGTTTATTCCCCCTTGGCCCGACGGTCAAAGGCGGTCTTTCTCTCGCCGATGACAATGAAACACCCACGTGTAACCCTAATGGCCAAATAGGTCTAATGTGATTTCTAGCAATACATCGAAGCGGATCTTGATTGGACAAGCACCGTACCCCAATCCCCAACACATCTAGTGTGTTGCCATACGAATTGGACTCAGATTGCTAGAAATCCACATTGACACATTTCATTGAACACATGCCATGCAACCAAGCTGAAACTTGCATTGTCCTCAATGCAATAGTAGTGAATACGAGAGGGCAATGAAAATGGGGGGAGTTACGCACCGACACAAAAAATGAAAAACACGAAAAACACACGAACAAAAATGGAAAATAAAGAAAAAGAAACATACAAAATAAAAGATATAAAACGCAATGAAGGACTCAAAGACACAAACACACTACAACAACACACGAAAACATGCACACAAAAGTCGATTTCCCCCAAGATGAACATGACAATGCTAGAAAAATGATATGATTAATGGGGATGTAGAGATATGCTAGGGGGAAAATGGAAAAAGAAAGAAATCAGAATGCAGGAGAGACAGTGTGCTCGTTCTCCTCGGAAGAGGATGTGGGGTGTGGGCGGTAGAAGTGATAGAAGGGCACGACATGATGGGTTATTATGATGCAAAAGCAAATCCTAGATACGCTCCCCTCGCTAATGAGAGGGGACGAGATTATTCAAATCTAAAATAAAAAGCGGTAAAATTTTACACTACTGGATTAGGATACACCTGAGCATATGCGGATCCAAGATCTGAAGTGGGGCAGGTAGCTGCTCTAACTGCTCCTTCTGTGCTCCGCCAGAAGCGTTGTGCCACGAGTGCCAATGGACCCAAGCAATGCACCTCCAACCATCCCTCGTAGGTGTCCACCTGTGACCTGCAAAGGACGAGGTGCATTAGCCCATGGCAAGAAATTATTTCCCAAAATAAATGTATCCCAGAGATAGTCGCCGACAAATGATGGTAAAATATATGAAATGTGGCGAACACTCCCTGAAAATGGTATGCTATCCTCTGTGCTAGCGACGATCAAATCCCCGCTCTCCATGTGAAGTTGCTCTCCAGGTGGTAACACACCCCAGCATACCTCAAGGGAAGTCGATCCTGTGTCCTGCGAGAGATATGGTGTGTCAAAAATATATAAGTCTAAAGGAATAGGACGTGAAAAGCGAGACTTAAATGTGGAGTGAGAGTGAGTATGAAAATCTCCCTGAATAGGGGTAATATGCTCAAGTAGATGCTCAGCCGCAGAAGAAGTGGAGCGTGACGGTAGAGGTAGATGTGGCTTGGGCTCCATGAAGTGGACGATCGTATCCAAGCCCTCATGCACGTCCTCCTCGATGATATGCTCATACTCCACCATCTGCCCGATGTCCTGAATGACATCCTCGTGGTTGACCACAGACCAAGGAAGAATCTGAGACAAAGATGGCTGTGGAGGTGGATGTAGAGCGGACCCCTCGTATGTGGTCATGGTGTCCTCGTCCTCACACACATCCTCCTCGCCGGTATGCATAATCTCTGTAAACTCCTCAGTGCTCTCATAGGACTCATGTGGGGTATCCAAATCAAGACAAGAAATCTCTCCCACAGATCCTAGATAAATCTCCCCATCCTCACTATCATCATCAAAAAATGCTTCGTCATCCAAGTGGTAGTGATGGAAAAATGCGGTATCGGCTTGAGATGTGTCTATGGTCGCCGATGGCATGGTGGTCTCAACCATGAAAGTGGGTATATCCTCTCCTTCATCCCCTCTCCTCGGTGTCGGCTCGGTGATTGGTACCATCAAGTTTTGTAATATTTGGCTTTGGTTAAACATGGCACTTTAAAGGAGAGACACGAGGCTTGATTCTTCTTGTGTTTGTGGAGGGGTATAAGGTTGAGGAAATGGATGGGAGGTGTTTAGGCTAAGGTTGTGGGAAAATGTTTGGCCTTGGAGTGGGGGGAGGCTCTCAAGCGTAAATGGGCAATCATAATACACGTGCCCCGCCATCCCACAAGTCTCACAAACCGCAACTGGATAAGGATCGTATCCTCCCATCTGAAAATCGAAATTTGATCTCCACATGGTAATATCAAAGATACCTGGACAACAAAAATAAGAAAACTAGAGAGGAGCGTCAATAGTACAAGAGAATAACAAAAGATAATATAATGGTTGGGGAAAAATTTCTTGGTTATTGAATATATTTTTTTAAAAAAATAAAAAAAAGAAAAAGAATTTTTTTGTGTTTTTATGTGTAGTCTAATTAACCCAAGCTAAGATAATATCAAACCGAACGCCTCCCCGGCAACGGTGCCAAAAACTTGACCGGCGCCCCGTTTACGGTATGGGCGCGGTGTCGTTTTACCGCAAGTGCACGGTTAGTGTAGGGTGCGGGTTTATCGAACTCAGGGAGGTGGATGGCTTGAATGGCTACTAGCCTCACCTAGGTTGTGTGCTAGCTACGCGTATGATATGGGTGGAAGTGTAGAAATAAAAGAAAGAATTGAAAAAGACACGAAAAGAATCCCCGCTAACACGGGCTAGAGCATTCATGACACTAGGCATTTGACTTGACCCAGGGTGAGACATTGCCCCAAAAGGTGGTACCTAGCGTCCATGGCCCGATATTCCGGTGGTGCCAAGCACGCTAGGCCTACCCGGTTCCGGACGGTGGGCATTCCCATGTCCATTAACACCTTCCGCAACCGGGAGCATTAAGGCCACAATGATATCTCCCAACACTTCGTCCAAGCCGCTCCCGCGCGCTAGGACTCGATGTCTACGCTGGGGGCGTGAGCTATGGCTAGGGAGTCAACCGCCAAGTTTATTCCCCCTTGGCCCGACGGTCAAAGGCGGTCTTTCTCCCGCCGATGACAATGAAACACCCCCGCGTAACCCTAATGGCCAAATAGGTCGAATGTGATTTCTAGCAATACATCGAAGCGGATCTTGACTGGACAAGCACCAGACCCCCAATCCCCAACACATCTAGTGTGTTACCACACGAATTGGACTCAGATTGCTAGAAATCCACATTGACACATTTCATCGAACACATGCCATGCAACCAAGCCAAATGTAAATTTCCAAGCATCAATCCTACCCTAACCCATATTAGGGTTCATCAACACTACTCAATGGTGAGAAACATAAAAACAAGCAAAAGAAATGACATACAAACATTCACCATTGAGCAATAAAGAAAATAACACAATTCAATAGAAAAAGAGAGAAGAAAATACTTATCTTGAGTTTGAATCTTCAATCCAATACAAGACTTATTACAATAGAAAACCTAATCTAACCTAATCTAAACTCACAAGATAAAGGGGCAAAAAGCCCTAGAAAAACTGAGGAAGAACTCCCCTCAGTCGTGCCCCCAACCTCTATTTATAAACCCCTCAAAACCCTCTTGGGTCGGGTTCTGAACTGTCAAAAAAGGCCCATCCGATCGGGTGGAATAAACAGAGAGCTCAGATTTACAGAAACAGATCTCACCCGGTCGGTTGACAAGTCAACCGATCGGGTGAAATGAAATTCCAGACTGCAGCCAGTTTCAGCACATAGCTGCGCTCAGAAAATTCCAGAAAAATCTAGAAAAATCGGATTTGGGCATGCGACCTATCGTTGGAAAGCTAACGACGATGCCGAAGCTAGAAAAATAAGAGATCACCCAAAATACTTCTGGAATGATAGCAGATCATCAATGAATGAGCAGCGGTGCGCGAAAGGGGACGAAAAGGCCACCCGATCGGTTGAAATGTCAACCGATCGGGTGAGCGGCTTATTGCTTCGGCCGTCGCCTTCGGGAGCATCAACCGGGCGCAGAGGAGAGCGGGTGGCGTGATCGGGTCGTCCTTCGGAGGAATCGGCTACAGATGAACCGATCGGGTGAAGGTCACCCGATCGGTTGGAATTCAGCTCCATTTTCCCGAGAACTCTTTTGGGATGAACCGGTCGACGAACCGATCGATTGACCTTGCGCTTCGCTCCAGCTTCAGTCCGGGTCGGACACGCATGCATCACCCGATCGGTTGGCTGTGTCCAACCGATCGGGTGGGGGCTGAAAAGTGGCAATCTTGGTCGTTTGACCCCCTGGATCACGCGTGACTCCTCCCGTTGCTCCGGAGACTCATGATATCGTCGTTTTATGTCCCCTACACCGGTAAATTCCTGCAAAATACGAAAAATACGGAAAAGTGAAAGAAAACAAGAAAACATGAGAAAACGAATACAAGACGACGGTAAATAACGGAAAAACACGGGAGAAAACGTGCGCAAATATATGAAATATAAACGCACGTCAAAATCCCCCAAGCTGAACTCTTCCTCGTCCTCGAGGAAGATGAGTGAGAGTAGGAGCTCGGAGGGAGAAAATAGAGAGAAAGAGAGAAAAAGAGAACTCTATATCCTAGATCGCCCGTCAGGGCCAACAAAATCAAAAACGATACACCAAGAAAGCAGACGCCAAATCACATCACTAAACCAAGGAATACGAGTCCAGACAAGTGCCGTGGGCCCACGCGATGAAGCGCGAGTGAGCGTGGTCGTGTGCTTGCAAACGGTGTCACTATCTACATTGTGCAATAAAGCTCGATATACACAAATCCAAGATATGACCCAAATATCGATTCGAATTGAATTAAGCGGTGAATATATGGTTCAAGCATGCGTAAGAATAGAGAGAGAATCGAAACATATCTTGCGTCAGGGACTCCACAACTAGGGTTAAGGAAATCACCACACTATAGCCTAGATAATAGCTAAAAAGTTCCTAAGCCAAGTGTTTTCGAAAACGATGGGGTTTGAGATGATGTGGAGAAGAACACTCGGTGCAAATTCTCACCTTCCCTTTATTCTCGGCAAGTAGTAAAATATTCACACTGGATTTTTTTTGGGATTTGGGTTTTTGTATTTTTGTGGATTTTTGGCTATACAATTTTTTCTTTTCTTTTCTTTTTGGGTTTTTCTTTTCTTTTCTCTTTTTTTGGATTTTTGGGTTTTTGGCTATACACATGTGTACTCTCCCAAGTGGGAGAACGGTACACAACGAGGGGATTTGCACCAAGTAAAACAAAAAAGAAATCGGAATCTAAACACTTGGGCAAAGGAAACTATTCTCGCTAATTAGAGCATGGGCTAAATGGGTTATCCTAGTCCTTAATTGTGGAATCCCGACACATGCGAAATGAAGTACACGATATATATAAAGCATGCAGAAGCAGACACGAGAAACAAATACCGCATATTCAAATCGAAGCATGATAATCTAGGGGGTCATTCCTGGACAGGTGTATAAATTAAAATCACAAAGTAGAAACACACCAAACAGCTAGGCACGACGCACGACTCACAAAAAGCTAAGTGGACCCGCGATGCATGAAATGCAAGAGGACTCGATATCCTAGGGTTAGGGAATGTGATTATCGAAGCCGTGCAAGGTGTGCGTGTGATTTTTGTGGCAATTCTTCATAGGGTTCATCTCTAGGAGAAGGAGATAAAAAGAAGAAAAGAAAAAGAAAAACACGGAGAAAAACGACTCAAATAACGAAGAAAAAGAGACAAATGACGCACGAAGTGTGACTCCCCCAAGCTGAAACTTGCATTGTCCTCAATGCAATAGTAGTGAATACGGGAGTGCAATGAAAATGGGGGGAGTTACGCACCGACACAAAAAATGAAAAACACGAAAAACACACGAACAAAAATGGAAAATAAAGAAAAAGAAACATACAAAATAAAAGATATAAAACGCAACGAAGGACTCAAAGACACAAACACACGACAACAACACACGAAAACATGCACACAAAAGTCGATTTCCCCCAAGATGAACATGACAATGCTAGAAAAATGATATGATTAATGGGGATGTAGAGATATGCTAGGGGGAAAATGGAAAAAGAAAGAAATCAGAATGCAGGAGAGACAGTGTGCTCGTTCTCCTCGGAAGAGGATGTGGGGTGTGGGCGGTAGAAGTGATAGAAGGGCACGACATGATGGGTTATTATGATGCAAAAGCAAATCCTAGATACGCTCCCCTCGCTAATGAGAGGGGACGAGATTATTCAAATCTAAACTAAAAAGCGGTAAAATTTTACACTACTGGATTAGGATACACCTGAGCATAGGCGGATCCAAGATCTGAAGTGGGGCAGGTAGCTGCTCTAACTGCTCCTTCTGTGGCTCCGCCGGAAGCGCTGTGCCACGAGTGCCAATGGACCCAAGCAATGCACCTCCAAGCATCCCTCGTAGGTGTCCACCTGTGACCTGCAAAGGACGAGGTGCATTAGCCCATGGCAAGAAATTATTTCCCAAAATAAATGTATCCCAGAGATAGTCGCCGACAAATGATGGTAAAATATATGAAATGTGGCGAACACTCCCTGAAAATGGTATGCTATCCTCTGTGCTAGCGACGATCAAATCCCCGCTCTCCATGTGAAGTTGCTCTCCAGGTGGTGACACACCCCAGCATACCTCAAGGGAAGTCGATCCTGTGTCCTGCGAGAGATATGGTGTGTCAAAAATATATAAGTCTAAAGGAATAGGACGTGAAAAGCGAGACTTAAATGTGGAGTGAGAGTGAGTATGAAAATCTCCCTGAATAGGGGCAATATGCTCAAGTAGATGCTCAGCCGCAGAAGAAGTGGAGCGTGACGGAAGAGGTATATGTGGCTTGGGCTCCATGAAGTGGACGATCGTATCCAAGCCCTCATGCACGTCCTCCTCGATGATATGCTCATACTCCACCATCTGCCCGATGTCCTGAATGACATCCTCGTGGTTGACCACAGACCAAGGAAGAATCTGAGACAAAGATGGCTGTGGAGGTGGATGTAGAGCGGACCCCTCGTATGTGGTCATAGTGTCCTCGTCCTCACACACATCCTCCTCGCCGGTATGCATAATCTCTGTAAACTCCTCAGTGCTCTCATAGGACTCATGTGGGGTATCCAAATCAAGACAAGAAATCTCTCCCACAGATCCTAGATAAATCTCCCCATCCTCACTATCATCATCAAAAAATGCTTCGTCATCCAAGTGGTAGTGATGGAAAAATGGGGTATCGGCTTGAGATGTGTCTATGGTGGCCGATGGCATGGTGGTCTCAACCATGAAAGTGGGTATATCCTCTCCTTCATCCCCTCTCCTCGGTGTCGGCTCGGTGATTGGTACCATCAAGTTTTGTAATATTTGGCCTTGGTTAAACATGGCACTTTCAAGGAGAGACACGAGGCTTGATTCTTCTTGTGTTTGTGGAGGGGTATAAGGTTGAGGAAATGGATGGTAGGTGTTTGGGCTAAGGTTGTGGGAAAATGTTTGGCCTTGGAGTGGGGGGAGGCTCTCAAGCGTAAATGGGCAATCATAATACAAGTGCCCCGCCATCCCACAAGTCTCACAAACCGCAACTGGATAAGGATCATATCCTCCCATCTGAGCATCGAAATTTGATCTCCACATGGTAATATTAAAGATACCTGGACAACAAAAATAAGAAAACTAGAGAGGAGCGTCAATAGTACAAGAGAATAACAAAAAGATAATATAATGGTGGGGGAAAAATTTCTTGGTTATTGAATATATTTTTTTTAAAATAAAAAAAAGAAAAAGAATTTTTTTGTGTTTTTATGCGTAGTCTAATGAACCCAAGCTGAGCTAATATCAAACCGAACGCCTCCCCGGCAACGGTGCCAAAAACTTGACCGGCGCCCCGTTTACGGTATGGGCGCGGTGTCGTTTTACCGCAAGTGCACGGTTAGTGTAGGGTGCGGGTTTATCGAACTCAGGAAGGTGGATGGCTTGAATGGCTACTAGCCTCACCTAGGTTGTGTGCTAGTTACACGGATGATATGGGTGGAAGTGTAGAAATAAAAGAAAGAATTGAAAAGACACGAAAAGAATCCCCGCTAACACGGGCTAGAGCATTCATGACACTAGGCATTTGACTTGACCCAGGGTGAGACATTGCCCCAAAAGGTGGTACCTAACGTCCATGGCCCGATATTCCGGTGGTGCCAAGCACACTAGGCCTACCCGGTTCCGGACGGTGGGCATTCCCATGTCCATTAACACCTTCCGCAACCGGGAGCATTAAGGCCACAATGATATCTCCCAACACTTCGTCCAAGCCGCTCCCGCGCGCTAGGACTCGATGTCTACGCCGGGGGCGTGAGCTATGGCTAGGGAGTCAACCGCCAAGTTTATTCCCCCTTGGCCCGACGGTCAAAGGCGGTCTTTCTCCCGCCGATGACAATGAAACACCCCCGCGTAACCCTAATGGCCAAATAGGTCGAATGTGATTTCTAGCAATACATCGAAGCGGATCTTGACTGGACAAGCACCAGACCCCAATCCCCAACACATCTAGTGTGTTGCCATACGAATTGGACTCAGATTGCTAGAAATCCACATTGACACATTTCATCGAACACATGCCATTCAACCAAGCCAAATGTAAATTTCCAAGCATCAATCCTATCCTAACCCGTATTAGGGTTCATCAACACTAATCAATGGTGAGAAACATAAAAACAAGCAAAAGAAATGACATACAAACATTCACCATTGAGCAATAAAGAAAATAACACAATTCAATAGAAAAAGAGAGAAGAAAATACTTATCTTGAGTTTGAATCTTCAATCCAATACAAGACTTATTACAATAGAAAACCTAATCTAACCTAATCTAAACTCACAAGAGAAAGGGGCAAAAAGCCCTAGAAAAACTGAGGAAGAACTCCCCTCAGTCGTGCCTCCAACCTCTATTTATAAACCCCTCAAAAACCCTCTTGGATCGGGTTCAGAACTGTCAAAAAAGGCCCACCCGATCGGGTGGAAACTCACCCGATCGGGTGGAATAAACAGAGAGCTCAGATTCACAGAAACAGATCTCACCCGGTTGGTTGACAAGTCAACCGATCGGGTGAAATAAAATTCCAGACTGCAGCCAGTTTCAGCACATAGATGCGCTCAGAAAATTCCAGAAAAATCTAGAAAAATCGGATTTGGGCATGCGACCTATCGTTGGAAAGCTAACGACGATGCCGACGCTAGAAAAATAAGAGATCACCCAAAATCCATTTGGAATGATAGCAGATCTTCAATGAATGAGAAGCGTTGCGCGAAAGGGGACGAAAAGGCCACCCGATCGGTTGAAATGTCAACCGATCGGGTGAGCGGCTTGTTGCTTCGGCCGTCGCCTTCGGGAGCATCAACCGGGCGCAGAGGAGAGCGGGTGGCGTGATCGGGTCGTCCTTCGGAGGAATCGGCTACAGTTGAACCGATCGGGTGAAGGTCACCCGATCGGTTGGAATTCAGCTCCATTTTCCCGAGAACTCTTTTGGGATGCCCGGTCGACGAACCGATCGGTTGACCTTGCGCTTCGCTCCAGCTTCAGTCCGGATCGGATACGCATGCATCACCCGATCGGTTGGCTGTGTCCAACCGATCGGGTGGGGGCTGAAAAGTGGCAATCTTGGTCGTTTGACCCCCTGGATCACGCGTGACTCCTCCCGTTGCTCCGGGGACTCATGATATCGTCGTTTTATGTCCCCTACACCGGTAAATTCCTGCAAAATACGAAAAATACGGAAAAGTGAAAGAAAACAAGAAAACACGAGAAAACAAATACAAGACGGCGGTAAATAACGGAAAAACACGGGAGAAAACGTGCGCAAATATATGAAATATAAACGCACGTCAAAATCCCCCAAGCTGAACTCTTCCTCGTCCTCAAGGAAGATGAGTGAGAGTAGGAGCTCGGTGGGAGAAAATAGAGAGAAAGAGAGAAAAAGAGAACTCTATATCCTAGATCGCCCGTCAGGGCCAACAAAATCAAAAACGATACACCAAGCAAGCAGACGCCAAATCACATCACTAAACCAAGGAATACGAGTCCAGACAAGTGCCATGGGCCCACGCGATGAAGCGCGAGTGAGCGTGGTCGTGTGCTTGCAAACGGTGTCACTTTCTACATTGTGCAATAAAGCTCGATATACACAAATCCAAGATATGACCCAAATATCGATTCGAATTGAATTAAGCGGTGAATATATGGTTCAAGCATGCGTAAGAATAGAGAGAGAATCGAAACATATCTTGCGGCAGGGACTCCACAACTAGGGTTAAGGAAATCACCACACTATAGCCTAGATAATAGCTAAAAAGTTCCTAAGCCAAGTGTTTTCGAAAACGATGGGGTTTGAGATGATGTGGAGAAGAACACTCGGTGCAAATTCTCGCCTTCCCTTTATTCTCGGCAAGTAGTAAAATATTCACACTGGATTTTTTTTGGGATTTGGGTTTTTGTATTTTTGTGGATTTTTGGCTATACAATTTTTTCTTTTCTTTTCTTTTTGGGTTTTTCTTTTCTTTTCTATTTTTTTGGATTTTTGGGTTTTTGGCTATACACATGTGTACTCTCCCAAGTGGGAGAACGGTACGCGACGAGGGGATTTGCACCAAGTAAAACAAAAAAGAAATCGAAATCTAAACACTTGGGCAAAGGAAACTATTCTCGCTAATTAGAGCATGGGCTAAATGGGTTATCCTAGTCCTTAATTGTGGAATCCTGACACATGCGAAATGAAGTACACGATATATATAAAGCATGCAGAAGCAGACATGAGAAACAAATACCGCATATTCAAATCGAAGCATGATAATCTAGGGGGTCATTCCTGGACAGGTATATAAATTAAAATCACAAAGTAGAAACACACCAAACAGCTAGGCACGACGCACGACTCACAAAAAGCTAAGTGGACCTGCGATGCATGAAATGCAAGAGGACTCGATATCCTAGGGTTAGGGAATGTGATTATCGAAGCTGTGCAAGGTGTGCATGTGATTTTCGTGGCAATTCTTCATAGGGTTCATCTCTAGAAGAAAGAGATAAAAAGAAGAAAAGAAAAAGAAAACCACGGAGAAAAACGACTCAAATAACGAAGAAAAAGAGACAAATGACGCACAAAGTGTGACTCCCCCAAGCTGAAACTTGCATTGTCCTCAATGCAATAGTAGTGAATACGGGAGGGCAATGAAAATGGGGGGAGTTACGCACCGACACAAAAAATGAAAAACACGAAAAACACACGAACAAAAATGGAAAATAAAGAAAAAGAAACATACAAAATAAAAGATAAAAAACGCAACGAAGGACTCAAAGACACAAACACACTACAACAACACACGAAAACATGCACACAAAAGTCGATTTCCCCCAAGCTGAACATGACAATGCTAGAAAAATGATATGATTAATGGGGATGTAGAGATATGCTAGCGGAAAATCGAAAAAGAAAGAAATCAGAATGCAGGAGAGACAGTGTGCTCGTTCTCCTCGGAAGAGGATGTGGGGTGTGGGCGGTAGAAGTGATAGAAGGGCACGACATGATGGGTTATTATGATGCAAAAGCAAATCCTAGATACGCTCCCCTCGCTAATGAGAGGGGACGAGATTATTCAAATCTAAACTAAAAAGCGGTAAAATTTTACACTACTGGATTAGGATACACCTGAGCATAGGCGGATCCAAGATCTGAAGTGGGGCAGGTAGCTGCTCTAACTGCTCCTTCTGTGGCTCCGCCAGAAGCGCTGTGCCACGAGTGCCAATGGACCCAAGCAATGCACCTCCAAGCATCCCTCGTAGGTGTCCACCTGTGACCTGCAAAGGACGAGGTGCATTAGCCCATGGCAAGAAATTATTTCTCAAAATAAATGTATCCCAGAGATAGTCGCCGACAAATGATGGTAAAATATATGAAATGTGGCGAACACTCCCTGAAAATGGTATGCTATCCTCTGTGCTAGCGACGATCAAATCCCCGCTCTCCATGTGAAGTTGCTCTCCAGGTGGTGACACACCCCAGCATACCTCAAGGGAAGTCGATCCTGTGTCCTGCGAGAGATATGGTGTGTCAAATATATATAAGTCTAAAGGAATAGGACGTGAAAACTGAGACTTAAATGCGGAGTGAGAGTGAGTATGAAAATCTCCCTGAATAGGGACAATATGCTCAAGTAGATGCTCAGCCGCAGAAGAAGTGGAGCGTGACGATAGAGGTAGATGTGGCTTGGGCTCCATGAAGTGGACGATCGTATCCAAGCCCTCATGCACGTCCTCCTCGATGATATGCTCATACTCCACCATCTGCCCGATGTCCTGAATGACATCCTCGTGGTTGACCACAGACCAAGGAAGAATCTGAGACAAAGATGGCTGTGGAGGTGGATGTAGAGCGGACCCCTCGTATGTGGTCATGGTGTCCTCGTCCTCACACACATCCTCCTCGCCGGTATGTATAATCTCTGTAAACTCCTCAGTGCTCTCATAGGACTCATGTGGGATATCCATATCAAGACAAGAAATCTCTCCCACAGATCCTAGATAAATCTCCCCATCCTCACTATCATCATCAAAAAATGCTTCGTCATCCAAGTGGTAGTGATGGAAAAATGGGGTATCGGCTTGAGAAGTGTCTATGGTGGCTGATGGCATTGTGGTCTCAACCATGAAAGTGGGTATATCCTCTCCTTCATCCCCTCTCCTCGGTGTCGGCTCGGTGATTGGTACCATCAAGTTTTGTAATATTTGGCCTTGGTTAAACATGGCACTTTCAAGGAGAGACACGAGGCTTGATTCTTCTTGTGTTTGTGGAGGGGTATAAGGTTGAGGAAATGGATGGGAGGTGTTTGGGCTAAGGTTATGGGAAAATGTTTGGCCTTGGAGTGGGGGGAGGCTCTCAAGCATAAATAGGCAATCATAATACACGTGCCCCGCCATGCCACAAGTCTCACAAACCGCAACTGGATAAGGATCGTATCCTCCCATCTTAGCATCGAAATTTGATCTCCACATGGTAATATCAAAGATACCTGGACAACAAAAATAAGAAAACTAGAGAGGAGCGTCAATAGTACAAGAGAATAACAAAAAGATAATATAATGGTGGGGGAAAAATTTCTTGGTTATTGAATATATATTTTTTTTAAAATAAAAAAAAGAAAAAGAATTTTTTTGGGTTTTTATGCGTAGTCTAATGAACCCAAGCTAAGCTAATATCAAACCGAACGCCTCCCCGGCAACGGTGCCAAAAACTTGACCGGCTCCCCGTTTACGGTATGGGCGCGGTGTCGTTTTACCGCAAGTGCACGGTTAGTGTAGGGTGCGGGTTTATCGAACTCAGGGAGGTGGATGGCTTGAATGGCTACTAGCCTCACCTAGGTTGTGTGCTAGCTACACGGATGATATGGGTGGAAGTGTAGAAATAAAAGAAAGAATTGAAAAAGACACGAAAAGAATCCCCGCTAACACGGGCTAGAGCATTCATGACACTAGGCATTTGACTTGACCCAGGGTGAGACATTGCCCCCAAAAGGTGGTACCAGCGTCCATGGCCCGATATTCCGGTGGTGCCAAGCACGCTATGCCTACCCGGTTCCGGACGGTGGGCATTCCCATGTCCATTAACACCTTCCGCAACCGGGAGCATTAAGGCCACAATGATATCTCCCAACACTTCGTCCAAGCCGCTCCCGCGCGCTAGGACTCGATGTCTACGTTGGGGGCCTGAGCTATGGCTAGGTAGTTAACCACCAAGTTTATTCCCCTTGGCCCGACGGTCAAAGGCGGTCTTTCTCCCGCCGATGACAATGAAACACCCCCGCGTAACCCTAATGGCCAAATAGGTCTAATGTGATTTCTAGCAATACATCGAAGCGGATCTTGACTGGACAAGCACCGGACCCCAATCCCCAACACATCTAGTGTGTTGCCATACGAATTGGACTCAGATTGCTAGAAATCTACATTGACACATTTCATCGAACACATACCATGCAACCAAGCCAAATGTAAATTTCCAAGCATCAATCCTACCCTAACCCGTATTAGGGTTCATCAACACTACTCAATGGTGAGAAACATAAAAAAAAGCAAAAGAAATGACATACAAACATTCACCATTGAGCAATAAAGAAAATAACACAATTCAATAGAAAAAGAGAGAAGAAAATACTTATCTTGAGTTTGAATCTTCAATCCAATACAAGACTTATTACAATAGAAAACCTAATCTAACCTAATCTAAACTCACAAGAGAAAGGGGCAAAAAGCCCTAGAAAAACTGATGAAGAACTCCCCTCAGTCGTGCCCCCAACCTCTATTTATAAACCCCTCAAAAACCCTCTTGGGTCGGGTTCAGAACTGTCAAAAAAGGCCCACCCGATCGGGTGGAAACTCACCCGATCGGGTGGAATAAACAGAGAGCTCAGATTCGTAGAAACAGATCTCACCCGGTCGGTTGACAAGTCAACCGATCGGGTGAAATGAAATTCCAGACTGCAGCCAGTTTCAGCACATAGTTGCGCTCAGAAAATTCCAGAAAAATCTAGAAAAATCGGATTTGGGCATGCGACCTATCGTTGGAAAGCTAACGACGATGCCGATGCTAGAAAAATAAGAGATCACCCAAAATCCTTCTGGAATATAGCAGATATTCAATGAATGAGCTGCGGTGCGCGAAAGGGGACGAAAAGGCCACCCGATCGGTTGAAATGTCAACCGATCGGGTGAGCGGCTTGTTGCTTCGGCCGTCGCCTTCGGGAGCATCAACCGGGCGCAGAGGAGAGCGGGTGGCGTGATCGGGTCGTCCTTCGGAGGAATCGGCTACAGATGAACCGATCGGGTGAAGGTCACCCGATCGGTAGGAATTCAGATCCATTTTCCCGAGAACTCTGTTGGGATGAACCGGTCGGCGAACCGATCGGTTGACCTTGCGCTTCACTCCAGCTTCAGTCCGGGTCAGACACGCATGCATCACCCGATCGGTTGGCTGTGTCCAACCGATCGGGTGGGGGCTGAAAAGTGGCAATCTTGGTCGTTTGACCCCCTGGATCACGCGTGACTCCTCCCTTTGCTCCGGGGACTCATGATATCGTCGTTTTATGTCCCCTACACCGGTAAATTCCTGCAAAATACGAAAAATACGGAAAAGTGAAAGAAAACAAGAAAATACGAGAAAACAAATACAAGACGGCGGTAAATAACGGAAAAACACGGTAGAAAGCGTGCGCAAATATATGAAATATAAACGCACGTCAAAATCCCCCAAGCTGAACTCTTCCTCGTCCTCGAGGAAGATGAGTGAGAGTAGGAGCTCGGAGGGAGAAAATAGAGAGAAAGAGAGAAAAAGAGAACTCTATATCCTAGATCGCCCGTCAGGGCCAACAAAATCAAAAACGATACACCAAGCAAGAAGACGCCAAATCACATAACTAAACTAAGGAATACGAGTCCAGACAAGTGCCGTGGGCCCACGCGATGAAGCGCGAGTGAGCGTGGTCGTGTGCTTCCAAACGGTGTCACTATCTACATTGTGCAATAAAGCTCGATATACACAAATCCAAGATATGACCCAAATATCGATTCGAATTGAATTAAGCGGTGAATATATGGTTCAAGCATGCGTAAGAATAGAGAGAGAATCGAAACATATCTTGCGTCAGGGACTCCACAACTAGGGTTAAGGAAATCACCACACTATAGCCTAGATAATAGCTAAAAAGTTCCAAAGCCAAGTGTTTTCGAAAACGATGGGGTTTGACATGATGTGGAGAAGAACACTCGGTGCAAATTCTCGCCTTCCCTTTATTCTCGGCAAGTAGTAAAATATTCACACTGGATTTTTTTTGGGATTTGGGATTTTGTATTTTTGTGGATTTTTGGCTATACAATTTTTTTCTTTCCTTTTCTTTTTGGGTTTTTCTTTTCTTTTCTATTTTTTTTTGGATTTTTGGGTTTTTGGCTATACACATGTGTACTCTCCCAAGTGGGAGAACGGTACACGACGAGGGAATTTGCACCAAGTAAAACAAAAAAGAAATCGGAATCTAAACACTTGGGCAAAGGAAACTATTCTCGCTAATTAGAGCATGGGCTAAATGGATTATCCTAGTCCTTAATTGTGGAATCCCGACACATGCGAAATGAAGTACACGATATATATAAAGCATGCAGAAGCAGACACGAGAAACAAATACCGCATATTCAAATCGAAGCATGATAATCTAGGGGGTCATTCCTGGACAGGTATATAAATTAAAATCATAAAGTAGAAACACAACAAACAGCTAGGCACGACGCACGACTCACAAAAAGCTAAGTGGACCCGCGATGCATGAAATGCAAGAGGACTCGATATCCTAGGGTTAGGGAATGTGATTATCGAAGCCGTGCAAGGTGTGCGTGTGATTTTCGTGGCCATTCTTCATAGGGTTCATCTCTAGGAGAAAGAGATAAAAAGAAGAAAAGAAAAAGAAAAACACGGAGAAAAACGACTCAAATAACGAAGAAAAAAAGACAAATGACGCACGAAGTGCGACTCCCCCAAGCTGAAACTTGCATTGTCCTCAATGCAATAGTAGTGAATACTGGAGGGCAATGAAAATGGGGGGGGGTTACGCACCGACACAAAAAATGTAAAACATGAAAAACACACGAACAAAAATGGAAAATAAAGAAAAAGAAACAAACAAAATAAAAGATATAAAACGCAACGAAGGACTCAAAGACACAAACACACGACAACAACACACGAAAACATGCACACAAAAGTCGATTTCCCCCAAGCTGAACATGACAATGCTAGAAAATTGATATGATTAATGGGGATGTAGAGATATGCTAGGGGGAAAATCGAAAAAGAAAGAAATCAGAATGCAGGAGAGACAGTGTGCTCGTTCTCCTCGGAAGAGGATGTGGGGTGTGGGCGGTAGAAGTGATAGAAGGGCACGACATGATGGGTTATTATGAGGCAAAATCAAATCCTAGATACGCTCCCCTCGCTAATGAGAGGGGACGAGATTATTCAAATCTAAACTAAAAAGCGGTAAATTTTTACACTACTGGATTAGGATACACCTGAGCATAGGCGGATCCAAGATCTGAAGTGGGGCAGGTAGCTGCTCTAACTGCTCCTTATGTGGCTCCGCCAGAAGCGCTGTGCCACGAGTGCCAATGGACCCAAGCAATGCACCTCCAAGCATCCCTCGTAGGTGTCCACCTATGACCTGCAAAGGACGAGGTGCATTAGCCCATGGCAAGAAATTATTTCCCAAAATAAATGTATCCCAGAGATAGTCGCCGACAAATGATGGTAAAATATATGAAATGTGGCGAACACTCCCTAAAAATGGTATGCTATCCTCTGTGCTAGCGACGATCAAATCCCCGCTCTCCATGTGAAGTTGCTCTCCAGGTGGTGACACACCCCAGCATACCTCAAGGGAAGTCGATCCTGTGTCCTGCGAGAGATATGGTGTGTCAAATATATATAAGTCTAAAGGAATAGGACGTGAAAAGTGAGACTTAAATGCGGAGTGAGAGTGAGTATGAAAATCTCCCTGAATAGGGACAATATGCTCAAGTAGATGCTCAGCCGCAGAAGAAGTGGAGCGTGACGATAGAGGTAGATGTGGCTTGGGCTCCATGAAGTGGACGATCGTATCCAAGCCCTCATGCACGTCCTCCTCGATGATATGCTCATACTCCACCATCTGCCCGATGTCCTGAATGACATCCTCGTGGTTGACCACAGACCAAGGAAGAATCTGAGACAAAGATGGCTGTGGAGGTGGATGTAGAGCGGACCCCTCGTATGTGGTCATGGTGTCCTCGTCCTCACACACATCCTCCTCGCCGGTATGTATAATCTCTGTAAACTCCTCAGTGCTCTCATAGGACTCATGTGGGATATCCATATCAAGACAAGAAATCTCTCCCACAGATCCTAGATAAATCTCCACATCCTCACTATCATCATCAAAAAATGCTTCGTCATCCAAGTGGTAGTGATGGAAAAATGGGGTATCGGCTTGAGAAGTGTCTATGGTGGCTGATGGCATTGTGGTCTCAACCATGAAAGTGGGTATATCCTCTCCTTCATCCCATCTCCTCGGTGTCGGCTCGGTGATTGGTACCATCAAGTTTTGTAATATTTGGCCTTGGTTAAACATGGCACTTTCAAGGAGAGACACGAGGCTTGATTCTTCTTGTGTTTGTGGAGGGGTATAAGGTTGAGGAAATGGATGGGAGGTGTTTGGGCTATGTTTGTGGGAAAATATTTGGCCTTGGAGTGGGGGGGGCTCTCAAGCGTAAATGGGCAATCATAATACACGTGCCCCGCCATCCCACAAGTCTCACAAACCGCAACTGGATAAGGATCGTATCCTCCCATCTGAGCATCGAAATTTGATCTCCACATGGTAATATCAAAGATACCTGGACAACAAAAATAAGAAAACTAGAGAGGAGTGTCAATAGTACAAGAGAATAACAAAAAGATAATATAATGGTGCGGGAAAAATTTCTTGGTTATTGAATATATATTTTTTTTAAAATAAAAAAAGAAAAAGAATTTTTTTGGGTTTTTATGCGTAGTCTAATGAACCCAAGCTAAGCTAATATCAAACCGAACGCCTCCCCAGCAACGGTGCCAAAAACTTGACCGGCGCCCCGTTTACGGTATGGGCGCGGTGTCATTTTACCGCAAGTGCACGGTTAGTGTAGGGTGCGGGTTTATCGAACTCAGGGAGGTGGATGGCTTGAATGGCTACTAGCCTCACCTAGGTTGTGTGCTAGCTACACGGATGATATGGGTGGAAGTGTAGAAATAAAAGAAAGAATTGAAAAAGACACGAAAAGAAACCCCGCTAACACGGGCTAGAGCATTCATGACACTAGGCATTTGACTTGACCCAGGGTGAGACATTGCCCCAAAAGGTGGTACCAGCGTCCATGGCCCGATATTCCGGTGGTGCCAAGCACGCTAGGCCTACCCGGTTCCGGACGGTGGGCATTCCCATGTCCATTAACACCTTCCGCAACCGGGAGCATTAAGGCCACAATGATATCTCCCAACACTTCGTCCAAGCCGCTCCCGCGCGCTAGGACTCGATGTCTACGTTGGGGGCCTGAGCTATGGCTAGGTAGTTAACCGCCAAGTTTATTCCCCTTGGCCCGACGGTCAAAGGCGGTCTTTCTCCCGCCGATGACAATGAAACACCCCCGCGTAACCCTAATGGCCAAATAGGTCTAATGTGATTTCTAGCAATACATCGAAGCGGATCTTGACTGGACAAGCACCGGACCCCAATCCCCAACACATCTAGTGTGTTGCCAAACGAATTGGACTCAGATTGCTAGAAATCCACATTGACACATTTCATCGAACACATGCCATGCAACCAAGCCAAATGTAAATTTACAAGCATCAATCTTACCCTAACCCGTATTAGGGTTCATCAACACTACTCAATGGTGAGAAACATAAAAACAAGCAAAAGAAATGACATACAAACATTCACCATTGAGCAATAAAGAAAATAACACAATTCAATAGAAAAATGGAGAAGAAAATACTTATCTTGAGTTTGAATCTTCAATCCAATACAAGACTTATTACAATAGAAACCTAATCTAACCTAATCTAAACTCACAAGAGAAAGGGGCAAAAAGCCCTAGAAAAACTGATGAAGAACTCCCCTCAGTCGTGCCCCCAACCTCTATTTATAAACCCCTCAAAAACCCTCTTGGGTCGGGTTCAGAACTGTCAAAAAAGGCCCACCCGATCGGGTGGAAACTCACCCGATCGGGTGGAATAAACAGAGAGCTCAGATTCGCAGAAACAGATCTCACCCGGTCGGTTGACAAGTCAACCGATCGGGTGAAATGAAATTCCAGACTGCAGCCAGTTTCAGCACATAGCTGCGTTCAGAAAATTCCAGAAAAATCTAGAAAAATCGGATTTGGGCATGCGACCTATCGTTGGAAAGCTAACGACGATGCCGACGCTAGAAAAATAAGAGATCACCTAAAATCCTTCAGGAATGATAGCAGATCTTCAATGAATGAGCAGCGGTGCGTGAAAGGGGACGAAAAGGCCACCCGATCGGTTGAAATGTCAACCGATCGGGTGAGCGGCTTGTTGCTTCGGTCGTCGCCTTCGGGAGCATCAACCAGGCGCAGAGGAGAGCGGGTGGCGTGATCGGGTCGTCCTTCGGAGGAATCGGCTACAGATGAACCGATCGGGTGAAGGTCACCCGATCGGTTGGAATTCAGCTCCATTTTCCCGAGAACTCTGTTGGGATGAACCGGTCGGCGAACCGATCGGTTGACTTTGCGCTTCGCTCCAGCTTCAGTCCGGGTCGGACACGCATGCATCACCCGATCGGTTGGCTGTGTCCAACCGATCGGGTGGGGGCTGAAAAGTGGCAAACTTGGTCGTTTGACCCCTTGGATCACGCGTGACTCCTCCCGTTGCTCCGGGGACTCATGATATAGTCGTTTTATGTCCCCTACACCGGTAAATTCCTGCAAAATACGAAAAATACGGAAAAGTGAAAGAAAACAAGAAAACACGAGAAAACGAATACAAGACGGCGGTAAATAACGGAAAAACACGGGAGAAAACGTGCGCAAATATATGAAATATAAACGCACGCCAAAATCCCCCAAGCTGAACTCTTCCTCGTCCTCGAGGAAGATGAGTGAGAGTAGGAGCTTGAAGGGAGAAAATAGAGAGAAAGAGAGAAAAAGAGAACTCTATATATCCTAGATCGCCCGTCAGGGCCAACAAAATCAAAAAAGATACACCAAGCAAGCAGACGCCAAATCACATCACTAAACCAAGGAATATGAGTCCAGACAAGTGTCGTGGGTCCACGCGATGAAGCACGAGTGAGCGTGGTCGTGTGCTTCCAAACGGTGTCACTATCTACATTGTGCAATAAAGCTCGATATACACAAATCCAAGATATGACCCAAATATCGATTCGAATTGAATTAAGCGGTGAATATATGGTTCAAGCATGCGTAAGAATAGAGAGAGAATCGAAACATATCTTGCGTCAGGGACTCCACAACTAGGGTTAAGGAAATCACCACACTATAGCCTAGATAATAGCTAAAAAGTTCCTAAGCCAAGTGTTTTCGAAAACGATGGGGTTTGACATGATGTGGAGAAGAACACTCGATGCAAATTCTCGCCTTCCCTTTATTCTCGGCAAGTAGTAAAATATTCACACTGGATTTTTTTTGGGATTTGGGTTTTTGTATTTTTGTGGATTTTTGGCTATACAATATTTTTTCTTTTCTTTTCTTTTTGGGTTTTTCTTTTCTTTTCTCTTTTTTTTGGATTTTTGGGTTTTTGGCTATACACATGTGTACTCTCCCAAGTGGGAGAACGGTACTCTCCCAAGCAATGCACCTCCAACCATCCCTCGTAGGTGTCCACCTGTGACCTGCAAAGGACGAGGTGCATTAGCCCATGGCAAGAAATTATTTCCCAAAATAAATGTATCCCAGAGATAGTCGCCGACAAATGATGGTAAAATATATGAAATGTGGCGAACACTCCCTAAAAATGGTATGCTATCCTCTGTGCTAGCGACGATCAAATCCCCGCTCTCCATGTGAAGTTGCTCTCCAGGTGGTGACACACCCCAGCATACCTCAAGGGAAGTCGATCCTGTGTCCTGCGAGAGATATGGTGTGTCAAAAAATATATAAGTCTAAAGGAATAGGACGTGAAAAGTGAGACTTAAATGTGGAGTGAGAGTGAGTATGAAAATCTCCCTGAATAGGGGCAATATGCTCAAGTAGATGCTCAGCCGCAGAAGAAGTGGAGCGTGACGGTAGAGGTAGATGTGGCTTGGGCTCCATGAAGTGGACGATCGTATCCAAGCCCTCATGCACGTCCTCCTCGATGATATGCTCATACTTCACCATCTACCCGATGTCCTGAATGACATCCTCGTGGTTGACCATAGACCAAGGAAGAATCCGAGACAAAGATGGCTGTGGAGGTGGATGTAGAGCGGACCCCTCGTATGTGGTCATGGTGTCCTCGTCCTCACACACATCCTCCTCGCCGGTATGCATAATCTCTGTAAACTCCTCAGTGCTCTCATAGGACTCATGTGGGGTATCCAAATCATGACAAGAAATCTCTCCCACAGATCCTAGATAAATCTCCCCATCCTCACTATCATCATCAAAAAATGCTTCGTCATCCAAGTGGTAGTGATGAAAAATTGGGGTATCGGCTTGAGATGTGTCTATGGTGGCCGATGGCATGGTGGTCTCAACCATGAAAGTGTGTATATCCTCTCCTTCATCCCCTCTCCTCGGTGTCGGCTCGGTGATTGGTACCATCAAGTTTTGTAATATTTGGCCTTGGTTAAACATGGCACTTTCAAGGAGAGACACGAGGCTTGATTCTTCTTGTGTTTGTGGAGGGGTATAAGGTTGAGGAAATGGATTACACGTGCCCCGCCATCCCATAAGTCTCTCAAACCGCAACTGGATAAGGATCGTATCCTCCCATCTGAGCATCGAAATTTGATCTCCACATGGTAATATCAAAGATACCTGGACAACAAAAATAAGAATACTAGAGAGGAGCGTCAATAGTACAAGAGAATAACAAAAAGATAATATAATGGTGGGGGAAAAATTTCTTAGTTATTGAATATATATTTTTTTTTTAAAAAGAAAAATAATTTTTTTGTGTTTTTATGCGTAGTCTAATGAACCCAATCTAAGCTAATATCAAACCGAACGCCTCCCCGGCAACGGTGCCAAAAACTTGACCGACGCCCCGTTTACGGTATGGGCGCGGTGTCGTTTTATCGCAAGTGCACGGTTAGTGTAGGGTGGGGGTTTATCGAACTCAGGGAGGTGGATGGCTTGAATGGCTACTAGCCTCACCTAGGTTGTGTGCTAGCTACACGGATGGTATGGGTGGAAGTGTAGAAATAAAAGAAAGAATTGGAAAAGACACAAAAAGAATCCCCGCTAACACGGGCTAGAGCATTCATGACACTAGGCATTTGACTTGACCCAGGGTGAGACATTGCCCCAAAAGGTGGTACCTAGCATCCATGGCCCGATATTCCGGTGGTGCCAAGCACGCTAGGCCTACCCGGTCCGGACGGTGGGCATTCCCATGTCCATTAACACCTTCCGCAACCGGGAGCATTAAGGCCACAATGATATCTCCCAACACTTCGTCCAAGCCGCTCCCGCGCGCTAGGACTCGATGTCTACGCTGGGGGCGTGAGCTATGGCTAGGGAGTCTACCGCCAAGTTTATTCCCCCTTGGCCCGACGGTCAAAGGCGGTCTTTCTCCCACCGATGACAATGAAACACCCCCGCGTAACCCTAATGGCCAAATAGGTCTAATGGGATTTCTAGCAATACATCGAAGCGGATCTTGACTGGACAAGCACCGGACCCCAATCCCCAACACATCTAGTGTGTTGCCATACGAATTGGACTCAGATTGCTAGAAATCCACATAGACATATTTCATCGAACACATGCCATGCAACCAAGCCAAATGTAAATTTCCAAGCATCAATCCTACCCTAACCCGTATTAGGGTTCATCAACACTACTCAATGGTGAGAAACATAAAAACAAGCAAAAGAAATGACATACAAACATTCACCCTTGAGCAATAAAGAAAATAACACAATTCAATAGAAAAAGAGAGAAGAAAATACTTATCTTGAGTTTGAATCTTCAATCCAATACAAGACTTATTACAATAGAAAACCTAATCTAACCTAATCTAAACTCACAAGAGAAAGGGGCAAAAGGCCCTAGAAAAACTGAGGAAGAACTCCCCTCAGTCGTGCCCCCAACCTCTATTTATAAACCCCTCAAAAACCCTCTTGGGTCGGGTTCAGAACTGTCAAAAAAGGCCCACCCGATCGGGTGGAAACTCACCTGATCGGGTGGAATAAACAGAGAGCTCAGATTCGCAGAAACAGATCTCACCCGGTCGGTTGACAAGTCAACCGATCGGGTGAAATGAAATTCCAGACTGCAGCCAGTTTCAGCACATAGCTGCGCTCAGAAAATTCCAGAAAAATCTAGAAAAATCGGATTTGGGCATGCAACCTATCGTTGGAAAGCTAACGACGATGCCGACGCTAGAAAAATAAGAGATCACCCAAAATCCTTCTGGAATGATAGCAGATCTTCAATGAATGAGCTGCGGTGCGCGAAAGGGGACGAAAAGGCCACCCGATCGGTTGAAATGTCAACCGATCGGGGTGAGCGGCTTGTTGCTTCGGTCGTCGCCTTCGGGAGCATCAACCGGGCGCAGAGGAGAGCGGGTGACGTGATTGGGTCGTCCTTCGGAGGAATCAGCTACAGATGAACCGATCGGGTGAAGGTCACCCGATCGGTTGGAATTCAGCTCCATTTTCCCGAGAACTCTGTTGGGATGAACCGGTCGGCGAACCGATCGGTTGACCTTACGCTTCTCTCCAGCTTCAGTCCGGGTCGGACACGCATGCATCACCCGATCGGTTGGCTGTGTCCAACCGATCGGGTGGGGGCTGAAAAGTGGCAATCTTGGTCGTTTGACCCCCTGGATCACGCGTGACTCCTCCCGTTGCTCCGGGGACTCATGATATCGTCGTTTTATGTCCCCTACACCGGTAAATTCCTGCAAAATACGAAAAATACGGAAAAGTGAAAGAAAACAAGAACACACGAGAAAACGAATACAAGACGGCGGTAAATAACGGAAAAACACGGGAGAAAACGTGCGCAAATATATGAAATATAAACGCACGTCAGCTACGCGCTCGCTCCCCCCTCCAGACTCTGGGGCAGGGCCAACCCTCGCCACCCAAACCAGAGAAGGGCACGGGCCGGGCTACGCGCTCGCTCCCCCCTCAAGAACTCTGGGGCAGGGCCAACCCTTGCCAACCAAACAAGAGAAGGGCACAGGCCGAGCTACGTGCTCGCTCCCCCCTCCAGACTTTGGAGTAGGGCCAACCCTCGCCACCCAAACCAGAGAAGGGCACGGGCCGGGCTACGCGCTCGCTCACCCCTCAAGAACTATGGGGCAGGGCCAACCTCGCCACCCAAAGAAGAGAAGGAAACGGGCCAGGCTACACACTCGCTCCCCCTCAAGAACTCTGCGGCAGGGCCAACCCACGCCACCCCAAACCAGAGAAAGGCACGGGCCAGGCTACGCGCTTGCTCCCCCCTCAAGAACTCTGGGTCAGGGCCAACCCTTGCCACCCAAACCAGAGAAGAGCACACACCGATCTACGTGCTCACTCCCCCCTCCAGGCTTTGGGGCAGGGCCAACCCTCGCCACCCAAACCAGAGAAGGGTACGGGCCGGGCTACGAGCTCGCTCCCCCTCAAGAACTCTGGCGTAGGGCCAACCCTCGCCACCCAAACCAGAGAAGGGCATGGGCCGGGCTACGCGCTCGCACCCCCCTCAAGAACTCTGGGGCAGGGCCAACCCTCGCCACCCAACCCAGAGAAGGGCACGGCCCGGGCTACGCGCTCCCTCCCCCTCAAGAACTCTGGGTCAGGGCCAACCCTCGCCGCCCAAACCACAGAAGGGCACGGGCCGTGCTACGCACTCGCTCCCCCTCAAGAAATCTGGGGCAGGGCCAACCCTCGCCACCCAAACCAGAGAAGGGCACGGGTCGGGCTATGCGCTCGCTCCTCCCTTAAGAACTCTGGGGCAGGGCCAACCCTCGCCACCCAAACCAGAGAAGGGCACGGGCCGAGCTACATGCTCGCTCCCCCCTCAAGAACCCTGGTGCAAGGCCAACCCTCGTCACCCAAACCAGAGAAGGGCATGGGCCGAGCTACGTGCTCGCTCCCCCCTCCAGACGCTGGGGCAGGGCCAACCCTCGCCACCCAAACCAGAGAAGGGCACGGGCCGAGCTACGAGCTCGCTCCCCCCTCAAGAACTCTGGGGCAGGGCGAACCCTTGCCACCCAAACCAGAGAAGGGCACAGGCCGAGCTACGCGATCGCTCCCCCCTCAAGAACTCTGGGGCAGGGCCAACCCTCGCCACCCAAACCAGAGAAGGGCACGGGCCGAGCTACGCGCTCGCTCCCCCCTCAAGAACTCTGGGACAGGGCCAACCCTCGCCACCCAAACCAGAGAAGGGCATGGGCCGGGCTATCGCTCGCTCCCCCCTCAAGAACTTTGGGGCATGGCCAACCATCGCCACCCAAACCAGAGAAGAGTACGGGCCGGGCTACGCGCTCGCCCCTTCTCTAGAACTCTGGGGCAGGGCCAACCCTCGCCACCTAAACCAGAGAAGGATACGTACCGAGCTACGCGCTCGCTCCCCCCCTCAAGAACTCTGGGGCAGGGCCAACCCTCGCCACCCAAACCAGAGAAGGGCACGGGCCGGGCTATCGCTCGCTCCCCCCTCAAGAACTCTGGGGCAGGGTCAACCTTCGTCACCCAAATTAGAGAAGGGCACGGGCCGGGCTACGCGCTCACCCCCTCTCCAGAACTCTGGGGCAGGGCCAACCCTCGCCATCCAAACCAGAGAAGGGCACGGGCCGGGCTACGCTCTCGCTCCCCCCCTCCAGACTCTGGGGCAGGGCCAACCCTCTCCACCCAAACCAGAGAAGGGCACGGGCCGAGCTACGCGCTCGCTCCCCCCTCAAGAACTCTGGGGCAGGGCCAACCCTCGCCACCCAAACCAGAGAAGGGCACGGGCCGCACTACGCGCTCGCTCCCCCCTCCAGACTCTGGGACAGGGCCAACCCTCTCCACCAAAACCAAAGAAGGGCACGGGCCGAGCTACGCGCTCACTCCCCCTTCCAGACTTTGGGGCAGGGCCAACCCTCGACACCCAAACTAGAGAAGGGCACGGGCCGAGCTACGTGCTCACTCCCCCCTCAAGAACTCTGGGGCAGGGATAACCCTCGCCACCCAAACCAGAGAAGGCACGAGCTGAGCTACGCGCTCGCTCCCCCCTCAAGAACTCTGGGGACGAGGAGAAGCACAGACCGAGATATCCACTCAATCACCATCCCCCCAAGAAGACCCATGATCCTCGAGCGCTCGGACCTCGAGAAAAAGGACAACAACACGCGGGCCGAGGCAGGCCTCACGTGGGCCCAGAACCGTTGGACAACGCCGGGTCCCGATAAAGCAGGCCACCGATGTTACTTGTCGAAACGAAAGAACGCTCGGGAAATGCGCCATTAATGACGACACACCCCCCCCGAGAGGCAAGGGCTGACGAATCACGTCCAGCGCCACTTGGCAAAGGCGGTTCCCAAAGGACGTGATTCTGAGGAGCCCATTGATGATGCCAGCTCATTGCATTAACTCCGGGGAAACCGTCAACAAAATCGCCCCATAAATTGCCCCCACCCTTCCGAAGGAGAGAAAGAAAAAGAAAAAGAAAATATGAGAACCGATCTCAATCCCCTCCACTAAGTATCAAAATCTTCAAGACACCCCGCCCGAACAAAAGGGTGGCGCCCGGCCATCAATGGATCCCACACCGACAGGCGATCGCTTCCACACGGCAGCCGCCGATGGACTACTCCTCTTACCCAGGGAATGGCCCACCTATTGGTCTTCAAGTTCCCTTAGACAACTCAAGGCACGGGAATTGGAGCTCCAATGGTGGACCATTCCCCTCTTCCGATGCCCGACGAGCATCGGCGCTCTGGGCCAAGAACCAGAAGGGCAGTGCAGCCCTGCCAGCTTACCCCATTGGGCACTCCAGCCTTCGCTGGGGCATACCAGCCACCGCTGGCCCACCTCCCAACGGCCTGCCACGCCGATAGGCTATTCCTCTTACATACGGATTGTCGATGGGCTCTTCCTCTACACAAGGGGTGCCCCGCCTTCCACTCCTCCGTCTTCTCTGGACCAGATGAAACAGTCGAATCAGAGGACTTGCGACAGCTCTCTCCCCCCAACCCGCATCTGCTCCACCTCGACCCCCGCCGCCACCTCCGCCTTGTCCCCCACCTCGTCCGGGGTTTCCCTTCGTTGTAAGGACTCCCCAAAGAGACCTTACAACCTATTATGGGCAAGAAGGCGAAAGACGAGGTAGCGCACCACTGTCACCTTGTGCTCCTCCTCTCCCAGGGTTTCCCTCCAACCTCCTTTCGAAAAAACCCTGTAAGAGCGATATGATGGAGGGCAACAGCAAGATAGCTTCCTTGGCGAATCCAAGCAGCCGAGCAGGCCTTACAACCCTTCAGCATAAGGGACGCACAGAGGGACGTGATGAGCAACGGAAGAGAAGGAGGGCCGCCTTGCAGATAGTAGTCCGCCCATCCTGATGCAGTTTACAGCAGGATGGAACGACTCCCCAGACCGCCAACGGTTCGGGTCGTACTTACCTAACTACCGCAGACTTTATCAAGACTTCATGTAATAGCTAAGTTTAAATTCCTATAAGGATCAATGAAAAATATGCTCACGAAATAGTTGTTCAACACCCAAGCGCCATCTAAGCACGTCCTAACTCAGGAGCAACCCTGGCCGGCTACCATGGCGAGCTCGCAAGCCTCCACCCAGACCTGACTAGGGAACGGGCCGAGCTACGCGCTCGCCTACCCCCACCCACACGACTTAATGTGTAGCTCTACCTTTGAATAATACTTGAATTATATAAAGACAACAAAAATTCACACATGGTAGGGCAAAAATCTGTGTTATATTAGAAAGCAAGATGTCCTACAAATATAGCGAGGCGACTTGACAACACGGGCCTCCCTCTAGATCCCCCCTACCTATTACAAAAGGTAATGCAACAAGGTCAAGTTTCCTAACAGGACGCCCTACTGGTCCGCCCGTTCGCCTCCTTAAGGGCCGTCCCGCGGAGCGCTGCCTGACCCTAGTTCTCCAGCTCCTGGCCCCTCCACGTTCGCCTCGAGGTTTCCCTCCTCCTCGTCGTCTTCCTCCTCCGAGGCCACTAACACCTCGAAATCGACCTCTAGAGGAGGGTGAAAAGCGAGGGCTCTTTCCGTGACCCTCTGCAGGCACGTGTTCCACCCTGCCTCCCGGCCGATCTCCAACCCCTCCTTCTGACCCGCCTCCTGTGCCTTCATCTTGGCATGGGCAAGCTGGGGCGCTAAGGTCTTCACTTGATACTCCCAGAACTCCTCCATCCTTTTCGACAGTGCCTCCTCAGCGGCCTTCGCCCGCGACTCCATGTCACCCATCCTGACCCGGCACTACTCGGCCTCTCCTTCCAGCTCGGCTTGTCGAGAACGACAGGCAGCGATCTACTCCTCGAGCTCCTCTATGTGCAGCCGGTACTCCTCGAGCGACGTCCGCTGCTCCGCGAAAGACTTCTTCAGTGTGACATGCCTAGACTTATCCATGTCGAGCTCCCCCTTCATCCTTGCCAACGTGAGCTCAGCCTTGATAAGGGCGAAAGCACGACGCTGGAAGGTAGCCATCGTCGTACTGGCCTGCACACATGGACATGGAAAAATTAGGCTCATCGGGGACAAACCCTGCAGTAACCCCAAGCCTAGCCCGACAAGATACATGCGCGAGATGCCACGTCACAGTGGCCCCTAGCCGCTCCGGGCCCACATGCGCCAGGGATTCCCTATCCCTAGGCAGTTGATAGTTCTCCGCGAACCTCGTCGCCATGTCGACCTCGTCGAAGACCGACTCGCCCTTCCCGACCGGGTAGATCGGCCTTAAAATATCTTCTTCCGGAAATATCTCAACATCGGCCTTCTTTGACCGAAAGGTAGCCAACTTCTCCTCACAACCAGGGGGTGCAGGCCTCTCCAGAGCGTACCGGGGGTGTAGGATCCTGTCAAAACTGAGTTAGGATCGATAAATGAAGTTGAGACTTACGCTTTCCGTATGCGACACGGTAGTCACGGAACTTCGCCTTCGGATTCGCCACGACGGATCGAGTCTTCTCACGAACGGAGTAAGGCTACTAAATCCACAATCTAAATCTCTACTTTTAGATTAAGAACTTGGATAAAGAGAGAGGAAGGATTTCGGCAGAGCTTCGCTAGAATGAAATGCAAGGCAAGAATACCATGCAAAAGTGTAAGTAAATGGCTAACCCTTGGGTCTTATTTATAGCCCCCAAGGTAGTTATTTTAGGAGTAATTGTTCCTTTGGAACAATTTAACTAAGGTGTACCATCATACATGGCACATTATAAGCTTAAGTTGTACCATATGCATGGTACAACATAAGCTTAAGATATTACCCCTTTATTAGCAATATGTCGCATGCACTGATCACTCCTCATTTTACACCTTTTTTCCGTGTATTTGCATGCCATTTAGATCGTCCAAATCATGTTTTTCACGATATATCGACGATATTGCGATGCTTTTCACGATTTGTTGTTTTTGTCGCATTTCAGGTGATTTGGCGCGATTTGGAGTGATCTCGAGACGCGCTTACTCTAGACGGCCACCGACGACCTCCCCGAGGGATATTTTGCTGTTGGAGAGGAGCGGAAGAAGAATGGACGTCGCAGGAGCGACGAGGAGGCCAAAACAATCAGATTGGGCATCTTTTGTGTCCCACTCGGCCGAGTGGAGGAGCCACTCGGCCGACCAGCGAGACACTGCTCGGCCGACCCGTTCAGACACGATTTCCATGTGTACTCGGCCGAGCGTCGGAGTCCACATCGGCCGAGTGACGATACCACGTCCGCCCGAGTGGCGCCCAGACGAGGCCCTTCCAAAACATCGAAGTTACTGTTTCTCGGCTGCCTGAGCTTCAGAAGACCCACTCGGCCGAGTGGATTATTACGTCCGCCCGAGTGCCTTGAAGCCGTCGGCCGAGTGACGACAACTCACTCGGCCGAGCCGCCTCCGAACTGAAGACCCCTGAAAGCCCCGACTTACTGGAAAATTACAGGGTTTTCACTCGGCCGAGCGACTTTTGTCACTCGGCCGAGTGCGATGCGCTGCCTGTAGCGAAATTTGCGGAAAACAGGCTGTGCAGGGGCGTTTTGGTCAGGATTTTTGGACGATTTTTGGGGCTATTTAAGCCCTGTTTTTACCCTAGTTTTGAGAGCCATCTCTTAGATTTTTTGCAGCTTTTTGAGATTATTTTTTAGCTTTATTATTTGTGATTGGAGAAGAGGAAAAACTTGGATTTTTGTTGGATTAATTGAAGAACTACATTGGTTTGCATCTCTCTTCCCCAAAAACTCTATTTTTATTGTTTATATCATTGTTGTGATGAATTCCATTGCCTATTTCATTGATTATTTTTGTGCTATTGCTATGATTTGTGAGTAGTCTCCACGTCTTGGGGCGTGGGGATGAACCCTACAAGCCCTATTTTATAATTGTGATGAATTGGTAGAAATTGAGCTAGGATTGTTATTAGGGATTAGATTGGGATCGAATTACTACGGATAGCTAGGTATTCATATCAATTGGGATTTGCAAGAGATTGGATCCCAATTTGATAGGAAGCCCTAGAAATCCGAATTGGGTTGGAGTCGGATTTTCGAAGTATCGGTTTGCAAGAGATTGGACCGATACTAGGATCTCCGGTTGCAATTCCGTGCCGATACCTGTTTGCAAGAGATTGGACGGGTAGGAACTATCCTAATTTAGATTGTGGACCGAGTTTGCAAGAGATTGGGCTCGGTGCGCAATTGGACGATGATGTTGATCCTAATGCTAGCTTTCCTAGGCTAGGGTTTGCAAGAGATTGGACCCGACCCCAGGATAGCTATAGACCGGCAACAGCGCGAGAGCGTGAGCTTGGTTCCACATTTAGTTGCAACTAGTTCATCCAAATTCTCATTCTAGAAATTTTGATACCGACGAACCATATTTATGAAATACGGTGAGTAGCGGGAATTCCCCATTCCCTAGACGTTCTTTATTTGATTTGATATTTCGCACATTTGTCTGATGATTGTGACAGGATCGCCCAAGGCAATTCTCTCTATTCTTAAATAGCCAGGTTGATTAGGAGCAAGCACGGTCATTCGTCCTCCCTGTGTTCGATACCCGCTCGTCGCTATACCGTGCGCTTGCGGTAAAACTATAACCGTTCTTTGGGTGTACGTCCCGGAGCGATCAAGTTTTTGGCGCCGCTGCCGGGGAGGCGATTGCGTTTGATTCTTTTTTACCCTAGCTACTTCTTTCTTTTATTTTTATTTTTTTTTATTGTTACCATTATTATTTCCTTTACTATTCTTACCTAACCCTTCCACGGTACTAATCATCTCTTTGAAACTCTGTTTCCCCTGTGCATGAACACGAGATCTACGGCGGACCCAGAAGACTTATTATTTGATCCCGAGATCGAACGTACCGCGCGGAGACTTAGAGCGAAAAAGAGACAAGATCCGGAAGGGAGGTATATGACCAACCCGGAAACTCCTGAAGAATTGGCGGCAAGGATGGCGAGGATAATTTCTATTCGCGATAGGCTTCGGCCTAAGATTTCTTCTACCACCTCATCCATTGCCATGCCGGGGTTGGCGGCTGACAAGAACTTCGAGCTAAAGACTGGATTGGTGGTTTTGATGCAACAAGACCCATTTCATGGGAACGCACATGAGAACCCCCACTACCACATCCAACTATTCTTGTCGAAGTGCGCCACATTCCAGATGCCGGGGGTCTCCAACGATGCTATCAGATTGCGTCTCTTCCCCTTCACGCTTAAGGACAAAGCACTCTATTGGTTGAGGACGCAGGCTGACGGAGTCTTCACCACTTGGGACGAGTTGGCGAGTGCATTTATTGATAAATTCTATCCGCCATCCAAGACGGTGAAGATCCGGAGCGCTCTCATGTCCTTCAAGCAAGGACCACAGGAGACGCTCTATGAAGCATGGGAGCGTTTTAAGGATTTGCAGCATCAATGCCCGCACCACAGTATAGAGGATTGGGAGCTAGTTCATAGCTTCTACAACGGTCTCCAACCGGGGACCAAACAAATTATTGATGCCGCGGCGAATGGTGCGATCTTATCAAAGACTCCCGAAGAAGCTACGGCCCTAATTGAGGAGATGGCCTCAAATAACCAACAATGGGGCGATGAGCGAGGACACTCCACATCCTCCTTAAAGCCAACTAGCATCTACGAGGCGAAGGCCGTAGCGGAGCTCACGAGCAAATTTGATTCTCTCCACAAGGTGGTGGAGAGATTGGAGAAGTTTATCACGGAGCCCCAAGGAGCACCTTCCACCTCCGCGCCGACCAACCAAATGTGTGATTGGCAAGACCAATCTCAAGCCATGTACGCGGGAGGAGAGCAAGGAGAAGGATCCTTGGAGCAAATACAATATGTTGCGGGGAACCAAGGGTATTGGTCCAATCCGGCCGCAAGAAATCATCCGGGATTCTCCTACGCCAACAATGAAGGAGCTTTGAACCCGCCACAACCACCAACTCAACAAGCTCGACTACCACCACCCCAACAACTATACTATCCACCGAGGGGGCCTCCACAACAAAAATTTCAACCAAAGCAACAAGTTCCACCATATAGGCCTCCTGGATACAACCAAGGGTGGAGGAATCAAAATCAAAACCCTCCACAAGCTCCACAACGATCCGACTTCGAAACTAGAGTGGAGGCGTTCATGGTCGAGTAAAATAAGGTGAATGCTACTTTGAAGGCGGGGCAAGACTCTCTTAACACCGTAGTGGCTCAAATATCAGAGCAATTGGCGTTGCTCAATCGGAACACTCAAAGATTGCCGGCGCAACCGGAGCAAAACCCACGGGGCAACACGGGCCACATCAATGCCGTAATTGCCGTTACTACTAGAGGCGGGAAGGACACCACCCCCGCCATGATTCCTATTGAGGAGGCCGTGGATGAAAGCTTGGAGCCGATTGAACCGATAGTTGAGATTGAAAAGGAGAAGGAGCCACAAGACAAGGAGAAATCTAGGGCGGAGCGATTAATTGAGGAGAGGCGCTTCATGCCACCGGTCCCATTCCCCCAAAGGCTCGCTAGAGCGAAAATGGAGAAGAGGCTAGCAAAATTTCTCGAGTACCTAAGAGGAGTTAGCCTTAACATCCCCTTCCTTGACGCCATCGTCGAGATCCCCACGTATGCTAAATTTTTGAAGGACTTGATTTCGGGGAGGAAAAGGAAGGAGAAGATCATGCTAGCTGAGGAGGGCTCTTGGTTCACCAAGAGAGAGAAGGAGCCGGCAAAATTCAAAGATCCGGGGAGTTTTCGGATTCCTTGCACCTTGGGCGGCGTCCCTCTTCAAAAGGCGTTGGTCGATCTTGGGGCTAGTGTGAGCCTCATGCCCCTCTCCATGTTCTTAAAGCTAAACACCGGGACAAAGTTGAAACCCACCGACATGCGCATTCAATTAGCCGATGGACGGATAACAAGGCCGGTGGGGATCGCCGAAGACATACCGCTACAAGTCCCGAGAGGAATATGCTTGTCATGTGACTTTGTGATCATGGACGTTAAGGAGGAGGGAGACACTTCATTGATACTTGGACGCCCATTCCTCGCCACCCGCCGGAGTCATCGTCGACGTGCGCGAAGGTACCTTAACCTTAAACATCGGAAACATCGAGGTGGAGCTCCACATTCCTAAGGCTATGAAGCATATGCCTTATCACGAGGAACTCGAGTACATGGACCTCCTTGACGAGGTGATAGAAGAGGCGATTCCTCACTCAATTGGCGCCCTTTTTGATGAAGAATTTGAAGAAGGCCCGGATTTAGGCCAAGATGAAAAGAATGAAGACGATTCCCCCGACTTCTCCGCTGATGAAGATGAAGGCGACGCTGATGTCGCAAGGATTCGAGAGCTCTGCAAGCTCTCGAAATTAAAGTCTTCAAAGAAAGCTCCGCCGGCATGGAGACCGGCATCACCGGTTAAGCCGTTGACCGGAGCAAACGCTAGCTTGGGGGAACCTCCCCCCAACACTATTCGAGACGAGAGACCACCGCGGGAGAACACGCCGCCGCCACATCCAAATCCAAGCGCGCTCCCCGGAAAGTTTGACGGGTGCATCCCGTATGCACCAAACATCCCGCATTGATTGAAAATTATAGGGGGTCGAGCTCACGACCTTAAACGAGCGCTTGTCGGGAGGCAACCCGACGGTTTTTGCTTTATTTTTACTTTTTCTTTATTTTCGTTTTAGAAATTTTTAGTGTTTCGAGTCGTTCGCCCCAAAAATTTTGTGATAACGGGTCCTATTTTTCTCGACAGGAGAGGAGATAGGTAGATCCATCATGAGGAGGATGAACGAGACGACGAGGAGCGCCCCAAGAAGGCGTTCGACGCTTAGGAGGAGGATGAAATCGACTGGAGGAAGAAAGACGGAGTTTAGAGCCCAAACGAAGACAAACAGCAGAAAACAAGGCTCACTCGGCCGAGCATACTAGTCACTCGGCCGAGTACAGAAGTTCGTCCGGCCGAGCCGCTCACGAACGAGGGAAGTCTGCTGTACCCAACTCTCTGTCTATTTTCCTCATTTCATTAGAACTGCTACTCGGCCGAGTATACATTATCACTCGGCCGAGTAAAACGGATACCCTCCTAGGGCGAGTCATGCCGAGTAGCTTGAGTCACTCGGCCGAATGGACTTACTCCACTCGGCCGAAGCTGGCAAAGCCACTCGGCCGAAGCGATATCGGGGAGAAAATTTTTATTTGCCTCGCTCGGCCGAGTGAGCACGTCACTCAGCCGAGTCGTAACTTTTTTATATATAAGTGGCGAGGGGGGCGCGGATTTCGAAATCGCAAATCCCAAATCCGCCCGCGCCCCCTCAGCTCCCCTCGCCCGATCTCGCTTCACCCAGCCCCCCACTCGCCCGGACGACCTCGCCCCGCCGCCGCTCGGTCCGCCACCGCCGGCCGAGCACGCCCCGGTGCCTCGCCCGAGTCGCCGCCGGCGGCACGCCGTTCGACCACCTCCGGTACCCCTATTTCGACTATTTTCTCCTCTTTTCGTGTATTTCTTGAGGATCCATGTGCTAAACGCCCCCCTAACCCAAATCAATTTCTATATCTATCCATTATACCCCTATTGCTCCATACATTTTGATTATTACTCGCTGATATCGCTTTTTCATGCGCAGGTTGCTTTTTGGAGCTTAGGGGAGCTCAGGGGAGCTTCTACGGGCTGCTCAGGACTTCGTGGAGGCGCGGACTTCGCACGCTTCCACTGCTTAGCACTCGCGGCGTGTTTGGGTATACACTTTCCATTCTTTTACACGCACCGCACTTTTTTCATTTTTCGGCGCGCTCGGGGCCGATATGCCGCCCCGGACACGGTCGCGGTCGACGAGAGCTTCCGCCAAGCGGAAGCGGTCGGACGAGCCCGGCCCCTCCCACTTGGTGGAGGACTCTCCTCCGCCTTCTCCCACACACCCCGCACAGCCTGCAGGCCCCGCACACCCCGCACAGCCTGCAGCGCACCCACAGCCCGCACAGCCCGCACAGCCACTCCCCGCCGCTGCACAGCCACCACCACCGGCTCCACTGGTCGGGCCGCTCGGGATCACGTTCCGAGACGACGCACACCGCGCCGTCTTCGACCGTATCTCCCAGCGCTCGATCGTACCCTCCAGGTTTGCGCACCTCGCTGACCTTGGACGCCTGGGGGTACTAGAGGGGATACTCACGTTGTACGACAACGTGGGTTGGCGCGACTTCCTTCAGGTGTCGGCGGACACGTTCACCCGCCCGACACTTGAGGTTTTGAGTTCGATTGCCCGGACCGATGAGGGATGCTCATTCAGGTTCATGGATCGAGAGTGCCAGGTCACTCTCGATATGATGAGAGCGTTCTTCTCATGGCCCGCAGTCCCCGGAGCCGATCGCGGTTACGGCCCTACCCACATCCCCCCACCTTCCTTCGACGCCGGTGCCTTCTGGGCCCGGATTACAGGCCACCACGCCGCCTTTGACCCTAGTAGGGCCAAGGCCTCGGCCATTGTCCACCCCTGCCTACGTATTGCCCAGCGCCTTATGGCGACCACCTTTTTGGCCAGATATGAGCCGGGCACGATGTCTACGCCAGAGCTCTACATGCTCTATGCGATGACACGTCCCAGAGCTCTATCTAGGGATGGACACGAGCTTGTCCCCGCCGTCGTGATCGACATTGCGGCTTGGTTTTTAGACCGTATCATTGTGTCGGTGGGCGCTCGCTCACCGATATGCTGCGGCGGTCTGATCACCCTGCTTACCATGATGACCGGCGAGGACCTACCTGCCGACCTGCGGCGAGTATCGGGCCCCACTTCTCTGTCGATAGACGTTATGGCCCGGATGAAGATGCTTCGTCCGCATGGTGAGCGTCACTAGGTCTAGTTGCACGGCCCTTATGGGGCCGATTACATGATTCTCCCGAGCCTTGCTCGGACTCAGATTGCACCTGCCCACGTTGACTGGGTCCCGGCGATGGATGTCCTCATCCCCGCTGCCTACGTGCTCGAGGCCGAGGAGGCCGAGCAGGCCCACGCTGCCCAGGCTGCTCCCGCAGACCCTGCTGCACACCCTGCCGAGCCTGCTGCCGACCCTGTCGACCCTGTGACCCCTCAGCCTGTTCCTGACGTTTCCGCTGCTCCTGACACTTCTGTCCCCACCTCTGTCAGTGTCGAGAGTACTTTTGCTGAGCCCACTTCCACCACTGTCACCACTTCCGAGGCTGTCCCCACCACTCCCGCTGCCACCTCTGGCCCTCTGTCCGTGGAGCCTCTTTGCTCCGCACTCCCCGAGCGCCCACCGACCTTTGTCGAGAGTGGAGAGCCCTCGTTTGCCACGGTCGTGGAGACCATGGCTAGCATGATCTCCACTGGGATTGCGCCTTTTGGTCCACACAGTTCCGCCCCAGCGGTAGAGTCCTCTGTCTCCACAGCCGTCGTATTCTCCGAGAGCGTCGTGGCGTCTGTCCACACTTCTGGGCCACTGACCTCTCTTGCCACCTCGTTGCCACTTTTGCACGCTTCCTTTGCTGTCGCTGCCTCTACTTCTCACCAGCCGGTGTCCCGGCCTCACACTGAGGCCAGGCCCACATTTGCTGGCGCGGCACCTTTTGTCCCCTTCCCTGCTGAGCCCGTTACATACTCCACTCGCGTACGCCAGCCCCGCCCTGCACAGCCTAGACCGGTGCGTCCCTCTGCACCACCCCCGCCCGACACTGTACTGCAGAGCATACGTGCTCTTGAGTTGGCGGTGAGTGGTCTTAGAGGTGACCTTAGGACCCTGTCCTCCACCGTCTCTACGATGGCTGGATGCTTTGACCTGATCCCTCAGATCCACTACTGCCTGACACAGATCTTGGAGCGTCTCCCGCGCGTACCCCCACCCACCCAGCAGGTTCCCACACACACTTCCACACACTAGACCTGCTTCCACTTCCACACCCACCCCAGCTCAGCAGCCTACACCACCACCACCTCCTCCTCCGCCACAGGACGGAGACGGCGCAGCACCACCTTCCTAGGCACCCTTGATGCCATCGATTCCTTTTGCCGTTGTGCTGCCCATTTCTGCTGGGTCCTGATGCCTTTTTGTCCCCCCCCTCCCCTCACTTATTTTGGGATTCTCATTTTGCCGTATCTTTATATATCTTTTTTTGGGAGAGAGGGAGAGCTTTTGGTGCCCGCATTTATACTCGTATCACTCATATCTGTGCATGCATCATATCTGCATCATATTTTCATTTCTTTATTTTTCGTTTTATTATCTTTTTTCTTTCCATCATGCATGCATCCTCACTTGCCCCTCTCATTACTTGTCTCTCTGTGTGCCACACTTTGCACATTGAGGACACTGTGCAGTTTAGCTTGGGGGAGTGAGTTCTCACGTTCTTTTTCGTTTTGCCACCTTTATTTTTAGTTTTTCACGCCACTTTCCGCTTTTGCACTTATTTTCACTTATCATTTTTTTCTCATTTTACCATGCATCACGTTTTTCTTATTTCTCTGCGTGCCGCATTGCATAGTTTTATTTTTCTTATCTTTATTTCTTTCTTTTTTCATCTCGTGCTAGAGATGAATTTTCTGTGATGATGTCTACGTGGAGTTAGCTTATTCTATATGCATGCTATATTTGTCATGTCTTAGATTTTATTTCTGATATCACATGCTATGACTTGCTTTGCATTTAGAAATAGTAACCCACACTTTTTCCACATGAAAATGGATGAAGTTTTATTATTAGCTGAGCCTGAATATTCATATGTATGCTATCACAGAAAACACACCAAGATTCACGCATTGAATGCCTATATCTGGAGTACTGATTTCTTTTCCTATATCACTTCTATATGCATGAATTGTACACTTCACTTCGGGATGATTGAATGATGTTAGCTATGATATATCTGGATTAGTTAGCTTTTTTGTGATCGAAACTGAGTAGATTAGATTACCCTGCTGAAGTTGTCGTGCATGTCTTATAGAGTGAACCGAGAGTTATATATATTTCTTTCTCCACAAATCTTGAACATCATTTCTCTACTTTTAAAAATCATTGGTGAATCTCCCCTTAGTGATTCTATTTTATGGCATTTCCCCCGCTATTAATTCCTAGCTCCAAATCCCTTCTTCTAAAAAAATAATAATAATAATAAAAGAGAGAAAAACATTCTTGTATATCATTATCTCTCTCTGAGTTGGGATCATTGTGTATATATTGCTTATTGCAAAAAAAAAGAGAGAAAAGAGGAAAAATCCTCAATAAAAGATCCCATCTCACTTTCTTTCTTTCTTCTTTCTCTTCTATGCTTTTGGAGCTATATAAAAATGGGGATGTAAATATTTTTGTGCCACCACGCTTATAGATAAGCTTGGGGGAGGGGATCTATTGATGTGTGAGAGAGTGACTACTTGACATTGCACGACAACCTAGGCTAAGTAATATTCTATACTCGGTGAGATTGTTTCTAGCTTTACGAAATCCAGAAATCTAAGCCTAGCGTTCATTTCATGAAATCCAAACTTTTCTATTCTCTCTATTCTATAGTGTGATACTCTTATACTCCAGATAGAAAGCGTTCAATTGAAAAGTGTGTGATCTGTGATTTGTGTACCGCTTTAAATGATTCAGGCAATGTTAATTTTAAAATCATTCCGTTCTTCATGATTATATCGTTGTTCGTGGGTTTTCTATTTCTATTTGCACTATTATACTATGATATCAAAATAAGATTCTTTGACATGTATTTCTCATTCGGTGCATGCTATAAGAGTAAGTGAAACCCACGTCCTGAGAAAATGATCTAGCATCCTACCTCTTCGCTTCTTTCTTTCATCTTTATTTTCATTTGGTTTTCATTCTTCTTCGTTTTTCATTTTTTTCGTTTTTCGCCGTTTTCGTTTTCCGAATCCACCGGGTTCGCCTTTTACTTATCTTCCTCGAGGACGAGTAAGAGGCAAGCTTGGGGGATTTTGATCACTCCTCATTTTACACCTTTTTTCCGTGTATTTGCATGCCATTTAGATCGTCCAAATCATGTTTTTCACGATATATCGACGATATTGCGATGCTTTTCACGATTTGTTGTTTTTGTCGCATTTCAGGTGATTTGGCGCGATTTGGAGTGATCTCGAGACGTGCTTACTCTAGACGGCCACCGACGACCTCCCCGAGGGATATTTTGCTGTTGGAGAGGAGCGGAAGAAGAATGGACGTCGCAGGAGCGACGAGGAGGCCAAAACAATCAGATTGGGCATCTTTTGTGTCCCACTCGGCCGAGTGGAGGAGCCACTCGGCCGACCAGCGAGACACTGCTCGGCCGACCCGTTCAGACACGATTTCCATGTGTACTCGGCCGAGCGTCGGAGTCCACATCGGCCGAGTGACGATACCACGTCCGCCCGAGTGGCGCCCAGACGAGGCCCTTCCAAAACATCGAAGTTACTGTTTCTCGGCTGCCTGAGCTTCAGAAGACCCACTCGGCCGAGTGGATTATTACGTCCGCCCGAGTGCCTTGAAGCCGTCGGCCGAGTGACGACAACTCACTCGGCCGAGCCGCCTCCGAACTGAAGACCCCTGAAAGCCCCGACTTACTGGAAAATTACAGGGTTTTCACTCGGCCGAGCGACTTTTGTCACTCGGCCGAGTGCGATGCGCTGCCTGTAGCGAAATTTGCGGAAAACAGGCTGTGCAGGGGCGTTTTGGTCAGGATTTTTGGACGATTTTTGGGGCTATTTAAGCCCTGTTTTTACCCTAGTTTTGAGAGCCATCTCTTAGATTTTTTGCAGCTTTTTGAGATTATTTTTTAGCTTTATTATTTGTGATTGGAGAAGAGGAAAAACTTGGATTTTTGTTGGATTAATTGAAGAACTACATTGGTTTGCATCTCTCTTCCCCAAAAACTCTATTTTTATTGTTTATATCATTGTTGTGATGAATTCCATTGCCTATTTCATTGATTATTTTTGTGCTATTGTTATGATTTGTGAGTAGTCTCCATGTCTTGGGGCGTGGGGATGAACCCTACAAGCCCTATTTTATAATTGTGATGAATTGGTAGAAATTGAGCTAGGATTGTTATTAGGGATTAGATTGGGATCGAATTACTACGGATAGCTAGGTATTCATATCAATTGGGATTTGCAAGAGATTGGATCCCAATTTGATAGGAAGCCCTAGAAATCCGAATTGGGTTGGAGTCGGATTTTCGAAGTATCGGTTTGCAAGAGATTGGACCGATACTAGGATCTCCGGTTGCAATTCCGTGCCGATACCCGTTTGCAAGAGATTGGACGGGTAGGAACTATCCTAATTTAGATTGTGGACCGAGTTTGCAAGAGATTGGGCTCGGTGCGCAATTGGACGATGATGTTGATCCTAATGCTAGCGTTCCTAGGCTAGGGTTTGCAAGAGATTGGACCCGACCCCAGGATAGCTATAGACCGGCAACAGCGCGAGAGCGTGAGCTTGGTTCCACATTTAGTTGCAACTAGTTCATCCAAATTCTCATTCTAGCAATTTTGATACCGACGAACCACATTTATGAAATACGGTGAGTAGCGGGAATTCCCCATTCCCTAGACGTTCTTTATTTGATTTGATATTTCGCACATTTGTCTGACGATTGTGACAGGATCGCCCAAGGCAATTCTCTCTATTCTTAAATAGCCAGGTTGATTAGGAGCAAGCACGGTCATTCGTCCTCCCTGTGTTCGATACCCGCTCGCCGCTATACCGTGCGCTTGCGGTAAAACTACAACCGTTCTTTGGGTGTACGTCCCGGAGCGATCATGCACTTATGCACATATAATGAGACTTTACCATTAATCTAGAGATCCTCTCCGCAAGGGAACAGATTCCCTTTGCACACGACTTCGTGTACGCGATGTTCGAGGTCCGTATTCCCTCGTACATCCCCTACAAGGGTGTACAAACGTCATCCATATCCAATATCTCCCACTCACACTTGAGGGGATTGTAAGAGAACGTCTTTCTCTTAGTTCTTTCATCTATCATACCGAGAAATAGACCGTGCGACCGTCATGCGCGTAGAGTCTGTTGTTGTGCACTTGTTAGAGATACACAACGACCTCGAAGGTGCAAAGTTGAGTAGTTCAACGCATGCTTTACCCTAGATTATTTCTTCATATTTCTTATACTTTATATTCAACAATTGAATCCCATCTGGATCACAATTGGCTGGCCAACTTTGAATCATTAAAGTCCAAATGTGAATATGAAATCAATCTTCCTCTTCTTGCGAACCTTCTGATCTTGACTTGATTCGCTTTTCTAACGTGCCCCGCCGAGCCGAATTATCATAGCCCATTAGCAACACGCTAAGATAGTGATCATCTCGTCAAATCTAAAGGAACCAATTGGAGTCCTTGAGGGTAAGAGTTAAGACCCATATGGCCTTTGAGTCTCACATAATAGCAAACACTATTGCTACTAACTCAGTGGTCGAAAATGCATACGTGGTATGAATACGTATTACAACATCACTCCTTTCCCAGGGAGAGTATGTCTTAATGATGTTGTACGGATGAATGATCAGACACCACAGTGCCTATCTTTTGAGTCCCCTTACTACCCATGAAATATTCCCGGACTCTCATCCTGCATAAGACATATAGGATTTAAAAAATCCTATGAGATCTCTTTTAAATATCCTTGTGATACAGATCTCAGATCTTTTGTAAGCATCCATATGATGCAGATCTTTCATTCGACTATCTTGTTTAAGTCACGACTCTAAATCATTTGTCTAATGATTTTGACTTTAAACTAGTCTCATCTCTATCTTATCCATCTGATAAGATAAGGCGGTTGCTCATGTGAGAGAGCCAACCTTAATCTGTCCGACATACACACAATAAAATAGCTGAGACTTAAACACAAATGTATAAAATCATTTGTAAGAAACTTGTATGCAATATATAAAAGAACTTCTTCCTTTTATTAAACTTTGATCTTCTATAGACATGGGAAATATTACATGATACAGCTCAGCACCTACGCATTCCCATAGATGATAAGTGTTTGAAGAACACATCTCTGGGGATCGCCTAAGTAAGGGGATCCGCTATCATCTTATGCATGGATATGTACCCTATGTCTACTTCCTTCCGTTTGTCATAGTCCTTCGCAAACTTGAATCGAATATCAATGTGTTTGGTCTTACAATGAAATTTAGGATCTTTGACATAGGCAATCGAAGCTTGACTATCACTGTATATAGGAACAATGCTCGAGTCAGTGGCATCCGTCAGCCTGTCTAAGAATTTCCTAAGCCAAACAACTTCTTGGACCGCCATGCTGAATGCTACAAATTCAGCTTCCATGGTTGATAGGGCGATGCAGGTTTGCTTCTTGCTGCTCCAGGATATTGCACCATTCCCGAGCAAGAAAACAAAGCCTGAGGTAGATCTTCGCTCGTCGAGATCACCTGCCCAATCAGCATCGGTATAGCCTTCGAGTCTCAAGGTATTGCCTTGATAGCACAACGCATAGTCCGCAGTCCCTTTGAGGTACCTTAATATCCTCTTCACCGCTTTCCAGTGTGCCTGTCCTGGGTTGGATTAGTAACGGCTTACCATACCAATAGCATAGCAAATGTCCGGTCTGGTACACATCATGGCGTACATCAGACTCCCAACAGCACTGGAGTATGGAACCTTTTCCATAGCTTTCTTTTCTTTTGGATCTTTGGGACACATTTCCAAACATAGACCCTCGCCTTTGCTTATTGGAGTATCAATTGGCTTGCAGTCCTGCATATTAAACCGTTCTAAAACTTTCTTTATATATGTCTCTTGAGAGAGAGAAAGAAGTTTCTTGGAACGATTCCTTGAGATCTTAACCCCAAGGATATATGCAGCTTCACCCATGTCTTTCATTTCAAAGACGGATGAAAGCCAAGCTTTGATATCCATGATAAGACGCTTATCATTTCCGGCTATAAGTATGTCATCTACATAAAGAGACATAATTACATACTTGTTCTTAATCCTCTTAATGTATACGCAGTTGTCTTCGTCGAGCATGGAGAAACCATACGACAAAACGACTTCTTGAAAGCGCATATACCACTGCCTTGAGGATTGTTTAAGACCATATATGGATTTATGAAGTTTACAAACCTTATGTTTGTTTTCTTCTTGTACGAACCCGTTTGGTTGTTCCATGTAGATCTCCTCATCTAGTTCTCCGTTAAGAAAAGCAGTCTTTACATTCATCTGATGTAACTCGAGGTCCAAACAAGCCACCATTGCCAGAATTAAGCGAATGGAGGTAAAACGCACGACAGGAGAGAAAGTCTCTTCGTAGTCTATTCCTTCCTGTTGCATGAAACCTTTCGCAACAAGGCGAGCTTTATATTTCTCGATGGAGCCATCAGCCTTATGCTTGATTTTGAGAACCCACTTGTTCCCAATGGTTCTACGTCCCTTAGGTAAATCAACCAAGTCCCAGACTTGGTTTGTTTTCATGGATTGAAGTTCTTCTTCCATCACCGCTATCCATTTATCTTTAGCAGGGCATGTGACGGCCTGTTTGAAATTTGCAGGTTCGTCATCATCTTGTAGTAATGTCATGAATGTTTGAGGAAATTCATCCTCAAATCTCAGAGGTGTTAGCCTCGTTCGATTACTACGTCTTGCTTGAGTTTGATCACTCCCACTTGGAATGACATCACTCCCACTTGGAATAACATCACTCCCACTCGGAATAGGATTGGTATCGTTCGTATCATTCATAGGTGAAGTATGAGGGTCATTTTCCTCTTCACCAAGAATTCTCCCACTCGAACGTTCCGATCCTTCTTGATCCCAAGTCTCAAACAAGGATAAGTCTTGACTTATCTCACCCTGTCTTGGAAACTCGTTTTCCAAGAAGACAACATTCCTCGATTCGAATTCTATTAGACCCCCATTGTCCTCTTGACCAACGAAAACAAATCCTTTGGAGTTTTCAGCGTATCGGATGAAGATACACTTCCTCCCACGTGGCCCAAGTTTGCCATATTTGTGAGAGGATAAATGTGCGTAAGAGGCACAACCCCAAGGTTTTAGAATGCTTAAGTCTGGAGTTCTATTGTTCCACAACTCATAAGGAGTAGAACTTACCGACTTCGAGGGTACACGGTTTAAGATGAATGCTGCCGTCAATAATGCATCACCCCAAAAGGTGATGGGCAAATTTGCCTGAGACATCATTGATCGTACCATTTCCATCAATGTCCTATTTCTTCTTTCTGCAACACCATTTTGTTGCGGAGTATAAGGCATAGTTATTTGATGAACTATGCCTTTTTCATCACAGAGTTCCTTAAAACTCGTTGATTGATATTCTCCACCCCGATCGGTTCGCAAGACCTTTATCTTGCGATCTAGTTGATTTTCCACTAAACTCATATAGTTTTTGAAGCAAGATAAAGCTTCATGTTTGTGAGAAATCAAATAAATGTGACCGAAACGGGTGAAGTCATCAATGAAAGTGATGAAATAGGACTTCCCGCGTCTTGTCTTAACATTCATTGGACCGCAAATGTCCGAATGGATAAGCTGTAATGGAACTTCGGCCCTTGTGCCAGTTCCAAACGGCTTGCGACAAGTTTTCCCTATAAGACAATGTTCGCAAGTTGACATTTCAACTTTTGAAACATTAGATAGCAAGCCACTTTTGGCAAGTCTATCCATTCTAGTTGGTCCAATGTGACCAAGTCTTGCATGCCAACAAATGATCTCAGATTCAGAATTAGAAGCATTTGTCAAATGGAAACTTTTATTAATAGAAGAAGAATCATCATACATAGTGTTTAAAACAATCAATCCATTACAAACATTACCCGACCCAACTAAAGAACTATTACAAACAAGGTCAACATTTTGTTCATAGAACCTCCATTCATAACCTAAAGACATTAACATGACCACGGATACGATATTCCTTCGAATATCTGGAGCAAAGAGGACGTCGTGCAATAATAGAGTCCGGCCGTTGTCGAGAACTAGCTTGCATGTTCTGACGCCCTTGACTTCAACACGAGTGTTGTTACCGACGTATATCCACTTTGTTCCTTGAGTTATCCTTCGATACTCTACGAAGAACCTTCTGTCCTTCGCTACGTGGTATGTGGCCCCTGAATCAATCAACCAAAAATAGTTAGATTCAGCAAGAAACATGGAACTAGAAACACATATGTAACTAGCCCTACAAGTTACCTTATCACTTCCATCCGTACACGTACGGGCGAAGTGACCGTACTTGTTGCACTTAAAGCACTTGATCTTCTTCAAGTTTTTCTTCTTTGAGTGCACTTTCTTTTGCCACTTTTTGTTCTTAGTCTTCTTTGAGGTTTCCGGTTCTTGCTTTCGTTCGTTTATAAACCTTAAGCGTTTATCCTTCTGCTTCTTTCCTCCATGTGAGGAACTAGCGGCCTGTTCTACACACCCATGGGTTAGATAACCATGGCCGGATCGTGGTAGGACTTGGAATTCTAAATTGCGCTATCCCGATTAAGGACGGGACATAACCTATTTGAAAACATCTTTTTCAAAAAATTTGAAATACATTGGCTAATCTCTGTAGAGTAGAGCACAACGTCATAAGTACATTGGCTAATCTCCGTAGAGTAGAGCACAATGACATGGCTAATCTCGCATGAAGTAGAGCACTATGGCTAATCTTCAAGGAGTAGAGCCCAAGAAAAAACTTTATAAAATGTTAGCCCCGTATGGGCTAGTAGGCACATTCGTGTTTGACCAAGGCCTTTTGACACCCCGTATGGGCTAGTCGGCAAGTTCGTGATCGACCAAGACCTTATGCCGGATTGGTCGACCAAAACACCCAAATTGGTCGACCAAAAAATTGGTCTACATCACTCCCGGCCAGGGCCCCTGCCCTGGCTGAGGCTGGCCAAGGGCCGGCCAAGGGCCTCTGCCCTGGCTGGCCAGGGGCCCTGGCCCCTCGGCCAGGGGCCCTGGCCCCTCGGCCAGGGCCTCTGCCCTGGCCGTGGCCGGCCAGAGCCGGCCAGAGGCCACTGGCCGCTCGGCCAGGGCCTCTGCCCTGGCCGAGACTGGCCAGGGCCAGCCTGGCCCCTGCCAGGGTCAGCCAGGCCGGCCAGGTCAGCCCTGGCCTTGGCCGAGGCCGGCTAGGGCCCCCTGGCCCTGGCCTGGCCTCGGCCAGGCCTGGCCTCGGCCTCGGCCAGGGCCCCCTGGCTATGGCCAAGGCCGGCCACTGCCGGCCTGACCTTGGCCGACCACTGCCCGCCTGGCCATGGCCGGTCATGGCTTGGCCATGGCCGGTCATGGCCAAGGCCATTTTGGCATTGGCCGGCCATGGCCCATATGGCCATGGCCAGCCACCCCCTTTGAATGGGGTTGCCGCACACCCCGCCGGAGGGGTGGCCGTGGTGGTTATTGGCCATAGCCAACCCCCTCCGCATGGGGAGGGGGAGTACATTGCCTCCATTGCCCATTTGGCTATAGATTTCATGTACCAAAATTTATCTTCCCCTATGGAAATAACTACCACCTTCTTCTCCGGTGAAGCACCCGTTCGTCGAGGAAGTAGTTGTCCTCCAATGGCCGTGTGCCAAAAAATAACCCACTTCAAAAAATTCGTAAACTACACGCTCCACATGAAGAGAGCACACATTCCCTATGAATAGGACTCAGCATCCATGAAGAGAGCGAGTTTGACGATATGAACGGTCGGTTCTTCCCGTCACAGAGAGTTCCTGCCATATCCGTAATGGTAGGAGACCCTAACGTGAAAAGAACAACCGTTGCGTTCTCTCCGTCACGAAGCGTTCCTACCATATCCATAATGGTAGGATACCCATTCGTGAAAAAGACAACGACTCGTTCATAGTTTCGATGGGGCGACGATCTGACCGGAGCGAACCCGTATGGCTCTGATACCAATGTAGGATCCTGTCAAAACTGAGTTAGGATCGATAAATGAAGTTGAGACTTACGCTTGCGTATGCGGCACGGTAGTCACGGAACATCGCCTTCGGATTCGCCACGACAGATCGAGTCTTCTCACGAACAGAGTAAGGCTACTAAATCCACAATCTAAATCTCTACTTTTAGATTAAGAACTTGGATAAAGAGAGAGGAAGGATTTCGGCAGAGCTTCGCTAGAATGAAATGCAAGGCATGAATACCATGCAAAAGTGTTAGGCCTCTTCTTGTCCGCTGAACCCCTCTGCCTTCTTGGTCCCGTCCCCCTCACTCGGCCTCGGCCTCTTCTTGTGACCCTTAGCGCCCGATGGAGCGACATGCTCCTCGGCAACCATCTCCTCGGCCATCATCTGATCGGCGATCCTGTCCAGATCCTCAAAGGAGATGCTCATCGTCGGATCTGCAAAAAGGGAAGAGCTCAGGGTGAGCGAATTTGAAATAAGAACCACTCAGCTAAGGTTACCTTTGGGCCAGATGAGTCGAGCTATGATCTCCGGCCTGGCAAGGCGGGAGTACTGCCTGCCCTCGGGGGGTATCGCCTCCAATCGCACCGCCTGTGCCGCCTCGGCCTTGCTCAGCCTCACTCTCTCCCTCACTTGGGGACTGAGTGCTCTCTAGCCCGACCAAAGGGTCAGATCGGTGGGTAGTGAGACAAATACATACGACATGTGCCACCCTTTGATCTTCCCCGGCAGGCCCCGGATGAGGGGGTGACTTGTCCTCGTCGACAAATAAAAGTGTGACCGGAATTTCTTAGCCGTGAAAAAATGGCGAAACAAAGAAAGGGTCGGGCTGACTCGGGACCTCGCACAGAGGACAAGAACCCTGACTATCACACTAACGGAATTCGGCATCAGCTGGCAGAACGACAGGCCCAGGAACTCCAGGACCTTATGATACAACGGATGGAGCGGGAACCGTAAGCCCTAATCAAAGTACACCATGTAGATCCCGACCTCGCCATCCTTCGCGAAACAGACACGCTCCGAGGCTGTCGACAGACAAACGTCATACGACGGCCTGATATACTTTGCGCGCACCCTGGGCATGACCTCTGTCTGCGCCTCCGACCTCTGACTCAGTACCTCGATGGGCACCCCACCGGCCCCGCCAACGATCAAGGGTCCCCGCCTGGACGACCCCGCTTTCACCCCTAGGGGCCCCTTCCCCTTCCCCGGGCCCCCACTTCCTGCCGTGGACCTGGACCCGCTACGGCCCAGATGCCCGAGCGATACTCCACCAACAACCTCCACTGACTCTGCCGTGGAGCCACCCGTCAACCCCGACGACGAGGCTGAAGATGACGAAACCATACCAGAGAAAAGAAAAGAAATATACCTGCTAATTAGTCGCTACGGCGGCCGCTACAACGGCGAAGACGGCGCAAACTCTGGCAACGACCTCAGCCTCCACGAAGGGAATCGCCTACACTCAAGAAATCCGCTCTAGAACACTCGGAAGCAAGAAAATCTCCAACAGCAACTCCCACCCCTACTTATAGGCATCCGCTCTCCGATCTCCATTGCTCTCTCCCGACCACACATCGCACATCCAGGCAGCATGACGCTTCACATAACACCCCTTGTCACATCCCCCACGTGTCTCTCGATAAACGGTCGGGACGTTTCGATTCCCGCCCATCTTTAATCTGATGTGACCCCCGCGATTCGGCGGCGATTTGCGGCGGGAAGTTCGAAACATATCCCCACCTTTTCCCTTCGTCTGGACTTTTTGACTACGCCACCGACGTCTGAGCCATCGAGGCGGGCCAAGCCCAGCGGATCGGCATGAGGCGCTCCAACCAAGAAGTCAGGGACAAGCATGAGTACGACCAGTCCGACTCAACGATGCAAGCATCAGCTTAGCTCGCCCATGCAGGGCGACCTGAAACATACACCTACTTTGTCGCAACTTTCCCCCTACTCCTCACTCCGGCGCTCGCCCTAGCAGGAATGTTGGGGCATTCATCACACGATCTTACACATAATTTGGAGCCGCTCAGATTTGGAGCTTGGGACGAGTTTGGAGGAAGGGGGAGGCCCTTATTTATATAGGCTGCGGACTCTCCCCTTTTCCGCACAACCGATGTGGGACTATTAAATTAGAGTTAATTAAATCAAGTTTGTTTGCCTTTCATAAAGTACAAACTTCCGTGAATTTTAATTCCCTCATCGTTGAGCTTCATGATTGATACAACCTATCAATTCGAAGGGTGTTCAACGGTGAACGCATAGGAAAAAACGGCGAGTCAATCGGAGTCCGTTTGACCCTCCAATTGATCGCCCAAAGTTCAGCCCAATGCTTGTTTTTCGCAAAAACTGAGCCGTCAAAAACTGCCCACTGACCTAGGGTTCTGTACCCTGTGGTAGGGCCCAGCCACCGGGCCCCACTGGTCAAATCCCGCTGACTGGGCGCCTAGCCCAGGCCTGGGCACAGGCGCCCGGGGCCCGGGCCCATGCGGGCCGGACGCCTTACCTTTACTATGCCTGGCCAGGTGTCCAGGCCAGACCCAATCTGGCTTGGGTCAGTCTGGTCTGACCCGGTCTGATCCCTTGGGCTGTTTTGTGTATAACTTGGGCATTTGACTCCCGATTTGGATGTCGTTCGAACCTGGACGTAGATCGGGACATTCCCGTCTTACCCGTGAACTTTTCCTTGCGTTTATTCCATTAAATATTGTCTTAAACTATTCAAGACACATTTAATCTGGTTTGCATCAAATGCAAAATAGTCCATGTCTAAGCTTAAATTTTCATTTGCATCAAAATGCAATTTTCTCTTCCTTTGCATCAAATGCAAATTATTCTTTCTACCTAATTTCTACCTATTACCAGACGAAGGTCGCACTCTGTGTGAGACCCTATAGCCTGACCCTTACAACAGGTTAGGCTCGAAGCCCTATACGGCAGTGACCACGAGCAGTGGTTGCCGTCCCTGCTTCAGAATCATCATTATGTGGTTGACTCATCGACATGAGTATTGTCGGGACCACCCTGACTGTTTCTGTGATGAGTTCTGTAGTTATAGTCTCTTCGTCTTAACTATGTCGTGTAGATCAAGTCTAGGGTAAGGTCAAACTGTCAACCCCAATAACTTGACTTCGGTTAGTTTCTATCGATCTTTAGTCAACTAATGTTGGACTTCTTCCAACATACTCTGATCAGAGATTTTACTAAAGACCGAACTAACTCTACGACACTAACTCCCATTGACCGGGAGAGACGAATCCTCTCTTGGTCATTACTCTCCTCGTATACTTCAAGTGACACCCGATCAAAGACCTTTCGACAGGCCTAGCCTCGAATCTAGGTCAGTGATCTAAGTGGTAACGTTCACGCACAGGTTCGTAAAATGACCTCAAGTCAAAAGACCAACTAGCCTATCATCACTAAGAGTTATCATTGACAGATTGGTCAATATAACCATATGATAACTCTTGTGGATCGTTCAGTGAACTCATTCTCTAATGAGCACATGTGTCTCGTCTTCGACTTCGCCAAGTCAAACGATCATGAGATCATCGACACAGCTAAACAGTGAAGACTAAGACACAATGGTCTATCCGATGTTTTGATATCCTTGTCTCGAAACATCTACGACCACGAACCCTTTTAGACTTATGCTACAGACAGTCAAACCTATCTCCATGATCGAGATACTCATCTCGATACATGTTTTACCTTGCATAAAGTCTCAGGACTTTACCTAAGTTAATATCTAATGTTAACTACATTATAAAATAACTTAGATAAATTATTACCAAATATATTACTGTCATTTCGAACAAGATGTTTGTGCTATTCACAAGAGATAAATAGCCTCGAGGGTATCATCTCTCTACAGAATTGTGATACTGGGCCCTTGGGGCAATTTACGGACTATTGGGCCCTTTGGGGCAATTTATGGTCTATTGGGCCCTCGGGGCATTTACGGAATGTTTGCCACACTGTAAACATTGAACTATACAGAACACACATTGACACTTTGGGTGGGGTAGTCCATTGTAGTAAAGTGTGGAATTCGGGATTTCACCCCACCGGTAAATTCGACCGTCACCCAGATGGGGTCGGTGAATACAGAGCCACGGGTAGCTCCAGTTAGTTTGGGTGTAATTGTTGTTTCTTCTGCCCTCAGACAATGGGCTTGTCACTAGATTAGAAAATTGAATGATGCACTATTTTACTCCTGATGTGCTAGTATAAATGTGTAACCTGCTAACTTGTCTTACCATGCTTTCTACGCGTTACTTTGCTTACTACACACACCACACTTGCCATGCTTACTACTCGTACACCACACTTTACCATGTTAACTATATACACCACACCTTGCCATGTTTGCTACTTTGTGCACTACACTTTGCATGCTCACTACTTTGTACATTACACCTTGCTATGCTCACATGTTCTCTCATGATGCCCATGTTTCACCTTATTGAGATCATATTGTGTCACTCAACTTCAAAGCTTTGCGAACTATATATATTATCTTTCCAAGTGTCCCTTTTCTAACATTTTTAACTTGTCGAGCGACCCTCGATAACGTATATATTCATGTTGTTTATCTTGTGAAATATACGTCAGGTTCGAGGACGGATTTTACAGAGAAGTAGAGCTAGTTTACCAGGAGCGCCAAGACGCCGAGATCCACTGCTGGAGAACGACGTGTTTTTGCAGTGCTGAAATAAATCTAATATTGTTGTCGTATTTCATTCAGGGTATCTCTTTTGTGTAACTGTTGTAATGGCCAAGCTAGGCGTTATTTGTGTACTTGTAATCTGGACTTGAGTTGTAATAATATTTGTGTTGTTCTGATATTCGCAAGCAAGAATCTGCCAGGCTTTTACACAGACGCTTATTGTGCTTAAGTCAAAGAAGAAAGAAAAAAGTACTTCTTTACTTGAAGCACATGCGAACCCGCTCGCGTCCTCGCTCCCAAGTATAATGGGAAGCGGGACGTGACATCTACTATCCCGGGGTTGGGTCCGACCAACCCCTAATGATCTATCTAACATTTGCAATTATAAACACATGAATATTTAAATTACATACCTTTCACTTTGTTTCGGTAGAATACAAAGCGTCGGTTTAAGCAACATTTCTTTGGCCCCGCGCCGCTTCTCCCAAGCCGAACCTTGTCCCCAGCCGCACCTTGTCCCCATCTGAGCCGCTTCCCAAATCGCACCACGTCCCGAGGCAAGCAACACCCTTGTCGCCGAGCCAACCATGCATCGAAGAAAGTTTCACCTTGAGTGGATCCTCTGTCAAGACTTCAGATCCGATCCAAACTCCTGCGTAGCTGTGCCAAAGCCTGATCAATAGCAAGGAAGAATTTAGGAAGAAAGAGGGAATATTTTCTTTAAGCGCATATCCGAGCTTACTCACGTTTAATGGAGCTTACAGATCTGGAGCTTGGGACGATTTTCAAAGAGGATGGTTGGCCCCTATTTATGTCGGTGGCTGACCCCTCCCCTTTCTACATATCCGATGTGGGACTAAAAATTGGAGTGGAAAAATCAATTTAAAGTTGGCCTTTCACAAAGGCCAATCTTTAGTAAATTTTCACCCTTATCGTTGAGCTCCAAGAACGATGTAACATATCAATGCGAAGAGGATTGAACGGTGAACGCGTAAGAAAAAACAGTGACCCATTCCAACTTCGTTTGACCCTCAAACGATGTCTCCAACTTAACCCAAACAAGCTTTTAGCCAAAAAAAACTCAGCCGCCAGAAGATGGGCATGAAGCCCTAGGCCGTGGGGCCCCCATGCGGGCCCCACACACTCTGCACATGCAGCGCATGAGCCTGGGCGTGCGCAAGGCACGTGCATGCGTCTTCCATGCGCCCAGCGAGCGAGTGATGTGCACGAGTTCGCGTGCATGCAGGTGGGGGCCCCGCCCGCATGAAGCGGGCGGGCCCCACCTTTTAGGCACAGGCGTGCGCTTGCCTGCCTTGTGGACTGGGCGGCTCATGGGTCGGGTGCCTGCGGGAGCGGACCCCGACCCACAATGCCCTTGATGGGCCTTTCTACACTGTTTTGGCTCTATTTTATGAGTTTGTAGTCTGTTTTTGACGTGGTTTGAATCTGTGTTTAGATTGAAATGATCCCATCATCTACATAACCCTTTCCACATGTTTATTATATTGAATATGCACGTAAATATTTTACGACACATTTAATTCCCTTTGCATCATATGCAAAATTTCCACATCTAATATTAAAAACCATTTGCACCAAATGCAAATGACTTGAGGGCATACATTCCTCAACACATCGCACACAAACTCATATTTACCATGATAACTCTTGTTCATGTAGTGCCCTGGGAAGCTACTGCACATGTACTAGAGGGGGGGTGAATAGTACTTTTAAATAATAAGGAGAGTTATTCCTAATTATCGTGCAATTAACAAACAACGTTGCGGAATAACTACAATCAAGAAATAATGCAAACGCAAACAAATGGTTTAATGGGTTCGGATCCACCCAAGTCTCCCCGACTTGTTCCCGGTGATCCTACGTCCCAACCACCCGGATCCCTTCCGGATACTTGAGTTAGAAACCCTAACTCAAGATTTCCAATATGAACACTTGCGAAAACCTCACAAGTGCAATCGACCTACAATCGATGACCGTGACTCCCACAACCCGGGATCACGCAAAACCTCTCACAACCGAGAGTATACAATTCAAATATAACTGAAATGAAATGCTTACCAACAAAATACCTATGCCTTGAGATTTCTTACCAAATTAGGGCAAAGAGGATTTTGATGGAGGAAGAGTCACCAAACCCTAGCTTCAAGAGGTGACCAGCAATGGAAGCCTAGGGATGAGATGGATGACCTAGAATCAAGCCCTTGGCTTGGAAGGCTCACAACCAATGAATCTCTCTTGAGGAATGAGAGTGAGGGAGAGATTCTTGAGAATGAGAGAGCTTGAAGATGAGAGTTGAAAGCTTCTCTTTGAATCAATAGAACTCTGAAATAGCAGCCTTGGATCTTATGAAATAACCCCTCCAGGTATTTAAAGGATCAAGGGAAAAGGGAGAGAGAAACGTCGCTTTCAAAACTCCAACGGATCTAAATCTGAAGCAGACTAGTCGGTCAAAGAACAACCACTGACCGACTAGTTCATCAACTAGTCGGTCGGTGAAACAACATGAACCGACTAAGAGGTGAACAGTGAACAGATGAAGATTTCAGACCTAGATAACTAGTCGGTCCAAGAAGACTTTCTGACCGACTAGTTTCACAACTAGTCGGTCGGTCAGTAAACTTAGACCGACTAAGAGTCAAAAACAAATAGTCTGAATACAAATGATTTAGTCGGTCCAAGAACAAATGTTGACCGACTAGATCAACAACTAGTCGGTCGCCAAACGTTCTTAGACCGACTAACGATAAACAGTAGCTCAGGAGAAAATTGGCATGTACAGTAAAGTCCAACTAGTCGGTCAAAGAAGCATCACTGACCGACTAGTTCACAAACTAGTCGGTCGGTGAGTCAACGTAGACCGACTAACTGTAAACAGTACTGAACAGGAAATTAAGGAAGCAAACTAGTCGGTCCAAGAATAGTTGCTGACCGACTAGATCACCATCTAGTCGGTCAGTACTTCTTCTTGTACCAACTAACATGCACAAACAAGTCCGAATCAAAGCGTGACGCTTCGAGGAAGTTAGAATGAACTTGTACTAAGATCCTAGAGTTACGATATGAGCGAAATGAAGATAGAAATGTAAGAATTACTCAAGGCCTAACATTCTATAAATCGAAGCTAAAAGACTATAAAATAAACCTTAACGATCCGTCTTCAAAGCTTCAATCAAATCTTCATGACTTCCAAAAAGGTCCAAAAGCTTCAACGAAGCTTTAGACATTGAATACGAGCTTTGAGAAGTCTTAAGATGTCGCTTTGAGTGTTCTCGTGAATTTGGCGACGATCTCCATAACTGCGCTCACAAATTGTTAGTTCATGATATATTTATGTTTTCTCATCATCCAAAACCAAATCCGGGGAGTCCAATACTCAACATTCTCCCCCTTTTTGGTGATGACAAACCAACATATAATAATAATCAAAAATAATGAACTAAATGAAATATACTTACTCCCCCTGCATTGATGACACATTAGTTCCATATGAAATAATAAGCACATACATCAAGCAGACGAGGAAAGTAAAAATTCAAATCCAATATTATGGATTTGTAATCCATTTTTATATCTTAACTCCCCCTGAATCTAACATATCAAATTAGATTCATGGTAAATTATTATTTAGCACATGCCATTATTATGCCATTATTATATCTCTCCCCCTTTGGCATAATCCAAAAAGAGCGGGAGGAAGCCAATGACAATAAATCATGTCCAAATAATTCATTAAGCATGGGAGTCTAAGAATACGACCACGTTTCATATGACACCAAAATAAAATTCGAATAAAATCAAAGTGTGTCAATGAGACCATAGTCGAAAATCGAAAACTTAAATCATCAAAATATCAAATGTAAATTCACTTATTGAAGAAATGAATTTACTCTCCAATATCAACATTTATAGCTATTTTAGTGCATGGAAAACAATTCTATGTTTTCATACAACTAAAGCTATTGAATCAAAATGAATTGTCGAACGACGAAATCAATATCAGAGACATACATAAAATGTGCACAAAGGAAGGAACCATCAGAAGAGTTGTGCACATCATAGAATATCAAATGTCACAATATCAATCGAAAATGAACATAAAGTAAAGGCACATCAAAATTAAGTGAAGTGTTCGATGAGAAGTGACAAGGTGATAAAAGTAATACGAAAATCATCATAATAACTTTTAAAACATGTCATGCCAAAAATAGATAAGAATTTCAAAGCATTTATGGCATTCACAATTCTATCATGCTAGGAGAAACAAAATGATACCAATGTAAAGAAATAGATTTTAACTAAGCATGCATTCAACCCTCATGGATACCAAATGTAATATTATACTTACAACATTAAGCTCCCCCTACTTTGGTGCAACACTTAAGCACCATCAACTCCGTTTGAATGAAAGTCTTCGCAAAACGAGGAGTTGGTAGGGTTGGTATCCCACAGTGGATTGAACCTAGAAAACTTCATTTTTGGTATCCAAAACCCCTTTTGGATCCAACGGGTTAGACAACAAATTTGAAATACGAAATTAAAATAATTGTAACCCATGAGTTAATGTAATCAAAATCAAATTTATAAACAAATGCCTTGGTACCCATAACATGATCATAAACTCATGGTACCAAGCATTGAAGAGTTTAAGAAACTAACCTTTCGGAAACCAAGTCCAAGAGGAACTTGACTTCCCAACATAATCATCATTCAAAATAACATCATTAATATATGATTTCACATAAACATTCATAGCATCATCGCTAGTGTTCTTGGGACCCCAAATAGTGTACATTTTAGGAATCCTCTTCCTAGCGGTTGCATGCACAAAAGTTTGATTTCAATGTGGTGCATGTGGCCTAGGAGTATGAGATCTAGCAATAGCATTATGATGAGCATGAGATCCATGATGTGGTGTAGCATACATACGTGGATAAGCATGAGGTGTGTGTGCATGAGGATGATTATGATAGTAGGCATGCACATGTTGATGAGATGTTTGAACATAAGCATTAGGATGTGCATGAGCATTATTACGTGCACGTGGGTGTCTCATATGAGTGTTAGCACGTACTCGTGGGTGCGGAGCATAAAAATCATCATTAATATTAGCATGCACCGGTGGAGTAGGATGTGTGTTCCTACGTGGCATAGCATGTGAGTACAAAAATGCATGACCCCTCTTTGGAGGTCTACCCAAAGTGGGTTTCTTTCCAATCGGGGGTGTGTACGAAGTGGAAGCACTATTGGTAGGAGAACTACCAATGGGGTGTTTGCTCCCACTCGTCGAGGCATCGGATGTCGGCCTAACAAAGGTGGTAGGCGATTTGGATGAGTCTCCCATCTTATACCCCAAGCCAATATGGTGTTTGGCCGGAAGTAAGTCATTTAGGATATTATCCAAATGGCCCTTACCTTTATTGAAATCATTGATACGGCCTAACGTGCACTCATACTTCTCTTTGAGAGAATGCAAAGAAGCATCCAAAGTGGATACTTGCGATGTGAGTGCATAAACACGTGATTTGAGATTCTTATTCTCAATACTCAAAGTTGAGTTTTGAGACGTCAAATCCGCTATCACATGTTCATCCGAATCCTCAACAAGAACATGCTCAAGTTGAGATTTGAGGGACTTAACCTCATTTCTCAACAAGCCATTATGAGTAAGCAAACTTGCTTTCTCATTGGCGAGTGTCTCAACAATGGTGTCATTGTTGGTGATGGTAGACTTAGGAGAGGTTTGGAGGCTAACAAGTTCATCTTTGGTCTTATTATATCTATCTACTAACTTAGTAAATTTAGACCAAATTTCTTGGTTTGCTAACCTCATTTCATCAATAGTAGGTTCTCCGCTTTCATTCTCGCTACCATCCTCGCTTTCATCGTCGCTATCATCGAAGGAGGACTTTCGATCTTTTGCCTCATTCGCCATGAAGCAAAGTTTTGCTTTCTCCACTCTTCCATCATCAGACTCTCCACTTGAGGAATCCTCTTCGGAGTCGGTGAATGTGCCAACAAGTCCTTTCTTGTACTTTCTCGACTTGTCGTACTTTGATGCTTTCCCCTTCTCCTTGTGTTTGTAGAGAGGACAATCCGGTTTGATGTGTCCTGGCTTGTTGCATTTATAACACACGGGAGTAGAAGCATTAGTCGAACTAACTTTAGATTTATTCAAAGATATACCTTCTCGGAGGAATCGATCGAACTTCCTTGCCATACGGGCAATGGATTCTATGTCCAATTCGTCTTCCGATTCTTCATCATCGGTAGATGGAGCGGCCTTGAAGGCAATCCCCTTTTTCTTTGGCTCATCTTGCTTCAAGTACGCTTTCATCTTTTCCTTCATTCGGATCTTACTATCCTTGCGTACCTCGTAAGACAACAAGGTACCCATTAGTTGTACGACGGTATATTTATTCATGTCATTACCTTCCTCGATGGCGAAGGTATGCTTTTCCCAACATGATGGAAGACCGTCGATAATCTTCACGACTTTCTCCTTTTGGGTATAGACCTTCCCAAGAGCTTCCAAGTCGTTTGATATATCCACGAAGCGAGCGTAATATTCCTTCATGGTTTCGCCCTGCTCCATATGAAACAACTCAAATTCTTTATTAGCAACGACAAGTTTAGAATCTTTTACCGTACTCGATCCTTCGTGCAATATGAGGAGTTGGTTCCATATTTGATATGCACTCTTACATGTGCATATCTTGTTGAAGTCCTCGGGCTCCAACGCACAATTCAAGGCATTCATTGCCTTGGCATTGGCTACTTCCGCGGCGACCTCCGCGGGAGTCCACTTCACGAAATCTTCTTCGGAAGGCTCGACATACTCCGTCATGGTGGCTCTCCATAGTGAAGCGCTCCGGAGGAAGATTTGCATCCGGCATTTCCAGTACCCATAGTTGGTACCGTTGAAGTGTGGAGGCCTGACTGAGGATAGTCCTTCCATAACTGAAGAAGCTCCATCGCGGTTCTTGAAGACGTTGTAGTCGTTGTTCGTCATAGCTTTGAACTTTGGCTATGTGCAGCTTTGAACTTGGCTCCGATACCAATTGTAGTGCCCTGGGAAGCTACTGCACATGTACTAGAGGGGGGGTGAATAGTACTTTTAAATAATAAGGAGAGTTATTCCTAATTATCGTGCAATTAACAAACAACGTTGCGGAATAACTACAATCAAGAAATAATGCAAACGCAAACAAATGGTTTAATGGGTTCGGATCCACCCAAGTCTCCCCGACTTGTTCCCGGTGATCCTACGTCCCAACCACCCGGATCCCTTCCGGATACTTGAGTTAGAAACCCTAACTCAAGATTTCCAATATGAACACTTGTGAAAACCTCACAAGTGCAATCGACCTACAATCGATGACCGTGACTCCCACAACCCGGGATCATGCAAAACCTCTCACAACCGAGAGTATACAATTCAAATATAACTGAAATGAAATGCTTACCAACAAAATACCTATGCCTTGAGATTTCTTACCAAATTAGGGCAAAGAGGATTTTGATGGAGGAAGAGTCACCAAACCCTAGCTTCAAGAGGATGACCAGCAATGGAAGCCTAGGGATGAGATGGATGACCTAGAATCAAGCCCTTGGCTTGGAAGGCTCACAACCAATGAATCTCTCTTGAGGAATGAGAGTGAGGGAGAGATTCTTGAGAATGAGAGAGCTTGAAGATGAGAGTTGAAAGCTTCTCTTTGAATTAATAGAACTCTAAAATAGCAGCCTTGGATCCTATGAAATAACCCCTCCAGGTATTTAAAGGATCAAGGGAAAAGGGAGAGAGAAACGTCGCTTTCAAAACTCCAACGGATCTAAATCTGAAGCAGACTAGTCGATCAAAGAACAACCACTGACCGACTAGTTCATCAACTAGTCGGTCGGTGAAACAACATGAACCGACTAAGAGGTGAACAGTGAACAGATGAAGATTTCAGACCTAGATAACTAGTCGGTCCAAGAAGACTTTCTGACCGACTAGTTTCACAACTAGTCGGTCGGTCAGTAAACTTAGACCGACTAAGAGTCAAAAACAAAAAGTCTGAATACAAATGATTTAGTCGGTCCAAGAACAAATGTTGGCCGACTAGATCAACAACTAGTCGGTCGCCAAACGTTCTTAGACCGACTAACGATAAACAGTAGCTCAGGAGAAAATTGGCATGTACAGTAAAGTCCAACTAGTCGGTCAAAGAAGCATCACTGACCGACTAGTTCACAAACTAGTCGGTCGGTGAGTCAACGTAGACCGACTAACTGTAAACAGTACTGAACAGGAAATTAAGGAAGCAAACTAGTCGGTCCAAGAATAGTTGTTGACCGACTAGATCACCATCTAGTCGGTCAGTACTTCTTCTTGTACCAACTAACATGCACAAACAAGTCCGAATCGAAGCGTGACGCTTCGAGGAAGTTAGAATGAACTTGTACTAAGATCCTAGAGCTACGATATGAGCGAAATGAAGATAGAAATGTAAGAATTACTCAAGGCTTAACATTCTATAAATCGAAGCTAAAATACTATAAAATAAACCTTAACGATCCGTCTTCAAAGCTTCAATCAAATCTTCATGACTTCCAAAAAGGTCCAAAAGCTTCAACGAAGCTTTAGACATTGAATACGAGCTTTGAGAAGTCTTAAGATGTCGCTTTGAGTGTTCTCGTGAATTTGGCGACGATCTCCATAACTGCGCTCACAAATTGTTAGTTCATGATATATTTATGTTTGCTCATCATCCAAAACGAAATCCGGGGAGTCCAATACTCAACAGTTCACCCTTGCCTACCATGTTCCGATGTTGTCACTTGAAAACTCTGCATGAAATATTGTTGTCACTCTTGTTGCACGAGTGCTCACGTTTAAATAATCACATCACATGCTGCATTGTAACGGTCTGTTTTTGATTGTACGCTTTGTCGTGCACGTAGTCTTGTTCGTGCACGTATTTATTTTAGACTTTGTCTGTATCCAAACCCTATGGTGTGATATGTCGTTGTGACCCTCTCAGAGAGTATTAAATTGTGGAATTAATTTGGAACCTCATTTCACAGGTCGTTCTCCCACGATTTGATCTTATTTGACGAGACGTCACGATTTTCACTTTTGTCGCGAGGCCTTTCTATTTTTAATTTCGTTTCTCATCATCGAAATTGTGACCCGTCTCTCTGTCTTCTTTCTCTCGTCGTCCCGGTCACCTCAGTATTTATTTCACAATTTTTGGGCTTCGTTTGACCTACTTTCACTTTTTGCCCAACCAATTAGTTGTTTAACCCTAAGTATTCATGTGACACATATCCCCTAGTATTTTAATAATATTATAACATCCTAAAACTTAGTTGACCCAGCCCCATGTCATCTTAGCCACCCACGCAGGAGAGAGGGAGTGAGTGTGAGTTCCTCTTTTAAAATTGTTAATAACAAATTCTTAACCAATAAAACCCTAGACCAAGTCCTAGACCCACTACCCTATCTTTAGCCCCCACTACCCACATGAGCCCCTCCCCTCTATAAAATTTAACCTAGGTTAGCTCTTTATTCTAACAGCAAATACAAACCGCCGTCGCCCCCATACATATTTCACGCAAACAACCCCACCCCCGAGCGCTTCTCTTGCGTTCTCCGGCCAAGGCCCATCGCCGGACCTCCCCTCTCCCTTTCCCCGACCATCTCCTCTCCTCAGATCGCCATGGGCCCCGCAAAAACTCTGCCGCTTCCCAATTTTCCGCTGCAGCAACCCTAACACCGGCCTTTCTTCGCACAACCGCCGCCGACTGAGCCTAGGTCGCCGCCCCGACCCATCTCCGACCTCAGCGCCACTGTGGGGCTTCGCTGATCACCGGAGCACCGTCGTAGACCGCCGTTTTCTGCCCCGATCCGCTGTAGAACACGTGCAGCAGCCCACAACTACGAACAGCGACCGTCGTCGCCACCGCAGGCCGTCGCTCCCCTCCGCTGTCGACCCCCTGGACCCCCATGCACCGTTGACATTATCCCTCAGGCCGTTTACACCTGAAACAGCAAACACTCTCGCTGTTTTGCGTGTTTAGCGACGTGTCGACGCGTCGCAGAGTTTTCATCGTTCCCTCTCACTGTTGGAGTCTTCCGATAGCCCCCTACTTCTCCTAGGAGTACTTTTTGACGTCACAAATATCTCCTACAATGCTCAACGTTGTAGACTTTGCGTACGTCGAACCGTTCGTCTCGGTTTGTTGTTACGGCTTCCCGAAAGCCGTGAAAACGCCTACTGACCTATTACTCGCTGTTAAGAATCTTGATTCACTGATTTGGTCGCTGCCCGAGAATTGGCGAGCGTGAAATCTTATTTGGAATCTAGACGTGGAGCGTTTTCTATTATTCCAACCCCTGGCGTCGCTACCCGACGCCAGTGTAGCTCTCGCGTCGTGTGAGGGTAAATTTCTGAACACTTAGGACCCCCAACCCATCCATGTTAAACAAGATAAAAATCGGTAATTTTATTGTCTGGTAATTCAGTAATAAAGAAATTTAATTTGGGACTGTATGATGGTGATCCGAGTACATAGGTAGATTAGACTGGTTGGACGATATTTGCTGAACGGTTGACTTCAGGCAAGTGAAACTTGCCAGTTCTTTGTTTAGGCCGTGCTTTAGGCCATTTCTTGTTTTAGGTGTAAAAGAGACTAGGCGACGAAATGATACTCGCCTAGACGCAATTTAAAGATCTAGCTTGACAACGAAGCTAGATCTGTCACCCTGCCATGTCATTCATGCATTCCTGCCTGTCACATTTAAATTTTCATAACTGCATGCTCTTTACTTGTGCTCTGCCTGTCACGTTTAAATTCCTTATCTGTACGCATTTAAATTACCACTTTCCATGCCATGTCAACCATGCTTGAGTGTTGCATTTGTAGCACACGCTACGTACTTCCTTGTTCAGGCTAGGCACCTGCGTTGCAGGCAAAACCCTAAGCCAAATACACTTCCTGACTCGTGATCCAGAAGCGGGCTACATGTGTTGGTCAAAAGCCAATGCCCGGAGGGGTAGGGATAAGCGATCACTTGAACTTAGGAGTTGGCCCGTACATCCACTCCAGCCAAAAGGCGTAATCTCTGAGCACGACGTGTTTACTTGACTTTTGAAATCCATGTGATTGTTTAGTAGCTCTGCTACCCATGCCATGATGTACTTGTGCCTTGTTAAACTTGCTATCATGTCAAACTTGTCGCATCTATTTAATTGTTGCATCCATACTTTAAAATGTCATGTCATTGTACATTTTTAGAACTGCTAGGTTGTTTTACTTTCCTTTTAGTTTCCTTGCACAAAGTCGTTGTAGACTTTGCTGACATGCGCCCTCGTCTCTTTTGGATGTCGCATGTTAGTTGCCGAGCCAGTGTCCATTGCTGAGGACGAGGTGTTTGCTGACTTTGGCCTGGGTCCACCGTTGACGTGGAGTACGAGGACACCGACGACCAGTCGTAGAGACGTAGTTCTGTGTTACTTTCTGCTTAGTCTGTTGTTAGGTTGTCGGTGCGTAGCACCCTTCTTTCTGTACGTTGATTATTTCTGTTGGCCATGCTTGGGCCTTTTAGACTCTTTTCTTTTAGCATGGTGGCTTTTCTGTGATGTTGGAATTTATTACGGACATTCTGAGATTGAAATAATTTTATTATATGTCTCCTTCTTTTATTATTATTTTGTTCTGCTACGCACTTGCAAGGACCTATGTCTCCTTCTTTTATTATTATTTTGTTCTGCTACGCACTTGCAAGGACCTATACGTGGTTATTCCAGATGCTTTACAGACTGGAGCCTCACAGCTCCAAGTCTGAGCAGACTTCTCACGCCTCGCCTCCATTTTAGGGAAGCGGGTCGTGATAGGTTTTATTGGTGGCCCATGCAGGTCCTCTTGCAACTGCGAATTATCGGAACAACGATAATAATTATAGAATGTCCATTAAATAAATTAAAACATCCAAGTCATAAGCATTGAGTCTAATTTAATTCGTTTTCTATGTCATTAGTTGGCAGGTGGTGGTGGGCCCGCCCGTGATGCGGTGCCGGATAGAGAGCCCACCAACGCTGAAGTCATGAGGATGATGCACCATATGATGCAGGTGCAGCAGGGCATGCTCTAGAATGCCCCTCGCTTCGAGCCGGGAGCAAAACAGTTTTGGGAGCTGGGCCCGACTTATTTTGATGGATCTGAAGGATCGTTGGCTATAGAGGAGTGGATTCAGAATACGGAGGATAATCTGAGGATGTCGAAGAACAACCCAGCTGGATGGGTTGATTTGGTGAAGAAACAGCTCAAGGATAATGCCCGTAGCTGGTGGGATGCAGAGGAGGAGCTGTTGGTGATACCTATTCCTTGGGGTACTTTCAAGGCTAAGTTCGATGAGGAGTATTTTTCGAAGGCTGCCAGGAGGGAGATGTTACAGTGTTTCATTGATCTGAAGCAGGGAGATCTCTCGGTGGACCAATATCATTAGGAGTTCACCAGGCTGAGTCGCTTCGCACCGAAGATTGTGGAGGATGCTAAGGAGAAAGCTCAGAGGTTTCTGCAGGGTCTTTCCTTAGATTTGCAAAGCCTGATGTCTTCGTCAGATTTGGAGTCTTATCAGAAGTTGCTGGTAGCTGCTAGGAGGCAGAAGCGGATTGCAAGCCAAAAGAGAGGACAAACTTCTGGAGCTGGGAAGAGGCCTATGGAGCAGGTCAGACCAGTGGTTAGGCCTGGGTTCAAGCCTAATCAGTCGGTGCAGTTCAAGAGGCCAGGTGGGCCTACTCTTAAGACTTGCCATTTCTGCGGCAAGACTGGGCATGTCAAGGAGCAATGAAGATGTTGGGGCAGTGCTTGGTTTGTGGAGATCCTGCTCATGTCATGAAGGATTGCCCGAAGTCTAGACAGCTATGGAAAGGACCTGTTGCAGCTCAGCCGTTGCAGCAGAGAGCACCGGTACCTGCTGGACGTGGAGCGCCTCTTGTTTTGCAGAAGCAGGCGTTTCAGTAGGCTGTTCGGCCGAGGAGGCAGGCTTTCCTGATGACTGCAGTTGAGTCTGAGACTGAGGATGAGGTTATTGCAGGTAACCCTCAGTCTAGTTTGCTTCCTTTCATTAGTTAATCTCGTTTGTTAGAATGTATTTGTGTGCTTGAATATATTATGTTTGCTAGAATAGGATTTGATTGTTAGATTGTTTGTTAGGTGTGATTTTGGTTTGCACATTTCCTGCACGAGTCCTCTTCGACTCTGGTGCATCGATGTGCATTATATCCCGGAGCTTAGTGGACAAGCATTCCTTGTCGACTTCCCCTCTTCCCAAGAGTTGGGATATCATTACAGGGAATAGCGTGATCTCAGTGCATCATGGTTGCAATTCTTGTCCTTTGGTGGTCTGTGGACATGAGCTTTAAGCTGACTTTATTATCCACGACATCATCAACTATGATGACGTTCTTGGGATGGACTGGCTTGGGAGTTTCTACGCCACGATCGATTGCCGGATGAAGAAGGTGGTGTTCGAGATCCCAGGTCATCTGGTGTTTGAGTTCAGCCGAGGCAGCAGTTCGCTTGGTCCTGTCAGGTTTCAGGCCAAGCCGGTGGAGATCGTTGCCATACAGATGGAGCAGAGTAGACCAGCTGTGGTGCGAGAATTCGACGACGTCTTCCTCGAGGAGATGTCTGGACTGCCGCCTGATCGAGCTCTTGAGTTTTCGATCGATCTTATTCCGGGAGCGCAGCCCATTTCGAAGGCGCCGTATCGTATGGCTCCAGCTGAGTTGGAGGAATTGCGTAGGCAGCTGGATGAGCTTTTGCAGAAGGGGTACATTAATCCTACTGTGTCTCCGTGGGGAGCACCGATGTTGCTGGTGAAGAAGAAGGATGGTTCGCGTCGCATGTGCGTGGACTACAGGGAGCTGAATGTCGTCACCGTCAAGAATCGATACCCTTTGCCTCGTATAGATGACATCTTTGATCAGCTTGGAGGATCGAGAGTGTTCTCTAAGTTGGACCTGAGGAGTGGCTATCACCAGCTGAAGGTGAGTGTAACGACTGGTTTTTCATGTATTCGGATTATCTATATTATATATGTGTTTTGGTGGATTTTCTCCTTATGTGTGGTTTCCGTCTCCGTAGCTTTCGTTTTCGTTCGTTTCGTTGTGATTTTCTGGCTTCTTCCTTAGATCATTGAGATCGGAGCAAGTCACTCATGACGAACTTCATATCGCTCATATCTTAGAGTTAGTTCGAGCTTAGGAGCCTTAGGAATCGTTCCTAGAACTTCGCGCTTCGATTCGAGACTTTCCGTGCACGTTAGTTGTTTCAAGAAAGGGAACCAACTGACTAGATTCCAATATAGTCGGTCAGGAACTCTTCTCAACCGACTAGTTCATTAAATCAAAAACTCAGAAGTTACTGTTTACTCTTAGTCGGTCTAAGAACACCCACCGACCGACTAGATGTGAAACTAGTCGGTCAGAACTTGCTCACAAACCGACTAGTTCCTTTGATAAATTTTACCTAAGTTAATGTTTATCGTTAGTCGGTCAATGAACACTCACCGACCGACTAGTTCTTAAATTAGTCGGTCAACAACCCTTCTTTGACCGACTAATTGCCCCCGAAACCCTAGATTTCGAGCAGCCGCCGGGTTGTTTCTATTTAAACCCCCAATCGTTTTCTTTTCTTTCTTTCTCTTCTCCTGGCCATTTCCCTTCCCCCTTGACCTCTGATCTTCCCCAAACTTCCCCAAGCCATTCCTCCTTCCTCAAAAGCCCCTCTCACCTTCCATTTAGGCCGGCCACCTCCTCTAGGCCGTCGGCAAACCCCCAAAACCCCCAAATCTCGATTTCTCCAGATTTCCTCGCCATTTCCAGATCCGAACCGTAGCTCCCCGGATCGTTCTTCCATTGCCGTGCTTGCTCGGCATCATTGTTCCGCTGCGATACGGTAGTAAATCGATCTCTTAATATTCTCATAACCCATTTTGTGATATTTGTTAAACCCTAATAGAACTGATATTTTTTTTGCCATGGCGGCGAATCCCACTCCGTAGAATAGAGTTGTGAGACGTTTTACCGTCGATCGTCATCGTCGGTATTAGGCAAGTGAAACTTGCCACTTAGGGTTTTAGGCCATGCTTTAGGCCATTGCTTGTTGTAGGCGTAAAAGAGACTAGGCAGTGAAATGATAACTGCCTAGACGCCCCTTTGATCTAGCTTGACAACGAAGCTAGATCTGCCATTTTATCATGTTGCATTCATACTACCATGCCATGTTTAATTTCAATTAACGGTACGCGAAATATCTGTTCATGTCATTGCATATATCGATTGTTCAGCGTGTTTGTGTAGCACACGCTACTTTAAAATGTAAGCTGCGGCGAGTTGGACTTTGACTCCTACAAAGTGATCAGGCTAGGTGCACCCCTATGCCAAATACAATTCCTGGCTCGTGATCCAGAAGCGAGCATAGTGTGTTGCTAATCCCAACGCTCGATACACGTGGAGGGGTAGGGTTAAACGATCGCTTGAGCGTAGAAGTTAGCCCGTACAGCTACTTCAGCCAAGAGACGGAAACCCTGAGCACAAAGTGAAAATAGTGATAAGTGATTCGTGATTAGTGACTTGGTAGCTTTTTCTACATCGTGCGTGCTTGTCTTTTCTTTTAACTGTTGCAACATACTTAACTTCCATGTCTTTGCATCTTATTATAACTGTTAGGTTGTTAGTTTACTTTCAGTTTCCTTGCTCAAGTCTTTTTAGACTTGCTGACATGTGCCCCTTTCTCTTTTGGGTGTCACATGTTAGATCCTGAGCCAGAGTTCGTTGTTGAGGACGAGGTGTTTGTGGACGCCGAGCCCGAGCCTGTGTTTGACGAGGACTTCGTGGACACTAGTGATCAGTCGTAGAGACTGTTTGGGTTTTGTTTAGTCTGCTGTAGTTGTCGGTGCGTAGCACCAATACTTTGTTCCGTGTTGGTTGTTGTTGGCCATGTTTTGGGCCTAGGCTCTTTCTTTTAGCCTGGTGGCTTTTCTGGATGTTGAACTTATTTTTTTAAATGTTGGACAATTCTGAGATTTGAGATTTTATTTCTGTCTCTCTTGTGTTATTATCTTTGTTCTGTTCGTGGTTACAGGGACCTGCATTTAATTTAGTGACGCTTATCAGGCGTGCAGCTTCACAGCTCGACGTTTGAGCGGACCTTCTCACGTCTCGCCTCCATTTTAGGGAAGCGGAGTGTGACAGGTTTTGTTGGTGGCCCATGCAGGTCCTCTCTTCTGTAACTGCGATTATCGGAATAACGATAATAATATTAGAATGTCCAGTAAGCTAAGTTCAACATCCGAGTCCTAAGCTATGAGTCTAAATTGTTTCGTTTTCTGCGTCATTAGATGGCAGGAAGGCGAAATACCCGTGGTGGTGGTGGTGTGCCCCCCTCATGACGGGAGCCTAAGCGGGAGCCCACCAATGGGGAGATGATGCGGATGATGCTTCAGATGATGCAGGTGCAGCAAGGCGTGCTCCTGCAAGTCCAGAATGCTCCAGTTGTTCGAGCTGCTCGGGCGATTTCGGAGGCCCCTCGCTCCGAGCCTGGAGCGAAGCAGTTTCGGGAGCTGGGTCCCGCTTATTTTAATGGGTCTGAGGGTCCTCTAGCTTCCGATGAGTGGATTCAGAACATAGAGGATAATTTGAAGATGGCGAAGATCAGCCCGGCTGGATGGGTTGATTTGGCGAAGAGGCAACTCAAGGAGAATGCTCGGAACTGGTGGGATGCGGAAGAGAAGATGCTGGTAGAGCCGATAGCTTGGGCTACTTTCAAGTCCAGGTTTGATGAAGAATTCTTTCCGAAGGCTGCCAGGAAGGAGATGCTGCAGCGTTTTATTAATCTGAAGCAAGGGGAGCTTGACGGTGGACCAGTACCACCAAGAGTTCACTAGGCTGAGTCGGTTCGCACCGAAGATGGTGCAGGATGCTGAGGAGAGGGCTCAGAGGTTCCTGCATGGACTTGCTTTGGAGCTTCAGAGTTTTGTGTCTTCCTCTGATTTGGAGTCTTATCAGAATGTTCTGGTAGCTGCGAGGAGGCAGGAGCTGAACCTGAACCAGAGGAGAGGACATGTTGCTGGAGCTGGGAAGAGGCCTATGGAGCAGGCCAGAGCGATGGTTAGGCCTGGTTTCAAGCCTAATCAGCCAGCTCAGTTCAAGAGGCCAGGTGGGCCTGTTCTGAAGACTTGCACCCATTGCGGCAAGGCGGGCCATGTGAGGGACCAGTGCAGGAGACTTTTGGGGCAGTGCTTGGTCTGTGGCGATGCTTCGCATACTCTGAAGGATTGTCTGAGCATCTAGCAGCCTTGGAAGGCACCTGTTGCAGTTCAGCCGTTGCAGCAGAGAGCACCGGTACCTGCTGGTCGCAGAGCAGCTCTCGTACCGCAGAGGCAGGCTTTTCAGCAGGCCGTGCAGCTGAGGAGTCAGGCTTTTCTGATGACCGCTGTGGAGAGAGAGGCAGTGATTGAGGTTATCGCAGGTAACCCTCAATCTATTCGTTTCTTTCCTTAATTAGTTTTAGTTATTAGATTATGTTTGGTTGCTTGCATATGATTGTTTGCTAGAATAGGAATCTGATTGTTAGATTGCTTGTTAGGTGTGATTCTGGTTTGCACATTTCCTGCATGAGTCCTCTTTGACTCTGGTGCATCGATGTGCATTATTTCTCGGAGCTTCGTAGAGAAGCATTCCTTGTCGACGTCCCCTCTTCCCAAGAGTTGGAATATCGTCACAGGAAATGGCATGATCTCGGTGCATCGTGGTTGCAATTCTTGCCCGTTGGTGGTCTGTGGACATGAGCTTTACGCTGATTTCATTGTCCACGACATCATCAACTATGATGCAGTCCTTGGGATGGATTGGCTGGAGAGCTTCTATGCTATGATCGACTGTCGGAAGAAGAAGGTGGTGTTCGAGATTCCCAGACATCCAGTATTTGAGTTCAGCCGAGGTAGCAGTTCGCTTGGTCCGGTCAAGTTTCGGGCCAGGCCGGTGGAGATTGTGGCTATGCAGATGGGGCAGGAGAGGCCTGCGGTAGTGTGGGACTTCGATAACGTCTTCCCCGAGGAGATGTTTGGGCTGCCACCCGATCGAGCTCTCAAGTTTTCGATTGATCTTATTCCGGGAGCACAGCCGATTTCAAAAGCGCCCTATCGTATGGCACCAGCTGAGTTGGAGGAATTGCGGAAATAGCTGGATGAGCTTCTTCAGAAGGGTTTCATTCATCCTAGTGTGTCTCCGTGGGGAGCACCAGTGCTGCTGGTGAAGAATAAGGATGGGTCGCGTCGCATGTGCGTGGACTATCGGGAGTTGAATGTGATCACTCCTTATTTTACACCTTTTTCCCGCATGTTTGCATGCCATTTAGGTCGCCCAAATCATGTTTTTCATGATATATCGACGATATTGCGATGCTTTTCACGATTTGTTGTTTTTGTCGCATTTCAGGTGATTTGGGGCGATTTGGAGTGATCTCGAGATACGCCTACTCCAGAGTGTCACCGACGACCTCCCCGAGGGGTATTTTGCTGTTGGAGAGGAGAGGAAGAAGAAAGGACATCGCAGGAGCGACGAGGAGGCCAAAACAAGCTGTTTGGGCATTTTTGGTGTCCCACTCGGCCGAGTGAAGGAGTCACTCGGCCGACCAGCGAGACACCGCTCGGCCGACCTGATCGGACACGCTTCATGTGTGCACTCGGCCGAGCGACGGAAGCCACATCGGCCGAGTGACGAGACCCCGTCTGCCCGAGTGGCGCTCAGACGAAGCCATTCTAAAATCACCAACTTATTGTTTTTCGTCTGCCTGAGCTTCAGAAGACCCACTCGGCCGAGTGGCGAATGTCGACCGCCCGAGTACGAAGAAGCCCTCGGCCGAGTGACGACAACGCACTCGGCCGAGCAACTCCCGAAGTGAAGACCCCCGAAGACCCAGACTTACTGGAAATTTACAGGGTTTCTCACACGGCCGAGCGACTTTTGTCACTCGGCCGAGTGCGACGCGCTGCCTGTAGCGAAAATTGCGTATTTCAGGCTGCGCAGGGGCATTTTGGTCACAGTTTTTTGGACGATTTTGGGGGGTATTTAACCCCTGCTTTTACCCTAGGTTAGTGAGCTTTTCTCTTAGATTTTTGCAGCTTTTTAGATTAACTTTTTAGCTTTATTCTTATGATTGGAGAGGAGACAAAATTTGATTTTTGTTGGATTATTTGAAGAACTCCATTGGTTTGCCTCTCTCTCCTATAAAAATACTATTTTTATTGCTTATCTCAATATTGTGATGAATTCTCTTGTTAATTTCATTGATTATTTTTGTGTTTGTGCTATGAATTGTGAGTAGTCTCCACGTCTTGGGGCGTGGGGATGAACCCTACAAGCCCAATTTCAGATTTGTGATGAATTGGTAGAAATTTTGCTAGAATTGCTATTAGGGTTAGTTTGGGATCGATTTATTACGGATAGCTAGGTATTCATATCGATTGGGATTTGCAAGAGAATGGATCCCAATTCGATAGGAAACCCTAGAAATCCGAATTGGGTTGGAATCGAATTTCCGTAGTATCGGTTTGCAAGAGATTGGACCGATACTAGGGTTTCTGGTTGCAATTCCGTGCCGATACCCGTTTGCAAGAGATTGGACGGGTAGGAACTATCCCAACCTAGGTCGTGGCCCGAGTTTGCACGAGAGTGGGCCCGGGGCGCGATTGAACGATGATGTTGATCCTAATGCTAGCTTCCCTAGGCTAGGGTTTGCAAGAGATTGGACCCGAACCTAGGATAGCTATAGACCGGCAACAGCGCGAGAGCGTGAGCTAGGTTTTACATTCAGTTGTAACTAGTTCATCCAAAATTTTATTCTAGCAATTTTGATACCAATGAACCACATTGACGAGATACGGTGAGTAGCGGGGATTCCCCATTCCCTTGACGTTCTTTATTTGATTTGATACTTCCGTACTTTGTCTGACGATTGTGACAGGATCGCCAAAGGCAAATTCTCTCTTTTCTGTTCTTAAATAGCCAGGTTGATTGGAGCAAGCACTTTCATTCGTCCTCCCTGTGTTCGATAACCCGCTCACCGCTACACCGTGCGCTTGCGGTAAAACTACACGGTCGCACTTTTGGGTTACATTCCGGAGCGATCAAGTTTTTTGGCGCCGTTGCCGGGGAGGCATATTGCGTTTGATCTTACCACCCTAGCTATTTCTTTCTTTTTGTTTTTATTTCATTTTTTTACCTGACCCTTCCATTGTGCTAATCATTTCTTTGAAACTCTGTTTTCTCATTGCATGTACACGAGATCTACGGCGGACCCTGAAGCTATATTATTTGATCCCGAGATTGAGCGTACTGCGCGGAGAATCAGAGCGGAGAGGAGACAAGATCCGGAAGGGAGGTTTATGACCAACCCGGAAACTGCGGAACAATTAGCGGCAAGAATGGCGAGGATAATTTCTATTCGCGATAGGCTCCGGCCTAAGACCTCTTCTACGACCTCATCCATTGCCATGCCGGAGTTGGCGGCTGACAAGAACTTTGAGCTGAAGACTGGACTAGTGGTTCTGATGCAGCAGGATCCATTTCATGGAAATGCCCATGAAAATCCGCACTACCACATCCAGTTATTCTTGTCGAAGTGTGCCACATTTCAGATGACGGGGGTCTCCATCGATGCCATCAGACTGCGCCTCTTCCCCTTCACACTAAAGGACAAAGCGCTTTATTGGTTGAGGACGCAAGCTAAGGGAGTCTTTACCACTTGGGATGAGTTGGCGAGTGCATTCATTGACAAGTTCTATCCGCCCTCCAAGACGGTAAAGATTCGGAGCGCTCTTATGTCCTTCAAGCAAGGACCCCAAGAGACGCTCTATGAGTCTTGGGAGCGTTTCAAAGATCTGCAGCATCAATGCCCGCACCATAGCATTGAATATTGGGAGCTAGTTCATAGCTTCTACAATGGTCTCCAACCAGGGACCAAACAAATTATTGATGCCGCGGCGAATGGTGCTATCTTATCAAAGACTCCCGAAGAAGCTACGGCCCTAATTGAGGAGATGGCCTCAAACAATCAACAATGGGGCGATGAGCGAGGACACTCTACGTCCTCCTTGAAGCCCACTAGCATCTATGAGGCGAAGGCCGTAGCGGAGCTTACAAGCAAGTTTGATTCTCTCCACAAGATAGTGGAGAGACTGGAGAAGTTTATCACAGAGCCCCAAGGAACCCCTTCCACCTCCGCACCAACGAACCAAATGTGTGATTGACAAGACCAATCTCAAGCCATGTATTTGGGAGGAGAGCAAGGAGAAGGATCCTTGGAGCAAGTACAATATGTCACGGGGAACCAAGGATATTGGGCCAATCCGGCCACAAGAAATCATCCCGGTTTCTCTTATGCCAACAATGAAGGAGCTTTGAACCCGCCACAACCACCTCAACAAGCTCGACCTCCTCCACCCCAACAACAACACTATCAACCGAGGGGGCCTCCACAACAAAATTTCCAACCGAAGCAACAAGTTCCACCTTATAGGCCGCCCGGATACAATCAAGGGTGGAGAAATCAAAACCCTCCACAAGCTCAACAACGATCCGACTTCGAAGCTAGAGTGGAGGAGTTTATGGTCGAGCAAAAGAAGGTCAATGCTTCCTTGAAGGCGGGCCAAGACTCCCTTACAACCGTTGTGGCTCAAATATCGGAGCAATTGGCGTTGCTCAATCGAAACACTCAACAATTGCCGGCGCAACCCGAGCAAAATCCTCGGGGCAACACCGGCCACATCAATGCCGTGGTTGCCATTACTACTAGAGGCGGAAAGGATACCACCCCCGCCATGATTCCTACCGAGGAGCCCGTGGAGGAGAATGTAGAGCCAATTGAGCCGGTAGTTGAAGTTGAGAGGGAGAAAGAGCCGCAAGAAAAGGAGAAATCTAGAGCGGAGCAATTGATTGAGGAAAGGCGCTTCATGCCACCGGTCCCATTCCCCCAAAGGCTTGCTAGAGCAAAAATGGAGAAAAGGCTAGCAAAGTTTCTCGAGTATCTGAGAGGGGTTAGCCTCAACATCCCCTTCCTCGACGCCATCGTGGAAATCCCCACATATGCTAAATTTCTAAAGGATTTGATTTCGGGGAGAAAGAGGAAGGAGAAAATTATGCAAGCCGAGGAGGGCTCTTGGTTCACCAAGAGAGAGAAGGAGCCGGCCAAATTCAAAGATCCGGGGAGTTTCCGAATTCCTTGCACCTTGGGCGGCGTCCCCCTACAAAAGGCGTTGGTGGATTTAGGGGCTAGTGTAAGCCTCATGCCTCTCTCCATGTTCCTAAGGCTAAACACCGGGACGAAGTTGAAACCTACCGACATGCGGATACAATTAGCCGATGGACGGATAACAAGGCCGGCAGGAATCGCCGAGGACATCCTGCTACAAGTCCCGGGGGGAATATGCTTGCCATGTGACTTCGTGATCATGGACGTTAAGGAGGAGGGAGATACGTCATTGATACTTGGACGCCCGTTCCTCGCCACCGCCGGAGTCATTGTCGACGTGCGAGAAGGTACCCTAACATTGAACGTCGGCAACATCGAGGTGGAGCTTCACATTCCTAAGGCTATGAAACACATGCCTTACCACGAGGAGCTAGACTATATGGACCTCCTTGACGAGGTAATCGAAGAGGCGATCCCCCATTTGATCGGCGCCCTATTCAATGAGGATTTCGAGGAAGGCCCGGATTTAGGCCAAGATGAGAAGAAAAATGATTCCCCCGACTTCTCCGCTGAGATTGACGAAGGCGACGCTGATGTCGCAAGGATTCGAGAGCTCTGCAAGCTCTCGAAATTGAAGTCTCCGAAGAAAGCTCCGTCGATACGGAAATCGGCGTCACCGGTGAAGCGGATGACCGGAGCAAACGCTAGCTTGGGGGAGCCTCCCCCAACACTATTCGAGACGGGAGACCACCGAGGGAGAACACGCCGCCGCAACTTCCGAATCCAAGCGTTCTCCCCGGAAAATTTGACGGGTGCATCCCATATGCACCAAACATCCCGCATTAATTGAAAATCATAGGGGGTCGAGCTCAAGACCTTAAACAAGCTCTTGTCAGGAGGCAACCCGACGGTTATTGCTTTATTTTCACTTTTCTTTTATTTTTGTTTTAGAAATTTTTAGTGCTTTGAGTCGTTCGCCCAAAAATTTTGTGATAACGGGTCCTATTTTTCCTGACAGGAGAGGAGAACGAGGTACCCATCATTAGGAGGATGCACAAGGCGACGAGGAGCGCCCCAGGAAGGTGCTCGATGCTTAGGAGGAAGATGAAATCGAATGGAAGAAGAAAAACGGAGTTTAGAGCCCAAACGAAGACAAACAGCAGAACACAAGGCTCACTCGGCCGAGTATACTAGTCACTCGGCCGAGCACACAAGTTCGTCCGGCCGAGCCGCTCACGAACGAGGGAAGTCTGCTGTACCCAACTCTCTGTTTATTTTCCTGATTTCAGTATAACTGCTACTCGGTCGAGTATATATATTCACTCGGCCGAGTAAAACGGATACGCTCCTAGGGCGAGTCTTGCCGAGTAGCTTGAGCCACTCGGCCGAATGGACTTACTCCACTCAGCCGAGGGTGGCAACGCCACTCGGCCGAAGCGTAGCGGGGAGGAATTTTTCTTAAAGTTCACTCGGCCGAGCGACCCAGTCACTCGGCCGAGTCGTAACTTTTGCTATAAATAGGGGCGAGGGTCGGGCTCGTTTTTCGAAACGAAACAAATCGCAGCCCCGACCCTTCGCATTCCCTCGGCCGCTGCCCTCGTCCACTCGCCCGATCGTCGACCCCGCACCGCCGCTCGGCCACCCACCGCCGGCCGAGCTGCCGCCGCTCCTCGCCCGAGTCTCCGCCGGCGGCCACTGCTCCGGCCGACTCCGGTAACCCCATTTTCGCCTGTTTTCTCCTCTTTTGTGTATTTTTCAAGGATCCATGCGCTTAACGAACCCCAAACCCAAATTAATTTCTATTTCTATCCATTATACCCCTAATGCTCCATACGTTTTGAATATTACTTGCCGATACCTCCGTTTCATGCGCAGGTTATTTTTGGGAGCTTAGGGGAACCCAAGGGGAGCTTCCAGGGACTGATTCGGGCTGCGTGGAGGCGTCGTCTTCGCACGCTTCCATTGCTTTGCACTCGCGGCGTGTCGTGGTATATTCTTTCCTTTATTTTACGCACGCCGCACTTTTCACGCTTTTTGGTGCGCGCTCGGGGCCCATATGCCGCCCCGGACACGGCCGAGGTCGAGGAGAGCTTCCGCCAAGCGGAAGCGGTCGGATGATGCCGGCCCCTCCCACGAGGTGGAGGACTCTCCTCTGCCTTCTCCCACACACCTCGTCCACCCAGCACAGCCTGCAGGCCCCGCACACCCCGCACAGCCTGCAGAGCCCGCACAGCCACTCCCTGCCGCTCCACAGCCACCTCCTCCGGCTCCACTTATCGGGCCGCTGTGGATCACGTTCCGGAATGACGCACACCGCGTCGCTTTCGAGCGTATCTCCCAGCGCTCGATCGTACCCTCCAGGTTCGCACACCTTGCCGACCTAGGACGCCTGGGGGTACTAGAGGGGATGCTCACATTATACGACAACGTGGGCTGGCGAGATTTCTTTCAGGTGTCGGCGGACATGTTTATCCGTCCGACACTTGAGGTTCTTAGTTCGATCGCCCGGACCGACGAGGGATGCTCGTTTCGGTTCATGGACCGAGAGTGCCAGGTCACTCTCGGTATAATGAGAGCTTTCTTCTCATGGCCCGACGTCCCCGGGGCCGACCGAGGTTACGCCCCCACCCATATCCCCCCACCTTCCTTTGATGCCGGCGCCTTCTGGGCCCGGATTACGGGTCTCCACGCTGCCTTTGACCCTAGTAGGGCCAAGGCCTCAGCCATTGTCCATCCATGCCTCCGTATAGCTCAGCGCCTTATGGCGACGACCTTTTTGGCGAGATATGAGCCGGGTACGATGTCCACGCCGGAGCTCTATATGCTCTACGCGATGACACGGCCCAGAGCTCTATCTAGGGAGGGCGATGAGTTGGTCCCCGCCGTCGTGATTGATGTCGCGGCTTGGTTTTTGGACCGCATCATCGTATCGGTGGGCGCTCGCTCACCGATATGCTGCGGCGGCCTGATCACCTTGCTCGCCTTTATGACCGGCGAGGACTTCCCTGATGACCTGCGACGCGCACCGGGCCCTACTTATCTGTCCATTGATGTTATGGCCCAGATGAAGATGCTGCGTCTGCACGGTGAGCGACACTGGGTCTGGATGCACGGCCCTTACGGTGCCGATTACATTATTCTTCCGAGCCCAGCTCGGACTCAGATTGCACCGGCCCAGGTGGACTGGCTCCCTGCGATGGATGTTCTGATCCCAGCCGCATACGTGCTCGAGGCCGAGGAGGCCGAGCAGGCCCATGCTGCCCACGCTGCCCCCGCAGACCCTGTTGCACCTGCTGAGCCTGCTGCCCCTGTTGACCCCGTGGACCCTCAGCCTATCCCTGATATTTCTGCTGCTCCCGACACCTCTGTCCACACTGCTGTCGGTGTCGGGAGTACCTTAACTGAGCCCACTTCCACTTCTTCCACGCCTGTCACCACCACCACTGGCCCTCTATCAGCCGAGCCCGTTTCCTCTGCCCCACCCGAGCACCCGCCGACTATAGTTGAGTGCGGAGAGCCCTCTTTTGCCACCGATGTAGAGACCGCGGTCTCCCCCTCTGTCTCCACCGCTGCTGTGTTTTCTGAGAGCGTCGTGGCGTCTGTCCACACTTCTGTGTCACCGACCTCTCTGGCTGCCTCGTTGCCACTTTTGTATTCTTCTTTCGTTGCTGCTGCCTCCACTTCTCACCGTCCTGCCCAGCCTCGCACTAAGGCCAGGCCCACACTTGCGAGTGCAGCACCTTTCGTTCCCTTGCCTGCTGAGCCCGTCACCTACGCCACCAGAGTACGCCAGCCCCGACCTGCACAGCCCCGACCGGTGCGTCCCTCTGCACCACCTCCCCCCGACACTGTACTTCAGAGCATTCGTGCTCTCGAGGGGGCGGTGAGTGGCCTCAGAGGCGACCTTTGGACCCTGTCCGCCACTGTCACTGCGATGGCTGGCCGCTTTGACCTGCTCCCGTACATTCATTACTGTCTTACCCAGGTCCTGGAGCGTCTCCCACGCGTACCCGTACCCACCCAGCAGGTTCCCACCCCCACTACCACACACACTCAGCCTGCTTCCACACCCACACCCGCTCAGCAGCCTGCACCACCACCTCCTCCTCCTCCTCCTCCTCAGGACGGAGACGGCGCGGCACCACCTTCTTAGGCACCCTTGATGCCATCGATTCTTTTTGCCGTTGTGCTGCCCGTTTCTGCTGGGTCCTGATGTTTTTTGTCCACCCCCCTCCCCTCACTATGTTTGGGTGCACATTTCCTTTATATATCTTTATATATCTTTTTGGGAGAGAGGGAGAGTTTTTGGTGTCACACCTATATATCTGTATCCCTCCTTTATTTGCATGCATCATGTCCGCATCACATTTTCCGTTTCATTATTTTCTTATTTTTCCTCATGCATGCATCCTCACTTACCCCTCACATTACTTGTCTCTCGGTGTGCCACACTTTGCACATTGCGGACACTGTGCCATTTAGCTTGGGGGAGTGAGTTCTCATGTTCTTTTCGATTTACCACCTTTATTTTTTGTTTTTTCACGCCGTTTTCCGCTTTTGCACTTATTTTCATCATTTTTTCTTTTATTTTACCATGCATCACGTTTTTCTTATCTTTCTGTGTGCTGCATTTTAAACAGTTTTATTTTCCCCTTTATCTTTATTTCTTTTTCATCTCATGCTAGAGATGACTTTTCTATGATGATGATTACGTGGAGTTAGCTTCCTTTATACGTATGCTATATTTGTCATGTCTTAGATTCTATTTCTGATATCATATGCTATGACTTGCCTTGCATCTAGAGATAGTAACTGGTGGGACCGAAAAGGTGCTCTCTCTCAAGTGCAAGAGTCCGTACAAGTAGTAAAACCTGGGAGTCCAGGTGTCGAATCCACGGGAAGAAATCTGTTGCAACCACAGCTCAAATCAAATAGAAATCCTACGGAAAGAAACTAACCACTTTAGGTGATGATGTGAATGGTGTTGAACGAGGAAATACGTGTAAGAAAATATATATAAAAAGTTTGCACATGGTATGGGTTCGTTAGGGTCAACGATTCGTATTAATTTGGTTGATAGGTATAACGCAATGAATTCTCCTTTTGGGAGCAATTCACCGGAAAATACCTAATATAACTCAATGAATTCTCCTTTTGGGAGCAATTCACCGGAAGATGCCCTTTTGGGGGTTCAAACACAATATTCAAAAAGATCGTCGCTAAAGCTATAATACGATATGAAACTCTCTTTTGGAGAGATCAAAACTACGGTATGAAACTCCCTTTTGGGGAGGTCAAAACTCACCCTTTTGGGGCGATCATCAACTTAATTAATTCTTTTGGAATCTAAAAAAGTCGATTTACGAACAACGATTACAATTTTAGCGACGTTTAACGATTAAGCACATGGAATTTCAACCAAACTAACACAAATCATAGCCCCTAACTACTCCAAACCATGCACAATAACAATTTAGCTACTCATGGCGCAGAAATAAACAATTTTCAGATCAGAATTCATAGGTTTAATAGCAAAATACGGAAGTTTAGAGGCAAAATACAAGCTAAAACACCCAAATACAAGCTAAAGTTGAAGAGAATATCACCAAATCTCTCTGAAAAGTCTTCAAAACTCTCTGGAAATTAGAAACAAGCCTCTGGAATTTTACAGAATTTTTCAGGGGGAAAATACGGCTTCTAGAGCCTCCAATACGCCCAAAATACGCCCCCAATTGCTTGAATACGCTCAAAAAACCCTAAATACGCTTAAATATAAAACATTGCGGGTTTACTGTGCTATCGGGTTTGCAAAACCCGCACCCGAATCAATCTTGGCCGCTGATCTCGAGCGGGGCAATTACTGACCGTTGATCAAAGCGGGATCGAGCCAGACGTCGACACGTGGCCTTCAAAAATCACGCAAGACCCGCATCCATTTTGAGTTCGGATCGGGGTAGATGTAGACCGTCAGATCGTAATCGCTCGGCTATGGGTTAGCCACGTGTCTCGCCGTTTATGTGTATCACCAAGCTTCTCTTTTCAAAACGCGGAAGTGCTAGCAGCCGTAGGATCGAGCGGGGAGTCGAGGGATCGTCGCCGCGTGGCCTTTAAAGATCATGCGACGCCCGCTGCTTCAGATCGATGCGGGTTACATATTGGCCATCGGATCAACGATGTGCGGCTCTGAGTTCACCACGTCGCACGAAGAATTGCTGGCGCCCGCCTCGTCTTGCTTCGGGGTGAGGATGCTCTCCGCCGTTGGATTCTCGATCAGCGTCTTAGATTGCGCCGCGTCACCCTTGATTTCGCGCGGCCTCGAATTGATCTACACCGTCGATTAACATGCGGGATTTAACGTAGAGGCGCCACGTGCCCCGATAAGAAATAGGATCCGGGTTCGAGCGATCGGACTGTGCGCCGTTCGATCGACATCGAACGTTCAAATAAATGCCGTGTCGCCCACTCGTCGGATGCCGTTGGATGTGAATTCGACGGGCGCGATTGAACCACGTCAGCCCGTATTTGCTGTTAGCTGAGGCGCCTCGTCGTCCGTCCGATGGAGATTGTGCGGCCACGATTTGGCCACGTGGCCCGTATTTCGTATATTCTTTGTGTATTTCTCCAATTAATAGGTATCCTGCACTCAAAAATACACAGTAATTAGCACAGATCTCAGAAAAATACGAATAAATATTCTTTGGAATCGTGAGATCGAGACGGTGCTAGGAAAAATATAAAAAGTGCAGAAATGCTTCGTTAATTACTGATTTGTGCTCAAATAAGGTGTTTTCTCTAATAAATAAATGTGTAGAAAATACGTATGGACTAGAGAACATTATAGCATCACCTGAGCACAAAATAGGGCTAAATGGAGGGTTAAATATGTAATATTGAACCCGAATCACACCCCCCAACTAGCGATTTGCTAGTCTCAAGCAAAAATAGCGATAAATACGGATGATCAATAAAACAATAAGTTCTTTCGAATTGCTTATGGCCTGGCTCAATAATACGCATTCCAACATGGTCTTGGCCATCAATATACACATCCATGAACAAAATCAATCACACGATATTTTCTCTAATTTAATTTGAATAAAAATCATACAAGCATCGTTTTGCGCAAGCGAAAGTATAACACGTCGTTTTATTCTAGTTTTCTTGTTTCCAAGGAATTGGCCTATCAAAACAATCATTCAAGTCATGGGTATTGCAGTTGCTTAGTATATTCACCATTTTCTTTTCTTTTATTCGTTCCGCGTAACGCGCATCAAGCAACATTCGCAGAAAAAGGTATAACTTGGATCGCTCCATCAAATGAGTGAGGTTCCGGTCAATGGCTCCCAAATCAGACGATAATAGGGCATTAGGCCAAAAAGGACCCCTCGGACTGTACTACTCGAGCCAACCAAGTTATTTATTAGTGACATACATATTCATTCATTTCTCATCATTCATTTTTCATTCATTTTCGTTCTTTCTTTTCTTTCTTTTCTTTCTTTGTAAGCAACTCAAAACCCATCAACATGAATATAAACATTAATAACAGAGGCCAAATCCCTCTTCAACTTGAAAACTATTCTTAAAAATCGTGTATACTTAAGCTTTTTCCATCACGTTAGCATGCATGAAATCAATTCAAACTATTTCGAGATATTAATCATGGAAATTGAAAATTTTCATGAGTAGCATATTAAAAGTAATTCCATGAAGGAAAAATAATTAACCAAGCCTTAAACAATTTTTAGAACACAATTAATGTATAATCATCCGCATTAGAGGCATATGAATGAGTTTTAAAAGATGAGATTTGGTGATTTATTCTTTTCAAAAAAAAATCCTAAGGTCTCATACACACCCCCCAACTAAAGATGGACATTGTCCTCAATGTCGGAAGAGGTACGAGTTTATTCAAGCAAGCAACCTAGAAAGCATATAAAATCTACACTACTGGAAAGAACACACCGTGATCAAATGGCGGATCCCGAATCTTTGATGGTGGAGGAAGTTGTTCAATTTGCTCCTTGCGCTCCTCGGCGATTATTTTTCCTCCAAAAACTAATTTGGACCCCAGCAACACAACTCCAAGCATCTCTATAAGCTGTTTGTCAATGTCCTGCGAGAGACGAGTTATGTCAGTCCAAATTAATTTAAGATTCTTCGTAATAAAAATATTCCAAATATAGTCATCAAAATAAGTGAAAGAAATTAAAGCAAGTTGACGACTACTCCCTGAAAGATTTGCACTACTCTCTGTACGATGCTCGTTCATTGTGGAGAGGGATAAATGATTTTGGGACAAAACTGGAAGAGGGCATGGTTCTGACTCCATGGCGATAATCTCAAAACCATTTTCCCCAGCTGTCTCCTCCTCTCGTTCATCCAAAATTGCTAGTTCGTCCTCTCTTTCGCACACACTTTTTGCCATGTATATATTTATATTCGTGTCCTCGCTCGATATACCTGCAATAGAAGATGAACTCGTATTAGATTCTTGAAATCGAGTTTCAAAAGCATTACCTTCTTCTAAGCAAGCGGCAATCAAATTAAGATTTTCAATGGAATTTTGAATCTGCCGACTCCGAGCAAGGAAATTCTCCTGGAATTGATGGGATGTGGCCTCATGTGTCTGAATAGTCTGGTAAGCTTCCTCTTTCAAGGATTGCAAAGGTACGTCTACGCTTTGCTCTTCTTGATCAAGGCACGAAGGCTCCGTTGAATCGCTCTATGAAGTCTCTTCCACGGTTTCTTCGTTTTCTTGCAGAGACTCCATGTATTCCCACGCCACTGTCGGCGTCATGCTTCCCAATAATTCCTGCAGCTGAGGTTGTAGTCCTTCTAGGAAGAACTCCATGAGCTCTTCATTTGTGAAACCATGCTGCAAATAGCTCGATACGATATTTGTGAACCTTCTCCAGGCCTGAAAGAAAGTTTCACAGTCAGTTTGATTAAAATTAACAATTTTGAGCTTTTCCATTCTATGTTTGTGTGCATTTGCATACCGTGCATCATACAGGTTGTTTGTGCAATAGAAGTTCATAAATTCCATTTTTTTTAAAAATTAAAATAAAATAATAAATAAAAAAACGTTTATGTACAGTAAAGTGGAAAGATCTCACCGAAGGTCCTCTAAATGAAATAAACCGTAGTCACAAACCATTCCTCCCCGGCAACGGCGCCAAAAACTTGGTGGGACCGAAAAGGTGCTCTCTCTCAAGTGCAAGAGTCCGTACAAGTAGTAAAACCTGGGAGTCCAGGTGTCGAATCCACGGGAAGAAATCTGTTGCAACCACAGCTCAAATCAAATAGAAATCCTACGGAAAGAAACTAACCACTTTAGGTGATGATGTGAATGGTGTTGAACGAGGAAATACGTGTAAGAAAATATATATAAAAATTTTGCACATGGTATGGGTTCGTTAGGGTCAACGATTCGTATTAATTTGGTTGATAGGTATAACGCAATGAATTCTCCTTTTGGGAGCAATTCACCGGAAAATACCTAATATAACTCAATGAATTCTCCTTTTGGGAGCAATTCACCGGAAGATGCCCTTTTGGGGGTTCAAACACAATATTCAAAAAGATCGTCGCTAAAGCTATAATACGATATGAAACTCTCTTTTGGAGAGATCAAAACTACGGTATGAAACTCCCTTTTGGGGAGGTCAAAACTCACCCTTTTGGGGCGATCATCAACTTAATTAATTCTTTTGGAATCTAAAAAAGTCGATTTACGAACAACGATTACAATTTTAGCGACGTTTAACGATTAAGCACATGGAATTTCAACCAAACTAACACAAATCATAGCCCCTAACTACTCCAAACCATGCACAATAACAATTTAGCTACTCATGGCACAGAAATAAACAATTTTCAGATCAGAATTCATAGGTTTAATAGCAAAATACGGAAGTTTAGAGGCAAAATACAAGCTAAAACACCCAAATACAAGCTAAAGTTGAAGAGAATATCACCAAATCTCTCTGAAAAGTCTTCAAAACTCTCTGGAAATTAGAAACAAGCCTCTGGAATTTTACAGAATTTTTCAGGGGGAAAATACGGCTTCTAGAGCCTCCAATACGCCCAAAATACGCCCCCAATTGCTTGAATACGCTCAAAAAACCCTAAATACGCTTAAATATAAAACATTGCGGGTTTACTGTGCTATCGGGTTTGCAAAACCCGCACCCGAATCAATCTTGGCCGCTGATCTTGAGCGGGGCAATTACTGACCGTTGATCAAAGCGGGATCGAGCCAGACGTCGACACGTGGCCTTCAAAAATCACGCAAGACCCGCATCCATTTTGAGTTCGGATCGGGGTAGATGTAGACCGTCAGATCGTAATCGCTCGGCTATGGGTTAGCCACGTGTCTTGCCGTTTATGTGTATCACCAAGCTTCTCTTTTCAAAACGCGGAAGTGCTAGCAGCCGTAGGATCGAGCGGGGAGTCGAGGGATCGTCGCCGCGTGGCCTTTAAAGATCGTGCGACGCCCGCTGCTTCAGATCGATGCGGGTTACATATTGGCCGTCGGATCAACGATGTGCGGCTCTGAGTTCGCCACGTCGCACGAAGAATTGCTGGCGCCCGCCTCGTCTTGCTTCGGGGTGAGGATGCTCTCCGTCGTTGGATTCTCGATCAGCGTCTTAGATTGCGCCGCGTCACCCTTGATTTCGCGCGGCCTCGAATTGATCTACACCGTCGATTAACATGCGGGATTTAACGTAGAGCCGCCACGTGCCCCGATAAGAAATAGGATCCGGGTTCGAGCGATCGGACTGTGCGCCGTTCGATCGACATCGAACGTTCAAATAAATGTCGCGTCGCCCACTCGTCGGATGCCGTTGGATGTGAATTCGACGGGCGCGATTGAACCACGTCAGCCCGTATTTGCTGTTAGCTGAGGCGCCTCGTCGTCCGTCCGATGGAGATTGTGCGGCCACGATTTGGCCACGTGGCCCGTATTTCGTATATTCTTTGTGTATTTCTCCAATTAATAGGTATCCTGCACTCAAAAATACACAGTAATTAGCACAGATCTCAGAAAAATACGAATAAATATTCTTTGGAATCGTGAGATCGAGACGGTGCTAGGAAAAATATAAAAAGTGCAGAAATGCTTCGTTAATTACTGATTTGTGCTCAAATAAGGTTTTTTCTCTAATAAATAAATGTGTAGAAAATACGTATGGACTAGAGAACATTATAGCATCACCTGAGCACAAAATAGGGCTAAATGGAGGGTTAAATATGTAATATTGAACCCGAATCAGTAACCCACACTTTTTCCACATGAAAATGGATGAAATTTTATTATTAGATGAGTCTGAATATTCATAAGTATGCTATCGCAGAAAACACACCAAGATTCATGCATTGAATGCTTATATCTGGAGTACCGACTTCTTTTCCTATATCACTTCTATATGCATGATTTGTACATTTCACTTCAGGATGATTGAATGATGTTAGCTATGATAAATCTGGATTAGTTAGCTTTTTTTGTGATCGAAACTGAGTAGACTAGATTACCCTGCTGAAGTTGTCGTGCATGTCTTATAGAGTGAACCGAGAGATATCTTTATTTCTTTCTCCACAAATCTTGAACATCATTTCTCTATTTTTAAATCATTGGTGAATCTCCCCTTAGCGATTCTATTATATGGCATTTCTCCCGCTATTAATTCCTAGCTCCAAATTTCCCAAAACCAAAGAAAAAAAAGAAAAAAAAATTCTTGTATGCTCTTACTTCTCTTTGAGTTGGGATCATTGTGTATATATGCTATTTGAAAAAAAAAAGAGAAAAGAAAAAAAAGGGAAAAAGAAAAGGAAAAGAAAAGAGGAAAGAACCTCAATAAAAGATCCCTGCTCATGTTCTCTCTTTCTTCTCTCTTTTTGTATTTATTTTCATTACTTTTGGAGCTTTATAAAAATGGGGATGTAAATATTTTTATGCCACCACGCTATAGATAAGCTTGGGGGAGGGAATCCAATGATGTGTGTGAGAGTGACTACTTGACGTTGCACGACAACCTAGGCTAAGTAATATTTTATACTCAGTAAGATTATTTTTAGCTTTACGAAGTCCAGAAATCTATGCCTAGCACTCATTTCATGAAATCCACACTTATCTATTCTTTCTATTCTATTGTGCGATATTCTTATACTCCTCATAGAAAGCGTCCAATTGAAAAGTGTGTGATCTGCGATTTGTATACCGCTTTAAATGATTCAGACGATGGTAATTCTAAAATTATTCCGTTTTTCATGATTATATCGTTGTTCGTGGGTTTTCTATTTCTATTTGCACTATTATACTATGATATCGAAATAAAATTCTTTGACATGTGTTCTTCATTCAGTGCATGCTATATGAGTAAGCGAAACCCACGTCCTGAGAAAATGATCTAGCAGCTTCCCTCTTCGCTTCTTTCTTTCTTCTTTGTTTTTATTTCGTTTTTCATTCTTCTCCGTTTTTCATTTTTCGTCTTCCGCCGTTTTCGTTTTCCGAATCCACCGGGTTCGCCTTTTACTTATCTTCCTCGAGGACGAGTAAGAGGTAAGCTTGGGGGATTTTAATCACTCCTTATTTTACACCTTTTTCCCGCATGTTTGCATGCCATTTAGGTCGCCCAAATCATGTTTTTCACGATATATCGACAATATTGCGATGCTTTTCACGATTTGTTGTTTTTGTCGCATTTCAGGTGATTTGGGGCGATTTGGAGTGATCTCGAGATACGCCTACTCCAGAGTGTCACCGACGACCTCCCCGAGGGGTATTTTGCTGTTGGAGAGGAGAGGAAGAAGAAAGGACGTTGCAGGAGCGACGAGGAGGCCAAAACAAGCTGTTTGGGCATTTTTGGTGTCCCACTCGGCCGAGTGAAGGAGTCACTCGGCCGACCAGCGAGACACCGCTCGGCCGACCTGATCGGACACGCTTCATGTGTGCACTCGGCCGAGCGACGGAAGCCACATCGGCCGAGTGACGAGACCCCATCCGCCTGAGTGGCGCTCAGACGAAGCCATTCTAAAATCGCCAACTTACTGTTTTTCGTCTGCCTGAGCTTCAGAAGACCCACTCGGCCGAGTGGCGAATGCCGACCGCCCGAGTACGAAGAAGCCCTCGGCCGAGTGACGACAACGCACTCGGCCGAGCGACTCCCGAAATGAAGACCCCCGAAGACCCAGACTTACTGGAAATTTACAGGGTTTCTCACATGGCCGAGCGACTTTTGTCACTCGGCCGAGTGCGACGCGCTGCCTGTAGCGAAAATTACGGATTTCAGGCTGCGCAGGGGCATTTTGGTCACAGTTTTTTGGACGATTTTGGGGGGTATTTAACCCCTGTTTTTACCCTAGGTTAGGGAGCTTTTCTCTTAGATTTTTGCAGCTTTTTAGATTAACTTTTTAGCTTTATTCTTGTGATTGGAGAGGAGACAAAAGTTGATTTTTGTTGGATTATTTGAAGAACTCCATTGGTTTGCCTCTCTCTCCTATAAAAATACTATTTTTATTGCTTATCTCAATATTGTGATGAATTCTCTTGTTAATTTCATTGATTATTTTTGTGTTTGTGCTATGAATTGTGAGTAGTCTCCACGTCTTGGGGCGTGGGGATGAACCCTACGAGCCCAATTTCAGATTTGTGATGAATTGGTAGAAATTTTGCTAGAATTGCTATTAGGGTTAGTTTGGGATCGATTTATTACGGATAGCTAGGTATTCATATCGATTGGGATTTGCAAGAGATTGGATCCCAATTCGATAGGAAACCCTAGAAATCCGAATTGGGTTGGAATCGAATTTCTGTAGTATCGGTTTGCAAGAGATTGGACCGATACTAGGGTTTCCGGTTGCAATTCCGTGCCGATACCCGTTTGCAAGAGATTGGACGGGTAGGAACTATCCCAACCTAGGTCGTGGCCCGAGTTTGCACGAGAGTGGGCCCGGGGCGCAATTGAACGATGATGTTGATCCTAATGCTAGCTTCCCTAGGCTAGGGTTTGCAAGAGATTGGACCCGAACCTAGGATAGCTATAGACCGGCAACAGCGCGAGAGCGTGAGCTAGGTTTTACATTCAGTTGCAACTAGTTCATCCAAAATTTTATTCTAGCAATTTTGATACCAATGAACCACATTGACGAGATACGGTGAGTAGCGGGGATTCCCCATTCCCTTGACGTTCTTTATTTGATTTGATACTTCCGTACTTTGTCTGACGATTGTGTCAGGATCGCCAAAGGCAAATTCTCTCTTTTCTGTTCTTAAATAGCCAGGTTGATTGGAGCAAGCACTTTCATTCGTCCTCCCTGTGTTCGATAACCCGCTCGCCGCTACACCGTGCGCTTGCGGTAAAACTACACGGTCGCACTTTTGGGTTACATTCCGGAGCGATCAGAATGCGATGACCATCAAGAATAAATACCCGTTGCCTCGCATTGATGATATTTTTGATCAACTTGGAGGTTCGAGGGTGTTTTCTAAGTTGGATCTGAGTGGTTATCATCAGTTGAAGGTGAAGAAGGAAGATGTTTCGAAGACAGCATTCAGGATGAAGTATGGACACTACGAGTTTGTGGTTATGCCTTTCGGTGTAACCAATACACCCGCAGTTTTCATGAATCTGATGAACCTGATTTTCTATGACTTTTTAGATAAGTTTGTCGTTATCTTCATTGACGACATTCTGGTCTATTCTAAGTCAGAGGAAGAACATGCATCGCACTTGAGGACAGTGTTGGAAATTCTGAGGAAGCATTGTTTGTATGCTAAGTTTTTGAAGTGCGAGTTTTGGCTGGACAGAGTTGCTTTTCTTGGGCATGTGGTGTCTGGCGATGGTATTTCAGTGGATCCCGAGAAGATCCAGGCTATCAGAGGGTGGCCTGTTCCGCAGTCAGCATCTGAGATCCGGAGTTTCCTTGGGCTTGTTGGTTACTATCGGTGCTTCATTAAGGACTTTTCCCGTATTGCCGAGCCGATGACCAGATTGACACGGAAGGATGTACCTTTTGTTTGGTCGGGTTATTGTGAGAATGCCTTTGGTGTTCTGAGGGAGAGATTGACGACTGCCCCTATTCTTGTTGTGCCTGATCGCAGTGGAGGATTCGAGATCTTTTGCGATGCTTCTGGCAAGGGTCTCGGTTGTGTGTTACATCAGCATGGGCATGTTGTGGCATATGCTTCTCGTCAGCTCAAGACTCATGAGAAGAATTACCCGACGCACGACTTGGAGTTGGCTGCTGTCGTGTTTGCGCTCAAGATTTGGAGGCACTTCCTGCTGAGTGAGAAAGTGAAGATCTTCACCGATCACAAAAGCTTGAAGTATATTTTTACTCAGAAGGAGCTCAACATGCGACAGCGTCGATGGTTGGAGCTCATGGCGGATTATGAGATTGATTTGCAGTATCACCCTGGCAAGGTGAATGTGGTTCCTGATGCGCTGAGTAGGCTTCCAGCGGTGATGTTGTTGACCTCGCAGTGGAGATTGCAGCAGGATTTTTGCGGGTCTGGTGTTGAGATCGTTCTTCCTGGAGAAGCTTCTTCGTTGATGTGTTTGTAGATACAGTCGACGATCGTGGATCGGATCAAGGCTGGCCAGGCGGGAGACCTGAAGTTGGTTAAGATTCGGGAGCAGGTGGAAGCAGGTCTGCGGACTGACTTCTTGATTCATGAGGATGGCTCGTTGAGATTTGGATCCAGGTTGTGTGTGCCAGCGGGAGATGTTAGAGAAGAGTTGTTAGTTAAGGCACACAGTTCGCCGTATTCTGTGCATCCTGGTGGCACCAAGATGTACAAGAATCTTCGTCTGAACTATTGGTGGCATGGTATGAAGAGGAGTGTGGCTCAGAGTGTAGCCAAGTGTCTGGTTTGCCAGCAGGTAAAGGCGGAGCATCAGCATACGGCAGGGTTGCTACAACCGCTTTCGATTCCGGAGTGGAAGTGGCAACACATCACTATAGATTTCGTGACTAGATTACCTCGGAGTCCGAAGCAGAATGACGCGATTTGGGTGATCGTAGATCGATTGACCAAATCCGCGCACTTTATTTCGTTCCGAGTAGGACAGTCCACTGAGGCGCTAGCGAGGAGATACATGGAGGTAAATTCTTTTACTCTCCGTTTCTATTTCCTTTTCCTAGTTTAAATAGTGATGTAACGTGAATCGTGTAGGAGATCGTACGACTTCACGTAGTCCCTGTGAGTATTGTGTCGGACAGAGACACGAGGTTCACATCTCAGTTCTGACAGAGTTTGCAGAAGAGTTTGGGTACGCGTCTGAGTTTCAGCACGGCGTACCATCCACAAACAGATGGCCAGTCCAAGCGGACGATTCAGATCTTGGAGGACATGTTGAGGTCGTGCATGTTGGATTTCAAGGGTTCGTGGGAGGACCATCTACATCTGGTGGAGTTCTCTTACAACAACAGCTTCCAGGCGAGTATTGGCATGGCGCCTTTCGCCGCGTTGTATGGGAGGAAATGTCGATCGCCATTGAGTTGGGATGACGTTGGTGATCGGGAGCTGTTGGGACCTGAGATGATTGTGGAGGCCGTGGATGTTGTCAGGAACATTCGGGAGAGGTTGAGGATTGCTCAGGACCGTTTTAAGCATTGGGCGGATGCTAAACGCCGTCCTTTGGAGTTTCAGCCGGGCGACCATGTGTTTCTAAAGATTTCCCTGAATCGTGGTGTGATTCGCTTTGGGAAGCGAGTGAAGTTGAGCCCGCGATACATTGGACCGTTTGACATTCTGGAGAGAGTTGGCGAGGTAGCCTATCGCTTAGCCTTGCCGCCATCTTTGGAAGGAGTTCACAATGTTTTCCATGTGTCGCAGCTTCGTCGATACATCAGCAATCCATCTCATGCTGTGGATTTCTCGGAGATCACTGTTCTCCTTGATATGACGTATGACCAGCAACCAGTGCAGATTTTGGACAGGCGTCAGAAGTCACTTCGGAACAAGGTTGTCAATCTTGTGAGGGTGATGTGGCAACATGGCTCGCCAGGAGAGTCTACTTGGGAGAGAGAGGATGAGATGAGAGAGCGCTACCCACTTTTGTTCCCGGACGCGTGAGTGTTGGAAAATTCCGAGGACGAAATTTTTCTTAAGTTGGGGAGGATGTAACGACTGGTTTTTCATGTATTCGGATTATCTATATTATATATGTGGTTTGGTGGATTTTCTCCTTATGTGTGGTTTCCGTCTCCGTAGCTTTCGTTTTCGTTCGTTTCGTTGTGATTTTATGGCTTCTTCCTTAGATCATTGAGATCGGAGCAAGTCACTCATGACGAACTTCATATCGCTCATATCTTAGAGTTAGTTCGAGCTTAGGAGCCTTAGGAATCGTTCCTAGAACTTCGCGCTTCGATTCGAGACTTTCCGTGCACGTTAGTTGGTTCAAGAGAGGGAACCAACCGACTAGATTCCAATCTAGTCGGTCAGGAACTCTTCTCAACCGACTAGTTCATTAAATCAAAAACTCAGAAGTTACTGTTTACTCTTAGTCGGTCTAAGAACACCCATCGACCGACTAGATGTGAAACTAGTCGGTCAGAACTTGCTCACAAACCGACTAGTTCCTTTGATAAATTTTACATAAGTTACTGTTTATCGTTAGTCGGTCAATGAACACTCACCGACCGACTAGTTCTTAAATTAGTCGGTCAACAACCCTTCTTTGACCGACTAATTGCCCCCAAAACCCTAGATTTCGAGCAGCCACCAGGTTGTTTCTATTTAAACCCCCGATCGTTTTCTTTTCTTTCTTTCTCTTCTCCTGGCCATTTTCCTTCCCCCTTGACCTCTGATCTTCCCCAAACTTCCCCAAGCCATTCCTCCTTCCTCAAGAGCCCCTCTCACCCTCCATTTAGGCCGGCCACCTCCTCTAGGCCGTCGGCAAACCCCCAAAACCCCCAAATCTCGATTTCTCCAGAATTCCTCGCCATTTCCAGATCTGAACCGTAGCTCCCCGGATCGTTCTTCCGTTGCCGTGCTTGCTCGGCATCGTTCTTCCGCTGCGATACGGTAGTAAATCGATCTCTTAATATTCTCATAACCCATTTTGTGATTTTTGTTAAACCCTAATAGAACTGATATTTTTTTTGCCATGGCAGCGAATCCCACTCCGTAGAATAGAGTTGTGAGACGTTTTACCGTCGATCGTCATCGTCGGTATTAGGCAAGTGAAACTTGCCACTTAGGGTTTTAGGCCATGCTTTAGGCCATTTCTTGTTGTAGGCGTAAAAGAGACTAGGCAGTGAAATGATAGCTGCCTAGACGCCCCTTTGATCTAGCTTGACAACGAAGCTAGATCCGCCATTTTATCATGTTGCATTCATACTACCATGCCATGTTTAATTTCAATTAACGGTACACGAAATATCTGTTCATGTCATTGCATATATCGATTGTTCATCGTGTTTGTGTAGCACACGCTACTTTAAAATGTAAGCTGCGACGAGTAGGACTTTGACTCCTACACAGTGATCAGGCTAGGTGCACCCCTATGCCAAATACACTTCCTGGCTCGTGATCCAGAAGCGAGCATAGTGTGTTGCTAATCCCAACGCTCGATACACGTGGAGGGGTAGGGTTAAACGATCGCTTGAGCGTAGAAGTTAGCCCGTACAGCTACTTCAGCCAAAAGACGGAAACCCTGAGCACAAAGTGAAAATAGTGATAAGTGATTCGTGATTAGTGACTTGGTAGCTTTTGCTACATCGTGCGTGCTTGTCTTTTCTTTTAACTGTTGCAACATACTTAACTGCCATGTCTTTGCATCTTATTATAACTGTTAGGTTGTTAGTTTACTTTCAGTTTCCTTGCTCAAGTCTTTTTAGACTTGCTGACATGTGCCCCTTTCTCTTTTGGGTGTCACATGTTAGATCCTGAGCCAGAGTTCGTTGTTGAAGACGAGGTGTTTGCGGACGCCGAGCCCGAGCCTGTGTTTGACGAGGACTTTATGGACACTGGTGATCAGTCGTAGAGACTGTTTGGGTTTTGTTTAGTCTGCTGTAGTTGTCGGTGCATAGCACCAATACTTTATTCCGTGTTGGTTGTTGTTGGCCATGTTTTGGGCCTATGCTCTTTCTTTTAGCCTGATGGCTTTTCTGGATGTTGAACTTATTTTTTTTAATGTTGGACAATTCTGAGATTTGAGATTTTATTTCTGTCTCTCTTGTGTTATTATCTTTGTTCTGTTCGTGGTTACAGGGACCTGCATTTAATTTAGTGACGCTTATCAGGCGTGCAGCTTCACAGCTCCACGTTTGAGCGGACCTTCTCACGTCTCGTCTCCATTTTAGGGAAGGGGGCGTGACAGTGAGGAAGGAAGATATTCAGAAGACAGCGTTCAGGACGAAGTATGGTCACTACGAGTTCGTGGTTATGCCTTTCGGTGTAACCAATGCGCCCGCAGTTTTTATGAACTTGATGAATCTGATTTTCTACGACTTTCTGGATAAGTTTGTCGTTATCTTTATTGATGACATCTTGATCTATTCAAAGTCCGAGGAAGAGCATGCATCGCACTTGAGGATGGTATTGGATATTTTTAGGAAGCATCGTTTGTATGATAAGTATTCCAAGTGCGAGTTCTGGCTTGATAGGGTTGCTTTTCTTGGACACGTGGTGTCAGGAGATGGAATATCAGTGGATCTTGAGAAGATTAAGGCTATCAAAGAATGGCATGTTCCACAGTCAGCGTCTGAGATCTGGAGTTTCCATGGGCTTGCAGGTTATTATCGGTGTTTCATTAAGGACCTTTCTCGAATTGTTGAGCCGATGACCAGACTGACGAGGAAGGATGTATCATTCGTCTGGTCTGATAATTGCGAGGAGGCCTTTTCTATTCTGAAGGAGAGATTGATGACTGCCCCTGTTCTTGCTGTGCCCGATCGGAGTGGAGGATTTGAGATCTTTTGCGATGCTTCTGGCAAGGGTCTCGGTTGTGTTTTGCATCAGCACGGGCACGTGGTTGAGTATGCTTCTCGTCAGCTTAAGGCTCATTAGAAGAATTACCCGACACACAATTTGGAGTTGGCTGCAGTCGTATTTGCGCTCAAGATTTGGAGGCACTTCTTGCTGAGTGAGAAGGTGAAGATCTTCACTGATCACAAAAGCTTGAAGTATATCTTTACGCAGAAGGAGCTCAACATGCGACAGTGTCGATGGTTGGAGCTCATGGAAGATTATGAGATCGACTTGCAGTATCACCCTGGCAAGGTGAATGTGGTTCCGGATGCGCTGAGCATACTTCCAGCGGTGATGATGTTGACTTCGCAGTGGAGGTTGCAGCAGGATTTTTGCGATTCTGGTATTGAGATTTTTCTTCCTGAAGAGGCTTCTTCGTTGATGTGTATGCAGATACAATCGACTATCGTGGATCGGATCAAGGCAGGTCAGGCTGGTGATCCGAAGTTGGTGAAGATTCGAGAGCAGGTAGAAGCCAGTCTGCAGACTGACTTCTTGATTCATGGAGATGGTTCATTGAGATTTGGATCCAGGTTGTGTGTGCCAGCTGGAGTTATCAGAGAGGAGTTATTGGTTGAGGCACACAGTTTGCCGTATTCTGTACATCCTGGTGATACCAAGATGTACAAGGATCTTCATCTGAACTATTGGTGGCATGGTATGAAGTGGAGTGTGGCTCGGAGCGTAGCCAAGTGTTTGATATGCCAGCAGGTAAAGGCAGAGCATCAGTGTACGACAGGGTTGCTACAACCGCTTCCAATTCCGGAGTGGAAGTGGCAACACATCACTATGGATTTCGTGACTGGACTACCTCGGAGTCCGAAGCAGAATGACGTGACTGACTTCTTGATTCATGGAGATGGTTCGTTGAGATTTGGAGCCAGGTTGTGTGTGCCAGCTGGAGTTATCAGAGAGGAGTTATTGGTTGAGGCACACAGTTCACCGTATTAAGTACATCCTGGTGGTACCAAGATGTACAAGGATCTTCGTCTGAACTATTGGTGGCATGGTATGAAGCGGAGTGTGGCTCGGAGCGTAGCCAAGTATTTGGTATGCCAGCAGGTAAAGGCGGAGCATCAGCGTACGGCAGGGTTGCTACAACCGCTTCCGATTCTGGAGTGGAAGTGGAAACACATCAATATGGATTTCGTGACTGGACTACCTCGGAGTCCGAAGCAGAATGACGCGATTTGGGTGATCGTAGACCGATTGACCAAATCCGCACACTTTATTCCCTTCCGAGTAGGACAGTCCACTGAGACGCTAGCAAGGAGATACATGGAGATAAATTCTTTTACTCTCCGTTTTATTTCCTTTTCCTAGTTTAGATAGTGATGTAACGTGAATCGTGCAGGAGATCATGCGACTTCACGGAGTCCCCGTGAGTATCATGTCGGACAGAGACACGAGATTCACATCTCAGTTTTGGCAGAGTCTGCAGAAGAGCTTGGGTACGAGTCTGAGTTTCAGCATGGCGTACTACCCGCAGACGGATGGCCAGTCTGAGAGGACGATTCAGATTTTGGAGGACATGCAGAGAGCGTGCATGTTGGACTTCAAGGGATCATGGGAGGATCATCTCCATCATATGGAGTTTGCCTACAATAACAGCTACCAGGCGAGTATTGGCATGGCGCCATTCGCCGCGCTATACGGGAAGAAATGTCGGTCGCCACTGAGCTGGGATGACATTGGAGACTGGGAGCTGTTAGGACCAGAGATGATCGTGGAGGCTATGGATGTTGTGAGGAACATCCAGGAGAAGCTGAGGATTGCGCAGTACCGTTTCAAGCATTGGGCAGATGCTAAACGGAGGCCTTTGGAGTTTCAGCCTGGAGATCACGTCTTTTTAAAGATCTCTCCGAACCGCGGAGTTATCTGATTTGGAAAGAGAGGCAAGCTGAGTCCGTGGTACATTGGGTCGTTTGATGTCCTGGAGAGAGTTGGAGCGGTGGCTTATCGCTTGGCGCTGCCGCCGTCACTGGAGAGAGTTCACGACGTATTTCACATATCTCAGTTACATCGATACGTCAGTGATCCGTCTCATGCTGTGGATTTCTCGGAGATCACGGTTCGTCCGGATCTTACCTATGATCAGCAACCAGTTGAGATTCTGGATCGACGGTAGAAGCAGCTGAGGAATAAGACTGTCGACTTGGTTAGAGTGCAGGGCGTCATGGTTCCCCTGGGGAGTCCACCTTGGAGCGTGAGGATGATATGAGGTGGGGATTGATGTTGATTCCGAGTAGTGATTGATGTTGTTTCCGAGTAGTGATTGATGTTGATTCCGAGGACGGAATCATTCATAAGGTGGGGAGGATGTAACGGTCTGTTTTCGATTGTACGCTTTGTCGTGCACGTAATCTTGTTCGTGCACGTATTTATTTTAGACTTTGTCTGTATCCGAACCCTATGGTGTGATATGTCGTTTTGATCCTCTCAGAGAATATTAAATTATGGAATTAATTTGGAACGTCATTTCACGGGTCGTTCTCCCACGATTTGATATTATTTGATGAGACGTCACGATTTTCACTTTTGTCGCAAGGCCTTTCTATTTTTAATTTTGTTTCTCATCGTCGAAATTGTGATCCGTCTTCTCTGTCTTCTTTCTCTCGTCGTCCCGGTCATCCCAGTATTTATTTCACAATTTTTGGGCTTCGTTTGACCTACTTTCACTTTTTGCCCAACCAATTAGTTGTTTAACCCTAAGTATTCATGTGACACATATCCCCTAGTATTTTAATAATATTATAACATCCTAAAACTTAGTTGACTCAGCCCCATGTCATCTTAGCCACCCACGTAGGAGAGAGGGAGTGAGTGTGAGTTCCTCTTTTAAAATTGTTAATAACAAATTCTTAACCAATAAAACCATAGACCAAGTCCTAGACCCACTACCCTATCTCTAGCCCCCACTACCCACGTGAGCCCCTCCCCTCTATAAAATTTAACCTAGGTTAGCTCTTTATTCTCATAGCAAATACAAACCGCCGCCGCCCCCATACATATTTCACGCAAACAACCCCACCCCCGAGCGCTTCTCTTGCGTTCTCCGGCCAAGGCCCGTCGCTGGACCTTCCCTCTCCCTTTCCCCGACCATCTCCCCCCCTCAGATCGCCGTGGGCCCCGCAAAAACGCTGCCGCTTCCCAGTTTTCCGCTGCAGCAACCCTAACACCGGCCTTTCTTCGCTCAACCACTGCCGACTGAGTCTAGGTCGTCGTCCCGATCCATCTCCGACCTCAGCGCCACCGTGGGGCTCCGCTGATCGCCGGAGCACCGCCGTAGACCGCCGTTTTCTGCCCCGATCCGCTGCAGAACGTGCGCAGCAGCCCACAGCAGCGAACAGCGGCCGCCACCGCTGCCACTGCCGCAGGCCGTCGCTCCCCTCCGCCGTCGACCCCCTAGACCCCCCTGCACCGTTGACATCAGCCCTCAGGCCGTTAACACCTGAAACAGTGAACGCTCTCGCTGTGTTGCGTGTTTAGCGACGTGTCGACGCGTCACTGAGTTTTCATCGTTCCCTCTCGCTGTTGGAGTCTTCTGACAGCCCCCTACTTCTCCTAGGAGTGCTTTCCGACGTCACGAACATCTCCTACGATGCTCAACGTCGTAGACTTTGCGTACGTCGAACCGTTCGTCTCGGTTTGTTGTTACGGCTTCTCAGAAGCCGTGAAAACACCTACCGACCTATTACTCGCTGTTTGGAATCTTGATTCACTGATTTGGTCGCTGCCTGAGAATTGGCGAGCGTGGAATCTTATTTGGAATCTGGACGTGGAGTGTTTTCTATTATTCCAACCCCTGGCGTCGCTACCCGACGCCAGTGTAGCTCTCGCGTCGTGTGAGGGTAAATTTTTGAACACTAAGGACCCCCCAACCCATCCATGTTAAACAAGATAAAAATCGGTAATTTTATTGTCTGGTAATTCACTAATAAAGATTATTTAATTTGGGACTGTAGGCTGGTGATCCGAGCACATAGGTAGATTGGACTGGTTGGATGATATTTGCTGAACGGTTCACTTTAGGCAAGTGAAACTTGCCAGTTCTTTGTTTAGGCCGTGCTTTAGGCCATTTCTTGTTTTAGGCGTAAAAGAGACTAGGCGACGAAATGATACTCGCCTAGACGCAATTTTAAGATCTAGCTTGACAACGAAGCTAGATTTGTCACCCTGCCATGTCATTCATGCATTGCTGACTGTCACATTTAAATTTTCATAACTGCATGCTCTTTACTTGTGCTCTGCCTGTCATGTTTAAATTCCTTATCTGTACGCATTTAAATTACAACTTGCCAAGCCATGTCTACCATGCTTGAGTGTTGCATTTGTAGCACACGCTATGTACTTCCTTATTCAGGCTAGGCACCTACGTTGCAGGCACAACCCTATACCAAATACACTTCCTGGCTCGTGATCCAGAAGCGGGCTACATGTGTTGGTCAAAAGCCAATGCCTGATACACGAGGAGGGGTAGGGATAAGCGATCACTTGAACTTAGGAGTTGGCCCGTACAGCCACTCCAGCCAAAAGGCGTAATCTCTAGCATGATGATCGGCGCCCCGGGAGTGCGCACGCGCAACAGGGGCGAGCGACTCGTAGTCTTACCGCAAGCGCACGGTGTAGCGGCGAGCGGGTATCAAACACGAGGAGGGTAAATGACAGTTTCTTCTTCGATTCACCTGGCTATAAGAACAGTAGAGAAATATTCGCAATAAAGCGGTCACAGTCGTTCAATTGTATAAAGGAAATATCAAATTAATAAAGACGCCTAGGGATAGGGAATCCCCGCTACAAACCGTATCTCGTCATTGTGATTCGTAGGGTTCACAATTGCTAGACTTGCAATTCAGGTGAACTAGTTGCAACTAAATGTAGAACCAAGCTCACGCTCTCGCGCTATTGCCGGTCTATAGCAAACCTAGGGTAGGGTCCAATCTCTTGCAAACCCTACTCTATGCAAGCGAGCGTGAAGAACAACATCATCGTTCAATCGTATCTCGAGCCCACTCTCGTGCAAACTCAAGCTACGACCTAGGTTGGGATAGTTCCTACCCGTCCAATCTCTTGCAAACGGGTATTGGTATAGAATTGCAATCGAAAACCCTAGTTTCGGTCCAATCTCTTGCAAACCGATTCCAAAGAAATCCAATTGTAACCCAATCCGAATTTCTAGGACTTCCTATCGAGTTGGGATCCAATCTCTTGCAAATCTCAATCATGTATGAATCCCTAGCCACTCGTATTAAATCAATCCCAAACTAACCCTAATCAATTCTAGCAATAATTTCACCAATTCATCACAAATTAGAAATAGGGTTCGTAGGGTTCATCCCTACGCCCTAAGACGATAGAACTACTCACAATTCATTATGCAAATCAATGGAAATTCAATAATAAAATCAATAGAATTCATTGCAATAGAAAATATATCAATAAAAATGAGGTTTTTAATAGAGAGAGAGAGAGACAAACCAATGAAGTTTCCAATAGCATCCAACAAAATAGCACTTTTATCTCTCCCCTAAAAGCTCAATCTAATCTCCTAAAAAATAATCTTAAAAATGCTGCAAAAAGCTCTGAAAAAGCTCTCTAAACTAGGTTAAAAACTGGGGTTAAATACCCCCCAAAATCGCCCAAAAAACTGTGACAAAATTGCCCCTACGCAGCCTAAAAATCACAATTTACGCTACAGGCAGCGCGCCTCACTCGGCCGAGTGACAAATGTCATTCGGCCGAGTGACAAACCCTGACAAATTCCAGTAACTTTGGACTTTTGGGGGTCGGCTCCTCGGGAGTCACTCGGCCGAGTGACTTTCTTTGCTTCTGCCGAGGGGACTTCTTCACCCGGCCGAGTCGGAACTCGGGAATGCACTTACGGATTACAGTAAGTCTGGGATTTTTCTTGCCGTCGTCTTGATGCCACTCGGGCGAGTGGTGTCTCCGTGGTTCGGCCGAGTGGGCGGTCGATGGTCGGCCGAGTGCACGCTGATACTCAGTCTGTTGCGTGTCCGATCTGGTCGGCCGAGCGGGCTGTCGATGGTCGGCCGAGTGACTCCTTCACTCGGCCGAGTGACATGCTGAAAATGCCCAATCTTCGTATTTTTTTCTCCCTCATCGCTCCTACGACGTTCTTTCTTCCTCCACTCCTCTCCAATCGCAGAATTCCCCTCAAAAGAGTCGCGGGTGACGCTCCGGAGTGGGTGCATCTCAAAATCGCTCCAAATCGCTCCAAATCTCCTGAAATTCGACAAAAACAAGAAATCGTGAAAAGCATCGCAATATTATCGAATAATCGTGAAAAACGTGATACGAGCGATCAAAATGGCATGCAAACATGTAGAAAAAAGGTGTAAAATACTGAGTGATCAAAATCCCCCAAGCTTACCTCTTACTCGTCCTCGAGGAAGATGAGTAAAAAGTGAACCCGGTGGATAAAGATAATAGAAACGATGGAGAAAAGGAAAATGAAAAACGAAAAACAAAATAGAAAACATTGAAGGAAGCTGCTAGATCATTTTTCTCAGGACGTGGGTTTTGCTTACTCATATAGCACGCATCGAATATAAAACGCATGTCAAAGACTTTTATCTCGATATCATAGTATAATGGTGCATTCGAAATAGAAAACCCGAGAATATCAATATAGCATGAAAAATGGAATAATTCTAGAATTAACATCGTCTGAAGCATCTAAAGCGGTATACAATATCGTAGATCACACACTTTTCAATTGAATGCTTTCTATAAGGAGTATAAGAGATATCACACAATGGAGTAGTAAGAATAGAAAAGAGTGGTTTTCATGGAATGAATGCTAAGCGTAGATTTCCGGATTTCGTAAAACTTTAAGCAATCTCACCGAGTATAAAATATTACTTAGCCTAGGTTGTCATGCACCGTCAAGTGTTCACTCTCTCACACGTCATTGGATCCTCTCCCCCAAGCTTATCTATAAGCGTGGTGGCATAAACAAAACAATATTTACATTCCCCGTTTCTTTTGAAGCTCCAAAAGTCAAAGAAATAAAAATAAAAGCAAAAGAGGGAAGAAAGAGAGAAAGGGTATGAGATGGGATCGTCTTCGAACTTCATTTCTCTTTTCTTTTCTTATTCTCAAATCTTTTTCTTTTTCTTTTTTTCTTTTTTTCTTTTTTTTTCAATGAATATATACACAAATGATCCCAAATCAAAGAGAAGGATATAAGAGTGTTTTCCTTTGGGTTTTGGGGAATTTGGAGCATGGGATATAGTAGCGGGGGGTGCCAATAATAGAATTGCTAAAGGGAGATTCACCAATGAATTTAAAATAGAGAAATAATGTTCAAGATATGTGGAGAAAGAAATAAATGTATCTCTCGGTTCACTCTATAGGACGTGCATGACAACTTCAGCAGGGTAATTTAATCTATTCAGTTTGATCTCAAAAAGTAAACTAATCCAGATTTATCAATGCTAGCAAACATTCAATCAACCTGAAGTGAAGCGTACAAATCATGCAATAAGAAGTGATATGAGAAAAGAAAGCAGTACTCCAGATATAAGCAGTCAATGCGTGAATCTTGGTGTGTTTTCTACGATAGCATACATATGAATCATCAGACATCAGCTAATAATAGAATTTCATCCATTTTCATACGGAAAAAGAAGTGGGTTACTATTTCTAAATGCAAAGCAGAACATAGCATATGATATCAAAAACAAAAGCTATGACATGACAAAATTAGCATGCATACAGAGAAAAGCTAACACCACGTCATCTCATCACAGAAAAATCATCTCTAGCAAAAGATGAAAGAAATAAAGATAAAAGAAAACCGAACTATATACAATGCAGCACACAAAGAAAATAAGAAAAAAAACGTGATGCATGGTAAAAATGAAAAAGTGACGAAAAATGGGTGCAAAAGCGGAAAAGACGTGAAAAAAACTAAAAATAAAGGTGATAAAAGCAAAAAGTGTGAGAACTCACTCCCCCAAGTTAAAGTGCACAGTGTCCTCAATGTGCTAAGTGTGGCACACCGAGAGACAGGTAATGGGTGGGGAGGGTGAGGATGCATGCATGATAAAAAAAATAAAAAATAATAATGAATGAAAAGAAAATATGATGATGTGAATGATGCATGCAAAGATCGGAGTGATGCAGGTAATGTGTCACCAAAAATAACTCTCCCTCTCTACCAAAAAGATATAGAGTGATGTGATCTGAATAGGGACCAAAATAGTGAGGGGAGGAGGGGGCAAAAATATCTCCAGGACCAGCAGAAAATGGGCAGCATAACGAAAAAAAGATCAATGGCATCAAGGGTGTGCCTAAGCTGGTGGTGCTGCACCATCTCCGTCCTATGGCAGAGGTGTCTGCTGGGTGGGTAGGTGTAGTGGAGGCAGTCACGCCAGGATCTGATTCAGGCAAGCCTGAATATCGGGAAGCATGGCGACGCGAGACTGTACGGTACTGACCATGGCAGAGATAGCCCTAAAATCGCCCCTAAGTCTGTTCATCGCCCCCTCAAGAGCACGAATGCTCTGAAGTAGAGCGTCAGGGGGTGGTGGAGCGGAATGATGAACAGGTCTAGGCTGTGAAGGTCGGAGCTGTCGCAGACGGGTGGAGTAGGTAATCGGGCCAGCAGGAAAGTGCGGGAAGGGTGCTGTGCTCACTAGTGGATGTCAGCCTCAGTGTGAGGCTGGGACGCAGGCTGGGATGAGGAGGCAGCAGCAGTAGTGGTGGAAGATAAAATCGGCGATGAGGCAGCAAGAGAGGTCAGTGACACAGGTGTGAGGACAGACGTCACGACACTCTCGGATAGGACAGTTACAGTAGAGACAGAAGGGTCGGCCACTGGGGAGGAAGTGTAAGGACCAAAAGGTGACACCCCAGCGGACAGCAAGCTGGATAGGGACCGCACAATAGCAGGGAAGGAAGACTCGCCGCTCTCAAGGATAGTGGGTGGACGCTCAGGAAGAAGTGAGGAAATAGGCTCAACCGAGATAGGCACAGGAGTGGTGGGGGTGGTGGTAGACGACTCAGCAAGGGTACTCCCGACACTGATAGAAGTGGGGACAGAAGTGTCAGGAGGTGCAGACAGTGCAGGCTCGGGCTGAGGGATCACGGGGTCAACAGGAGGTGCAGGGGGTGCAGGGGGTGCCTGCTCAGCGCCCTCAGCCTCAAGTACGTATGCAGCTGGGATGAGGAGATCCATCGCTGGGATCCAATCCTCGTGGGCCGGTCTTATATGTGTCTGAGCGGGGCTCGGGAGGATCATGTAATCGACACTAAAAGGACCGTGCAACCACACCCAGTGCCGCTGGCCGTGGGGACGAAGCATCTTCATCCGGGCCATGACGTCTATCGAGAGTTAAGTGGGGCCAGGGGCTCGTCGGAGGTCAGCAGGTAGGTCCACGCCGGTCATCAGGGCTAGCAGAGTAATCAGACCGCCACAGCAAATAGGTGAGTGAGCGCCCACCGAAATGATGATGCGGTCTAAGAACCAGCTAGCAATATCAATCTCAACGGCGGGGACCAGGTCGTCGCTACCCCTATCCAGAACTCTGGGGCGAGTCATCGTGTAGAGCATGTAGAGCTCATGTGTAGACATCGTCCCAAGCTCGTACCTCGCCAAGAAAGTGGTCGCCATGAGGCACTGGGCTATGCGGAGGTAGGGTGCAGGATGGCTGAGGCCTTGGCCCTACTAGGGTCAAAGCCATGGTGGGAGCCCGTGATCCGTGTCCAGAACATGGAAGTGTCAAACAACGGCGGTGGGATGTGAGTGGGTGCGTAGGCTCGGTCGGGGACAGGGACATCGGGCCACTGGAAGAACGCACGAAGCATGGCGAGAGTGACCTCGCACTCTCGATCCATCAGGCAGAATGTGCATCCTCCAGGGGTCCGGGCTATCGAGTTAAGAACCTCGAGTGTCGGACGGACGTAGGTGTCCGCCGACACAGACAAGAAGTCGCGCCAACCCACGTTGTCGTACAACGTGAGCATCCCCTCTAGTACCCCAAGGCGGTCAAGGTCTGCTAGGTGTGCGAACCTAGAGGGCACTATCGAGCGCTGGGTGATACGCTCAAATCGGACGCGATGTGCGTCGTCTCTGAACGTGATCCCCAGCGGCCCGACGGTGGGAGCCGGTGGTGGGGTAGGATCAGCGGGGATTGCTGTGCGTGGATGGGATCGACGGGAAGCAGCTGTGTGGGTGGTGGTGGCTATGGCGGGCTAGGTGGAGGGGAGTCCTCCCTAGCATGAGAAGGACCGGTATCATCGGTCCTCTTCCGCTTGGAAGAGGCTCCCCGCGTGTGTGGCCTAGTACGGGGCGGCATGTGTGCCGCGAGTGCTCACCCAACAAAAATATAATGCGGCGTGCTCAATAAAGGGAACGAGTGTACCTGAACACGTCGCGAGAGCAAATCAGTGCGTGCGTGCGAAGAACGCCGCCTCCGCGAAGCTAAAAGTGCGTCCTGAAGCTCCCCAAAGCTCCCCCAAAATAGCATGCAAATCAAACAATGAAATTAGCGGATAATATTCGAAATACATGGGGGAGATGGGGTATAATAGATAGATAAAGAAGTTAATTTGGGTTAGGGGCTCAATAGGCATACGGATCGTCAAAAATGGGAGGAAATGGAGCTAAGGGGCAAAATTGGGGTTGCAGGCGGTCGGCCGGCGGCGAGGGTACTCACCGGAGGTCGGGGCGTCGGTGGTGGGATGTTCGCTGGCGGTGGTTGGGCGAGTGGGGCCGGCGGCGAGGTGATTCAGGCGAGGGGGCAGTGGTCGCGGGCGAGGGGAGACGAACGGTCTCTGGGCTCGGGCGAAAATTGGGAATTAGTTGCGTTGAAATTCATGCCGAGCCCGCAGCGATATATATTGGGGTAGTTACGACTCGGCCAAGTGACTATGTTGCTCGGCCGAGTGACATCACGTTAAAAAATTTAAATTTCTCCCCGCCACTTACGACTCGGCCGAGTGGCTTTTGTTCACTCGGCCGAAGGGAGAGAACTCCTTCGGCCGAGTGGCACAAGCTACTCGGCAATTCTCGCCCTAGGAGGGTATCCGTTTCCCTCGGCCGAGTGACTAAACGTACTCGGCCGAGTGGCAGTTAATACGAAATGCACAAAAAAGACAGAGAGTTGGTTCCACAGACTTTCTTGGTTGGTGCCCCACTCGGTCGAATGTGGTCCTTTGCTCGGCCGAGTCGCATATGATACTCGGCCGAGTGGCATGCTGTTTTCTGCTTCGAGGCTCCGTTTTCGCTCTACTCTCTGTTTTTCTTCCTCCAGTTGGTTTCTTCCTCCTCCCAAGGCCTGAGCGCATTCCTGGAGCGCTCTTCCTTGCCTCTATCTTCCTCCATATGAGAGATCTCCTTTTCTACTCTCCTGTCATAGAAATTAAGACCCGTTGTCACGATTTTTATGGGCAAAAAGACTCTAAAAACTAACAAAAGCCTAAACCAAAAAAATGAAAATCAAATAAAAATAATGCAAAACCCGTCGGGTTGCTTCCCGACAAGCGCTCGTTTAAGGTCTTGAGCTCGACCCCTTTGGATTTTCAATTAACGCGTAATGTTGGGTGCATATGAGATGCACCCGTCGAACTTGCCGGGAAGACCGCTCGGATTTGGATCATGGTGGTGTGTGGACTTCCTCAGCGCCCCTTCATCTTGGGTAATGTTGGGGGATGGCTCCCCCAAGCTTGAGCTTACTCCGGTCCTTGACTTCGCCGGTGACACCGATCTTCAAATCGGTGGAGCTTTCTTCGGATTCTTCAATGTCGATAGCTTGCAAAGCTCTCGTATTCTCGCGACATCAGCGTCGCCATCATCATTCGCCGTAGAGCTATTGGGAGAGTCCTCCATCTTCTCTTCTTCGCTTAAATCTTGGCCTTCTTTGAAGCTGTCATCATGGAGTGCTCCGATGGAGTGGGGGATAGCCTCTTCAATGACCTCATCAAGGAGGTCCAAATAATCTAGCTCCTCATGATATGGCATGTGCTTCATAGCCTTTGGTATATGGAGCTCGACTTCAATGTTGCCGACATTCAAGGTAAGAGTCCCTTCCCGCACATCGACGATTACACCGGCGGTGGCGAGGAATGGGCGTCCAAGTATGAGCGATGTGTCACCCTCCTCCTTGATATCCATGATCACAAAATCACAAGGCAAGCATATGCCTCTCGGAACTTGGAGTGGGATGTTCTCTGCGATCCCAACCGGCCTTGTAATCTGACCGTCCGCGAGTTGAATCCTCATGTCGGTTGGCTTTAAATCCGTGCCGGTATTCAACTTCCGGAACATGGTGAGAGGCATGAGGCTCACACTAGCGCCCAAATCAACCAATACTTTTTGTAAGGGGATGCCTCCGAGTGTGCAAGGAATCCGAAAACTCCCGGGATCTTTAAATTTTGCGTGCTCCTTCTCCTTCCTAGTGAACCAAGTTCCTTGTTCCGCGAGCATGATCTTCTCCTTCCTTTTCCTTCCCATAATCAAGTCCTTTAAGAACTTTGCGTAGGACGGTATTTCCACTATGGCATCAAGGAAAGGGATATTGAGGCTCACCCCTCTCAAGTATTCGAGGAACTTAGCTAGCCTCTTCTCGATCTTGGCTCTAGCTAGCCGTTGAGGGAAAGGCACCAGTGGCATGAATCGGCGCTCATCAATAGGTTCCTCCACTCTAGATTTTGCTCCTTCTTGTGGCTCCTTCTCCTTTTTCACCTCAATTGCCGGCTCGCTCTCTTCTAGAATCTCCACCATGGGTTCCTTGATTTGAATCATGGGGGGAGTGGTATCCTTCCCACCTCTTGTTGTAACCGCAACAACCGCGTTGATATGGCCGGTGTTGCCCTGTGGATTTGGCTCGGGTTGAGCCGGTAATTGTTGGTTATTTCTATTGATCAACGCAAGTTGCTCCCCAATTTGAGCGACGACTGTGGTGAGAGAATCTTGTCCCGCCTTCAACGTGGCGTTAATCTTCCTCTGCTCTGCCATAAACTCGTCCACCTTAGCTTCAAAATCCGAACATGGTTGAGCTTGCGGAGGGTTGGGATTTCTCCAACCTTGATTATACCCGGGTGGCCTATAAGGTCCCACTTGGTTCCTAGGTGGGAAGTTTTGTTGCGGTGGCCCCCTTGGTTGATAATTCGGTTGTGGTGGTGGAGCCCGGGCTTGAGGAGGTTGTTGAGGCGGGGGGTTCAAGGCACCATCATTATTAGCATAGGAAAAACCCGGATGGTTTCTAGCGGCCGGGTTGGCTGAATATCCGGAATTCCCAGCAACATACTGAATTTGCTCCAAAGCTCCTTCTCCATGCTCTCCTCCTACATACATGGCTTGGGATTGGTCTTGCCAATCACTCATATGGTTTGTCGGTGCGGATGTAGTAGGGGCTCCTTGCGGCTCGGTAATGTATTTCTCCAACCTCTCCACTGCCTTGTGGAGGGAGTCAAATTTGCTAGCAAGCTCCGCCACGGCCTTGGCCTCATAAATACTCATGGGCTTCAAGGAGGATGAAGAATGTCCTCGCTCGTCGCCCCACTGTTGGTTGTTGGAGGCCGTCTCCTCTAGCAAGGACATAGCTTCATCGGGGATCTTTGACAAAATGGCTCCGTTGGCGGTAGCATCAATAATCTGTTTTGTGCCCGGTTGGAGTCCATTGTAGAAACTGTGGACAAGCTCCCAATCCTCTATGCTGTGATGGGGGCATTGATGTTGCAAGTCCTTGAAGCGCTCCCACGCCTCATAGAGAGTCTCCTGCAGTCCTTGCTTGAAGGACATGAGAGCACTTCTTATTTTCACCGTCTTGGAGGGCGGGTAAAATTTGTCGACGAAGGCACTTGCCAATTCATCCCAAGTGGTGAAGATTCCTTCAGCTTGCGTCCTCAACCAATATAAGGCCTTGTCCTTGAGTGTGAAGGGGAAGAGGCGCAGTTTGATAGCATCTATGGAGACGCCTGGCATTTGGAAGGTGGCACATTTTGATAGGAAGAGCTGGATGTGGTAATGAGGGTTCTCATGGGAATTCCCATGAAAAGGGTCTTACTGCATCAAAACTACCAATCCGGTCTTCAATTCGAAATTTTTGTCGGCCACCAACTCCGGCATAGCTATGGACGAGGTCGTGGAAGAAGTCTTAGGCCGAAGCCTATCTCTAATGGAAATGATTCTCGCCATTCGCTCCGCCAATTCTTCGGGTGTCTCAGGATAGGTCATAAAATTCCCTTCCGTATCTAGTCTCCTCTCCGCTCTGATCCTCCTCAATGTACATTCGATCTCCGGATCGTATAGTATTTCTTCGGGGTTCGCCGTGGATCTCATGTAAATGCAAGGGAAAACAGAGTTTCAAAGAAATTGTTAGCACAAGGGAAGGGTAAAATAAAAATAGATATAATAAAACAAAAGGAAAAATAGCTAGGTAGGTAGAATCAAACACTATCGCCTCCCCGGCAACGGCGCCAAAAACTTGATCGGCGCCTCGGGAGTGCACACGCGCAACAGGGGCGAGCGACTCGTAGTCTTACCGCAAGCGCACGGTGTAGCGGCGAGCGGGTATCGAACACGAGGAGGGCAAATGACAGTGTCTTCTTCGATTCACCTGGCTATAAGAACAGTCGAGAAATATTCGCAATAAAGCGGTCACAGTCGTTCAATTGTATAAAGGAAATATCAAATTAATAAAGACGCCTAGGGATAGGGAATCCCCACTACAAACCGTATCTCGTCATTGTGATTCGTAGGGTTCACAATTGCTAGACTTGCAATTCAAGTGAACTAGTTGCAACTAAATGTAGAACCAAGCTCACGCACTCGTGCTATTACCGGTCTATAGCAAACCTAGGGTATGGTCCAATCTCTTGCAAACCCTACTCTATTCAAGCTAGCGTGAAGAACAACATCATCGTTCAATCGTATCTCGAGCCCACTCTCGTGCAAACTCGAGCTACGACCTAGGTTGGGATAGTTCCTACCCGTCCAATCTCTTGCAAACGGGTATTGGAATAGAATTGCAATCGAAAACCCTAGTTTCGATCCAATCTCTTACAAACCGATTCCAGAGAAATCCAATTGTAACCCAATTCGAATTTCTAGGACTTCCTATCGAGTTGGGATCCAATCTCTTGCAAATCCCAATCGGTATGAATCCCTAGCTACTCGTATTAAATCAATCCCAAACTAACCCTAATCAATTCTAGCAATAATTTCACCAGTTCATCACAAATTAGAAATAGGGTTCTTAGGGTTCATCCCTACGCCCTAAGACGATAGAACTACTCACAATTCATTATGCAAATCAATGGAAATTCAATAATAAAATCAATAGAATTCATTGCAATAGAAAATATATCAATAAAAATGAGGTTTTTAATAGAGAGAGAGAGAGAGACAAACCAATGAAGTTTCAATAGCATCCAACAAAATAACACTTTTATCTCTCCCCTAAAAGCTCAATCTAATCTCCTAAAAAATAATCTAAAAAAGGCTGCAAAAAGTTCTGAAAAAGCTCTCTAAACTAGGTTAAAAACTGGGGTTAAATACCGCCCAAAATCGCCCAAAAAACTGTGACAAAATTGCCCCTGCGCAGCCTAAAAATCGCAATTTACGCTACAGGCAGTGCGGCTCACTCGGCCGAGTGACAAATGTCATTCGGCCGAGTGACAAACCCTGACAAATTCCAGTAACTTCGGACTTTTGGGGGTCGGCTCCTCGGGAGTCACTCGGCCGAGTGACTTTCTTTGCTTCGGCCGAGGGGACTTCTTCACTCGACCGAGTCGGAACTCGGGAATGCACTGACGGATTACAGTAAGTCTGGGATTTTTCTTGCCGTCGTCTTGATGCCACTCGGGCGAGTGGTGTCTCCGTGGTTCGACCGAGTGGGCTGTCGATGGTCGGCCGAGTGCACGCTGATACTCAGTCTGTTGCGTGTCCGATCTGGTCGGCCGAGCGGGCTGTCAATGGTCGGCCGAGTGACTCCTTCACTCGGCCGAGTGACATGCTGAAAATGCCCAATCTTCGTATTTTTTCTCCCTCGTCGCTCCTACGACGTTCTTTCTTCCTCCACTCCTCTCCAATCGCAGAATTCCCCTCAAAAGAGTCGCGGGTGATGCTCCGGAGTAGGTGCATCTCAAAATCACTCCAAATCGCTCCAAATCTCCTGAAATTCGACAAAAACAAGAAATCATGAAAAGCATTGCAATATTGTCGAATAATCGTGAAAAACGCGATACGAGCGATCAAAATGGCATGCAAACTTGCAGAGTGTAAAATACGGAGTGATCACACGACGTGTTTACTTGACTTGTGATATCCATGTGATTGTTTAGAAGCTCTGCTACCATGCCATGATGTACTTATGCCTTGTTAAACTTGCTGCCATGTCAAACTTGTCGCATCTATTTAATTGTTGCATCCATACTTTAAAATGCCATGTCATTGTACATTTTTAGAACTGCTAGGTTGTTTTACTTTCCTTTTAGTTTCCTTGCACAAATTCTTTGTAAACTTTGCTGACATGCGCCCTCGTCTCTTTTGGGTGTCGCATGTTAGTTGCCGAGCCAGAGTCCGTTGCTAAGGTCGAGGTGTTTGCTGACTTTGAGCCTGGGTCCACCGTTGACGTGGAGTACGAGGACACCGGCGACCAGTCGTTGAGACGTAGTTCCGTGTTACTTTGTGCTTAGTCTGTTGTTAGGTTGTCGGTGCGTAACACCCTTCTTTCTGTACGTTGATTATTTCGGTTGGCCATGCTTGGGCCTTTTAGAATCTTTTCTTTTAGCCTGGTGGCTTTTTTGTGATGTTGGAATTTATTACGGACATTCTGAGATTGAAATAATTTTATTATATGTCTCCTTATTTTATTATTATTTTGTTCTGCTACGCACTTGCAAGGACCTATACGTGGTTATTCCAGATGCTTTACAGACTGGAGCCTCACAGCTCCAAGTCTGAGCGGACTTCTCACGCCTCGCCTCCATTTTAGGGAAGCGGGTCGTGACATGCATGCCATCTCTGACTCTGTGGATGCCGTATAAAACATCGTGTGGTACATCTTGTGGAATATCTTGTGGAATATCTTGTGAAATATATTGTGGAACATCTCGTAATAAACATATACTTGATACATTTGACACATCATTGGGGTTTGGGGTAAGTCATTGTAGAGAGTGTGCGTGGGAGCTATGACCGAAGTCACCTCACATGTCACGTCCCGTCCCATTTTAAAAGTGTATACTTCCGTCTCGTTTCAAATGTGTGTAGCGATGCCCAGAATTAGTTACCCGCGACAAACGAGGTAACCCATGGTTGCATATCATACTCTACTACATGAGTCACATAGTTTAGTTAATTACTACTAGCATTACAATAACTATTTAACTGAATGCACATCTTTTTCAGTACTTTACATGTTTACTATTGTTGCAATTCATGCCTGCTAGTTTTACTATTTCTATCACCAGGATTGCTCTTGTACGTTACTTGTTTTACTTGCACAATCACGTTTACTTGTCACCGTTGCATGATCAAGCATGTCTGCTCTTACCTTACTTGTTATACTTGCATGATCATCTTTAGTTGTTTACCATAGCATGTTCCGTACTTTTGCACTACTTTATTTCGATTGCTAGAATTGTTGTGACTTACCAACGATTCCATACTTTGTGGCACCGTAAATGCCGCACAGGTTGACGTAGAGGATCCCGAGTTTGCATAGCCAGAGTCCGACGCAGAGGTTGCAGATTTTTGACAAATTTTCCATTTGTACTTCTTTTCTTTCATGTATCTCTTTTGGAGTATGTTGTACAGTATGGATTGTAATAAATGGACCTTATTTGAGTATTTTTGTACATCTCTGCATCGTGGCTATATTGTTTTCACTGGTGATCTGTATACCTGCGAGTATATCAAATAAGTAATGGCCCCCAAAAGCGGGCCGTTACATTTCTGCATTCATAATGTTAGCACAACAAATATGTTTAATAATCATCAAAACTTATATTTGGGGGTGACTTAAAATCCAACATATATAAAAATATTTTATATGAGCTGCTATTGTCATCAAGCATCCTTCTTACCTCCAAACCTCATAGGTTATCCAAGATTAACAATTGCATTTTCAATGATGATATTTTAATCTACCAAATCTTCCTTGGAAAATATGATCTCTTCATCAAATAACTTGTCTTTTCTTTCTGGGTGTGGGGAGTTATATCTGATATCCCATAGTATAGCTCTTCATGATGAAATAGTTATAATTACTGGCCATTTAATAACTATATAAATGATCGTTTAAAGACTTATCCTCCATGGATGATAGGTCTTGCTAGAGTGGCTCTTCTTTATCATGGGGTGACTTTATGTCGAGAAAATTGGCTAACTAGTATGGGTCAACCCTCTCTTTTAATTTCTACCACCCAATTTAAAATCTTTGCTAAAATACCACACCCCCTGCGAAAAGACTAAAATACCCCCCATTAATTATTTTCAACATATAGTAGTGTATATTAACGTATATTAACGTTTACTAGTGTATGTTAACGTATATTAACGTTTGCTAGATATCCCTGGGTTTCTTAACTTAACTTTGGCTTTGAAGAAGCTAGATAGGAAGATAGCCGTGAGAATCCAGAGGTTGGGAGATCGGCTGACCGTGTTGGAGGAGAGGGTGGCATGTTTAGAGAAGGACATGCAGGATGCCAAAAGGGTTGAGCTCAATGTTACGAAGCATGTGCGAGACATGTATTCCTATCAGTTTGGACTGGCTACACACAAAATGGAGAAGTAATTAAGGGCTGAACTGAACCTCCCACCATCTGAAAATGAACCCCCTAAAGTGATTGAGCTCAATGATGCTGGGAAGTTTGTTGATGTTGAGGCGGATATTGGGCCATTTTCAAACGAACTAATAAGTATGTGGTAAAGAAAATGCTAAGATACGTTAACATACACTAGTATACGTTAATATACGTTAATAAACACTAGTATATGTTGAAAATAATTAATGTGGGGTATTTTAGTCTTTTCGCAGGGGGGTGTGGTATTCTAGCAAAGATTTTAAATTGGATGGTAGAAGTTAAACGAGAGGGTTGACTCATGCTAGTTAGCCAATTTTCTCCTTTATGTCATCTCAATACATATATTGTTGGAGCTTCCCTTTTGCACAAGTGCATTTTTGTCCCATTTTAGTTCTTACACATATATATGTCATAGTTGTGCTCACATTGGTACCTACAGAATTTTTTTATTATGTTTCTTTTGAAGGGCAACCTCAATTTTGGGGAACATGTTAAGAAAGTCATAGTCCGAAACCTCTGCAAGATGGCATGAGGGTAGAGCGCTGAGCATCGCAAATTTTGGCAAACGTTCATTGTTAATGGATATGCTAACCTGAGCTCCAGTGTAGATACATTTCCCATAGCTCGCACAATTCTTCTTTGCAACATTTCTTACAATTGGAATATGCTTTTGATTTCCTTCTTCATCTATGATATCGCTCCATTATCACATGACTCTATGCTCCCTTCAAAAGCTCGTTTGGACTTCTTATACATTCAAATATAGTTCTTACCTCATCTCGTTGGATTACACTGGCTAATGTCAATATCATTAAACTATCAAACACATCTTGTGTATTCAACTTCTTATTGATTGTTCAAAGAAATCCCTCAATGACTTCTAATCTCATTGCCCAATGGTCATTGAATGTGTTGGGCTCTTCTTTATTCTTCCACTTACCGCAAACGGTTAAGTGAAGTAATCAACAACGAAGTTGTTTCGGGGTGTTTTCTCACCGTAGATTTGTTGACTGGAGGGCTAGAGGTCAATGCGCTCGTGGGGGTCATGTGCGGCCTCCAGGAGCAGGATCTGGCTCGTTCGGCTTCGGCGAAGAGCGTGTGGGTCCACGCGTCAGTGTGCTGAAGGGAGTCCTCAGCAAGGCGACGGCCTCCGTAAGAGGTGTAGACGAACGGACTCGGGGGCGAGCGCATTCGGCTGCGGGCTAGCCGGGTGCCGAAGGGAAGCCTCGATGCGATTGGATATGCTTGACCTGAACAGACGAGAAAGCTCGTCAGGGGGTCAGACCTTGGTTCCGACCAAGCCCCCTCCGATGCCTAAGTCAGAACGGATCTGAAGGATACTCGGTGAGATCGGTACGTCTCACAGGGAGGCCGGTACGCGAGTCCTTGGGCCGAGCTGTGGAGGAGAAATGTGAGGTGGAAGACAAGGTCGTGGGAGAGGAATACCTCAGTGTTTTGGGTATCCAGGAAGTGATCCTTTGCATGTTGTTCTTCGAGTCGCTTTATAGGAGTCTTGACGTGTGTGTATATTTTACATATTCACGCACGTCTTCTTTGTGTTTTTCCGTTATTTTCCACCATCCCGTAACCATTTTCTCGTGTTTTCTAGTTTTCTTTCACTTCTCCGTGTTTTTTTGTGTTTACAGGAGATTGCAGCATAGTGGACATATAACAAAGATATCATGAGTCCCCGGAGCAACGGGAGGAGTCACGCGCGACCCAGGGGGCCAAACGACGAAGATTGCCATTTTTAGCCCCCACCCGATCGGTTGGACACAGCCAACCAATCGGGTGATGCAAGCGTATCCGACCCAGACGTAAGCTGAAGTGAAGTGCAGCCCAACCGACCAGTTCGACGACCGGTTGAACACAACAGAGTTCTTGGAAATTTAGAGCTGAATTCCAATCGATCGAGTGATACCTCACCCGATCAGTTCATCTGTAGCTGATTCTCCCAAACGACGACCCGGAGTGCTCACCCGACGGCTCGCTGACCGTGCCAAATCGTCTGAAGTCTCTGTCTTTTGGGACGTTTTTCCAACTGATTGGTTGAATTCTCAACCGATCGGTTCACCTGATGACCGCATCTCTTCAAACGACGACCCGATTGCGCCAACCGATCGGGTCAAGCGAGCGGGTGAAGTTTCTGAAGCCCGCAGTCGAAGCATCAAGCTGGTCACCTGATCGGTTGATACTTCAACCGATCGGGTGACGTAGTTTTCTATATATATTTGCCCTAGGTTTTCAAAAAAGATGGCTGTTATTTTTCTGTTTTTTTTGTACGGTGACGGCTGGAATTTTACTGTTTTTGTAAGTCTTCTGATCTTTGTGAAACTTTAATATAGTCTTAATAGCATTGCTACTACTTCATTGCAATCGTCTGATCATGATTTTTACGGTTGATTTTTGTTTAGATTGCTTTTTAGCCAAGATTTGTGAGTAGTTCCCTAATCTGGGATTTTGGTGGAAACCCCTTTGTGGGTTCTCTCTAATGCATCCATAGGACTAGGAAATCGATATGGATTAGGAATTTAGATGTTATGCGGGGTGTTTCATTTTCATCGGCGGAAAAAAGACCGCCTTTGACCGTAAGGCCAAGGAGGAATAAACTTGGCGGTTGACTCCCTAGCCACAGCTCACGCCCTTAGCGTAGACATCGAATCCTAGCGCGCGGGAACGGCAGGACGAGATGTTGGGAGTTATCGTTGTGAGCTTAGTGCTCCTAAAGTCGATCGGTGTTAATGGACATGAGAATGCCCACCAACCGAACCCGGGTAGTCCGGCATATCATCCTGGGCATCGATCGGAATATCGGGCCCATGGGACGCTGGTACCACTCTTAGAGGCAACGTCTCATCACTAAACCCTAATTTCGATTGTTTTCCTATCCGTAGGGTGTAATAGTGAGAACACATGATAGGGTGGAAACTGAAGTCCTAGGTTTCCCTTTATATTGTTTATCCTCCGTATTTACATTCCATGAAAAACCATCGATCGATCGGGCTAGCTCACCCGTAGGGTGAATTGGTTCCTCTTCGAAACAAGCACAACCACGCCTCCCTGTGTTCAACCCCCAAGCCACACTACAACACCGTGCGCTTGCAGTACAAATATTTTAAATCTGGTATCCCCCAATCCAACTGCACTCTTATGAGTTAAAAACTGGGAGACGTCAAGCTTTATGACGCCGTTGCCGGGGAGGCAACGTGCTAGTTATTTTAGGACCTATTGAAACCTTGAGTCTAGCTCATATCCCTATCTTGCGATAATTTTCACATTCTACTTTTTCATTTTTATTTTCTAATTTTTATTTTTCTATTTTTATCTTTTTCTATCCCATACTTGCTTCACGGGGTGTTGTGATTTTTCATGCGCAGGAATACAATGAGTCTCGACGACTTGATTCTTGTTGACCGAGAGATCAACACCACCCTGAGGCGTCTGAACGCGGCAAAGAGAAGAAGAGAAGAGTCTGAAGCCATGGGAGAGAATACCCCACCGCATAAGTCTCTGCTGGAGTACTCGATGCCATCCATCGGGTCCACCTCCTCCATCCGACCTCCGGCTATTACGGCACAGAGTTTCAAGCCCAAGCCGTCGTTAGTGACGGGGATCCAGCAGGATCAATTCTCTAGGGCACCCATGGAGAGCCTATTGAAAATCTGGACTCCTTCCTCGAGAAGTGTGACACATTCAGGATTAATGGTTTCACCACTGAAGCAATCCGTCTGAAGCTATTCCCCTTCTCTCTGCGGGATAAAGCCAAGCAATGGCTTCGGGGAAAGGACCTGAACACCTTCAACACTTGGGAGAAGCTCTCAAATGCTTTTTTGACTAAGTTCTTTCCCCCGGAAAAGACGATGAAGCTGAGGAGTGAGATCTCCTCCTTCTCCCAGGCCAGCCACGAGTCCATGCACGAAGTTTGGACGAGATACAAAGAGATGGAGCGGAGATGCCCTCATCATGAACTTCCAAAGTGGCAGATTAAAAATCTGTTCTATAATGGATTGAGGGATGACCTAAAATCTTCGATGGACGCCGCGGCTCTGGGGTCCTTCATGTCTAGAAGTGAAGAAGATGCCGGCGACATATTAGAAAACATGGCATCAAACAATGAGCGGTGGTGCGATGAGCGTGCCACGCCCAGATCTGGAGGCATTCATAGAGTCGAGGACGTCGACAAGTTGTCTAGCAAATTCGATTTGCTATCGACCCAGATCTCAGTGCTCATGGTAGGAGCTGGTGGTGCCGGCACCAAACAAGTATCGGCAGTGGAAGCGGAAGTCCTGGGAGACTTTGAGGGTGGTCATATTTCATCACCGATGTATCAAGCAAGCGCACTTTTCTTCAACCCGACTGGTAATGCGCCGTATCCACCACGGGCTAGCTCCAATCCAGTTTATTCTCCCAATAACCGGAACCACCCAAATCTGAGTTACCGGGCACCCTATCAGCAGCCCATGCAGCAACCGTAGCAACAGTTATATCAGCCACCTAGGTAGCAGCAGCAGCAGTATCAGCAGCAGCAGCAGCCCCCACAAATATATTAGCAGTATCCCCCCAGGAACTAGCAGCCCATGCAGCAGCTGCAGCAGCCATATGGCCAGCAGCGTGTCATCTCCCCGGTCTAGTCCCTCCTGACTCAGTACATTACGAACCAGGAGAAGATCAACTTGAAGCTGGAGATGGAGCAGAGGGCCCTCACCGACCAAGTAACCTAGCTGGAGTTGCAGGTGGCAAACCTTCAAAGGTCGCAAAATCAATTGCCCGGTCAACCAGAAGTAAATCCGAGGGGGGAAATCAGACTTTGGCACTAACGCATGATCATGCGAATGTGTCCGCTATCGTCTTGAGAAGCGGGACACAAATTTCTACAAGAGTGCCCGCTAAAGAATCTGAAGCACCGTTGGTCGTAGAGCGACCAATTGAAAAAGTTAATGACAACGATGCTTCGTCACCAAAGACTACGACTTCAAAGGGAGTCTCTGAAGAAGAGAAAAGGAAGGACGAGGAGGGGAGTCTGAGAGTATTCAAGCCCGGTGTGCCTTTTCCAGAACGACTTGCCCAAGCTAAGATTGATGAAAAATACGGCAAGTTCTTCGCTATGGTCAAGGATTTGAGCTTGCAGATCCGGTTCCTCGAAGCCATCGAGACAATTTCCTCCTATGCAAAATTTTTAAAGGACTCAGTGACAAGGGGTTCGAGAAAGGAAAAGGTCGTTCTCACGGCAGAATGCAGTGCTCTCATTCAGAGAGTGAATCCGCCCAAGCTAAAAGACCCAGGAAGCTTCTCCATTCCTTGTTTAATTGGGGAAGTGAAGATCCATCGGGCACTCGTGGACTTGGGTGTGAGCGTCAGTCTAACGCCCCTGTCACTATACAGGAGGATAGGGATGGGAGACCTGGAGCCCACGGGTATGACCCTTCAACTAGCTGATAGATCGGTCAAATATCCGGTGGGAATTGTAGATGACCTGCCTGTTAAAGTCAATGGAGTGCAATTGCCGATAGACTTCGTGGTGATGGACATGCCTGAAGACACTCATACACCCATCATCCTTGGACAGCCCTTCATGGCCACCGCTGGCGTGATAATAGACGTGAAGAAAGGGAAGCTTTCCCTTAACGTTGGTGACCAGAAGGTCGAGTTTGACTTGGGGTTGTCTATGAAGCACCCTCCGGATGAACTTGGATGCAATATGCTGGATGTTGAGGAGGAAAGAGCTGTGGAAGCTGGGGCCTGGGAAATTCTCTCAAGGAATCCCCCCGATAGCTTGGGGGACCTTGAAGAGCATGTCGGCTAGAAGAAGGAAGAAGTTGATCGGGAAGCGAGTGTCCCACATACGATCCCTCCCGGATTCCAAAAAGTTGCTTCGAAAAAGAGAAAGGGGAAAGAGCCCATGGAGATTACCGCTGATGAGATCCGAATCTTAAGAAAAGTGGCGGTCGACGCCAATGTGAGTGAGAAGCCCCCGGATACCATCAACGGAGGGAGGATCGTCGGGCAAGTCTACTTGTCACCGTCGACGACACCAAAGGCCACCACTTCAGAATCTGCAGGAATGCCAAACTTTGGGCATCATCCCCGTCCTCCTTGAAAATCATCAACCGGGCATCGACCAAACGACGTTAAACAAAAGCGCTTCATGGGAGGCAACCCATGTTCTAAACCCTCATCTTTGTTTTTAGGATTATTTTTAGGTTTATTTTTCCTATTTTGTTGAATAAATTCGACAACGGGAACTTCCGTCGAGAGACTTAGGCCATTTTTGGACTTTTGCAGGAAACAAGCCCCCAGCCGATTGGTTGATCCCTCAACCGATCGGGTGGGACGTATCAGAAAGTGGCATATATCTGTTTTTCAGCGAACCGGTCGGGTGGAGCAAATGAGACCGGGTGGCAGATCGTGTGAGAATGGCAGCAGTCTTGGGAAATTTGAGGACTTTATCAATCGATCGGTTGATAGAAGAAGTGGTCGTGTGACTGACTGGGTGAGCTGCATAGAACTCTCGGGAAAATCGTGAAGAGGCCAACCGATCGGTTGAAATCTCAACCGATCGATTCGCCTGTAGCCACTTTTCAACAAATTTTTTGAGATAATAACCAATCGATCAGGTGAAAACTCACTCGATCGGTTCGACATAAAACTTATAAATACCCCTGATTCGCCCGACTCATTTTCTTCACCCGACTTCGACTGCCCCTTCGCCGTTTCGACTTCTTCTCTCCCAACCGGCCACGTTCCCCCTTTAACCGACCCCCACATCCCTCAATCGATCTCTCCACTCTCTCCTTCCTTCTCTCCATCAATTTCTCTCTCCCCCCCTTTCATCCGAACCCTAATTTTCGACCAACTCCCCCAATTTCGAAAAAAATTGTTGAAGAGACGTGTCGCGGCTTCACACTCCCACTCATTGCACTGCGTTGGATGATCTACGAGCAAGGATTCATTATGACACTGGGTAACTTCGCTCCTTAGCTCCATTTTCAATATTGCCATATTACTATATTCTTGCTCAATTGCCACTGATTGTGTGCACTAATCATATCTTGCAAACACTCGCATCACACACTATCATGGCCCTGGATAAAGATAAGGGTAAGGGTATCATGTGGGAGGAGGAGCCGTCTCACAATAGACGAAAGACCACACGTCCACCACACTCATGCCCTCCTCCTACATAGCCTACACAGCCCCAACCTCAACCAATTATTCCCCCTGAGGACCCAGTGATGGGCCCGCGTGGTTACCATTTTTTGAGTGTTGAGCAGAAAGATTTTTATCATAGACTCGATGCACCAAGTTTGCACACGCACAAACGCTTATCGATCTCGGAGTTTTCTCCGAGGTCGAGACCCTCTTTGCCAACTTAGGATGGTTAGCTTTCTTGAACACCCACGCGGCGTCCTACCCGCTCTCACTCTACAATTTCTATCATCTCTCCGATGTGAGTCGGGATCGATCGTTGTTTTTCACATCCGTAACAGAACCGTCCGCACCCACCCGGATACTATCAATCACATTTTCGGATTCTCCAATCTTGAGGGCGACACTATCCGCCCCTACGGATATCACCCGGACTTCGATGTCGATCAATTTTGGTTTCGCATCATCCTACATGATCATTATCCTCGAGGTAAGGCCAAGGCCTCCTCCATCATTCACCCCATATTTCGTCTGGCCCACCGAATCATATCTTGCACATTATTCCCTAGTAATAAGTCCGGGACCGTGACTACCCCTGATCTTTTTATTTTGTGGCCATGACATTCGATTTCATTCGTGGTAACGACGTGATAGCCTTCGCGGCCCCTCGCATTCCTCTTCATGTTGGTGCTTGGCTTATTCATAAGCTTCTTGAGATTAGCCGCACCGGCAAGGGCAAATACTACTGCAGGGGCCTCATTACTATCATAGCTTCATATTCCCAGTATAATATCGTCATCCCTAGAGATCTGCCTTCTGCCCCAGGACCCACACATATAGATCTTGATGTCCTGCGGCATATGCACATGATCAAGCCCCGCCCCAACGGTCGTTTCACTTTTTATTACGGACACCCCCTGCTCCTTATACCATTTTGCCCAACCCCGCTCGTATGACAATTGTTCTAGTGGCAGATTGGACATTCCCTCCCGATCTAGAGTTTCTAGGGGGGTTACATCTTCCATTCCTTTCCCTGGGCGGACACAGATCACCTCCCTCTGCCGCCCACTTAGGCGAGCAGGATATCCCTGCGTCCCGAGGAGACTCCGGGGCTGTCCCCAGTCATACCACCCCGGCTTCTGGCCCTATCACTTCTGAGGCTCTGACTGAGGCCTTCTTAGGCCTAGCCTCTGGTGCTAGCATGACCACTACCGCTGGCACCACTTCCACTTACCTTCATGCCTCTACTTCTTCCGTTCACCGCGCTGCCTCTGCTCGTCTCGCTCTCGAGGCTGAGCTAGCTTCACTTCGCGCTCGTGTTTCGTCCTCTGCCCCCTCGGACCCTTCCTCTTCGATCTTCTCTCACCCATGTTTCCTCGCACTAGAGAGGAACGTGTCCACCATTCTCCGCCACCTCACTCACATTTTTGGCCCTCCTCCACCCACCTCACCACCCCCTTCACCCCCTAGGCCACCATCCCCTCCCGCCACCTCTGTTCCCATTCCTGCCACTTCACCTCCACTCACGACCACCGCCGTCGATCCCACAGATCCACCACCATCCACTTCTGTCACCCCATACATGCGCCGCAAGAAATTGCAGGTGCGATCACGATCACTTTCCACACCATTCTCTACTACCACCATATCTACCGCCATATCTACCGCCATATCTACCCCATCTACCACCGCTTTGGTCACCATTTCCCTTCCACTCACCATCATCACCACCACACCACCCATCGTCCACACTTCCACACCCATCCACACACATCATGCACCCCTCTTCCCACTTCTCCACACACCCCCCCCCCCCAACCTCTCCCCTCCGCGCCCCTCCATCTTCCGCCGAGGAGGACGAGGACGATTCCTCTCCTGCTTTTTGATTTCTTTTTCTTCTCCGATTGACTCCCCCCTTGCATATTTCTGCATCATCATGATCATATTATATCGCTTGCACTCTCACGTCCAGCTTGGGGGAAGTCGACATTTTGTGTGTTTTGTAGGGTTTTTCGTCGTGGTGTGTTTGTCTATATATGTCGTGTGGTGTGATTTTCTATCTTTTATCTTCCATATTTCTTTTTTTCTTCTTTTTCTTTATTTTTCAGTTTCGTATGTGTGTTTTTCTCGTTTTTTATTCTCTTCGTGTCAATGCGTATTGCCACCCATTTTCATTGCCCTTCCGTATTTACTTTTATTGCATTGAGGGCAATGCAAGTTTCAGCTTGGGGGAGTCGCACTTCGTGCGTCATTTGTGTCTTTTTCTTTGTTTTTGAGTCGTTTTCACCGTGTTTTTCTTTTTGCTTCTCATCTTTTGTCCTCTCTCTCCTAGAGATGACCCCATATGATGAATTACCATAGAATCACACACACACCTAGCATGGGTTCGATAATCACATTCACTAACCCTAGGAAGCTGAGTCCTCTTGCATTTCATGCATCGTGGGTCCATTTTGCTTTTATGTGAGTCGTGAGTCGTGTCTAGCTTACAGTGTGCTTCTACTTTGTGATTTCGATTTATATACCTGTCCTGAAATGACCCCTAGATTATCATGCTTCGATTTGAATATGCGGTATTTTCTTCTCCTGTCTGCTTCTATATGCATGCTATATTTATATCGTATACTTCATTTCGCATGTGTCGGGATTCCACAGTTAGGACTAGGATAACCCATTTAGCCTATGCTCTGATTAGCGAAGAAAATCTCCCTTGCCCAAGTATCTAGAATCCGAATTCTTTTTTAATTTTACTTGGTGCAAGTCCCCTCGTCGTGTACCGTTCTCCCAGTTGGAAGTGTACACACATGTGTATATACCCAAAAATCCAAAAATCCAAAAAATAGAGAGAAAAGAAAAACCCAAAAAGAAAAGAAAAGAGAAAAGAAAAAATAAATATATATGTATAGCCAAAAATCCAAAAAAATACATATATCCAAAACCCAAAAAAAAATTCATGTGTGACTATTTTGCTACCTACCGAGAATAAAGGGAAGGCGAGAATTTGCACCGAGTGTTTTACTCCACATCTTCTCAACCTCCATCGTTTTCGAAAACACTTGGAATAGGAACTTCTTAGCTATTATCTAGGCGATAGTGTGGTGATTTCCTAGTCCCTAGTTGTGGAGTCCCTGACGCATGATACGATTCGATTCTTACTCTGTTCTCATGAATGCTTGAGCTATATATTCGCCGCTTATTTCAAATCGAATCGATATTTGGGTCTTTTCTTGGATATATGTATATGGAGCCCTATTGCACATTGTAGATAGTAACACCGTCTGCTAGCACGCGACCACACTCACTCGCGCTTCACCGCGTGCGGCCACGACACTTGTTTGGACTCATATTTCCTCGGTTTAGTGATATGTTTTGTCGTATGCTTATTTAGCGTGGGTGTTTGATTTTGTTGGCCCTGACGGGCGATTTAGGATTTTGACTTCTCTTTCTCTCCCTCTCTCTATTTTCTCCCTCCGAGCTCCTACTCTCACTCGTCTTCCTCGAGGACGAGGACGGGTTCAGCTTGGGGAATTTTGACGTGCGTGTATATTTTATATATTCACGCACGTCTTCTTTGTGTTTTTCCGTTATTTTTCGCCGTCCTGTATCCATTTTCTCGTGTTTTCTAGTTTTCTTTCACTTCTCCATGTTTTTTTGTGTTTGCAGGAGATTACCAGCGTAGGGGACATATAACAAAGATATGATGAGTCCCCGGAGCAACGGGAGGAGTCATGCGCGATCCAGGGGGCCAAACGACGAAGATTGCCATTTTTTAGCCCCCACGCGATCGATTGGACACAGCCAACCGATCGGGTGATGCACGCGTATCCGACCTGGACTCAAGCAGAAGCGAAGTGCAGCCCAACCGACCGGTTCGACGATCGTTTGAACAGAACAGAGTTCTCGGGAATTTGGAGTTGAATTCCAACCGATCGGGTGATACCTCACCCGATCGGTTCATCTGTAGCTGATTCTCCAAAACAACGACCCGGAGAGCTCACCCGACGGCTCGCTGACCGTGCCAACTCGTCTGAAGTCTCTGTCTTTTGGGGCGTTTTTCCAATCGATCGGTTGAATTCTCAACCTATCGGTTCACCTGATGACCGCATCTCTTCAAATGACGACCCGCTTGCGCCAACCGATCGGGTCAAGTGAGCGGGTGAAGTTTCTAAAGCCCACAGCCGAAGCATCAAGAAGGTCATCCGATCGATTGATACTTCAACCTATCGGGTTACGTCGTTTTCTATATATAGTTGCCCTAGGTTTTCAGAAAAGAGAGCTGTTATTTTTCTGTCTTTTTTCTTGTACGGTGACGGCTGGAATTTTACTGTTTTTGTAAATCTTTTGATCTTTGTGAAACTTTAATATGGTCTTAATAGCATTGCTACTACTTCATTGCAATCATCTGATCATGATTTTTACGGTTGATTTTTGTTTAGATTGCTTTTTAGCCATGATTTGTGAGTAGTTCCCTAATCTGGGATTTTGGTGAAAACCCCTTTGTGGGTTCTCCCTAATGCGTCCATATGACTAGGAAATCGATATGGATTAGGAATTTAGAGGTTACGCGGGGTGTTTCACTGTCATCGACGGGAAAAAGACCGCCTTTGACCATAGGGCGAAGGGGAAATAAACTTGGCGGTTGACTCCCTAGCCACAGCTCACGCCCTTAGCGTAGACATCGAATCCTAGAGCGCGGGAGCGGCAGGACGAGATGTTGGGAGTTATCGTTGCGAGCTTAGTACTCTTGGAGTCTGTCGATGTTAATGGACATGAGAATGCCCACCAACCGAACCCGGGTAGTTCGGCATATCATCCTGGGCATCAACCGGAATATCGGGCCCATGGGACGCTGGTACCACTCTTAGAGGCAACGTCTCACCACTAAACCCTAATTCCGATTGTTTTTCGTTCCACAGGGCGTAATAGCGAGAACACACGATAGGTGGAAACCGAAGTCCTAGGTTTCCATTTATATTGTTTATCCTCCGTATTTACATTTCGTGACAAACCATCGATCGATCGGGCTAGCTCACTCGTAGGGTGAATTGGTTCCTCTTAGAAACAAGCATAACCACGCCTCCCTGTGTTCGACCCCCAAGCCACACTACAACACCATGTGCTTGCGGTACAAATATTTTAAATCTGGTATCCCCCAATCCAACTGCACTCTTATGAGTTAAAAACCGGGGGACGTCAAGTCTTCCACAGCCACGTCTCCTCAACGTTCCCCCACTTCTGCCCCGGCGGTCCGCCACTTTGATGGCGCCTTCATGGGTCATGAAGGTGGGCGTAATGGGGCCCATTAATGGTGATTAAGGGGACGCGCTTTAAGGGGAGCAGTTAAATCCTGCTGACATAAGCTAGTGGTGGCGCCTGCTTCGGTTCGAGGCCGGTCCGACTCCAAGTCTTCGTGGGGGCCTCGCCGCTTGGCACGTTCTTCTTCAGGGCCGCTGGCTTGCGACGTGGGCTTGGGCCGTTCGGTCTTGGCCCATCTTGGATGGGCCGTATCAATTGCCCCCATCGCTCGGGCCGTACGGATTTTGACTGTTCGGTTTGAGCGATGTGATATGTGTGGATTTGACGGGTGCCTCAGTCGAGGCAACGAAATTGAATGAAAGCCATTATGATGCCGCCCGGTTGGACTTCTCCAGCCCCTAGGAGAGGAATTCGAAGTGTTACCGGTTGCTAGATGTCGCCATGTGTCCTCCTTCGAATGGCTCAGATTCTGAGATTGTCCCCGTATAAAATCATCGCCCTTTCAGATTTTTCATTCGCACTTTCTAATCTGATCTCGTTCCTCCGAGTGCTAGCAAATTCCCCTTCGTCTTTTCTCTATCGATCTTTTTCTCGAGGTAATCTCCTTCTTTCTCTTCTGCTTTACTCGATTTGTCACATGGCTGCATTAAGGATAGGAGGTTCCGCTCCTAGGTCCGGTGATCCCCTGGCTCCGAGGTTCGGCAATTGTAACGACCACTTTTCGTCGTACGTTTTTCGTGCACGTGCTTTTGGCCGTGCACGTGTTTGTTTTGGACCTTGTTCGTTTGTGAACACTTTTGTGTGATATGCCGTCGTGAACGACTCTGAGAGTATTAAATAGTGGCACTATCTTGAAACGACACTTCTCGAGTCGTTTTTCCACAATTTAAACTTACTCGATGAGACGTGACGATTCTCACTCTTGACGGGAGACGTTTCTATTTTTAGTTCCGTCGTCCGACGTCGAAACTGAGATCCGTCTTCTTAGTTAGCTCACATTCGTCGCCACGATCACCCCGATATTTATTTTATAATTTTTGGAGTTCATTTGACCACTTTTATAATTTTTACAAGTTTTATATTATTTTTAATAATTTATTTTTAAATTAATTTCGGCCAAATAAAATTTATTTAAGCTTTAAACGTTTTAAAGAATTTTTGAGCCAATTTCCAGCTCATTTGGACCAGGTCAAATCCTAGAATGGGTTGGAGAAGTTTAAATTCAAATTTCAAATCTTTTTGAACTTCTAATCCTATTAGATTTAGCCCTAGACCAAGTCAACCCATCTATACTATATAAGCAACCCCTAGCAAGTCCTATTTTCCAAAGAAATTATCCCTAGCCTCCTCCAAACTCATTTTGGACGTTGCGACGAATCGTCGCAACGTTGCGACGTTCAGCCCCCGCACGACCGAGGAAAATCGCTCCGTTCTCCCGCTCCGACCGATAGGAGACCCCGCATCCATCGCCGTCCGCACACAGCAGCGACCCCCGCCCGTTCCCCCGCTTGACCGAGAGGAGCTCTCGGTCTGACCGAGGCCCCGCTCCGCACCGACGCCCCGCTTGTCGCCCGCTTGTCGCCCGCTCCGCAGCGTGTCTGACCGACCGCTCCGCCCGCTGTGACCGAGCGCCCGAGCGTTGCAACGTTGCAACGCTGTCCCGCCCGCATCCAAGCGCACGACCGAAGCTCCCCATCGATCTGACCGACGGAAGCTCTCGCACCCAGCCACCCCGCAGCCACTGCACGCCCCAAATCGTCGCAGCCCGCATTCTCAGCGCACGACCGAGGGTTTCTCCCGCATTGGAGGGGTACGACCGAGGGTCACTTGTCGCAACCCCGCACCCGTCGCACCGCTTGCCACCGTGGGCCCCCCAACTTCTCCAGAGTTATTGTGGGTCCCCCAAAGGCCCCTAGGAGTACTGTGGGCCCCACCAAGGTGCTTGCTCTTCGAGGATTCGTCGCGTACGATGTCGTCGCACATCGTAGCCCGTCGTCGCACGTGCGAGCTTTGGAATATGGAACCGTCGCCCCGGTTGAAGCTCTGAATTTTCCAGCGAGGAATATATTTTGGAATCAGGACTTGGAGCGCGTGCTATTATTCCAACCCCCGGCGTCGCTACCCGACGCCGGTGTAGCTTTCGCGTCGTGTTGAGGTAACGTTTTGCACCCCTAGGACCCCAAACCCAATTGCATGCTAATCAAGACTAAAATCAGTATTTTTAAAGTATTTTAAATGTTTTAGAATTCACTAATCAAGATTAATAAAACGGATGTAGGCCGGTGGACTTGTGCACGTAGGAATCGTGACTTTGGACTCGTTGGACGGTGTTTTCTTGACGTGATAATTGCAGGCAAGTGAAACTTGCCAACTCTTGTGTAGGGCCATGTTTTTAGGCCACTTCCTTGCTTTTAGCGTAAAAGAGACTAGTCAGTGAAATGATAGCTGGCTAGACGCCTACTTGGTCTAGTTTGACAACGAAACTAGATCCGTCACCTAAATGATCTAGCTTGACAACGAAGCTAGATCCAACCCTTTAAACTTGTCATTCATGCATGCTAAACTGTCACGTTTACTTTCCTTAAACTGTACGTACTTTAACTGCCATGCATTGCATCTTACATGTCATCCAACTTGATTGTTGCATCGTAGCACACGCTACAAAATACTTGTACAAATCCGTGTTTCCGTGTCCCTGGCTAGGTGCACCCCTACGCCATACTTGTTTACACACTTCCTGGCTCGTGGTCCAGAAGCGAGCATTCCAAGTTCGGGGGTAAGGCCCTGGCTCGACACACGTGGAGGGGTAGGGTTGAGCGACCACTCAGCGTAAAAGTGTGCCCGTACAGCCTCTTTAGCTGTAAGGCGTGAACTCTGTGCACGAGGTGCTTACTTTTCTTGTCTTGTACTTGTCTTGTGAATGTTATGCCATGCTCGTACTTTACTTTACTTTACTTTACTTGTTGCACTCATTACTTTAAACTGCCATGTCAATGCATCATGCTAGAACTGCTAGGTTGCTTTACTTTTACCACCTTTCAGTTTCACTTGCACAAGTCTTCCAGACTTGCTGACATGTGCCCCTTGCTCTTTTGGGTGCCACATGTTAGACCCTGAGTCAGAGACAGTTGCTGAGGACGAGGTGTTTGCTGACGCTGAGCCCGAGCCTACGTTCGTTGAGGAGTTCGAGGATACCGGAGACCAGTCTTAGAGACTGATTTTACTTGCTTTTGCTTTAGGTTGCTGTTAGATGTCGGTGCTTGCACCTTTCCCTTGTTTTCGTACTTTGTACTTTGTTGGCCATGCTGGGCCTCTTTTAGACTCTTTTATTTGTAGCCTGGTGGCTTTTCTGCGTTGTTGAGATTTATTATTATGGATATTCTGATATGTTCTTTTTGTCTCTTTCGTTATTATTATCTTTGTTCTGTTTCGCGTTGCAAGGACCTGCAGTTTTAAAGTGATTGACGCTTATCGGACTTGCGGCTTTGTAGCTCCAAGTCTGAGCGGACCTTCTCACGCTTCGCCTCCACGTTTTGGGAAGCGGGGCGTGACAGGTTTTGTTGGTGGCCCATGCAGGTCTAGTCTTGCAATTGCGAATTAACGGAACAACGATAATAACGGAATGTCCATTAAATAAATTGCAACATCCGAGTTATAAAGCCCCGAGTCTAGTCGTTTTCTTAGGACACTAGGTGATAAGAAGGCTTAGTTAGACGTCTGTGCTTGCTAGTTAGAGGCCCTGACTGTAGTTAGACTCCCTTTTAGCAATTGATCTAATCGTCGTAGGAGTTACCTTAGTGGTTATTGCCTACCCCTGACCATGTTAGACCTCTAAAATTTTCCTTCGGGCGTTCGCTTTCGGGTTCATCGATTTTGGACCGAGCTGAGCGCATTCCATTATCACCTAGCTCCTTTAGGAAGACCAAGCGCTAAGTTCTTAAGCTTCCGTTGGGCGACCGTAGGAGTTTCCCCGTAGATCCTCCTGATTCATATCCTAGGCGTATGTATGTTTGAACATCTGACTGTTTCCCTTGCCCCGATTCCCGAGATCGCCTCATGACTATCGCCATCAATTTTCGAACCTCTCCGCTACAAATCTTGAATTTTCTGAAGGTATTTTCATTTCCTTTTCCCCTAAGTTTTAAATTTGTTCAAATTCTAATATGTATATATATACTTATACTTCAAGCCCCTCGTTGATTTAAATTTTTAAAACTTTTGTCGAAATTTTTTTGAAAATAGTTATAATGCTTTTTCAGCCTACACTTTCGCATCTATGAAAATACATTTTTCTTTCATACACTATTTTTATTCTAAACCGTACTTGCATTCAACTCGTAATTTTCCCTTCTAATTTATGTCATCCATATACCTTCCAATCACATGGGATTTCAGATTTCAGCAAGTCGATTTTATGCTAACCGTTTTCCCTATTTTAGACTTTTGTAAAAAAAATTACCATTTCATAACCACTTTCTGATTTAGACCCCACACGAATTGGTTTTAAAGCTTCATTATCAATTTTGATAATTTTACGACCCAGTTATTAATAAGTACCTTTCCACTTCCCCTACGAGCTTTTAGGAAAATTTCGAGACTAAAAAGAATTTCAATTATTTTTTTTATAGCTGTACCAGGTTCGTTGTGCTCGTATGCTAAGGACCTTGTGTAAATCAGTTTTTCATTTTTGCAAATCCTGGTTCCCTTGAAAAGCAGCTTCAATACCGGTTATTTTAAAATTTTCCATGACCTAAAAGTTTTGAAGGCATTTAACATGGGTTAAAAATTCTTCCGTTACTTGATTTCCTTCCTTGACTTTCGCAAACATTATATTAAATTACTGCCGTATAATATTTCTAAACTACGCCTTCAATATTCGTGTAAATGATTTTACTTTCTCTTTTATGATTCTTTAAAACCAATAGACCATTTCCTCTTATATGTATATCCGACTCAAACCTATTTTGAAACAACGCGTTTTATCGATCTCCAAATATTTCTTTCCAAACGAGGATTTCAACCTTTGAAGTACGACGGTTTTCAAATTCCGCATATGATGGCCTGAATGAGTGTACTCTCCCATGGTATATTAATGGTTGCTTATTGTGTATTATATGTACTCGGAGTTATTCGTGGTATTATGAAGTTGTTGTGTGTTAGTAGTTATGGATTGTTGTGTGGGTAGTTATATTATACTAGGGATGCCTGTGTATATAAGAGCTAGCATTGAAATATCTAAGTTGTGTATGTAATTAGAAATACTTATAATGGTTGAAATAAAATGATTGGTAAAGCTATGTGTGTGCTATGTGTGATAATAATAAGTGTAGGTATAGGTGTTGGTATACTAATTATAGGTAGTAGGCTATGGTGTGAATATATGTGTTACATATGTATGACTATACGATGAATACGTATGCATGTATTAGGGAGCGTATTATAATTATACGTATGTTGATGTCTATATTATTATTATTATGGTGTATAAATTGATTGAACTACGTGAGTATTGCCTGACTAAATATTAAGTGTGATTGATCTAGGGAATGTATATGGTAGACGTATAAATATTGGAATGGTATTGGTATAGGTATGAATGCCGTGCTACATATATAGAATATCCTGATATGTGTATTGAGTCTCACTCAAGCTTGAGTGAGTATACTCTAAGTATATTGAATGTATGATTGAAGTTTGAATATAGAAATGCTTGATGTATGTATGGTGATAGAAGTGTTTGTGCCTGGTTGTGCTACGCACATGATTGTGGGTCGCTACGCCAGTATATAGTTATAGGCATTGGTCTTGTGATATAGCTAAATACTAAGGACCTGTTATGTGAACATATGTGTACTAGCTAAAACTAGGTATGAATGTGTGCTAGCTATATAATGGTATGATTGGCGTATGAAAATGGAATGTTAGCGTGTACGGGAGTGCACCATGCACGGGTAAGTATGTGTTTAGTTATAGGTATGGATGACTATGGTATATGTGACGTGTCGTAAATATAGTTATAGGACCGTACGTGATGTGAATATTTGGGGAACTATTTGCATGTATTTGAATGACTATATATTGTGAAATTATAGTAGCAGTGAATGTATATTAGATATAGTGAACCTGATTTAATAATGGTATGGTGTGACTATATGTGTTGAGATGCTTGGTATTGGATGAATATTAGAGGGTAGTATACCCTTGATGTTTGTGCATAGGAAGCTACATATAGGTAGAGCGATGATTATATTGGCTAAAGCGTGAAACTATCATTATATAAGTATCTGAACTATTGTTTTGCGAGTAGCAGTTATATAAGGGATGTATGTTTATATACCTGATTGAAATACATGTATGAAGTTGTCGGACTATAATAGGTATAAGTGTATACGTACGTGAATGTATTTATATACGTGTTGGTAGTAATAATGTGTGACTACCTAGTGCATATATGAGCACTTGTAATGACTATACTTGGTTTGAAATATAATGCGACTTGATTTGGGGTAGTTATTAAGAGCGACTAGATGTATTAGAAAGTCCGAGGACGGACTTTATTCTAAGGTGGGGAGGATGTAACGACCACTTTTCGTCGTACGTTTTTCGTGCACGTGCTTTTGGCCGTGCACGTGTTTGTTTTGGACCTTGTTCGTTTGTGAACACTTTTGTGTGATATGCCGTCGTGAACGACTCTGAGAGTATTAAATAGTGGCACTATCTTGAAACGACACTTCTCGAGTCGTTTTTCCACAATTTAAACTTACTCGATGAGACGTGACGATTCTCACTCTTGACGGGAGACGTTTCTATTTTTAGTTCCGTCGTCCGACGTCGAAACTGAGATCCGTCTTCTTAGTTAGCTCACATTCGTCGCTACGATCACCCCGATATTTATTTTATAATTTTTGGAGTTCATTTGACCACTTTTATAATTTTTACAAGTTTTATATTATTTTTAATAATTTATTTTTAAATTAATTTCGGCCAAATAAAATTTATTTAAGCTTTAAACGTTTTAAAGAATTTTTGAGCCAATTTCCAGCTCATTTGGACCAGGTCAAATCCTAGAATGGGTTGGAGAAGTTTAAATTCAAATTTCAAATCTTTTTGAACTTCTAATCCTATTAGATTTAGCCCTAGACCAAGTCAACCCATCTATACTATATAAGCAACCCCTAGCAAGTCCTATTTTCCAAAGAAATTATCCCTAGCCTCCTCCAAACTCATTTTGGACGTTGCGACGAATCGTCGCAACGTTGCGACGTTCAGCCCCCGCACGACCGAGGAAAATCGCTCCGTTCTCCCACTCCGACCGATAGGAGACCCCGCATCCATCGCCGTCCGCACACAGCAGCGACCCCCGCCCGTTCCCCCGCTTGACCGAGAGGAGCTCTCGGTCTGACCGAGGCCCCGCTCCGCACCGACGCCCCGCTTGTCGCCCGCTTGTCGCCCGCTCCGCAGCGTGTCTGACCGACCGCTCCGCCCGCTGTGACCGAGCGCCCGAGCGTTGCAACGTTGCAACGCTGTCCCGCCCGCATCCAAGCGCACGACCGAAGCTCCCCATCGATCTGACCGACGGAAGCTCTCGCACCCAGCCACCCCGCAGCCGCTGCACGCCCCAAATCGTCGCAGCCCGCATTCTCAGCGCACGACCGAGGGTTTCTCCCGCATTGGAGGGGTACGACCGAGGGTCACTTGTCGCAACCCCGCACCCGTCGCACCGCTTGCCACCGTGGGCCCCCCAACTTCTCCAGAGTTATTGTGGGTCCCCCAAAGGCCCCTAGGAGTACTGTGGGCCCCACCAAGGTGCTTGCTCTTCGAGGATTCGTCGCGTACGATGTCGTCGCACATCGTAGCCCGTCGTCGCACGTGCGAGCTTTGGAATATGGAACCGTCGCCCCGGTTGAAGCTCTGAATTTTCCAGCGAGGAATATATTTTGGAATCAGGACTTGGAGCGCGTGCTATTATTCCAACCCCCGGCGTCGCTACCCGACGCCGGTGTAGCTTTCGCGTCGTGTTGAGGTAATGTTTTGCACCCCTAGGACCCCAAACCCAATTGCATGCTAATCAAGACTAAAATCAGTATTTTTAAAGTATTTTAAATGTTTTAGAATTCACTAATCAAGATTAATAAAACGGATGTAGGCCGGTGGACTTGTGCACGTAGGAATCGTGACTTTGGACTCGTTGGACGGTGTTTTCTTGACGTGATAATTGCAGGCAAGTGAAACTTGCCAACTCTTGTGTAGGGCCATGTTTTTAGGCCACTTCCTTGCTTTTAGCGTAAAAGAGACTAGTCAGTGAAATGATAGCTGGCTAGACGCCTACTTGGTCTAGTTTGACAACGAAACTAGATCCGTCACCTAAATGATCTAGCTTGACAACGAAGCTAGATCCAACCCTTTAAACTTGTCATTCATGCATGCTAAACTGTCACGTTTACTTTCCTTAAACTGTACGTACTTTAACTGCCATGCATTGCATCTTACATGTCATCCAACTTGATTGTTGCATCGTAGCACACGCTACAAAATACTTGTACAAATCCGTGTTTCCGTGTCCCTGGCTAGGTGCACCCCTACGCCATACTTGTTTACACACTTCCTGGCTCGTGGTCCAGAAGCGAGCATTCCAAGTTCGGGGGTAAGGCCCTGGCTCGACACACGTGGAGGGGTAGGGTTGAGCGACCACTCAGCGTAAAAGTGTGCCCGTACAGCCTCTTTAGCTGTAAGGCGTGAACTCTGTGCACGAGGTGCTTACTTTTCTTGTCTTGTACTTGTCTTGTGAATGTTATGCCATGCTCGTACTTTACTTTACTTTACTTTACTTGTTGCACTCATTACTTTAAACTGCCATGTCAATGCATCATGCTAGAACTGCTAGGTTGCTTTACTTTTACCACCTTTCAGTTTCACTTGCACAAGTCTTCCAGACTTGCTGACATGTGCCCCTTGCTCTTTTGGGTGCCACATGTTAGACCCTGAGTCAGAGACAGTTGCTGAGGACGAGGTGTTTGCTGACGCTGAGCCCGAGCCTACGTTCGTTGAGGAGTTCGAGGATACCGGAGACCAGTCTTAGAGACTGATTTTACTTGCTTTTGCTTTAGGTTGCTGTTAGATGTCGGTGCTTGCACCTTTCCCTTGTTTTCGTACTTTGTACTTTGTTGGCCATGCTGGGCCTCTTTTAGACTCTTTTATTTGTAGCCTGGTGGCTTTTCTGCGTTGTTGAGATTTATTATTATGGATATTCTGAGATGTTCTTTTTGTCTCTTTCGTTATTATTATCTTTGTTCTGTTTCGCGTTGCAAGGACCTGCAGTTTTAAAGTGATTGACGCTTATCGGACTTGCGGCTTTGTAGCTCCAAGTCTGAGCGGACCTTCTCACGCTTCGCCTCCACGTTTTGGGAAGCGGGGCGTGACAGCAATCCTCCGGCTCCCCGGCCCGGCAATCCTTCGGCTCCCCGACCCGGCAATCCTCCAGCTCCAATGTCTGGTAATCCTCCAGCTCCCCGGCCGACCCCTGACAAAGGAAAGGGTCTGTTGTTTAAGGACCCGACCTGGCGAGATGATTCCCACGTGGCGGGGGTGTTCGATGTTTCCCCGGTGATTCTCAGGTCATCGTCCATCGTCCCCTCTACTATACCATGGCCAAAGAGATCCGGACGAAGTACCTTTGTCACCCATATGACATTCGGATTCTCTTCGTCAACGAAAGGATTTGCTTCTTAGGGAGCCATGAGGTCGGCGTGTATGTTGAGATGTTCCGTAGGGGGCTCCGCTTTCCTCTCCACCCCTTCATCATCCAGGTTTCTGGACTTTTTGGTGGTGGCCCTATGTCAGCTGACCCTTACTCGATCGTGGCATTGGTGGAATTCATCATGATATGCCACGGGCACGGGTTGTAGCCAACCCTACCCCTTTTATTTTATCATTTCCGGGTTCACATGGTCGGCCAAGGGTCATGACAGAACATACGTGCTTGGGCGAGGAGGGGGTGTCTGCTAGGTCTGTCCTGCTGGGTTGGAGAATGGAGCAGAGATTATATCTTTGTTACCTTTCCGGAAGATGTCGTGATTTTGATCGGTTGGGAGAGTCTGTGTCCATACGACTTGACATTATCCCTTTCCGAGGCCAAGCAGGCCGCAGTCAGACTTTTTTCGTTGTTGTCGCTGGTGGAGAGGTCGGTCTGGCCTCTGCTAGACAACCTTCTCCTTAAAAATGCCATGTGGTCCCCCGGTATGAGCCTTCTTATTTCTGCTCTTCTCTTTCGCTCACCCGGATATTCTTTCCTTCTGCAGAGATGGCGGGCCGAGAGTGCAGTCGCGACGTATGCGTGCTCATTCGCTGGGGAGCTAATAGCAGGTGCAGAAACCCTTTCGGCCACGTGCCCTGGTGCATGGTGGAGGAAGAAATTCGTGCGGCCGACGTTCCGGTGCAGACGGTGGAACCAACGGTCGTCCCTACACCACCGCCCCGAGTCGTCGTTGATTCCTCCTCGACGGTGGACTTGACCGGTGATGACCTCGATCCTGCCGTGCCGAGGGGGTCGTCGGGTGCACTGGTCAGGGTTCTCAAACACCGGCTAGGAACCATGGGGGAGAACGGAAGTGCCCTCCTTTGGAGCCTAGAGGGCCTGAAGAGAAGAAGAAGAAGAAGATGGAGAGTAGACCCTCAGCGATGCCTGACTTGTCGATCACCTCGGGGGTGACCCTCCAGATGGGGGAGGTGATCACCTCTGATAGCCATGCCAAGCAGTCTTCGGTCGACATGGTAGGTACTCTGTCCATGTTCCAAGCCGGTCCGGAGGTACCGCCCGGAGGGTCGGTCTTCATCGACCGCGAAGTGGCCGTCCAGCTGGCACAGGGCTCCGTCCTCTCGAGGGACCGCTCTTTCTTGGAGAAGGTCCGCTCCAATCTCTTAGCAGGCTCCCTTGTCTGGCAGCTCCAGCATGTTGGTCTTTCACTTGCTTCCAACTCCATTTCGCGGCGGCCTTTGCTTATTGCTTCTGTCCTAAAGGCTTCCACGATGGGCGTGGAGACATAGCGCCGTATGGAGTGGGTGGATGGTCTCGAGGTGACCTTGGCACAGGAGTACCTGAGGGCTAAGGCGGTCGAGAAGGCAGCCTAAGAGGCCCACTCGGAGGCTCGTCGTTCACGGTGCCGGGTTGACGAGCTCACCTTCGAGGTGAGGAATTTGAGGGAGGCTCTGGCGGCCACCGAGAGATCCGCTCAGGAGGCAGAGAATACGTTCCTCCAGGAGAGGAACGAGCTTTGGGCCGCGCTGGGGGCCCTGTTGCAAGCACTCCCCACCCGACTCGTCGAGAAGGTGGAGAGGGATTATGAGGAGGTCCTGGTGCCGAGGATCGTGGCATCTCTCTGGGAGGCGTTCCAAACCTATGAAGACATCCTGGCCCCAAGGATTGTAGGGGGCCTTTCGGGACGGGTCTCAGAGGTTTGAGGAGCGGGTCCGGTAGATGCTTCCTCGTCCTTCGGCTGGCCCCGAGGAGCCTATTTGATCGGGACAAGGTGAGGCCTCCGGGGATGCTTCTTTTCGGGCCCTAGCGTCGTAGATGATGTCCCCCTGTTTTTGTCCCCTCCCTTGTAAAGAAAAATATTTTGAATTTGAAATATAACTCCGTTTCTTTGAAATTTTTATCTTCTGGTGTATTATCGTGCTTTTTTCCATTTTGTCGAGTGTTTTCTGGACTGTGCCTCTGACCCTTTGTTGCCCCCCTCCCGCTATTCATGCCAAGGCGGCCCACTGGTTTGAGTTATGGGAGGCTTTCTTCTTGTCTGCTGAGTCATTGTCTTACTAAGGTGATTAGCCTGCTGGGGGAGCGGCCCCCATCCTTATAGACGGTCATGATGATCGGTCTGCTGGGGGTCCCCTCAACCTTTAAGGGCACTCAGAGCGATCTGCCCTTGCCTTTTTCCCGATTATTCAGCATGAACTATCACAAGTCAGAAGCCTGGCTATACATCGATGCACGTCTGAAGAAGAGCTTGGTACCGGGGTTGCCGACTCCCGTGACGCATTGGAAAGGGGAGTGTGTTCTTGTGGGCTTCTCCATGGGGGTGGGTTTTCTGGTCTGATGGGGGAAGCGAGTTCTTTGCTGGGGGAGATCATCATTTTCCAGGTCGACGTTCCCCCAGTCCTCTCAGGGTGCTTTCTCGCAAACCTTTCGTTCTTCGCTAGGTTGAGCAGACGAGCTTGGGAGAACCGTGTTAACTCGGTTTACGGTCGGCTTGCCAGGTCGGTGCCAGGGAAATGTCCCTGGGTTTTCGATTGGACGGACGTTTGGCCTGTTGAGGGGTTGACCTCGGTCTTAAGGTCGAAAGGGTGATCGTCCCACTGGTGGACTTGACTCAGCCTTATGGTCGATCGGGTGATCGGCCTGCTGACGTCCCCCGGTTTTTAACTCATAAGAGTGCAGTTGGATTGGGGGATACCAGATTTAAAATATTTGTATCGCAAGTGCACGGTGTTGTAGTGTGGCTTGGGGGTCGAACATAGGGAGGCGTGGTTGTGCATGTTTCTAAGAGGAACCAATTCACCCTACGGGTGAGCTAGCCCGATCGATCGATGGTTTGTCACGAAATGTAAATACAGAGGATAAACAATATAAAGAGAAATCTAGGACTTCGGTTTCCACCCTATCATGTATTCTCGCTATTACGCCCTGCGGATAAGAAAACAATCGGAATTACGGTTTAGTGGTGAGACATTGCCTCTAAGAGTGGTACCGGCATCTCATGGGCCCGATATTCTGGTTGATGCCCAGGATGATATGCCGGACTACCCGGGTTTGGTTGGTGGGAATTCTCATGTCCATTAACACCGACTGACTCCGGGAGCACTAAGCTCGCAACGATAACTCCCAACATCTCGTCCTGCCGCTCCCACGCGCTAGGATTCGATGTCTACGCTAAGGGCGTGAGCTGTGGCTAGGGAGTCAACCACCAAGTTTATTTCCCCTTAGCCCTACTGTCAAAGGCGGTTTTTTTTCCGCCGATGACAATGAAACACCACGCTTAACCCCTAAATTCCTAATCCATATCGATTTCCTAGTCCTATGGACACATTAGGGAGAACCAACAAAGGGGTTTCCACCAAAATCCCAGATTAGGGAACTACTCACAAATCATGGCTAAAAAGCGATCTAAACAAAAATCAACTGTAAAAATCATGATCAGATGATTGTAATGAAGTAGTAGCAATGCTATTAAGACTACATTAAAGTTTCACAAAGATCAGAAGACTTAAAAAATAGTAAAACTCCAGCCGTCACCTTACAAGAAAAAAGACAGAAAAATAACAGCCCTCTTTTCTGAAAACCTAGGGAAACTATATATAGAAAACGACGTCACCCGATTGGTTGAAGTATCAACAGATCGGGTGACCTGCTAGATGCTTCGGCTGCGGGCTTCAGAAACTTCAACCGCTCGCTTGACCCGATCGGTTGGCACAAGCGGGTCGTCGTTTGAAGAGATACGGTCATAAGGTGAACCGATCGGTTGAGAATTCAACCGATCGGTTGGAAAAACGCCCCAAAAGACAGAGACTTCAGATGATTTGGCACGGTCAGCGAGCCGCCGGGTGAGCTCTCCGGGTCGTCGTTTGGGAGAATCAGCTACAGATGAACCGATCGGATGAGGTATCACCCGATCGGTTGGAATTCAGCTCCAAATTCCCAAGAACTCTGTTGTGTTTAACCGGTTGGGATGCACTTTGCTTCAGCTTGCATCCGGGTCGGATACGCGTGCATCACCCGATCGGTTGGCTGTGTCCAACCGATCGGGTGGGGGCTAAAAATGGCAATCTTCATCGTTTGGCCCCCTGGTAGCGCGTGACTCCTCTCATTGCTTCGGGGACTCATGATATCTTTGTTATATGTCCGATACGCTGGCAATATCCTGAAAACACACAAAAACACGGAGAAGTGAAAGAAAACTAGAAAACACGAGAAAATGGATACGGGACGACGGAAAATAATGGAAAACACAAAGAAGACGTGCGTGAATATATAAAATATACACACTCGTCAAAATCCCCCCAAGCTGAACCCATCCTCGTCCTCGAGGAAGACGAGTGAGAGTAGGAGCTCGGAGAGAGAAAATAGAGAGAGAGAGAGAGAGAGAGAGAAGTCAAAATCCTAAATCGCCCGTCAGGGCCAACAAAATCAAACACACACGCTAAACAAGCATACGACAAAACATATCACTAAACCGAAGAAATATGAGTCCAAACAAGTGTCGTGGCCCCACGCGATGAAGTGCGAGTGAGTGTGGTCGCGTGCTAGCAGACGGTGTTACTATCTACAATGTGCAATAGGGCTCTATATACATATATCCAAGAAAAGACCAAAATATCGATTCGATTTGAAATAAGCGGTGAATATATAGCTTAAGCATGCATGAGAACAGAGTAAGAAACGAATCGTATCATGCGTCAAGGATTAGGAAATCACCACACTATCGCCTAGATAATAGCTAAGAAGTTCCTATTCCAAGTTTTTTCTAAAACGATGGAGGTTGAGAAGATGTGGAGTAGAACACTCTGTGCAAATTCTCGGCTTCCCTTTATTCTCGGTAGGTAGCAAAATATTCACACAGGAATTTTTTTTTGGGTTTTGGATATATGTATTTTTTGGAGTTTGGCTATACATATATTATTTATTTATTTATTTTTCTCTTTTCTTTTCTTTTTGGGTTTTTCTTTTCTCTCTTTTTTGGATTTTTGGATTTTTGGGTATATACATGTGTATACTCTCCCAAGTGGGAGAACGATACACGACGAGGGGATTTGCACCAAGTAAAATTAAAAAAGAATTCGGATTCTAGACACTTGGGCAAGGGAGATTTTCTTCGCTAATCAGAGCATAGGCTAAATGGGTTATCCTAGTCCTAACTGTGGAATCCCGACACATGCGAAATGAAGTATACGATATAAATATAGCATGCATATAGAAGCAGACAGGAGAAGCAAATATCGCATATTCAAATCGAAGCATGATAATCTAGGGGTCATTTCAGGACAGGTATATAAATTGAAATCACAAAGTAGAAGCACACTGTAAGCTAGACACGACACACGACTCACATAAAAGCAAAATGGACCCACGATGCATGAAATGCAAGAGGACTCAGCTTCCTAGGGTTAGTGAATGTGATTATCGAACCTATGCTAGGTGTGTGTGTGATTCTGTGGTAATTCATCATATGGGGTCATCTCTAGGAGAAAGAGGACAAAAGATGAGAAGAAAAAAGAAAAACACGGTGAAAACGACTCAAAACGAAGAAAAATACAAATGACGCACGAAGTGCGACTCCCCCAAGCTGAAACTTGCATTGCCCTCAATGCAATAAAAGTAAATACGGGAGGGCAATGAAAATGGGTGGAATACACACCGACATGAAGAGAATAAAAAACGAGAAGAACACACATACGAAACTAAAAAATAAAGAAAAAGAAGAAAAAAAGAAATATGAAAGATAAAAGATAGAAAATCACACCACACGACATATATAGAAAAACACACCACGACGAAAAACACTACAAAACACACAAAATGTCGACTTCCCCCAAGCTGGACGTGAGAGTGCAAGCGATATGATATGATCATGATGATGCAGAAATATGCAAGGGGAAGTCAATCGGAGAATAAAAAGAAATCAAAAAGCAGGAGAGAAATCGTCCTCGTCCTCCTCGACGGAAGATGGAGGGGTGCGGAGGGGAGAGGTGGGGGTGTGCGGAGAAGTGGGGAAAGGGGTGCAGGATGTGTGTGGATGGGTGTGGAAGTGTAGACGATGGGTGGTGTGGTGGTGATGATGGTGAGTGGAAGGAAAATGGAGACCAAAGCGGTGGTAGATGGGGTAGATATGGCGGTAGATACGGTGGTAGTTGAGAATGGTGTGGGAAGTGATCGCGATCGCACCTACAATTTCTTGCGGCGCATGTATGGGGTGACGGAAGTGGAGGGTGGTGGATCTGTGGGATCGATGGCGGTGGTCGTGAGTGGAGGTGAAGTGGCAGGAATGGGAACAGAGGTGGCAGAAGGGGATGGTCGCCTAGGGGGTGAAGGGGGTGGTGAGGTGGGTGGAGGAGGGCCAAAAATGTGAGTGAGGTGGCGGAGAATGGTGGACACGTTCCTCTCTAGTGCGAGGAAACATGGGTGAGAGAAGATCAAAGAGGAAGGGTCCGAGGGGGCAGAGGACGAAACACGAGTGCGAAGTGAAGCTAGCTCAGCCTCGAGAGAGAGTCGAGCGGAGGCGACGCGGCGAACGGAAGAAGTAGAGGCAGGACGAGAAGTGGAAGTGGTGCCAGCGGCAGTGGTCATGCCAGCACCAAAGGCTAGGCCTAAGAAGGCCTCAGTCAGAGCTTCAGAAATGATAGGGCCAGAAGCTGGGGTGGTATGACTGGGGCCAGCCCCGGAGTCTCCTCGGGACGCAGGGATATCCTGCTCGCCTAAGTGGGCGGCAGAGGGAGGTGATCTGCGTGCGCCCGGGGGAAGGAATGGAAGACGTAACCCCCCTAGAAACTCTGGATCGGGAGGATATGTCCAATCTACCACTAGAACGATAGTCATCCGAGCGGGGTTGGGCAGAATGGTATAAGGAGCCGGGGGTGTCCGTAATAAAAAGTGAAAAAACCGTCGGGGCGGGGCTTGATCATGTGCATGTGCCACAGGACATTAAGATCTATATGTGTGGGTCCTGGGGTAGAAGGCAGATATCTAGGGATGACGATATTATACTGGGAATATGAAGCTATGATAGTAATGAGGCCCCCGCAGCAGTATTTGCCCTTGTCGGCGCGGCTAATCTCAAGAAGCTTGTGAATAAACCAAGCACCAGCATGAATAGGCATGCGAGGGGCCTCGAAGGCTATCCCGTCGTCACCACGAATGAAATCGAATGTCATGGCCCACAAAATGAAAAGATCAGGGATAGTCACGGTCCCGGACTCATCACTGGGGAAGAATGTGCAAGATATGATTCGGTGGGCCAGATGAAATATGGGGTGAATGATGGAGGAGGCCTTGGCCTTACCTCGAGGATAATGATCGTGTAGGGTGATGCGAAACCAAAATTGATCGACGTCGAAGTCCGGGTGATATCCGTAGGGACGGATAGTGTCGCCCTCAAGATTGGAGAATCCGAAAATGTGATTGATAGTATCCAGGTGGGTGTGGACGGTTCTGTTACAGATGCAGAAAACGACGATCGATCCCAACTCACATCGAAGAGATGATAGAAATTCTAGAGTGAGAGTGGGGTAGGACACCATGTGGGCGTTCAAGAAAGCTAACCATCCTAAGTTGGCAAAGAGGGTCTCGACCTCGGAGAAAACTCCGAGATCGATAAGCGTTTGTGCGTGTGCAAACTTGGTGGAGAGGTGTCCCCGTGCATCGAGTCTATGATAAAAATCTTTCTGCTCAACACTCAAAAAATGGTAACCACGTGGGCCCATCATTGGGTCCTCAGGGGGGATAATTGGTTGAGGTTGGGGCTGTGTAGGATGTGTAGAGGAGGGCGTGAGTGTGGTGGACGTGTGGTCTTTCGTCTCTTGCGAGACGGCTCCTCCTCCCGCATGATACCCTTACCCTTATCTTTATCCCGGGCCATGATAGTGTGTGAGGCGAGTGTATGCAAGATATGATTAATGCACACAATCACTGGCAATTGAGCAAGAATATAGTAATAGGGCAATATTGAAAATGGAGCTAAGGAGCGAAGTTACCCAGTGTCGTAATGAATCCTTGCTCGTAGATCACCGCAATGAGTGGGAGTGTGAAGCCGCTGCACGTCTCTTCAACATTTTTTTCGAAATTGGGGGGAGTTGGGCAAAAATTAGGGTTTGGATGAAAGGGGGAGAGAGAGAAATTGATGGATAGAAGGAAGGAAAGAGTGGAGAGACCGATTGAGGGGCTGTAGGGGTTGGTTGAGGGGGGGAACGTGGCCAGTTGGGAGAGAAGAAGTCGAACGGTGAAGGGGCAATCGAAGTCGGGTGAAGAAAATGAGTCGGGCGAATCGGGGGTATTTATAAGGTTTAAGTCGAACCGATCGGGTGAGTTTTCACCCGATCGGTTGGTTATTATCTCGAAAAATTTGTTGAAAAGTGGCTATAGGCGAACCGGTCGGTTGAGATTTCAACCAATCAGTTGGCTGCTTCACGATTTTCCTAAGAGCTCTGTGCAGCTCACCCGGTCAGTCACACAGCCACTGCTTCTATCAACCGATCAGTTGATAAAGTCCTCAAATTTCCCGAGACTGCTGCCGTTCTCACACAATCTGCCACCCGGTCTCATTTGCTCCACCCGACCGGTTCGCTGAAAAACAGATATATGCCACTTTCTGATACGTCCCACCCGATCGGTTGAGGGATCAACCGATCGGTTGGGGGCTTGTTTCCTGCAAAAGTCCAAAAATGGCCTAAGTCTCTCGACGGAAGTTCCCGTTGCCGAATTTATTCAACAAAATAGGAAAAATTAACCTAAAAATAATCCTAAAAACAAAGATGAGGGTTTAGAACATGGGTTGCCTCACATGAAGCGCTTTTGTTTAACGTCGTTTGCTCGACGCCCAGGTGATGATTTTCAAGGAGGACGGGGGTGATGCCCAAAGTTTGGCATTCCTGCAGATTCTGAAGTGGTGGCCTTTGGTGTCGTCGGCGGTGACAAGTAGACTTGCTCGACGATCCTCCCTCCATTGATGGTATCCGAGGGCTTCTCCCTCACATTGGCGTCGACCGCCACTTTTCTTAAGATCCGAATCTCATCAGCGGTAAGCTCCATGGGCTCTTTCCCCTTTCTCCTTGTCGGATCAACTTTTTGGAATCCGGGAGGGATCGTATGTGGGACACCCGCTTCCTGAGCAACTTCTTCCTTCTTCTAGCTGACATGCTCTTCAAGGTCCCCCAAGCTGTCGGGGGGATTCCTTGAGAGAATTTCCCAGGCCCCAGCTTCCACTGCTCTTTCCTCCTCAACATCCAGCATATTGCATCCAGGTTCATCCAGAGGGTGCTTCATAGACAACCCCATGTCAAACTCGACCTTCTGGTCGCCAACGTTAAGGGAAAGCTTCCCTTTCTTCATGTCTATTAGCACGCCATCGGTGGCCATGAAGGGCCGTCCAAGGATGATGGGTGTATGCGTTCTTCATGCATGTCCATCACCACGAAATCTACCGGTACTTGCACTCCACTGACTTTAACAGGCACGTCGTCTACAATTCCCACCGAATATTTGACCGATCTATCAGCTAGTTGAAGGGTCATACCCGTAGGCTCCAGGTCTCCCATCTCTATCCTCATGTATAGTGACAGGGGCATTAGACTGACGCTCGCTCCCAAGTCCACGAGCGCCCGATGGATCTTCACTTCCCCAATTGAACAAGGAATGGAGAAGCTTTCGGGTCTTTTAGCTTGGGCGGATTCACTCTCTGAATGAGAGCACTGCATTCCGCCATGAGAACGACCTTTTCCTTTCTCGAACCCCTCGTCGCCGAGTCCTTTAAAAATTTCGCATATGAGGGAATTGTCTATATGGCTTCGAGGAACAGGATCTGCAAGCTCAAATCCTTGTAGCGAAGAACTTGCCTTTTTTCTTCAGTCTTAGCTTGGGCAAGTCATTGTGGAAAAGGCACAATGGGCTTGAATACTCTCAGACTCCCCTCCTCGTCCTTCTTTTTCTCTTCTTCAGAGACTCCCTCCGGAGTCGTAGTCTTTGGTGATGAAGCGCCGTTGTCATTAGCTTTTTCAATTGGTCGCTCTACGACCAACGGTGTTTCAGGTTCTTTAGCGGGCACTCTTGTAGGAATTTGTGTCCCGCTTCTCAAGACGATAGCGGACACATTCGCATGATCATGTGTTAGTGCCAAAGTCTGATTCTTCCCTCCGATTTACATCTGGTTGACCCTACAATTGATTTTGCGACCTTTGAAGGTTCGCCACCTGCAACCCTAGCTGGGTTACTTGGTCGGTGATGGCCCTCTGCCCCATCTCCAGCTTCAAGTTGATCTTCTCCTGGTTCGTAATGTACTGAGTCAAGAGGGACTCGACCGGGGAGATGACACGCTGCTGGCCATATGGCTGCTGCTGCTGCTATATGGGCTGCTGGTTCCTAGGGGATACTGCTGATATATTTGTGGGGGCTGCTGCTGTTGCTGATATTGCTGCTGTTGTTGCCTAGGCGGCTGATATAACTGTTGTTGTGGTTGCTGCATGGGCTGGTAATTGGGTGCCCGGTAACTCAGATTTGGGTGGCAACGGTTATTAGGAGAATAAACTGGATTGGAGCTACTCCGTGGTGGATACGGCGCATTACCCGTCGGGTTGAAGAAAAGTGTGTTTTCTTGATCCACCGGCGGTGAAATATCACCACCCTCGAAGTCTCCCAGGACTTCCTCTTCCACCACCAATACTTGTTCGGTGCCGGCACCACCAGCTCCTACCATGAGCGCTAAGATCTGGGTCGATAGCAAATCGAATTTGCTAGACAACTTGTCGATGTCCTCGACTCTATGAATGCCTCCAGATCTGGGCATGGCACGCTCATCGCACCACCACTCATTGTTTGATGCCATGTTTTCTAAGATGTTGCCAGCATCTTCTTCACTTCTAGACATGAAGGACCCCCCAGCCGCGCGTCCATCGAAGATTTTAGGTCATCCCTCAATCCATTATAGAACAGGTTTATAATCTGCCACTTTGGAAGTTCATGATGAGGGCATCTCCGCTGCATCTCTTTGTATCTCGTCCAAGCTTCGTGCAGGGACTCGTGGCTGGCCTGGGAGAAGGAGGAGATCTCACTCCTCAGCTTCATCGTCTTTCCTGGGGGAAAGAACTTAGTCAAGAAAGCATTTGAGAGCTTCTCCCAAGTGTTGAAGGTGTTCGGGTCCTTTCCCCTAAGCCATTGCTTGGCTTAATACTGCAGAGAGAAGGGGAATAGCTTCAGACGGATTGCTTCAGTGGTGATACCATTAATCCTGAATGTGTCACACTTCTCGAGGAAAGAGTCCATATGTTCAATAGGGCTCTCCATGGGTGCCCCATAGAATTGATCCTGCTGGATCTACGGCACTAACGACGGCTTGAGCTCGAAACTCTCTGCCGTAATAGCCGGAGGTCGGATGGAGGAGGTGGACCCGATGGATGGCATCGAGTACTCCAGCAGGGACTTATGCGGTGGGGTATTCTCTCCCATTGCTTCAGACTCTTCTCTTCTTCTCTTCTCCACGTTCAGACGCCTCAGGGTGGCGTTGATCTCTGGGTCAACAGGAATCAAGTCGTCGAGACTCCTTGTATTCCTGCGCATGAAAAATCACAACACCCCGTGAAGCAAGTATGGGATAGAAACAGATAAAAATAGAAAAATAAAAATTAGAAAATGAAAATGAAAAAGTAGAATGCTAAAATTATCGCAAGATAGGGATATGAGCTAGACTCAAGGGTTCAATAGGTCCTAAAATAACAAGCACGTTGTCTCCCCGGCAACGGCGCCATAAAGCTTGATGTCCCCCGGTTTTTAACTCATAAGAGTGCAGTGGGATTGGGGGATACCAGATTTAAAATAGTTGTACCGCAAGCGCACGGTGTTGTATTATGGCTTGGGGGTCGAACATATGGAGGCGTGGTTGTGCTTGTTTCTAAGAGGAACCAATTCAACCTACGGGTGAGCTAGCCCGATCGATCGATGGTTTGTCACGGAATGTAAATACAGAGGATAAACAATATAAAGGGAAACCTAAGACTTCGGTTTCCACCCTATCATGTGTTCTCGCTATTACGCCCTGCGGATAGGAAAACAATCGAAATTAGGGTTTAGTGGTGAGACGTTGCCTCTAAGAGTGGTACCAGCGTCCCATAGGTCCGATATTCCGGTTGATGCCCAGGATGATACGCCGGACTACCCGGGTTTGGTTGGTGGGCATTCTGTAACGACTGCTTTTCATGTATCTGGATTTTATATATTATAATATATGTTTTGGTGGATTTTCTCCTCTTGTGTGGTTTTCGTCTCCGTAGTTTTCATTTTCGATCGATTCGTCGTATTTTCTCGCTTCTTTCTTAGGATTGTCGATTTCGAAGTTTGTCACTCGTGACGGGCTTCATAACGGTCGTATCTAACTATTAGATCAAGCCTAGGAGTCTTAGGAATCGATCCCGGGGCCCCGCGCTCCGTATCGGTACTTTCTGTGCTCATTAGCCGGTGTAAGAAGGGCCACCGACCGACTAGATGACGATCCAGTCGGTCGGCAATCCTTCTTGGACCGACTAGTTAGCTTTCTAAAATTCTCAGGAGTTACTGTTTATCGTTAGTCGGTCTAAGAACGTTGGTTGACCGACTAGGTTGCAAACTAGTCGGTCAGCAATGCTTCTTGAACCGACTAACTCATCAAATTATTTTTGTATCAGTTACTGTTTACGCTTAGTCGGTCTACGTTGGTCGACCGACCGACTAGTTGTCAAACTAGTCGGTCAGTGGTTGTTCTTTGACCGACTAACTAGTGCTGTAAACCCTAGTTTTGCCCTAGCCGCCAGCCTAGCCTATAAATACCCAACCCAAACGTTTTCTTCCCCTCCAACTCGACCCTAAACCCTAAAATCGCCCCCATTGATCCACCACCTTCCTCCAAGCTCCATTGCTTCATTCCAAGCCCTAAATCCATCATCCAAACCATCCATCTACCCTATCTACCTCTCATCTTCCCCAAAATCTCACCAAAACCCATCAAATCCCCAAATCCCCCAAAACCCTAGTTTCCCCAATCTTCTCCAATCTTCTCCAGATTTGATCCTAGGGTTCCCCGGAGTGTTCCTTCCGTCTCCTCTCGGTAAGAGATCGATCTACCGTTGTTTTTATAACTTATTTATAATTTTGGTGAAACCCTAATTAATTTCATGTGTTTGGTGTTTGTTTCCCCCTAAACAGCGATTTCCTCGTAGATAGCATCCGTGTGACGAGGTTGATCGTCATCCCCGGTGCTAGGCAAGTGAAACTTGCCACTTAGGGTTTAGGCCATGTTTTAGGCCATTTGCATGTTGTAGGCGTAAAAGAGGCTAGGCGAAGATATGAAACTCGCCTAGGCGCAAATTGGGGAATTAGCTTGACAACGAAGCTAATTCCGACTTTTAGCATGTTGCACAATTACCATGTCATGTTTACTTTCAATTAACGGTACGCGAATATGTTCATGTCATTGCATTTTGCCTGTCACGTTTACTTTCAATTAACGGTACGCAAATATCTGTTCATGTCTTTGCATAGTGATTATTCATCGTGATTGCGTAGCGCACGCTACAATATTATATTCCTGGCTCGTGTTCCAGAAGCGAGCTTAGTGAGTTGGAAACCCCAACGCTCGACACATATGGGTGGGGTAAGAGATAAGCGACATGAGCCCCGAGTTGGCCTGATCCGCCACTCCGGCCAGCAGGTGGACTCTCTAGTGCACAAGTGATTAATAGTGATAGAGATAAGCGGCCTGAGCCACGAGCTGGCCAGCAGGTGGACTCTCTATGCACTAAGTGTTTACCAGTGACAAGTGATTAATAGTGGTAGAGATAAGCGGCCTGAGCCACGAGCTGGCCAGCAGGTGGACTCTCTATGCACTAAGTGATAAGTGATAAGTGATAAGTGATAAGTGATAAGTGATAAGTGTTAAATGATAAGTGATTAGAGATTTGGTAGCTTTTGCTACATTGTGCATGCTTGCTTCTCTTTTTAAACTGTTGCATCATGCTTAACTGCCATGTCATTACTTAATACTATAACTGCTAGGTTGCTAGATGCCTCACCTTCAGTTTCCTTGCCCAAGTCTTTTAGACTTGCTGACATGTGCCACTTTACTCTTTTGGGTGACACATGTTAGATCCTGAGCCTGAGTACCTTGTTGAGGACGAGGTGTTTGCTGACGCCGAGCCCGAGCTTGTGTTCGACGGGGAGTACGTGGACACTGGGGACCAGTCATAGTGTCTCCGTTGCGTTTTATTTTGTTAGGCAGTTGTTTGTTATTGGTGCGTGGCACCCATACTTTGTTATGTCGTTGCTTTTGTTGGCCTTGTTCTGGGCCTTTAGACTCTTTTCTTTTAGCCTGGTGGCTTTTCTGGATGTTGAACTTATTTGTGATGCTGGACAATATTTGTGAGATGTGAATTTTATCTCAGTCTCTTCTTGTGTTATTATTGCTATTCTGTTGTGGTTACAGGGACCTGTTTATGTATTGTGGACGCTTATCGGGTTTGGGGCTTCACAGCTCCACTCTCGTGCGGACCTTTTCACGTCTCGCCTCCATTTTAGGGAAGCGGGTCGTGACAGGTTTTAGTGGTGGCCCATGCAGGTCCTCTTCTGTAACTGCGATTTTTGGAATAGCGATAATAACATTAGAATGTCCAATAAACTAAGTTCGACGTTCGAGTCATAAGCTATGAGTCTAATCTGATTTGTTTTCCGTGTCACTAGATGGCAGGAAGACGTTTCACCCGTGGTGGGGGCAGTGGTGCGCTCCCTCATGATGAGGAGCCTGAGCGGGAACCCACCAGCGGTGAGATGATGCGGATGATGATCCAGATGATGCAAGTGCAGCAGGGCGTGCTTTTGCAAGTCCAGAATGCTCCACCTGCTCGAGCTGCCCGGGTTCTTCCGGATGCCCCTCGCTCTGAGCCAGGAGCGAAGCAATTTCGGGAGCTGGGTCCCGCATATTTTGATGGTTCGGAGGGTCCTCTGGCGGCCGATGAGTGGATTCGGAACGTCGAGGACAATCTGAAGATGGCCAAGATCACCCCGGCTGGATGGGTTGATTTGGCGAAGAGGCAGCTGAAGGATAACGCCAGGAATTGGTGGGATGCTGAAGAGAAGTTGTTTGTGGAGCCGATAGCTTGGGCTACCTTCAAAGCCAGATTTGAGGGTGAGTTCTTCCCGAAGGCTGCCAAGGAGGAGATGCTGCAGCGTTTTATCGATCTGAAGCAGGGGAACTCGTCGGTGGACATGTACCACCAGGAGTTCATGAGGCTTAGTCGGTTTACGCCGAAGATGGTGCAGGACGCTGAGGAGAGAGCTCAGAGGTTCCTGCAGGGGCTTGCTTCGGAGCTCCAGAGCTTTGTGACCTCCTCTGACCGGGAATCTTATCAGAAGGTTCTAGTAGCTGCCAAGAGGCAGGAGCTGCTCGTGAACCAGAGGAGAGGATCTGTGGTTGGTGCTGGGAAGAGGCCTGTGGAACAGGCGAGAGCTGTGGTTAGGCCTGGATTCAGGCCGAACCAGCCTGTTCATTTTAAGAGGCCAGTAGGGCCTGCTCGGAGGACTTGCCATTTTTGTGGCAAGGAGGGCCATGTCAAGGAATCGTGTAGGAGGTTCTTGGGGAAATGTATCGCCTGCGGAGATCCTGCCCATGCTCTCAGGGAGTGCCCGAGGTTGAAGCAGCCTTGGAAGGCACCTATTGCTGCCCAGCCGTTGCATCAGCGAGCGTCTGTTCCTGCTGGACGTGGAGCAGCTCTTGTTCCGCAGAGGCAGGCTTTTCAGCAGGCTGCTCCGCCGAGGAGGCAGGCTTTTCTGATGACCGCTGCGGAGAGCGAAGCAGTGGATGAGGTTATCGCAGGTAATCCTCATTCTAGCTATTACTTTCTTATTTGGTCTTGATTGCTAGATTATGTTGTTTGCTTGAACTTGCTTGTTTGCTAGACTAGGGTTTGATTGTTAATTGATTGATTAGGTGTGATTTTGGTGTGCACATTTCCTGCACGAATCCTCTTTGACTCTGGTGCATCGATGTGCATTATTTCTCGGAGCTTCGTGGAGAGGCATTCCTTGTCGACGTCCCCTCTCCCCAAGAGTTGGAATATCGTTACAGGGAATGGCGTGGTCTCGGTGCATCATGGTTGCAATTCTTGCTCGTTGGTGGTCTGTGGACATGAGCTTTTCGCTGATTTCATTGTCCACGACATCATCAACTATGATGCAGTTCTTGGGATGGACTGGCTTGCGAGCTTCTATGCTACGATTGACTGCAGGAGGAAGAAGGTGGTGTTCGAGATTCCCGGACATCCAGTATTCGAGTTCAGTCGTGGTAGCAGTTCGCTTGGTCCTGTCAGATTTCGGGCCAGGCCGGTGGAGGCTGTGGCTATGCAGATGGAGCTGGAGTGGCCAGCTGTGGTGCGAGATTTTGGCGACGTCTTCCCCGAGGAGATGTCTGGTTTGCCGCCTGATCGAGCTTTGGAATTTTCTATCGATCTTGTTCCAGGTGCGCAGCCGATTTCGAAGGCGCCGTATCGTATGGCACCTGCAGAGTTGGAAGAGTTGCGGAAGCAGTTGGATGAGCTTTTGCAGAAGGGTTATATTAATCCTAGTGTGTCTCCGTGGGGAGCACCGGTGTTGTTGGTTAAGAAGAAGGATGGTTCGCGTCGCATGTGCGTGGACTATCGGGAGTTGAATGCGGTGACCATTAAGAATAAATACCCGTTGCCTCGCATCGATGATATCTTTGATCAGCTTGGAGGTTCGAGGGTGTTTTCTAAGTTGGATTTGAGGAGTGGTTACCATCAGTTGAAGGTGAAGAAGGGAGATGTTCCGAAGACAGCGTTCAGGACGAAGTATGGACACTATGAGTTCGTGGTTATGCCATTTGGCGTAACTAACGCGCCCGCAGTTTTCATGAATCTGATGAACCTGATTTTCTACGACTTTTTGGATAAGTTTGTCGTTATCTTTATTGACGACATTCTGATCTATTCGAAGCGGAGGAAGAGCATGCCTCGCACTTGAGGACGGTGTTGGAGATTTTGAGGAAGCATTGTTTGTATGCTAAGTTTTCGAAGTGCGAGTTTTGGCTGGATCGAGTTGCTTTTCTGGGGCATGTGGTGTCTGGAGGTGGTATTTCTGTGGATCCCGAGAAGATTAGGGCCATCAGGGAGTGACCTGTTCCGTCGTCTGCGTCTGAGATTCGGAGTTTTCTCGGACTTGCTGGTTATTATCGGCGATTCATTAAGGACTTTTCTCGTATTGCTGAGCCGATGACCAGGTTGACGCGGAAGGATGTTGCTTATGTTTGGTCAGGTGATTGTGGGAGTGCTTTTGGTATTTTGAAGAAGAGGTTGACGACTACCCCTATTCTTGTTGTGCCTGATCGCAGCGGTGGATTTGAGATCTTTTGCGATGCTTCTGGCAAGGGTCTCGGTTGTGTGTTGCATCAGCATGGGCATGTGGTGGCGTATGCGTCTCGTCAGCTTAAGGTTCATGAGAAGAATTATCCGACGCATGATTTGGAGTTGGCTGCCATTGTGTTTGCTCTTAAGATTTGGAGGCACTTCTTGCTGAGTGAGAAAGTGAAGATTTTCACCGATCACAAAAGCTTGAAGTATATTTTCACTCAGAAGGAGCTCAACATGCGACAGCGTCGATGGTTGGAGCTTATGGCGGATTATGATATTGATTTGCAGTATCACCCTGGCAAGGTGAATGTGGTTCCAGATGCTTTGAGTAGGCTGCCAGCGGTGATGATTTTGACCTCGCAGTGGAGATTGCAGCAGGATTTTTACGAGTCTGGAGTGGAAATTGTTCTTCCTGGGGAGGCTTCTTCGTTGATGTACATGCAGGTACAGTCGACGATCGTGGATCGGATTAAGGCTGGCCAGGCTGAGGATCCGAAGCTGGTGAGGATTCGGGAGATGGTGGAAGCCGGTCTGCGGACTGACTTCTTGATTCATGAGGATGGCTCGCTGAGGTTTGGAGCCAGGTTGTGTGTGCCTGCTGGGGATATCAGAGATGAGCTGATGGTGGAGGCACACAGTTCGCCGTATTCTGTGCATCCTGGTGGCACCAAGATGTACCAGGATCTTCGTCTGAATTATTGGTGGCATGGTATGAAGAGGAGCGTGGCTCGGAGTGTAGCCAAGTGCTTGGTTTGCCAGCAAGTGAAGGCGGAGCATCAGCGTTCGGCCGGGTTGCTACAACCACTTCCGATTCCGGAGTGTAAGTGGCAACACATCACTATGGACTTCGTGACTGGACTACCTCGGAGTCCGAAGCAGAATGACGCGATTTGGGTGATCGTGGATCGATTGACCAAATCTGCGCACTTTATTCCGTTCCGAGTGGGACAGTCCACTGAGGCGCTAGCAAGGAGATATATGGAGGTAAAATTCTTTTACTCTCCGTCTTTAATTCCTTTTCCTAGTTTGGATAGTGATGTAACGTGAATCGTGCAGGAAGTTGTGCGACTTCACGGAGTCCCCGTGAGTATCTTGTCTGACAGAGACACGAGGTTCACATCTCAGTTCTGGCAGAGTTTACAGAAGAGCTTGGGTACGCGTCTGAGTTTCAGCACGGCGTACCATCCGCAGACGGATGGCCAGTCTGAGAGGACGATTCAGATTTTGGAAGACATGCTGAGGGCGTGCATGTTGGATTTCAAGGGTTCGTGGGAGGACCATCTACACTTGGTGGAGTTCTCTTACAACAACAGCTTCCAGGCGAGTATTGGCATGGCGCCTTTCGCCGCTCTTTATGGGAGGAAATGTCGATCGCCATTGAGTTGGGATGACATTGGAGATCGGGAGTTGTTGGGACCTGAGATGATCGTGGAGGCCGTGGATATCGTCAGGAATATTCGGGAGAGGTTGAGAATTGCTCAGGACCGTTTTAAGCATTGGGCGGATGCTAAGCGTCGTCCTTTGGAGTTTCAGCCGGGTGACCATGTGTTCTTGAAGATTTCCCCGAATCGTGGTGTGATTCGTTTTGGGAAGCGTGGAAAGTTGAGCCCGCGATACATTGGACCGTTTGACGTTTTGGAGAGGGTTGGCGAGGTAGCTTATCGCTTGGCCTTGCCGCCGTCTTTGGAAGGAGTTCACAATGTTTTCCATGTGTCGCAGCTTCGTCGATACATTAGCGATCCGTCTCATGCGGTGGATTTTTCGGAGATTACCGTTCGCCCCGATATGACGTATGACCAGCATCCAGTGCAGATTCTGGACAGGCGTCAGAAATCTCTTCGGAACAAGATTGTCAATCTTGTGAGGGTGATGTGGCGACACGGTTCACCTGGAGAGTCTACTTGGGAGAATGAGGATGAGATGCGAGAGCGTTTCCCACTTTTGTTTCCGGACTCGTGAGTTTTTGGAAATTCCGAGGACGGAATTTTTCTTAAGTTGGGGAGGATGTAACGACTGCTTTTCATGTATCTGGATTTTATATATTATAATATATGTTTTGGTGGATTTTCTCCTCTTGTGTGGTTTTCGTCTCCGTAGTTTTCATTTTCGATCGATTCGTCGTATTTTCTCGCTTCTTTCTTAGGATTGTCGATTTCGAAGTTTGTCACTCGTGACGGGCTTCATAACGGTCGTATCTAACTATTAGATCAAGCCTAGGAGTCTTAGGAATCGATCCCGGGGCCCCGCGCTCCGTATCGGTACTTTCTGTGCTCATTAGCCGGTGTAAGAAGGGCCACCGACCGACTAGATGACGATCCAGTCGGTCGGTAATCCTTCTTGGACCGACTAGTTAGATTTCTAAAATTCTCAGGAGTTACTGTTTATCGTTAGTCGGTCTAAGAACGTTGGTTGACCGACTAGGTTGCAAACTAGTCGGTCAGCAATGCTTCTTGAACCGACTAACTCATCAAATTATTTTTGTATCAGTTACTGTTTACGCTTAGTCGGTCTGCGTTGGTCGACCGACCGACTAGTTGTCAAACTAGTCGGTCAGTGGTTGTTCTTTGACCGACTAACTAGTGCTGTAAACCCTAGTTTTGCCCTAGCCGCCAGCCTAGCCTATAAATACCCAACCCAAACGTTTTCTTCCCCTCCAACTCGACCCTAAACCCTAAAATCGCCCCCATTGATCCACCACCTTCCTCCAAGCTCCATTGCTTCATTCCAAGCCCTAAATCCATCATCCAAACCATCCATCTACCCTATCTACCTCTCATCTTCCCCAAAATCTCACCAAAACCCATCAAATCCCCAAATCCCCCAAAACCCTAGTTTCCCCAATCTTCTCCAATCTTCTCCAGATTTGATCCTAGGGTTCCCCGGAGTGTTCCTTCCGTCTCCTCTCGGTAAGAGATCGATCTACCGTTGTTTTTATAACTTATTTATAATTTTGGTGAAACCCTAATTAATTTCATGTGTTTGGTGTTTGTTTCCCCCTAAACAGCGATTTCCTCGTAGATAGCATCCGTGTGACGAGGTTGATCGTCATCCCCGGTGCTAGGCAAGTGAAACTTGCCACTTAGGGTTTAGGCCATGTTTTAGGCCATTTGCATGTTGTAGGCGTAAAAGAGGCTAGGCGAAGATATGAAACTCGCCTAGGCGCAAATTGGGGAATTAGCTTGACAACGAAGCTAATTCCGACTTTTAGCATGTTGCACAATTACCATGTCATGTTTACTTTCAATTAACGGTACGCGAATATGTTCATGTCATTGCATTTTGCCTGTCACGTTTACTTTCAATTAACGGTACGCAAATATCTGTTCATGTCTTTGCATAGTGATTATTCATCGTGATTGCGTAGCGCACGCTACAATATTATATTCCTGGCTCGTGTTCCAGAAGTGAGCTTAGTGAGTTGGAAACCCCAACGCTCGACACATATGGGTGGGGTAAGAGATAAGCGGCCTGAGCCCCGAGTTGGCCTGATCCGCCACTCCGGCCAGCAGGTGGACTCTCTAGTGCACAAGTGATTAATAGTGATAGAGATAAGCGGCCTGAGCCACGAGCTGGCCAGCAGGTGGACTCTCTATGCACTAAGTGTTTACCAGTGACAAGTGATTAATAGTGGTAGAGATAAGCGGCCTGAGCCACGAGCTGGCCAGCAGGTGGACTCTCTATGCACTAAGTGATAAGTGATAAGTGATAAGTGATAAGTGATAAGTGATAAGTGTTAAATGATAAGTGATTAGAGATTTGGTAGCTTTTGCTACATTGTGCATGCTTGCTTCTCTTTTTAAACTGTTGCATCATGCTTAACTGCCATGTCATTACTTAATACTATAACTGCTAGGTTGCTAGATGCCTCACCTTCAGTTTCCTTGCCCAAGTCTTTTAGACTTGCTGACATGTGCCCCTTTACTCTTTTGGGTGACACATGTTAGATCCTGAGCCTGAGTACCTTGTTGAGGACGAGGTGTTTGTTGACGCCGAGCCCGAGCTTGTGTTCGACGGGGAGTACGTGGACACTGGGGACCAGTCCTAGTGTCTCCGTTGCGTTTTATTTTGTTAGGCAGTTGTTTGTTATTGGTGCGTGGCACCCATACTTTGTTATGTCGTTGCTTTTGTTGGCCTTGTTCTGGGCCTTTAGACTCTTTTCTTTTAGCCTGGTGGCTTTTCTGGATGTTGAACTTATTTGTGATGCTGGACAATATTTGTGAGATGTGAATTTTATCTCAGTCTCTCCTTGTGTTATTATTGCTATTCTGTTGTGGTTACAGGGACCTGTTTATGTATTGTGGACGCTTATCGGGTTTGGGGCTTCACAGCTCCACTCTCGTGCGGACCTTTTCACGTCTCGCCTCCATTTTAGGGAAGCGGGTCGTGACACATTCTCATGTCCATTAACATCGACCGACTTCGGTAGCACTAAGCTCACAACGATAACTCCCAACATCTTGTCCTGCCGCTCCCGTGCGCTAGGATTCGATGTCTATGCTAAGGGCGTGAGCTGTGGCTAGGGAGTCAACCGCCAAGTTTATCCCCCCTTGGCCCTACGGTCAAAGGCGGTCTTTTTCCTGCCGATGACAATGAAACACCCCACGTAACCTCTAAATTCCAAATCCATATCGATTTCTAGTCCTATGGACGCATTAGGGAGAACCCACAAAGGGGTTTCCACCAAAATCCCAGATTAGGGAACTGCTCACAAATCATGGCTAAAAAGCGATCTAAACAAAAATCAACCGTAAAAATCATGATCAGACGATTGCAATGAAGTAGTAGCAATGCTATTAAGACTATATTAAAGTTTCACAAAGATCAGAAGACTTACAAAAACAGTAAAATTCCAGCCGTCGCCGTACAAGCAAAAAGACAGAAAAATAACAGCCCTCTTTTCTGAAAACCTAGGGCAACTATATATAGAAAACGACGTCACCCGATCGGTTGAAGTATCAACCGATCGGGTGACCTGCTTGATGCTTCAGCTGCGGGCTTCAGAAACTTCACACGCTCGCTTGATCCGATCGGTTGGCGCAAGCGGGTCGTCGTTTGAAGAGATGCGGTCATCAGGTGAACCGATCGGTTGAGAATTCTACCGATCGGTTGGAAAAACGCCCCAAAAGACAGAGACTTCAGATGATTTGGCACGGTCAGCGAGCCGTCGGGTGAGCTCTCTAGGTCGTCGTTTGGGAGAATCAGCTACAGATGAACCGATCGGGTGAGGTATCACCCAATCGGTTGGAATTCAGCTCCAAATTCCCGAGAACTCTGTTGTGTTCAACCGGTTGTCGAACCGGTCGGTTGGGCTGCACTTCGCTTCAGCTTGCGTCCGGGTCGGATACGCGTGCATCACCCGATCAGTTGGCTGTGCCCAACCGATCGGGTGGGGGCTAAAAATGGCAATCTTCGTCATTTGGCCCCCTGAATCGTGCGTGACTCCTCCCGTTGCTCTGGGGACTCATGATATCTTTGTTATATTTCCCCTATGCTGGTAATCTCTTGCAAACACACAAAAACACGGAGAAGTGTAAGAAAACTAGAAAACACGAGAAAATAGATACGGGACGGCGGAAAATAACGAAAAAACACAAAGAAGACGTGCGTGAATATATAAAATATACACACGTGTCACCTGCTGGGGGAGTTGCCCGGCCTTATGGCCAATCGGGTCGGTCGGCCAGTTGGGAGAGCTACACCCAAGCTTACAGTCGATCGATGGACCGGCCTGCTGGGGGAGTTGTCCCCAGCCTCATAGTCGGTCGGGTCGGTCAGCCATCTGGGGGGGCTACCTCCAGGCTTATGGTAGATCGATGGGCCGGCCTGCTGGGGGAGTTGCCCCAGCCTTATGGTCGGTCGGGTCGGTCAGCCAGCCAGGAGAGTTGCCCCCAGCCTTATGGTAGAGCGACGAATCGGCCTGCTGGGGGAGTTGCCCCCAGCCTTATGGGCGATCGTTGTGATCAGCCTGCTGGGGGAGTTGCCCCAGCCTTATGGTCAATCGAAGAGATCGGCCCGCTGGGGGACTTACCCCCAGCCTTATAGGAGATCGTTGTGATCGGCCCACTGGAGGAGTTGTTCCCAGCCTTATGGTCGATCGGAGCGACCAGCCTGTTGGGGGAGTTGCCCCAGCCTTATAGGCGGTCGTTGTGATTGGCCCGCTGGAGGAGTTTCCCCCAGCATTACGGTCGATCGGAGCGACCAGCCTGCTGGGGGAGTTGCCCCAGCCTTATAGGCGATCGTTGTGATCGACCCGCTGGGGGAGTTGTCCCAGCCTTACGGCCGATCGGAGCGACCAGCTTGCTAGGGGAGTTGCCCCCTGCCTTACAGGCGATCGGTGTGGTCGGCCCGCTGGGGGAGTTGCCTTAGCCTTACGGGCGATCGTTGGGATCGGCCTGCTGGGGGAGCTGCCCCAGCCTTATGGTCGATCGGAGCGACCGGCCTGCTTAGGGAGTTGCCCCCAGCCTTACCGACGATTATTGGAATCGGCCTGCTAGGGGAGTTGCATATAGCCTTATGGTCGATCGGAGCGACCGGCCTGCTTGGGGAGTTTCCCCCAGCCTTACGGGTGATCGTTGTGGTCGGCCTATTGGGGGAGTTTCCCCCAGCTTTATGGTCAATCGAAGCGACCGGCCTGCTGGGGAGTTACTCCCAGATTTATAGGCGATCATTGTGATCGGCCCGCTGGGGGAGTTGCCCCAGCCTTACGGTCGATTGGAGCGACCAGCCTCCTGGGGGAGTTACCCCCAGCCTTACGGGTGATCATTGGGATCGACCTGCTGGGGGAGTTGCCTCTAGCCTTATGGGCAATCGTTGGGATCGGCCTGCTGGGGGAGTTGACCCAGCCTTATAGTCGACCATGAGGTCCGGTGTGGCGGGGCGGGAAGAGACACGATTGCTTTAGTGCGAACTTGCATTTCATTCTCTGAACCGGGAAAGGAAAAAAGCAGGGAAGATAGTGGCGATGTAGTCTCGCCGGGGGGAGCTGCGGCTGATTGTCCCGCCTCCTAACTCGATGATGCGCAGAGCGGTCTGGACGGCGTTCACCTTTTTTCCTTTGTACAACTGTTTGGACATCCCCCCTCTGAGGGTTTTCTTTGGGTCGTCAACAAAGTTCTTCAGGTGCCCGCGACTGATCAGCTTGTCTATATCTTTCTTCAGGTGCCAGCATTCGTGAGTGTCGTAGCCGTTGTCTTTGTGGTACCTGCAGTATTTTTCCTCATCCCTTCTGCCACTCTTCATCTTCGGTGCGGCTTGCCGATGTGACCCTCTTTCTGAGCCTGCGTTAGGACGGCGTCTTGAGTAGTGTTTAGCTTGGGGGTCGCGGTTCCTCCTTGCGCTGCTTTCCCCTTGCATTCTTCTCTTGCTTGTGGTCTTCCGGCTCGCGACGCTCGCTTTCCTCCCGTTTGGAGCCCCACTTGGCTCAAGTGGGAGACCTCCTTCCTCCGCTGCCAACACTTCTTCTGTCAGCATGTAACGCTCCGCTCGGCCTATTACCTCAGCAGGGTCCCTCGCGGTTCGTTGTGCAGCGACTTCTTTAGGCCCCTGTGTCAGAGCCATTTCTTCAGGTCCGTCTTCACGACCATCTTGGGGTAGCTCTCCACATTCAGCCACTCGGGGTTGAAGTGTCACGGTCGGTTTTCGATCGTACGGTTTTCGTGCACGTAGTCTTGTTTGTGCACGTGTTTATTTTAGACCTTGTTTGTATCCGAACCCTATAGTGTGATATGCCGTTGTGACCCTCTCGAAGAATATTAAATTGTGGAATTAATTTAGAACGTCATTTCACGGGTCGTTCTCCCACGATTTGACTTTGTTTGATGAGGCGTCACGCTTTTCATTTTGTCGTGAGACATTTTTATTTTTAGTTTCGTTTCTCGTCGTCGAAATTGTGATCCGTCTTCTTCGTTTTGTTTCTCTCGTCGGTACGGTCACCCCAGTATTTATTTCATAATTTTTGGGCCTCGTTTGACCTAATTTCTCTTTTTGCTCAACCTAATATCGGTTTAACCCTAAGTTCATTTGGTTCTTTATCCCCAAATAATTAGTTAATAATAATATATCTCCTAATGTTAACCTAGCCCACATTTTTAATCTCGGACCAACACATTTAGACCCACGCACATACCAAGCCTAACTTTCACACACAACACTTGTATTTGTGTTTTTCAAATCTTATAATAACCAATTTTGTAACTTAAAAACATTTCAAACCCCAACCACCCGAGACCTAACCCTAGAGGGAGCCTCCCACGTGCAGCCATATTCTCTAAAGTTTAGCCTAGGGCTAAACTCTTTTTCTCGCAGCCAAGCAAAACGATCCCTCTCCTCTATTTTTTTTATTCCATATGGTTCTTTTTCACAGCAGCCAAACATACAGCGCCGCCCCTCTTCTATTCTTTTTGCACACAGCATTAAAGCACCACGCTCTTCGTGTCTCCGACCCCCGACCCTTCGCCAGCGACCTGAGCCTTCATCTCCGCCGCCCTATCCACCTCCGACCCGACGCCGGCGTCCCCAAACGTCGCAGCCTCTACCAGCAGCACAGCAGCAGCCTTCAGCTGCTGCTCTTCGCAGCGCCGCATGGCGACACCGCCCGGTCAACAGACCTCCCAGCGATCTCCTCCGCCTCCCCACGACGTCCCTCCGCCGTTATCTCGCCGGAGCTACCTGTAACAGCGTCGTTAGCCGATGTTTTCGTAGCAGCTGTCGTCCTCGCATCATAGCGGTGTTTCTTCACTCCACGGCGACACACGGTAGCCTCCGACGGTTGTCAACCTTCCCTCGTGCTGCACGACGTCCCCTCTAGCCGTTGACGTCTCGCAACGCTCTCCCGGTTGCCATTAGGATCACCCTTCATACCGGTTAGTAGCCTTCACCGAGAACTCGTTATTATCAGCTGTTATAGTTTTGGAACTCTATAAATGATTATCGGGCTTAATAATATAGGTATGCACACTAGTAACAATAATATCAATGTTAACTTGATAATCTATAGGGTAATATCATTACAAATATTTTCTAGACCAGATAACCTGTTAGTATCTTTATTAATACGATAATGATCAGATATGGACTTAATAAATGATGTTAACACGCTAAAACTATAGGGCTGATAACTTGTTGACACAATTTCTGGTTAACGTGTTAGCTTAGGTTGCTAGTTCTTATTGTTGGATATTTTTGTAATAGCATGCAGTAGATAAGTATGTTGCTTATAACCAGGGTTTTATAAATAATATGTTAGTTGGTAATATATATACTTGTATAAGTTAGTGTTCCAATGTTAGTAGTAAGAATTTGTAAAAAGAAATCTGTAGTTATCAAGTATGGCCTACCGATTGAGATGTGTTAAAAATCTTGTAGAGATAAGTTGTATACAGTGTAACTTACGAGATAACTGTGCACATGTAGTGTGTTGGTATTATTTTCCATAATTGATGATTAAATCCGTGTCGCAGATATACTACGTTTCTTCGCGACCGTTATCTTTTCCGAGCCGACGCCGTTACCTTACACGATACCGGGATCCAACCCCTGACGTCGCTACCCGACGTCAGTGTAGCTCTCGCGTCGTGTGAAGGTATATTTCTAACTGTAGGAACCCCAACCATCGCATGTTAATTCAAGATTAAAAACGATTATCTTTAATGCTTTGTAACTCACTAATCCAACTCAATAATACGGGACTGTAGGCTGATTGTTGGACTAAGCGTGGGAGCTCTGGACGTTGTGAATCTGTGATTGGACTTTGAGAATTGTGTTACCAGCATGTATTTCAGGCAAGTGAAACTTGCCAACTCATGTTTAGGCCATGTTTTAGGCCATTCCTCGTTTTTAGTGTAAAAGAGACTAGGCGACGAAATGATAAATCGCCTAGACGCAACTTTAAGATCTAGCTTGACAACGAAGCTAGATCTGTCACCATGTCATGTCATTCATGCATTTTTTTCCTGTCACGTTTAATTTCCATATCTGTACGCTTTTTACTTTTGCACTGCCATGCCTGTCACGTTTAATTTCCTTATCTGTACGCACATTAATTGTACCCATGCCATGCCATGCATCCTGATGTCAAACCATGCTTGAATGTTGCATTCGTAGCACACGCTACTTGTACTTGCTTGTTGAGGCTAGGCACATGCGTTGCAGTCACAACCCTATGCCAAATACACTTTCTGGCTCGTGATCCAGAAGCGAGCTACATGTGTTGGTCAAAAGCCAATGCCCGACTTGTTGAGGCTAGGCACCTGCGTTGCAGGCACAACCCTATGCCAAATACACTTCATGGCCCGTGATCCAAAAGCGGGCTACATGTGTTGGTCAAAAGCCAATGCCCGATTACACGTTGAGGGGTAGGGTTAAGCGACCACTCAGCGTAGAAGTGTGCCTGTACAGCCACTTCAGCTGTAAGGCGTAAAATCTGAGCACGACATGTTTACTTGACTTGTACAATCCTTGTGAATGTTAGTAGCTTTGCTACCCTTGCCATGTTATACGTGTTGCCATGTCATACTTGTTGCACTTTCTTACTTATTGCATCCATGCTTTAAACTGTCATGTCATCGCATATTTTAGAACTGCTAGGTTGCTTTCCTTTCTTTTAGTTTCCTTGCACAAGTCTCTAGTAGACTTGCTGACATGTGCCCCTTTTCTCTTTTGGGTGTCACATGTTAGATTGTGAGCCAGAGTTGGTCGTCGAGGACGAACAGATTGCAGGTGTTGAGTTCGAGGACATTGGAGACCAGTCCTAGAGCTCCTTCTTGTTGTTGTTGTTTTCTGCTTAGTCGATGTTAGGCTGTCGGTGCGTAGCACTTCTCTTTTCATGTTGATGTTATGTATTATGTCAGCCATGCTTTAGGCCTCTTTTCGGACTCTTGTACCTTTCTTTACGACTTGCCTCTGAATGTTGGAATAATCTGGATGTTATTGGTGGAGTTTATTTCTGCTTTAAATTATTATTAGCTTTGTTTCGACTCGTGGTTACAAGGACCTGCCATTTGAAATTTTTATAGATGCTTATCAGACTGCAGCTTCACAGCTCCACGTTTGAGCAGACCTCCTCACGTCTCGTCTTCCATTTTAGGGAAACGAGACGTGACAGGTTTTGTTAGTGGCACATGCAGGTCCATTTTGCAACTGCGAAATATCGGGACAATGATAATAATAAAGACATTCAGTAATTATTCGAAACATTCAAGTCGTAAAATCTGAGTCTAATAAGGGCGTTTTTCCGTGTCCTAGGTGGCTGGGAGACGTGTTGCCCGAGCATCTATCTCAGCTTAATATGGAAATCCATTAGATCAGGACTATAGTAAGACTTATTAGATGTCTGTGCTTGCTAGTTAGAGGCCCTAATTGTTAGTTAGACTCCATGCTAGAAATTGATATAATCGTCTTAGGAGTTACCTTAGTGGTTCTTGCCTAACTCTGACCATATTATTCGTCTAGAATTTCTTTAGTCGTTCGCTAGGGTTCATCGATTTCGGGCCAAGCTGAACGCAGTTCATTACAGTCTAGTCCCTTAGGAAGTTTTAGCACTAAGTTCCTAATATTTAGTTGGTCGACCGTAAGAGTTTCCCGTAGATTTTCATGAGTCATATCCTAGGCGTGTTAATGTTTCGATCATGCGACCATTTTCCTTGCCCTCGATTCACGAGATCGCCTCCTGACGATCGTCGTTAATTTCTAATCTTTTCGTTACAAATCTTGAATTTTCTGAATGTATTTTCGATATTCCTCATTCGCTAAGTTTAACTCGTTCAATTACTTTTAATATATATACTTAGACTTCATACCCTTCCGCTGACTTAAATTCATTTTTTTTATTTTCGAAACTCTTGTCGAGATTTTTTATTACTATTTTATAATGTTTTTCCAGCCTATACTTTTCATACCTATTTAAATACCTTGTCCCTTTTCATATACTAATTTTATTCTAAACCGTATTTCTATTTTCTCTAACTCGATTTATAATTTTATTTTCTTATGTATGCCATTAAAACTTATTTTAATGACTCATCGTGCTTACCTTTAATATACTTTTCTAAGTTACATGGGACTTCAGCATTCAGCGCGTCGATTTTATACTCATCATTTTCCTACTTCAAATTTTTGTAAAATACTATCTCCTTTTAAATTTATCTTCAATTATAAAATAATTCATTCACCTCCATACTCATTATTCTGCGTCTAATTCTCATGTCGTGATTTAAACCTTCATGTTACCCTTCTACGTTTTATAGGGATATTGTTATATTTGTATTTTATAACTTGCATTTTTAGTTTATCCTTACTTCGTAATTTATAGCTTTCTTCCCTACTTGATTATTCTGAATTATATTTTGTTCCACCCAACCAAGCTTTTTCCTCTTATGTCGCCTCATCTAAACCGTTCATTCCGATCTTGTTTCATTTCAGTTTCGATTTCGGTTTCCTCACTATTGTTTAGTTATCATATTAGTGCTTGTTGTTGCCTACGTTAACCTTATTAACGTATGATGGGCCCATTAGTGTAGATTGTGATGTCGTTGTAGTGCATTTAATTACATGGTATCTATGAAGTTGTATGTGTGTTAGTATTTATAAGTATGTGTGTGGATAGCTATACCACTCTAGGGATGTCTATGTATATAAGAATCAGTGTTGGGACATCTACTGGGGGTGTATGTAGTTGGAGATATTTATTAATGGTTGAAATAATATGTTGGTAAAGCTATGTGTATATTAAGTGTAATGATACTAAGGTACTTATAGTTAAATGTGCATGCCTATTATTTGATCTATATGTTAGTACATGTGGGTGTGTGCTCGTACGTAGGTATGTGCTTACTATATGAATAGGTGTGATATACGTACGGTAATAGGGTTATAAATTTTGTTTGGTATTGCTTGCCCTTACTGGATGTTGTGTGTACGTATATACCTCGAGTTATACACGATTATTGTATGTCGTAACTAGGTATGGATAGGTATATGTAGCGGTATACTAATTATATGTATTTTGATATGATGTTATATGTTATCTATATGGGTGACTATACGATGAATGCATGTGTAGAGGGGTGTATCATGATTGTGTACGTGTACTGATAATGTAATATTATCATGGTTTGCAAAGTGATTGCATTATATGGTGTTATTTGATTAAACCTAAAGTTGTGATTGATATTATGATATGTATGTGTAGCACGTTGGTAGGTATATATATATATATATATATATATATATATATATATATATATATATATATATATATATATATATATATATATATATATATATATATATATATGAGGTTAATGGGCCAATGCTGACAGCGCTGGAAATTTTTCCAGCGCTGTCCGCATTTTGGACGAGATAAAAATATTTTTTTTGAAACTTTTTTTTTGCAGTAGTTAGATATACGTGTTAGGAAGCTCCCCACAAAATTTCAGGTCAATCCGACACCGTTTGAGCCTCCGTTCATCGATTTCAAAAACGTTACGCAAATCTGTCCACAGTTTTGCGTAACGTTTTTGAAATCGATGAACGGAGACTCAAACGGTGTCGGATCGAGATGAAATTTTTTGGGGAGCTTCCTAACACGTATATCTAACTACTGCAAAAAAATTTTCAAAAAAAAATACTTTTATCTCGCCCAAAATGCGGACAGCGCTGGAAAAATTTCCAGCGCTGTCAGCTCTTCTCCATTTTTCACTCTATATATATATACTAGTCATAACCCGTGCCCGCGGGCACGGTTCATTTAAGATTTCCACCGCAAAATCTGTATTCCCCAAAAAATTATTTCCACCGCCAAAATTGCATGGAACAACAAATTAGCGTAAAAATATTTAGCGGCACGGGTACCTTCGGTGCGAAACAACAAATGCGGGGCGGGTGACTTCGACACGGAACAACAAATTAGCATTAAAAATTGACACGGAACACCAAATTCGGCGTAGAACAAAAAATTTGTGTAAATGATTACGTTGGAGCCTTAAGCACGGGAAATTATTTTCATCTTGTTGCTTTATGCGTCGAAGAGACGGTGGGCCCCACGTTGAGGGAGAGATCATTCGATCTGCAACAGCATTCGATCTGCAGCATTAAGTGCAAGTTAAAGTTTTTTTTCAAATACATTAATTGCGTACACTCTGATACCCTAGAAAATTTTAAGTGAACCTTACTACCAGACGATATGATCAACAGTTATATAGGGACATACAAATTGTTTTGTTAACAAAGCTAATCAAAACATACAGGCTAAAGGTGATTTTAATCTGAGCATCTGGCGGTTCTAACAGTATGTTTCTAATTAGCTCCCATATAGATATTCCCAGTGGCTCAGCTTAGGTACTGCAGCTCCCATAACCTACGAATTAATCTGTAATGGGTATATATCTTCATTTAGTTTAAATTGCATGGTTTTAGAATTTAACCACTTAGGTTGAAGTTGGTCTGGTTCTTCTCTGGTTTGTCCAACCTATAAATATAGACCAAATACAATACATTAACACAGTAATTCCCAGTAGCACATTAACTTTGCATATGTACAATAATTCCCAGTGGCACATAAATTGCTATGGAACACATATTTATATATGTGGTTATGAGTACTGTGTATACTCAAAAAACACAAAATTCACAGTAGCATATAAATTCCCAGTATGCAAATATACAACAATTCATAGTAGCTCATAAATCCCCAATATGCATATGTACAACAATTCCCAATAGCACATAAACTTGTACATATTGAATATGATTCCCAGTATCACAAAAAACTCAAAAATAAGTTCATACATATGTAAAATAATTCCCAGCAGTTCATACACCTAATTCCTAGTATGCATATGTACAATAAACACTTTGCATACTCAAAAACATACTACTACTACAGAAGTTTCTTCTTCCTAGTAACATTGCCTCCTTATCGTTTGGCCAGCACATTCTTCCTCATAGCTGAAAGGTCTTCCTTGCAATAACTTTTGAACCAATCCCTTGCAATCTGTACAGTTAATTCATCAAAGTTAATTCAACGAATGATCAAATTGTGTTTAACTCAAATTTTGAGGATTGAAGCAGTACAAATTTTGAGTTTTATGAAGCAATTCAACTGATATTCACCTGATATTCAGTTCACTTGATATTCCGCAAGGTTTATGAACTACTAATTACCATGTTTAAGCAGGATACATAAATGATACATCATTATTGTTTGGATTGAAGCAGGATACATAAAAACTACTAATTAACTGAATTGTCAATGAAAAACTTGGAATAGAAAGCTAGCATTTTTTATAGGTAGGATTGAATCTTTAAAATATGTTAGAGAGCAAGCTAGCATTGAATATAAAAATGCCTATAAAATGCTATGATGCTATGATGGTAGTAGAGAGCTAGCTAGCATTTATATAGGCAAAATTGAAGATTAAAGGATTGAAGGCATTTTGGGATACATCAGTGAATTTTCAAAATTTTATAGGCAAAATTTTATAGGCAGGACTGATGAAGTTATAAACATTCTATCAAACCCCACCAACATTTACAGTGTAACACAAAAACATTCTCTCAAAAGAACAGATTATAAACAAAAGTGAATGTAATTACCAAGTTCTCTCAAAAAAGTGAATGTTCATTAGTTTATAAACAGTTTATAAACAAAAGTGAATGTAATCACAAAAACATTCTCTCAAAAGAACAGTTTATAAACAAAATGGAATGTAATTACCACGTTTTCAATACACTGTAAATGTTTGAGATTAACACAAAAACACATTAACATTCGATATAACAAACGTTAATCTTTACAGAAGTGTTTTGCAGGTTATGAAACATATATTTATGAAACACAAAAGTAGCAAAGTAACACAAACCTTTAGAGATTAACACCTACAGGTTATGAAACACAAATACACTCAACAAATGATCAACAAACACCTTATGTGCTCAACTGATATTGAACATGCCAAAAAACACACTGACCAACAAATAATTGTGGGTTGTGTTCTTGAGATTCTGTAAACACAAAACCACACTGACCAACAGGTTATGATATTCACCGTGTATTCTTGAGATTCTTATGGAAGGGATCATATATCCAACAAAAGGTCCCTTAAAGCAATGATACTATATGAAAATCAAAATCCAAATCTCAATATGTATTTCTAGAATTCATCCCATTTCACACACAAAAGAAGAAAGTGAATTCCGTTATGAACTGAATTCTAAAGGAACATCAACAAAAATGGAAATAATCTGGATAGATCACAATCCTTTTTGAGTGAACAAATCAAAGATCTCAACTTTTGAAAATAATAATACATGCAGAGTAAAAAAACAGAAGAATACCTACATTATACCTTTTATGGTTATGACCCTTGATGCCCCTTCCTATTAAAATACATTGTTGATCAACCAGTTGAAAGATTCTTATCATGCACCCAATTTTCTTCTGCAATTCTGGGTTATTACCAGTGAATGCATATACAAAATTTGCTGACATCCTCGAACTTCTGTCCCTAATAAGTTACTTAACGTTTCATATCAAATTCTAATTCCAAAGTAAACTTAACGTTTCATATCAAATTCTAATTCCAAAGTTAAATCACTAATATTAAAGTTTTCTTAGGTTAAATCAGTAAAATATCTCTTATAAAGTTCTGATATTTGTCCGAGGGTTTCTATAATAGTGATGCATGACCAAATTGTTCTTCCTTGAATAATATGATGCTTTTATCTTCTTGTTATCAGCACATATAATTATAATATGATATTATAACGATCATTAATATTTTAAGATAACGCAAATGAGGTGGTTCGCGGAGGCAAATGTCCATTGTGCCATGCGCCCATTGTAGAGGTGATCCGAGCTTACTCCATACTGTAAAAAGGATAAAAATATGTTAGGTAGGAAAGATAGGGGTTCATTTGCTCGAGGGCCTTCAAGTTTTGTTGGCAGGGATTTGCTCATTAGGCAATCCTGGCCACGCTGAAAATTGCCCAGTCCTGTTTTGTTGCATCCGGTGGCATGGAGGGTATGTTAACAATGTAGCAGTGAGTCCTGATGGTTCACTATGCGCCAGTGGAGGGAAAGACGGTGTAACACTGCTGTGGGATTTGGCAGGGGGGAAGAGGTTGTACTCATTGGATGCTGGTGCTATCATTCATGCCTTATGCTTCAATCTGAATAGGTATTGGCTTTGTGCTGCGACTCAGGAGAGTGTGAAGATATGGGATCTGGGGAGCAAGTCTATTGTTCAGGACTTGAAGCCCATGGAACCAGCATCTACCCAAAGTTGAAATATTAACATTTTCATTAACAATGGCACAATAACAATCTGGAAGGTATTTATAAGTTGCCAAAATTTGGACAATCTGCAGTAAGTGATACAAATCTGGATTTCCTAAAAGCATGTTAATGAAAGCATGTTACAAAAAAATACAAATCAGCAAAGAAAGCATGTTGAAAAGTTTTGAAATTTTTTTATGCATGTTCGATTTTAATTCATGTTCGGTTCTGAAACAAATCTGAAATTTTTGGGCTTGCATCTTATCAAAAATTCTGTTGGATGCATCAAAATGGTATTAATGTCTTGGGAGTCAACACCAAAATGGTATGTCTTGATGCATCAAAAATTCTTGATATTAATGTCTATCATGTCTTATCATATCAACTTATCAAAAATTTGGTCAAAAATTTGGGCTTGAATCGATGCAACTATGAATTTTTGCTAAGCATTTCTTGCAAATGGGTTAAAATGGTATCAAGACATGCATGATTCAACAACAAAATGCCGAAATCATATCAAGAATCAATACATGATAGAAAGGCATCAACAACAGAATTTTGCAAAAGAAAGAATCAAGACATACCATTTGGATGTATTAAAAAAGATTAGGACAGGACTCTAATTTTGCAAAATGAAGATTCAAGACATACCATTTTCACCAATTTGCAGGAAAATGCTTAACAAAAAATCATAGTTTTGATACAAATCTGAATTTTTTTGATATAGGTTGTTATTGTATCAAAAATTTCCTGCATGTTGAAAATATACATCATAGTTTGAAAGTAATACAAATCTTGATTTCATGAAAGCATGTTGAAAATATAACTCTGGAGTTCAAATTTGTTAACTTCAAATCTGTTAATTACATAATTGCAAATCGGTTAAAATATGAATGTGATACAAATCTGGATTTCAGAAAGGCATGTTAATGAAAGCATGTTGAAAATATACAAATATGGAAACAAAAGCATGCATGTTGAAATTTTTTGAAATTTTTTGATGCGGGTTCAGTTGTGAAACAAATGTGAAATTTTGCGTAATTCATATCAAAATTCTGTTAGTTGCATCAAAATATTATCAATGTCTTGAGAGTCAACATCAAAATGGTACGTCTTAATGCATCAAAAATTCTTGATAACAATGTCTATCATGTCGTAATCATATCAACATATCAAAAATTTGGGCTTGAATCGATGCAACAATGATTTGTTTTTGTTAATGATTGGTGAAAATGGTGAAAATGGTATAAAGACATGAGAGAATTTTGCAACAACAGAATGCATGTAAATTGGTGAAAATGGTATCAAGAATGCCCAAAGCATATAAAAAATGAAATCCAGATTTGTATCACTTTCAAACTATGATTTATATTTTGAAACACCAGAATTTTGCATGATATCACTTTAAATCTGGATTTCATGTCTAGACATGTAACAACGGAATTTTGCAATAGGATGTGTTTCACTTTAAAACTATGATTTATATTTTGCAACAACAGAATTTTGCAACAGAATTTTGATGATATTACTTTCAATCTAGATTTCATGTCTTGACATGCAACAACAGAATTTTGCAACATGATATCAAGAATGCCCAAATCATATCAAAAATGGTATCCGGATTCAACATCAAAATGCCCAAATCATATCAGGAATCAATACATGATAGAATGGCACCAACATCAGGATTTTGTAAAATGAAGAATCAAGATATACCAGATATACCATTTGGATGTATTAAAAAAGATTAGGCAAGGACTCTAATTTTGTAAAATGAAGAATCAAGACATACCATTTTTACCAATTTGCAAGAAAATGCTGAACAAAAAAATCATTTCTATTGGCAAATTAAAAAAATCACATATACATGTTATTATTTTTTTTTGAAATATGGTCACAGTTCATGGGAGGTTTTCGAAATGTATTTGCAATCCACAAACATTGATAATAACCAACGTAATCTTCACTCCTAGTGCCAATGAAAGGTACTCATCAAAAGATATAAAACCTCATATGAAAGGTCTCTAGTTTCATCAAGAAAGTGAAAATGCATGTAGACTAAAGTATAAGCAAATCACATATATCACATCTTACCAATATGTTCACCATGACACTCAACATAGCAACATGTCAAAAAAAATTATTTGACATTAAGCTTGCAGTATAGCAAAGGAGGGCACAAAGTACAACAACTTTTATACATGAATCTTAGAACACAGTGATTAGAAAAACAAATGATAAAATTGAGGCATTAGCTTTAACTTGGGCATTAACAAATGACAAATCACATGTATCCTCAAATAGCTTTAACTTGGGCTTTAACAAATCACATATCCTCAATTAGCTTTAACAAATGATAAATGACAAATGACAAATCACTTGGGCATTAGCTTTAACTTGGACATTAACAAAATTGAGGCTTTAGCTTTAGCTTTAACAAATGACAAATCACATGTATTGGGCATTAGCTTTAACTGTATCATCTCAATCACTTCCCTTCTCCATATTTAACTGATGTCCAAAAAATCCAAAGATGACACAAAAATCACAAAAAACTCTAAAGACACATTTCTACAACATGGGTAAATTAAAAAGTCGCTGTAGAACATCAATTGCAGATGACTCAACAAAAAAACTGAAGTATTAGCACATCAAATAGCAGGACAATAAAGAATGATACATGGTATAGGACAAAGATACCTAAAGATATATCTGAACCCAGGTCTCATATGTTTCAGTGTTGATTACGGGAGTAAGACCTGTATTAATATTTTTCAGACTTAAATTAAACATGTATACCTCGTTTGATACTGAAACTACAATATTTTAAACAATTCAAGAAGAGAGATGGCAGTTATTGGTCATCCATCATATATTATTCACTCAATTTCAGACCTACATTGGTCATCCATCATCAAACTTATTTTATATCATGTTAACTCAATTTCAGATTAGCCAAAACCTAACGAACATCATATATTATTCAAGCCAGTGTTGTTTATAGTGAAAGCATCTTAAAAACTTATTTTTTTATGAACACTAATAAATAGTCTAAAGTTTATACAAAATGTCTATTAAATGATGGGAATCAAGAATGAATCAAAAATTTCTATATATGGATCTCATCTTAAATGAGAATCAAATTTTTAGACATCAATTTCAACAATTTCTATAGTTTTGAATCCAAGTATAACTCATAATGAGAAAAAAATGGAAACTCAGAAAGTGATAGTTCTCTACAAATAGATCAAGCATTATGTAATATAGAGGATTACCAGTATACATCATATTAAGCATGCAATCACAGTTTAAAAGGTAGAACAAAAAACAGCTAACCTCATATGAAGATGAGTTGTTGCTGTTACTGAAGGTCCGATCTTCTACTAAATCCTTCTAGTTCAAGTAAGCAGCGATTCTGGGTTTTGGAAGACAACTGCAAATCCATAAGATGCGATGAAAAAGAGTTGCGACATGCTCAACAAATAACAAAAAGGACCAAAAGGGCTACCTTGATAGAGAGGACGAAGAGAACATTCAGATGACATGAAGGTCAAGTAGCCAAAATTACATAATAGAACTCAATGGATTCTTGCAGGCAAAATTGAAGAGAACTCAATCAACTAATAACGTAAACTAAAATTGTTACATGAAGGTCAATTGATAACATCAGTATTATCCGATCAACCAACATCCGAATTATCCCAAAATTACTTAATACAACAAACCTAAACCAACAATGTAAACTAACAATCATGACAAACAAAAAATACATAATACAATTATGGTAGAAGCATTCAACAACGGGATTTTTTAGACATGTAAACCAAGTGGATTCTAACTTCATAGAGTTTCAAAATATACACAGCCCAAAGCTTCGTATCAAGAATACTACTTGCAAATCCAAAACCTAAAACGTCATAAAATTGAAAGAGAACTATTTCAGGACTTAAGACAACATTTTTTTACATCGACTTATAATATCACACAACCTAAACTATATGCTAAAAGAAAAAACCCTTAACTATGAACAAATATACACAAAAATACATTCTGGATTGAACAACCATGCAGTCCAATTTCAAAAACACCATCTCTCACACCGGCATTTAAAACCAACAAAATTTACATATGACGCTAGGGCCGTGTGTCCTGAAAATTAAAAATAAAATCATAGATTAGAATAGGAAAATTAGAAACGAAGATATATCTAATTACTTTGTATAACTCACTATTATTACCTTCATCATGTTTAAGCAGAAAACCTTTTACTCATCACATTATAAAAAGATGACGTGTCAAGCTCAATCCAAAGTGGAGAGTTAATAGGATGAGCAATAACCTAGATAAATTAAGAACATAAATTTCTAAGAAAAATGAATATATATTTGATAATATGGAAAATTTTAAATTTATACATTTATTTACCTTTTTTCGTTGGAGTGGTGGATGTCGTGCTTTCTGGAACCAAGCAAGCTCGGTAAGAACCATCTTCCACTTCTATAACAAAAAAGGTATTTGGATGGTCAATGAACAGGATATTTTGAAAAACAAAATCTAAGATTTTTATATTACCTCGGAAAAGGAGATTGCTTTGTCTTCAATGTGACTCGTCGCCGTTGCTTGTAAAGTTCTTTTAGCAATTTGCTGAAAATAATAATAATAATAATAAACAGTCACTAATTTTTAATTTCAAAATGGGAATGTTTGTAACGGTATGCATACCTTATCAAAACAAAATCCGATATAACCCCGTAGCCTGACATTTATGTGATTGTTTTGAAGTAACAGAACCAGTGAGAAGAAAAATGTTAATGCAAACACAGTATATTAAAAATATAATGTAGAATTATGATAAGAAACTTACATTTTTTGCCAAATCTACATCATCATCTATCTATATAAAAATACAAACCAATATTTTATCAAACAATGCATACCGAAAACTATTAAGTCATGCAATGAAATGTAGTAAAGGAAAAAATTTCTTACCCTGCCATATATGGTAATGTGGGTCCACATTTTAAAGCTTGGTAACGTATGATAATGCTATACCTGCATGTTAGACAACAATCGATAATAATTTTTTAAAAGATCATTTAAACAAATAATATAAATAAAACAATGTAAAGAAAGAAAGTTAAAAAACTTACATGCAATTTTTATCATTCATTGGAAATCATAGCAGAACTTCTGGGTAAACGATGTTTACTGTGTTATTTATGTTGGGCTGAAGAAGGACACATACACGATCAAAAGATGTGCACCTTGAAAGTGCAACATAAAGATGTCCATGACTGAAAACTGGGGTCCGCAAATCAACTCCAACGTATTTTACAGATTGTCCTTGGGCTTTATTAATCGTCATAGCATATGTCACACGGACAGGAAACTGCCTTCTTGTCATATGAAAAGGTAATTCTGTAGCCGATGGTGACAAAGATATTCTTGGAATAAACACAAAACAACCGGCTTTATCCCCATTTAAAATTTGAGCTTCAATGACACGTGATGCACATCTGACAACCATCAATCGAGTGCCATTGCAGAGCCCGTCTTTTGGTGCAATATTTCGTAATAAAATAATAGGACAACCAACCTTAAGCTCAAGTGTAAATTGTGGCAACCCAGGAGGATCCAAAGAGTTTATGTACTCAGTTGGATATCTACTCATAATGGTTGGATCGGTTTCATCATTTTCAGAAAAACTGTCTGCAGCTTGATACGTAATCTTCTGTCCCGGAAAAATGTTTAATGCAGCAGCATTTATAAAAGTAACATCATCATTCCGTGCAGAAAGAATTATTCGTTCAGTAAGGTATGCCGAAGTCACGGCACCCTCAATATCAAGCTGCGGATAAATTCGAAGTATTAACTCGTTTAAATCCTTGCACCTGAATATGTTAGAAGGAAGTTCTACCACTTCTGTAGGATTTGTCCCAACCTAATACATATAGATATAATTTTAGTGAAGGAATGGCTAAGATAAAAATAGTAAGTAAAATTAAATTAGGCATGAAATAAAATACCTCCAAAATGAATTTTGCAAAATTTGCATTCTCAACCGATGAGTTATTTAACCGCATATTTTGATCCAAGATCAAAACTTGTACAGAGCACCATAATACAGATCGTCTCAATGAGGCACCAACAATTTCTTCTCGAACCCCCTTTGGTATGACGGGCAAGATTTGTCGGAAATCCCCACCAAGAACAACAGTAATACCACCAAATGCTCTGGGGTTATCACAAATATCTTGTAACGATCGATCCACTGCCTCAACACAGTGCCGATGTTGCATAGGTACTTCATCCCATATTATAAGTTTTGCTTGTCGGAATAATTGAGCTTGCATGGATTGCTTGCTAAAATTACAAATTGAAGTATCATGCACATCTAACGGGATACGAAATGTGGAATGTGCAGTCCGACCTCCGCTAAGTAGCAATGATGCAATACCGGAAGACGCGACGGTGATAACTATATGTCCAAGACTACGCAACATTGTTGCAAGTGCATTGTACAAAAAAGTCTTTCCAGTTCCAGCACCCCCGCTCAAGAAGAATGTAGTACCTTTATTTTCAAATACAGATGAAGTAATTGCCGAGTAAGCATGGCGTTGTGCATCATTGAGGCAATCAATGTCTTTTTGAGCATCCAATTGTTTCGCCTTATTTATAAGTTCCTGATGTTCATGCAACAATCTATTGCCAACAATTTCATTCCAATCTCCAGCAGGAAGTGGCATTGGTGGAAAGTCGGATAGACACTTACCATACTCCTGAAGCAATTCATTGATAAGGAATAATCCATAATCTTCAAGTTGGCCTTGAGTTGGGGTAGAAATTGCAAATAAAGTTTGCAATTTCTGTGGAAGATCATCGCAAATGTGCATTGAAAATTCATTCCATAATGCAAGGGGGTCGATCGGCAAACATTCGATAAGAATAATACAAAACAGTCTTCGTAATTGATATCCTGTTTTCATAATTGAAGCCTCGGAAAGACATTGTCTCCACTCGGAATCATCTTCAAGAAGACCTCTTGCAATACATGTTGCTTTGAATGTAGGGTACTCGATAGAATTGAATGTGCGTAAATTTTCCCACGATGTGGGCCCTTTAACAACTGTTAGTAGCAACCGTAGATAAAATCTCTCACCAGAATTAGGGGAGGCAAAATACATTCGGCCAATTGCATATCCAGATTGTCTTGGAGTCCAGACCTTTGTTGACGAATGCCACACAAACTTTTGAGGAAATTCTTGATATGTGAGATCATGTGCAGACTCATGTAAGGCGCAACATGTAAAAAATTCAGTCAAAGTTGTCTTATCATTTTCAGCCCTAGACCTTATTGCATCTACATCTTCATCTGGATCAAAAATAACACGGTGTTGCCCTGGTAAATGAAGTATCAATCTTTGAACTGACGGAATCTCTTGATGCAAAGGATGCTCGAATATTCGCCAAGCTGCCTCAGGTGGTCCAATATATCTTGCATCAAGGTATTGTTGGATCTCATTTACTGCGCCCAATACCATTGTGGTCCGATCATGACCTTTATAAATATACTTATGAATGTACTTCACACATCGTACCCCAGCACAAACTTCGACATTAATGTGGCAGTTAAAGCGCCTTGAGAGATACCTGTTGTGCGGCACAACATCGCGGTTATCAACCTGATGCCCCCTTACAGTATATAGATGCCCATTACTACGACGACGGTACATAAGATATCCATCACGATCCAAGGTTGTTGCATCTGCATAATTTCGAGGGTATTTCTTAGTACACTTACCATTTTCCATGCATGAAGCATTTGGATTTCGAGCACCACATGGTCCATGTACCATACATTTTGACACAGTATCGAATAATGCAGGATCTTGAGCAGGATCAGGAAATTCAGCACATACAATTCTATCCACTTGATCACATGTATGAATCTTATCGGGTCCACGAAGAAAGAAAAGAGCATGCATATGTGGAAGACCCCGTTTCTGAAATTCAATTGTAAATACATGTGCTACTTTCTTTCCAAATACATTATTGCCATCAATCTCCTTCATCAAAGCCTTTCTTTTTAACTCAAATACACGTGCAACTAAATCTGGACGGTCGGTAGCCTTTTGATTGGGCAGTAGAGCCGAAGTAATTTCTGGCCACTTTGGATTTGCGGTCATTGTAAGAAAAATATCCGGGTGCTGGTTATAACGTGTGATAGCCATCGAGTCTTGAAATATTTCAAACATGTGACGTGCACTGCCAGTGAAAGATGAAGGAAGTATCATGCGCTGTCCAATTTGGTCGCATCTGGCATATGCATCGATATCTGCAAGACCCTGATAGAGCTCTGAGCGGAGTTTTCGTTGATTAAGTTTGATGAATGTCAAACGATGTTGCTCAATTGCTGCCCAAGCATCAACTATGAACTCCTGGAATAACTTTCCCGCTCTCAAAATTGAAGAATACTCGTTCTGTCTTTCAAACAGACGGTAGCTATAAAACTCACACATGGTCAGGCGTCTACTTGATGCTATGTTTTGAACTGGATCCCACTGCTTCAACTCAGGTTCCCATCCAAGCTGACCATCAGGAAATAATAAGACGTAGTGTAATGGTAAGTATGCAGGATGAGTCTCATTGATTTGCATTAATTGATGATTTCCTCGAAGATGTAAAACTATATCTCGCATCCCGGAAGGTCGATAGCCATCGCCAGGTAAAATAACCGCAATCTCATCTACGGTTGGGAGGTTATAACGGCGACGATCCTTGTTTGAATTGTAATGCAGATATACAGGAAGATCATGACCACCTAAAAATGCTTGAGATAAAACAGAATACACCTGACAATATAGTTTGATGAATGGATTTATGCCCGATAGACAATTTTGAATAATTTGTAAGACATCCTTGCTCAAATGTGGATTTCTATTACTTCGTAACTCCATAGCAGAATCCGGATCATATATGTAAAGTTGACAATAACTGGCTGTTTGATCCGGTTGGGGCAGAAGTGATCCTGTTCGATGGCGTAATTCTCCATGAATTGTAAATATGTTCGGGCCTCTGCCAGCAATCAATCTTTGATCCATTGTCACACCAAGGCTGGTAAATGCATTAGCTGCATTATACTCCCGAGTATACTTTCGAAATGATTTTGATGCTTCACTGTCACCATCATATAATTCTCTAAGTGCTGGTGGGGGTTCATTAAGTTTCGGCAATCTTACTTTTCCTTGTAAACAACATGTGCCAAAAAGACGTGTTGTCAAAGTTGACCTCGACAACCGTTCATCCAACCAGTGTAAGGCTGAACAATGAGGGCATGGAATGTTCATTAATCCAAGATGGTGCCGACCAAAATCAACCTGAGTTGGTGGACCAGAGCCCTGATGAGTTGACCTACAAACTAACATCGAAGCTATGCCATCATCTTCATGTTCAGCTTGAAAAGTTGCGACTGGAGGTATTATGTGAGGTGTATTAAGTGATCCTGTAGCTAAACACCTATCCAATATAAAACCAACATTAAATAAATTTACATTACATTAAAGTAGATAGATTCCATAGATAATAACCTGGAAGATGGTTCAGCATCTTGGGCTGAGACCTCATCTTCATGTTCAATAGTAGAAGTTGGTAATGCATGTGTGCTTTGAGGTATATCAAGTACACTGTTAGGAGTCATATATCGAGATATGTTTCCTTGTTTTTGTTCTCGATCTCTCCTTTTGTGTTGAGCTAAAGACCTATCAAAAATAAACCCAAAACTAAATACAAATACAATACATGAGTAGAATTGATTTTATGTACAGTCAGGTGGATAATAACCTGACAGATGGTCCAGGTACTTGTCCAGAAATCATATCGTTATGCAAGGCTGAGACAGCATCTTCTTGTTCAAACGGGGAAGTTGTCATCGCTGGTGTTAAATGAGGCATATCAAGGACACTGTCAGAAGTCAAAGCGTGAGATATGTTTCGGTGTTCTTGTTCACGCTCTCGATCTCGCCTTCTGCGTTGAGCTAAAGACCTATCCAAATTACACCCAAACTAATTACAGTTAAAATACATGATAGTAGTAAAGATTTTATGTTTAATCAGGTGATAATAACCTGACAGATGGTCCAGGTACTTGTCCGGAATTCATAACGTTACGTGAGGCTGCGACAGCATCTTCTTGTTCAACCGGGGAAATTGTCATTGCTGGTGGTATATGAGGCATATCAAAGACACTATTAGATGTCAAAGCGTGAGATATGTTTCGGTGTTCTTGTTCACGCTCTCGAGCTCGCCTTCTGCGTTGAGCTAAAGACCTATCCAAATAACACCCAAACTAATTACAATTAAAATACATGATAGTAGTATAGATTTATGTTTAGTCAGGTGATAATAACCTAACAGATGGTCCAGGTACTTGTCCAGAATTCATAGTGTTCCGTGAGGCTGAGACAGCATCTTCTTGTTCAACCGGGGAAGTTGTGAGTGCTGGTGTTATATGAGGCATATCAAGGACGCTGTCAGACGTCAGAGCGTGAGATATGTTTCGGTGTTCTTGTTCACGCTCTCGATCTCGCCTTCTGCGTTGAGCTAAAGACCTATCCAAATTACACCCAAACTAATTACAATTAAAATACAGTAGAGTATATTTGATTTTTGGCACATTCAAATGGAAATAACCTGGCAGATGGTTCTGCGTCGTGTTCAAAAATTGTGTCATTATGATTCCTTTTATGTTGCCATTGTCGCAAGGGTGAAATGCGATGAACACTTGGTAGTGAAGAACTAATCGTAGGCTCAGTGAGAGAGCTATGTTGTTCTTGTCCTTTCCGTGAGGCTGATACGTCACTATCAACAGATGCCTAAATTGAGTGCATAGCATAACCTTGATTAATGATGATCAATCAAGCATGAATATAGTAGTTTATACTAACAAATTCCATACCGTTCGCATGTTGGTGTGAAGCAAATGGGAATGCGAAAATCCGTAGGCTGGTCAAAGAATGCCAACGTATAACTGAATCATTTAAACTTAGTGTTAACATAATTTTATCACAGATGAATATTTATTCTGAGCGAATGAGTGAATTTGACATATTCAAATGAGTTTGAAGGTTGACATATTCAAATTTTATCACAGTTTATAAAATTTGAAGTGAATATGACATATTCATTTGAAGTTTATCACTCATGTGAATAAATTTGACAAATTTAAATTCCTTATGTCAAACTGTGACGTATTCATTTGCTCAGTTTCTCGGCATCAGGACCCTAATCCAAATAGCAAAATATGCAAATGACAGGACGTGTTGATACAATTAGTGTGGATATCAAATTCATTTCAATGTTCACATATTCAAAAATTTGAGCATATCCTATATCTCATTTCAAAATTGAGTGCATATTCAAAATTTCCTATGGTGATCTGTACTTGATGAACATTTTGGAACATTATGATACATGTTCTGAATTCATCAAATTCATCATTGATGGCTATTTGAACTAATATCATTTTGAATATGCATTGATGGCTATATGAATTAAGTGCATATACATGAAATTGAGTGCATATTTCAATTCACTCAATTGAGTGCATATACATGAAATTCAAAATGATTTCAATTGAGTTATATTTCAATTCAAAATAATTTGAGTGCATTTTGAATTGAGTTATATTTCAATTGAGTGCATTTTGAATTTCATCAAATTTGATGGCTATTTCATTTTGATGGCTGTTTCAATTGAGTGCATATTTGATGAATTGAAACAGCCATCAAATTCATCATTGAGTGCATATTTGAATTGAGTGCATATTTGATGGCTATTTCATTTTGATGGCTATTTGATGAATTGAAACAGCCATCAAATTCATCATTGAGTGCATATTTGAATTGAGTGCATTGATGGCTATATGCATTGATGGCTGTTTCAATTCATCAAATAGCCATCAATCAATTGAGTGCATATTTCAATTCAAAATGATTTCAATTCACTCAATTGAGTGCATATACATGAAATTGAGTGCATATTCATGAATATGCATTGATGGCTGTTCAAATATCATTTTGAATATGCACTCAATTTGATGAATTTGATGAATTTGATGTATATCAATTTGATGAATTTGATGAACATTTTGGAACAGGACATAGGACCCATAATGATTTGATGAACATTTGGAACATTTGGAACAGGACTTAAAATTTTTTTGAGATAAATGAAGACAGAAATTTACAGATAGCCTCAAAAATGAGAATATCCTCAAATTTGATGAACTTGAGAATATTTCTTAACAATAACAAAAATGAGAATATTTCTGATTGAGTTCACATAACAAAAATGACTACAGATAGCCTATGAGAATATTTTTGTTATTGGTCATATTCTCATTCAAAATATTCTCAAAATATTCAAAATATCCTCATTCAAAATATTCTCAATAACAAAAATAACAAAAATATTCTCATTCAAAATATTCTCAAAGAAATAACACAGATAGCCTCATGACCAATAACAAAAATGAGAATATCCTCAAAAATCAGAAATAACAAAAATTTAAGTAAGGATATCTCAAAATATCATAATTCAGTTCATCATTCAAAATTTAACATTCATGATTTATAAGAAATCAAGAAAGAAATTTTTGAGATAAATGAAATATGTGTGTGAACTCAATGATTCAGTTCACATAACATTCATCAGTCAACAATAACACATATCATGGCAAAAGTGTTAAAAATGAGATATCCTCTGTCATGAGATACACATAAATGTGTTCCTTATCTCAAAATTTGGAACTTGAATGAGATATCCTTGCTTTATCTAATAACACATATCAAATTCATGCCAGGATATCTCAGTTCATGAATGAGTTCAAATTTGGAACTCAATTCAAAAGTTTGGAACATAAATGAGTGATATCCTTGCTTTATCTCATTCATCTACAGCAAAATCTGAATGCCAGGTATTCTTGCTTTATCAAATTCATGTGTGATATCCTTGCTTTATCAAATTCATGCCAAGTTTTGAATTGAGTTCAATCTAATAACACATATCAAACTTGCTTTATCTAATAACACATATCAAATTTGGAACATAAATGAGTTCATGCCAGGATATCTCAGTTCATCATTCAATTCACATATTTTTAACATTCATCATTCCAATTCATTTTTAACACTTTTGTTTCAGGATTTTTTTAACATATTTTCTGCGGCGGGGGTATGTGTTATTAGATTCATCATTCCAATCCAATTCATCATTCCATTCATCATTCAATCAAAATTCAGTTCATCATTCAAAATTTAACATTCATGATTTATAGGAAATTTACAGGATATCCTCATTCAAAATTTATGATGACCATTCATGAGGATATCCTGTAAAATTCATGATATTCTATCTCATGACCAATAACAGCGACAGAAATTTATGATGAACTGAATTTACAGAACACAAAATTTATGAAATTCATGATATCCTATCTCAAATTTACCGAATGAGGATATCCTGTTCTTCTTCACATTCATGAAATTCATATGAAATTGATATGGTCATGAATATTCATGATGATAGAATATTCAAATTTTTGATATTCTTCACATTCATGATGAACTGAAACAAAAGTGAAATTCATACCGAATGAGGATATCAAATTTGAATATTTAACATTTTTGAATATGTAAAGTTTGAATGTTACATACAATTTTACAGGATATGTAAAGTTTACATTCAATTCAAATTCAAATTTACAGGATATGTAACATTCAAACTCAACATGAATATGTAACATTCAAACTTTACATATCAAATTTAGATATCTAATTCAAATTTACAGGATATCAATTCAAATTTAAATTTTCAAATTTAGATATCAATTCAAATTTGTATGTTAAATATTCAAAGTGATATGTGTTATTAGACCTCATTTATGTTACAAATATGTTTTCGGTATGCTGGCATGACCTCATTTAGGATATCTCGGTATGTTACAAATATGTGAATGTTATGGGGATGTTACAACAGTGAATGTTACAAATATCCTGTGAATGTTATCATTCAATTCACATATCCTGTGAATGTTACAACAGTGTGAATTGAGATATCCTGTGAATGTTACCCAGGATATGTGTTGCCATCATTCAATCCACTCATTCAATTCATATCCTGTTAACACAAAAATAATTTGAATGATATGTGTTAAATTTAACTCAATTGAAATCATATCAGGATATATGTTAACATTCATACATTGAAATCATATTTGAATGAATTCATATCAGGATATGTGTTATCATTCAAATCATACCAGGATAATTGAAATCATATTTGAAATCATACCAGGAAATTTCAAAAATGTATGAATTGAAATCATTCATATTTGAAATCATACATTGAAATCATTCATATTCAAATCATTCATATTTGAAATCATACATTGAAATCATACCAGGAAATTTACAGTGTTATCATTCAATTCATCAGGATATGTGTTAAGTGTTCCTTATCTCAAAATTTAAAATGAGTTAAATCTCTCACCTGTTAAATAACATGACTATAGAATAGATATGACTGCTGGGACAAAATTCATAAGACATGAATTTGATAAGAGCTCAAATAACACATATCCTCTGTCATGACAAAATTTGCTTTAGATAAGAGCTCAAATATCCTCTTATCAATCATCCTCAGCATGTTCCAAATTTTGTAATATTTTGTAATTTGATATCCCAGTCATGACAAAATTCATAAGCAAATAACACATCAAACCTGTTGACTATCCCAGTTAACTGTTTAAATCACCAACTTGAACGTTTGAAGAGCACACCTAGACACCTTGCAAAAATCCGAAACAACCAAGTGAGGAAGATTGCTACAACATGGGCAAATGATAAAACTCAAGATGGCAACGTGAGGAAGATGATTACGGCTGTTGCGTGGAGGCTGATGATTATGGGGATGGATCCTTGAAGATGAGGGAGATGGCAACGTTGGATGGAAACGTGAGGAAGCTCGGTTTTCTTTGCGTGGAGGCTGATGATTATGGGGTTGGAAGCTTGAAGATGATGTTGAAGATAAGGGAGATGTTAACGTTGGATGGAAACGTGAGGATGTTGAAGATGAGGAAGATCACCTTCCCTCGTGAGGGAGATCAAATTAATTCCCTCCAAGAAACGTGAGGGAGATGGCTCTGATGTGATCAAATAATTTGATCACATCACCAATTTTCCCTCCATCTACTAAGTTTCCCTCCAATTTCAACCCATGCCAACGGGTGAAGGGTTCTTCAAAGTTCAATTTCATTTAATTTCATTCAAATTTCATTCAAATTTCATTCACTTAGTTCAATTTCATTCAAATTTCATTCAAATTCAAGACAAATTCATAAGAGCTCAAATTACATGCTGACTGGGACAAAGCAATATGACTGGACTGCTGACTGGGACAAAATTCAAATTATGCATGAAATATAGAATATATATATATATATATATATATATATATATATATATATATATATATATATATATATATATATATATATATGGGAAAAAGGGATCTAGGGTGCCTCCTTAGATTAAATCTAAGGAGGCGCCACCATTTCCCTCCATTTTCCACAATTTTTTTCCAAATTTGTTTTCATGGAATTGTTTTTTACATCATAGATGGTCAACATATAAAATTTCAAGGTATTCTAATACTTTTTGAGCCCTCATCTATCACCTACAACTTCAACGGTCTGAAAACGTGCTGAAAAACACATGAAGTTGCAAGGTGTAGATGAGGCCTCAAAAAGTCTTAGAATCTCTTGAAATTTGGTAAGATGATCATCCATGAGGTGAATAACAAACCCATGAAAAAAAATTCAAATAAAAATGTGGGAGATGTTGGGAAATGGGGGCGCCTCCTTAGAATGAATCTAAGGAGGCACCCTAGGATCCCTTTACCCTATATATATATATATATATATATATATATATATATATATATATATATATATATATATATATATATATATATATATATATATATATATATATATATATATATATATATATATATATATATATATATATATATTAGAGTGTTATGTTGGTGTAGGCATAAGTATCATGTTATGTGTATAGAGTATTCTGATATGGGTTTTGAGTCTCACTCAAGTTTGAGTGAGTATACTCTAAGTACATTGTTACATATGTCTGTGGTTTGTGTGTAGTACCATGAATATAGCGATGGATGATGTAAGTATGGTGATAGGATTGTTTGTGCCTGGTTGTGTTACGCACATGACTGTGGGTGGCTATACCAGTATGTAGTTATAGGTGTTGGTCTTGTAGTATAGTTATTTACTAAGGACTTGCCTGTGTGAATGTATATGTGCTAGCTAAACTAAATGTGTAGATGTGCTGAGTATATAGTGGTATGGAGAAATGTTATATTAGCGTGTGTGGGTGTGCGCCATGCACAGGTAAGTATGTGGTTAGTTATAAGTATTTGTAATTATGGTACGTGTGATGAGTCTTGAATATAGTTATGATACTGTATGTGATGTGAATATATGGTAAAGTGACTGCGTGCAATTTGAATGACTATTATTGTGAAATGCTAGTAATGGTGAATGTATATTAGATATAGTAAGCTTGATTTAATAATGGTATGGCGTGATTACATGTGTTGATGTGTTTAGTATTGGATGTATACTAGGAAATATTAGGGAGTAGTATACCCATGTTTGTTTTGTGTATAGGTAGTTATCTATACGTGAAGTACTACGATTGTATTTGCTGGTGTGAACTATTTACTTGTTTGGGAGTATGTGTACCTTGGTATGTAATAAGTGTTTAATAGTTATATAGGAATGTACGTGATTATATGAATGATTGAAGTACGTGTATGAATTTGACTGACTATGATAGGTGTAAGTTTAGAATGGGCGTAAATATATATGTGTTGGTAGTGTTACTGCTTGACAACCTAGTGCATATATAAGCACTTGTAGTGACTATATCTGGTTTGAATTATAATGTGGTATGATTGGGGTAGCTACTAAAGTGACTAGATATATTTATAATTAGAAAGTCCGAGGACGGACTTTATTCTAAGGTGGGTAGGATGTCACGGTCGGTTTTCGATCGTACGGTTTTCGTGAACGTAGTCTTATTCGTACACGTGTTTATTTTAGACCTTGTTTGTATCTGAACCCTATAGTGTGATATGCCGTTGTGACCCTCTCGAAGAATATTAAATTGTGGAATTAATTTGGAACGTCATTTCACGGGTCGTTCTCCCACGATTTGACTTTGTTTGATGAGGCGTCGCGCTTTTCATTTTGTCGTGAGACGTTTTTATTTTTAGTTTCGTTCCTTGTCGTCGAAATTGTGATCCGTCTTCTTCGTTTTGTTTCTCTCGTCGGTACGGTCACCCCAGTATTTATTTCATAATTTTTGGACCTCGTTTGACCTACTTTCTCTTTTTGCTCAACCTAATACCGGTTTAACCCTAAGTTCATTTGGTTCTTTATCCCCTAATAATTAGTTAATAATAATATATCTCCTATTGTTAACCTAGCCCACATTTTTAATCTCGGCCCAACACATTTAGACCCATGCACATACCAAGCCTAACTTTCACACACAACACTTGTATTTGTGTTTTTCAAATCTTATAATAACAAATTTTGTAACTTAAAAACATTTCAAACCCCAACCACCCGAGACCTAACCCTAGAGAGAGCCTCCCACATGCAGACATATTCTCTAAAGTTTAGCCTAGGGCTAAACTCTTTTTCTCATAGCCACGCAAAACGAGCCCTCTCCTCTATTTTTTTTATTCCATAGGGTTCTTTTTCGCAGCAGCTAAACATACAACGCCGCCCCTCTTCTATTCTTTTTGCACACAGCATCAAAGCGCCGCGCCCTTCGTGTCTCCGACCCTCGACCCTTCGTCGGCGACCTGAGCCTCCATCTCCGCCACCCTATCTACCTCCGACCCGACGCCGGCGTCCCCAAACGCCGCAGCCTCCGCCAGCAGCGCAGCAGCAGCCTTCAGTTGCTGCTCTTCGTAGCGCCGCACGGCGGCGCCGCCCGAACAGCAGACCTCCCCGCGATCTCCTCCGCCTCCCCACGACGTCCCTCCGCCGTTATCTCACCAGAGCTACTTGTAACAGCGCCGCTAGCCGCTGTTTTCGCAGCAGCTGTCGTCCTCGCATCGCAGCGGCGTTTCTTCGCTCCACGGTGACACACGGCAGCCTCCGACGGTTGTCAACCTTTCCTCGTGCTGCACGACGTCCCCTCTAGCCGTTGACGTCTCGCAACGCTCTCCTGGTTGCCGTTAGGATCACCCTTCATACCGGTTAGTAGCCTTCACCGAGAACTCGTTATTATCAGCTGTTATAGTTTTGGAACTCTATAAATGATTATCGGGCTTAATAATATGGGTATGCACGCTAGTAACAATAATATCAATGTTAACTTGATAATCTATAGGGTAATATCATTACAAATATTTTTCTAGACCAGATAACCTGTTAGTATCTTTATTAATACGATAATGATCAGATATGGACTTAATAAATGATGTTAACACGCTAAAACTATAGGGCTGATAACTTGTTGACACAATTTCTGGTTAACGTGTTAGCTTAGGTTGCTAGTTCTTATTGTTGGATATTTTTGTAATAGCATGCAGTAGATAAGTATGTTGCTTATAATCAGGGTTTTATAAATAATATGTTAGTTGGTAATATATATACTTGTAAAAGTTAGTGTTCCAATGTTAGCAGTAAGAATTTGTAAAAAGAAATCTGTAGTTATCAAGTATGGCCTACCGATTGAGATGTGTTAAAAATCTTGTAGAGATAAGTTGTATACATTGTAACTTACGAGATAACTGTGCACATGTAGTGTGTTGGTATTATTTTCCGTAATTGATGATTAAATCCGTGTCGTAGTTATACTACGTTTCTTCGCGACCCGTTATCTTTTCCGAGCCGACACCGTTACCTTACACGATACCGGGATCCAACCCCTGACGTCGCTACCCGACGTCAGTGTAGCTCTTGCGTCGTGTGAAGGTATATTTCTAACTGTAGGAACCCCAACCATCGCATGTTAATTCAAGATTAAAAACGATTATCTTTACTGCTTTGTAACTCACTAATCCAACTTAATAATACGGGACTATAGGCTGATTGTTGGACTGAGCGTGGGAGCTCTGGACGTTGTGAATCTGTGATTAGACTTTGAGAATTGTGTTACCAGCATGTATTTCAGGCAAGTGAAACTTGCCAACTCGTGTTTAGGCCATGTTTTAGGTCATTACCTGTTTTTAGTGTAAAAGAGACTAGGCGACGAAATGATAAATCGCCTAGATGCAACTTTAAGATCTAGCTTGACAACGAAGCTAGATCTGTCACCCTGTCATGTCATTCATGCATTTTTGCATGTCACGTTTAATTTCCATATCTGTACGCTTTTTATTTTTGCGCTGTCATGCCTGTCACGTTTAATTTCCTTATCTGTACGCACATTAATTGTACCCATGCCATGCCATGCATCTGATGTCAAACCATGCTTGAATGTTGCATTCGTAGCACACGCTACTTATACTTGCTTGTTGAGGCTAGGCACCTGCGTTGCAGTCACAACCCTACGCCAAATACACTTCTTGTCTCGTGATCCAGAAGCGGGCTACATGTGTTGGTCAAAAAGCCAATGCCCGACTTGTTGAGGCTAGGCACCTGCGTTGCAGGCACAACCCTATGCCAAATACACTTCATGGCTCGTGATCCAGAAGCGGGCTACATGTGTTGGTCAAAAGCCAATGCCCGATTACACGTGGAGGGGTAGGGTTAAGCGACCACGCAGTGTAGAAGTGTGCCCGTACAGCCACTTCAGCTGTAAGGCGTAAACTCTGAGCATGACATGTTTACTTGACTTGTACAATCCTTGTGAATGTTAGTAGCTTTGCTACCCTTGCCATGTTATACTTGTTGCCATGTTATACGTGTTGCCATGTCATACTTGTTGCACTTTCTTACTTGTTGCATCCATGCTTTAAACTGCCATGTCATCGCATATTTTAGAACTGCTAGGTTGCTTTTCTTTCTTTTAGTTTCCTTGCACAAGTCTCTAGTAGACTTGCTGACATGTGCCCCTTTTCTCTTTTGGGTGTCACATGTTAGATTGTGAGCCAGAGTTGGTCGTCGAGGACGAACAGGTTGCAGGTGTTGAGTTCGAGGACATTGGAGACCAGTCCTAGAGCTCCTTCTTGTTGTTGTTGTTTTCTGCTTAGTCGATGTTAGGCTGTCGGTGCGTAGCACTTCTCTTTTCATGTTGATGTTATGTATTATGTCGGCCATGCTTTAGGCCTCTTTTCGGACTCTTGTACCTTTCTTTACGACTTGCCTCTGAATGTTGGAATAATTTGGATGTTATTGGTGGAGTTTATTTCTTCTTTAAATTATTATTAGCTTTGTTTCAACTCGTGGTTGCAAGGAGCTGCCATTTGAAATTTTTATAGATGCTTATCAGACTGCAGCTTCACAGCTCCACGTTTGAGCGGACCTCCTCATGTCTCGTCTTCTATTTTTGGAAAACGGGGCGTGACATAAAGCGTCGCATGTAGCTCCTTAGGGATTCGCTCGACTTCTGTATCACATTGAACAGAAGCTCCGAGTACGGTTTTATTTGTCGGCCGGCCATAAATTGCTTGCAGAACTTCTGGGAGAGGTCTTGAAAGTTGTTGATGGAGCAGTTGGGGAGGCTATGGTACCAACTCCTAGCGGACTTCTGGTGAGTGGAGTAGAAGCCAAGGCAGAGCAGGGTGTCATCGACCCCCAGGAATGCCATAACCCATTCGTGGTTCATCACGTGATCTTCCGGGTCCCCCGTGCTGTCATATTTCTCTAAGGTCAGTACCTTGAACCTGGATGGTACCCGCACGTCAGTTTTGCTCCTCGCTAATGGGCAGCGATCGACCCTGGGGCCTCTGTGGCCTGCCAGTGCTTCGATGCGAGGGCCAGGCTGCGCCGGCAGGCTGAAGGGAATTCGAGGAGAATCCGCTCGACGCCTATCCCGACTGGGGATAGGCGTTGGTCGTCGAGCGCTTCTCCTCTCGCGGTGCTCTTTCGGGCCCCTATGCATCCTCTGGCATGGGCTTCTGCTCTGACCTTGCCGATCCTCGGCGGTTCGACGATTGGACGACCATCGGCGCACTGAGCATGGTCGCTGGGACGAGGCCGTGGTTAACTCGTCTCTGGTCCACTTGGGCCTTCCATCTGCCTCATCCTAGAGTGAGGTGGGGGTGAGGGACCTCACCGGGATAAATTTTGGCATGGTGAACCGTCGCTCTGGGTTGGCACCCTTGCCGCCGTGGTCAGTGACCACGGCCGAGTGCAGCAGATGGCGAAGCTCTGGTCGGTCGGGGGTGGCTGCTGAGCCCCCTTCTGGGAGGCGTGGGTTGCCTGCGAGTGTTGGATCATCGCAGCCAGTGTCCAGAAGTGGGCGTTTGTCTCTTGGACGAAGAGACGGAGTTGCTCCTGAGTCACCGAGCGGGAGTCGCCGGTGTCCTCGGTGATGCGGTTGTGCCCATTTTCGGGCGGGACGTAGTCGCCCTCCTCATGGATGGGGGGCATGCATCCTGTTCCATTGCATGCTGACTCCATTTCGGCGATGTGGTTGTTTGACGTGGGTGCTTATTCGGTTCCCACAGACGGTGCCAGATGTTACGGGGTGTTTTCTCACTGCTGATTTGTTGATTGGAGGACTGGAGGTCAACGCGCTCGTGGGGGTCACATGCGGCCTCCAGGAGCGGGATCCGGCTCGTTCGGCTTCGGCGAAGAGTGTGCGGGTCCGTGCATCGGCGTGCTGAAGGGAGTCCTCGACAAGGAGACGGCCTCCGTAGGGGTGTAGACGAACGGACTCGGGGGGCGAGCACGTTCGGCTATGGGCTAGCCGGGCACCGAAGGGAAGCCTCGGCGCGGCTGGATCTGCTTGACCTGAATGTTGGCCTATTTAGTTCACTAAATAGGTCATACGAGTTAATTTTGATGATGACAAACAAGTCATATATGACTAACGTTTTTCATTAAGTGATTCCAGGGAAAAAATGCGCAAAATAAATTTTATTTGCAAGAGGAAGATTATTTGAGGACAATGGTACAAATGTATATTCAAAATTAGGCTTGTATCGAAGAATCTGTATTTATACTCAAATCTCGATCTGTCCGTGTCCAAGCACCACTGGGGTCAGCAACAAATTTTTATGGGAATAAAAAAAATTGAACTGCGGCTTCTTCAGTTATATGCATGCAAGCTTCCGTTCAAACACAAAATTAGTTGTTGCGGCTTCTTCAATTAAACGCGCAAGCAACATCTCAGTCTTCAACTGCCGCATGATCCAAATAAATCATCCTCTGCCGAATTTTTTTGAGGGAGTAACACATATTTCGAATTGTTGGTTTCTTTTTGATCACATCTAATTATGAAGGCTTACGCACTCTTCAAAAAAAACAGAAGCCAAAACAAAAAAAACACGTGTGCAGTGTCATTCTTTTTATCTCTTCAATCACAAAAACAGTATCTCTTCAATCACAAAAGCAGGAAAAAAAACCAAAAAAGGGAGTGCCCTGTTGTTTTAATCCCAATCACAAACTCTTCTAGTGGAATTCTTCATGAAACAATATATTAAAAGGGGGGATACGCAAAAGATAATCAATTGCGTTCCTTCTTCTTTGTGAGGCGCCTCTGTCATTATCCCAAAGGCACGGAAATTTTTTTCCGGCACCTCCTGGCGAACGCAAACAATTTTTTTTTGGGATTCTTTGTTGCGCCTTCTTCTGTCAACCACAAATGCAAGTGCTCCTTTTTTGTTCATCAAATCTATAAGAGCTCCACCGGTTCTAAAGTCCAGATCTCATTCTTCAAAATTCGGATTGTGCAAGGGCAGATTTCAGATTCGCGCATCCGACTTTGTAAGCTCATATCTCCTGATTCAGACGTCGGATCGACGAGCCGTTTGCGCCCACGCGACCACATCTTCATACTCTTTGCAACGGTGATAAAATTCTTTGCTCAGTCCTCAGAATTATACACAGTTCGGACGTTTTTCTACAAATCAGCCACTGCAGAATTCAGATTCGCACAATCATCTTCCGAAAATTATATCTTCCAATCCAGACATCGGATCAGCGAACCGTTTGCACCCACGCGATCACGATCTCACAAACTTTATCAGTGATATCTCTCTGATTTTTCACAGTAGTATTAAAGCTATTTGAATCTATTTTAGTTGTGAGATTGTATTGTATATAGCTTTACTCTGAAGCTATCTCTGCGCTTTAACTCTTGAACTATATCTGTGTACGGTAAGATCACTACCCGTAAGTGTGATCAGTTTTATTGAGTGAAATCCTCATAAGTTTTGGGGTCAGAGTTTTGACGGGGAGCCACTCCGTTAAAAAATATCTGTGCCTGATTATCTCTGTGATTGTGATTGTTTTTAAAATTTGTATCACACCATATTCACCCTGCTCTAGGGTGTTTTTCAATTGGTATCAGAGCGGGATTCCTTTTAGACTCAAAGTCTAGTTGAATTTCGATCCTATGCACAAATTCCGCACACATTCTCATATGACACCCACAATCAAAGAGAAGGTCAGTCGTATCTCAGATCTCCTCTATTTGATGGTACGGACTATAGTTACTGGAAACAACGTATGTCCATACACATCAAAGGTATCGATATGGCATTATGGAAAATAATCAGTGAAGGATTTACTCTATTTGATAAACCCACTCCTGAGCAGCAAAAAGAAAATGATCGGTTACAAAATCTAAACTTTAAGGCCATGAGCATCTTGTATTGTGGTCTTAGTAAAACTGAATTTAACTGCATTTGTTCTTGTTCCACTGCTAAGAATATTTGGACGAGACTTGAAGTCACTCATGAGGGAACTAGTGAAGCTAAGAAAACTCGTATTAGAATGTTATTACAGAAATATGAAAATTTTGCTATGATGCCTAATGAGTCTATTGATACTATGTTTTCTCGTTTTGCAGATATCGTCAATCCATTGAAATCCTTAGGGAAGGACATCCCAGAGGAAGATCTGGTTGGAAAGATTTTATATTCTTTATCTGGCGATTGGATTCAAAAGAGGACGGCGATCGAAGAAGCACATGACTTGGTAGATATCAGTTCGAGAAGCTAATAGGAAAATTAATGGCTTATAAGGTTCAATTGAAGATGGCCAATGATAGCACACCAAAGATGGAAGAGAAATCTAAGAAGGAGGAAACAAAGGAAAAGAATTTAGCCTTTCAAGTCTCCAAAATGCTCAAGGAGAAGATGAATGAATCAGACGATGAAAGCATGGCTCTTGTTAGAAGGAAATTTGTGAAATTCATGAAAAACAATAAAAGAAGGACATGAAGCATTTGGAAAACCAAGAAAAACGAAGAAAATGATGGAGAAAGTTCTGCACCTCAGTGTTTCAGATGCAACAAGAGAGGGCACATGAAAGCAGAATGACCACTTCTGAAAGGAAAATGGAAAGGAAAAGACTGGTGATGGAGAAAAGAGGACATCAAAGCGAGGAATGGTGGCTACGTGGGGGAGAAAGTGACGCAGAGGAGCTCTCCTCAGATGATGACTGGGAATGACAACACTGGAACTTGCTTTATGGCTGGAAACGAAAAGGTAAAAATTAGCTCCCTTGTTCAAAGCTTTGACGATGAAATGAATATTAGCGATGATATGTTTTCTAGCATGGATGAAGCTTATGAATTTCTTGTAGAACTACTTCAAGAAATGGGTCCTAAATTCCTTAAACTAAAAAAAGTTCGTGATTCACTAAAAGAGGAACTGTGGAGCATGACAAGAGAGAGATGAGCTATTTGTTAAGTGGAAAGAACAAAAGGAAATAATATACAATTTTGATGAAACCCAATTAGAAACAAAAACCTTAGAGCTAGAAAATACTAATAAAAATGGTTACGTTAGAGCTTGACAACGTTAATTTAGCCAAAGAATTAAAGGAGAAAATTGGCATTCTTGGCTCTAAAGATTCTGAAATAAAATTGTTGAACCTAAAAGTGGCTAGCTATGAAGAAAAATTGGAAGAGCTTGAAAACGAAAAATCTAATTTAATATAAGGAAAACAAGTAGCCATCGATTTAGAAACCAGCGAAAAAGAAAAAAGATACGAGACTAAGATTAGTAAACTTGAAAATCAAAATCAAAATCTTAGCTTGACATTAAAGAAATTCACAAATAGCCAAGAAAGTTTTAATAAGATGATAAATGGGCTTAATGAACAATCTCGTAAACATGGTCTTAGCTTTCAAAAAAACAACCTAAGAAAAAAACTAGGAAGGTGGGCGTAATGGGGCCACGTCTCCTCAACGTCCCCCCACTTCCGCTCCGGCGATCTGCCACTTTGATGGCGCCTTCATGTGTTATGAAGGTGGGCGTAATGGGGCCCCTTAATAGTGATTAAGGGGGCGTCCTTTAAGGGGAGCGGTTAACTCCTGCTGACATAAGACAGTGGTGACGCCCGCTTCGGTCGAGGCCGGCCCGACTCCAAGTCTTCGTGGGGGTCTCGCCGCTTGGCCCATTCTTCTTCAAGGCCGCTGGCTTACGACGTGGGCTTGGGCCGTTCGGTCTTGGCCCATCCTGGATGGGCCGTATCAGAAGTCAAAAGCCAATTGATCAAAGGAGTCAATAAATTGAGGGAAGAGACTAATATACAAGTTTGTGTAGTTTGTCATAAGATTGTTTGGAATGCTTTGGAGAAAAAGACATCAGTTGCACCTTATTGCTACTTTATCAACATGAAGTTTCGAATGTATCCCTTAGGATCCTTCGACATGTCATAGATCTTTGTGACAGCTTAAGTTATGGTGATAGTTGCTCCTCCATAATTCTCTCATCAATGGGTTTTCTTAGCCAATGTTAACAACATGCATGACCTCTTCTTTCTATAAGACCCCCTTGCTGACATATGATGATATTGGGCAAGTCTGTTTACTATGTTCCAAATGGTGCCAACCTTGCCAAGTCAACTTCTTATATTCTTCATCCCCATTCTCGGGCGTCACCATTTCAACTTCTTTATACTTTTTTCATTATTACAAACATCTCCCTAGTCTTGTCTTCGTCAGGCATGCAATCTTAGAGAATAAGCATCCTATCTGTTTACGGGTGTTTTCTCACCACTGGATCGTTGACTGGGGATTGGACGGTCAACATGGTCAAGAGATCGGTTTGAAATCCCTTGGTCCCGCTAAGCATGTGTGTGCTCGATGAGGGTTGCTTGGGTCCTCACGCCAGCTCCAGAAACGGCTGGCTTGGGGGATCGAGGACGAGCAGGCTCTTCGTACGAGGTGCTTGGCCTCTGTCAGCGGGGTACGGAGGGGTAGCCTCGGCACCTAGATGAGCGCTCGGCCTCAGTCAATCAAGTGCGGAGGGGTAGCCTCGATGCCTTGATTGTCTCTTAGTGTCGGTTGATGGCGATGCTCGTCGGGGGTGAGCGGGCTCGATGCTGCGTGTGCCTTGCTTTAGTGAGTACCGCGATGAGGGGTAGCCTCATCACCTTGGGATATGCTCGACCTGGACAAATGAGAAAGCTCGTCATGGGGCCGGACCTTGGTTCCAGCCAAGTCCCCTCCGATGCCTAAGTCAGAACGGATCTGAAAGATACTCGGCGGGAACGGTACGGCTCGCATGGAGGCCGGTACGCGTATACTCGGACCGAGCTAGGGGAGGGAAGGCAATGTGGAAAATAAGGTCTTTTAGTAGAATACCTCCGTATAATGGTATCTGAGGTCAGGCCCCTTCCTTCGTCCCCCCTCGAGTCCATATATAGGGATTCTCCCACGATCGTCCCGTCTTTACGCCCCCTATTCCGCCCCCATGATACGCCTCCTCCCGGGCGCCTTTATGCGCCATGAAGGTGGGTTAATGTGGTCCCTTAATGGTCATTAAGGAGGAGTGTTTTGGGGAGCGGTTAACTCCTGCGGTCGTGGGCGTAGATGTGAATATGTATCATAGTTGTATGAATTTCTATTTTACATGTCGCAATGGAGTGTATGAATGTGTTCATGTATGTGTAGTGTGCAGTAGGAGTATATGTAATGATGTGTATATTGGATGAATGAATATATATATACACTTATACATATCTTTGTTTGTTTACTTGCTGATCTATCCTATAGTGTTGTCTATCCAGGTGTATCTCGGTGTGCCTTGAATAAATGTATTCTTGTTTGTATGCGTGTATATGTATATGTCTGTACCAGAGCATGTGTGTATGTATATACATATGTAGAGTGGGTATGAATGTGATGAGCATGAAATATAGGCGTACTAGTCATAACCCGTGCCCTCGGGCACGATTCATTTAAGATTTTCTCCCGTGAAATCTTTGTTCCCCAAAAAATTATTTCCACAGCCAAAATTGCATGGAACAACAACTTAGCGTAAAAATATTTAGCGGCATGGGCACCTTCAATGCTGAATAACAAATTTGGCGCATGCGCCTTCGACATGGAACAACAAATTTGGCGCGGGCGCTTTCGGCGCGTAACAACTAATTAACGTTAAAAAATTTAGCGGGGGCACGTATTCACGGGAAATTATTCTCATCTTGTTGACCCATGTGTCGAAGAGACGGTGGTCCCCGCATTGAAGGAGAGATCATTCGATCTACATCAACATTCGATCTGCTGCATTAAGTGCAAATAATGTTTTTTCCCAAATGCAGTAATTGTGTGCACTCTGCTATTCCCCAGAAACTTTCATTCCCCAAAAATTTTCATTTCCCTAGAAATGTTTTTCCCTTCAAAACTTTCCACAAAATCTCATTCCAACCATTCATTTCTCAAGATTAAATCTCACCCGTTCTTCTATCAACCCTTTGTCCTAGTCAGCTTGTCCTAGTCGGCCCTAGAATTCAAAAACAGTCATCAAATGTAATATAAATAGTCATAACCCGTGCACTAAGGGCACGGTTCATTTAAAATATTCCCCCTCAAAATCTTAGATCCGTCAATTTTAAAAGAACAACAATAAGTAAATCGCAATAATTGTTATTTAGTTCCCCAAAAACTTTTGGTCCCCTCAAAATTTAGTCCCCACCATCGAATTTAGTTACCCCAAAAATTTAGTTCTATCAAGATTTAACATGTGCCCTATGGACACGGTTCATTTAAAATATTGCCCCCCCCCTCAAAATCTTGGATCCTCTAATTTTAAACGAACAACAATGCTTAAAGCGCTATATTTGTTATTTTGTTCCACCCCAAAAATTTTAGTCATCTCAAAAATTATTTTCCCCATTCATTTAAAATAATCCCACATCAAAATTTTGGATGCCCTTATTTTAAATGAACATCAATAATCAAAACACAATAATTATTATTTAGTGCAGTGCAAAAAATTTAGTTCCCCCTAAAAATTTAATTCCTTACAGATTCGTGTTTCACATTGATTGCTTGAAATCTTTAGTGGGGATTCCCAAGCCCTAGGCATTCTTATAAATTGAATCTCACAAAATTTAGTTCAAATTCAAAATTTTAATTCCCCCTAAAATTTAGTTCCCTCCGGATTGAGTTTCCTCTAAAATTTTAGAGATTCCCCCCAAAATTTTCACAAACCCGCATCCTAACGATTGATTCCTCAAGATTCAATACCAGCCATCTTTTACCCACCATTTTGTCCTAGTCAGTAAACCAATTCAAAAACATCTCTGAAATGTATAATAAATAATAGATGAGTCCCTGACAACCTAGAAGCCGAGCGGGTCAAATTCTACAAACAACAAATTGCAATTTTTGTTTGAAATTTGATAAGAAACGCGATTTTCCTTGGGAATGCATTATTTTACTGTAAACGAATGAAATCAATTTGTAACCTGGGGAATGCATTATTTTTCAGTAAACGAATGAAATCAATTTCAGTAACCTCGTAACAACAAAGGTTCTACATTCCACATGCAAGTTATGCATCAACTCTACAATTAGGAGATTCTACAATTAGGATTTAACATGAAATGGAGAGACTCTTTATTTACTTGTGCTTTTGCAACATGGAGAGACTCTTTCATTCCGCTGTATTCAAAAAAAGTATCACTTTTTTTAACATGGAAATCCTTAAGATATATGTTCCCTTTCATGGAAGCTTGTAAATACTGCTAATGCTCTCATATATTTTAGTGTTCTGGAATCTAAGATGCAACAAATCACCCAATTCTGATTAACTAAAAAATTAAGTATACAACCTTTGAAAGATCACATAAGTCGAGTATTCCTAAGCCAAATATCCAGATAATTAGAAGAGAGAAACTTAATACGACATGAATTATTCATTTGTTTTATTCATTCACTCATTCATCTTTGAAAATTTTCTGTCAACAATACACAGATGGAGTAATAACACAGATGGAATAATGAATGTTTAAGATCTCTCTCTCTCTCAATGAAGAACAATGGTGGAAGGACATTTGGGTTTTTGGTCTTGTGTCTTCCAGTTGGTGTATCAAAGGCATTCTTCCTTGTGACCATAAGTGCCAGACAGAACACAGAGGTAGGTCACACAGCCCTTATTGCAAACAAACAGGCACAGCTTCTTATAGGATGTGGCCGAGCATTTGAACCCACCTACAGGTCCACATTCTGTGATGCACAAAAAAACAACGATCAATTGTGTCAGGTTTTATTGTTGATTTCACACAGCAATATCTATGTTATCTACTTGTAAGAGAGTAATAAAGTATTGGAAACATACTGTCAGTATGAAGGAATATCTCTACAACGTCCTAAAATTTTAGGGGGGAATGACATTTTATCAAAGTCAGTAAGATGTAAGTACACTAATTAAGAGGATCCTTGAAACATGTTTACATTTAAAAAAACTTATTGGGCGAATAGTTGCCACATCAGAAGTGATGGTTACAACATGCATCCAAAGGCTTTATTAGACGACAGTGTGACAAAGAAAAATCACATATGCATAGATGGCCTCTATCATAACTCCTCCATTTCTTATTGTGTAAATAATATTTTATTGCTTCAAGTCATTCATTGTCTGGAATCTGTAAATTTGTAATCCACAGAGCATAACAGCACTATGTAATCCACAAAATAAGGTTCAGTCAGACACATGGATATTCAAGTTTTTGTAGCATTGCTTTGATGGAAAGAATAATGCTTCCAAAAACATAAACAAAATGATATCTAAAAGAATTGTGGTTAATAAAATTCTTTCCAATTGTAAACAAAAAAAATACTTTTCTACATGTTCCTAAAAAATAACCCCGTCACCAAACAATATAACCAGCAAAAGGCAACCAAGTGTTAATATAACCATTTAAGAAAATGCCAAAAACATGGAAACATTGCAATATAAACTTATGACAAAATTCTGTCTACTAACAGACAATGGGGATATGCACACATGCGAAAAATAGAAAAGAGATGCATGTATACGCATGTATGTATTTATGTGCATAAGTGATTTGATTATTCAGATAGGCTATGTACCCAACTTAATGAGGTGCCATCAAAATTGCTAGTCAGCAATAACTTATGCACATAAATACAATTATGCACATAACTACATACATGCGTATACATACATCTGTAGGCCTAAAAATTTTATTAACTAAACTAATTAATCAACAAAGAACCAACTAAAAGAAACATAAATTTAGATGCATGATCATAGCAATTGCATGAATCAATTGGGTCAGATCCTAACATATGAAACATTGAATAAGCAAAATGAGATTGGAAAAAAAATTCAATTAGGTTTTTCTATTAAGTAGAGAATTTTTAATTGGCTGCCATGGTCGTCATCTCTGTTGAGCAAGTGGAGAATTTAGTAGATGATGCAATTGCCAGACCCAAGCTGCTATGCACATGATCTCTTTCTCTTGCACAAAACCTGCACTTTGTTTCCAAAAAGAAATTAAACAAAACTAAATCAAAGTAAATCAATACTCAACCGGCTATCTTAATTCAATAACTCCAAAAGTGAAAGTTCCCAACTAAAACAAACTAAACTTTCTTACTAATCTTGATCAAAATAAATTCATAACCAAGAAGTGAAATCAAGACCAATTCAAAACAAAGAAGCGAAAACATTGTAAAGCTCAAAGACCACATCTAAGAATCTGACTGGCAAAGCTCCCCTAGTCCTTGCATTAGGAAGGTGATGAGGCTCCCTGAAATTAGTGAGAAAAGGCAATCCTCTTATGTTTTGTGCAGTCCAGCCATGTCCCACCTCCCTCTACATCTCTTCTCCCATTATCTTGTTCTCACCATTACCCCACCACCTCATTGCCTTTGTAGGCCTGAAAAGTTTTATTAGCACAACTAATAAATCGACAAAGAACCCAACTGAAAGAAACATTAATTTAGATGCAAGATCACATCAATTGCATGAATCAATCAACTGGGTCATAACCCAACATAGCAAACATTGCATAATCAAGAAAGAGGAGATTGGAAAAAAGTTCAATTAGGTTTTTCTATTGAGAAGAAAATTTTCACTTGACTATCATGGTACTCATCTCTATTGCCTATCATGATACTCATCTCTATTAAGCAAGTTAAGAAGTCGGTAGCCGGTGAGATTGGTAGGCCCAAGCTGCTATACACATGATCTCTGTCTTCTGCATAAAATCTTCACTTTGTTTCCAAAAAGAAATTAAACAAACATAAATCAAATTAAATCAATACTCGATGGGCGATCTGTAAATGGAAGTTCCCAACTAAAACGAACTAAATTTTTTCGATAATCATGATCAAAAGAAATTCATAACTAAGAAGTGCAATCAAGACCAACTCAAATCAAAGAAACAAAAACATTACAAACATTGCAAAGGTCTAAGTCCACATCTAAAATTTCTCGTTACTCAATCTGCATATACTGCCCCACTATTACCCATACTTCTGAAAAAAAATAAAAAACAACGACAATAGTAATAATTATTACTGTTTTTATTATTTAGATGAACACAAAGAAAGAGGAGGCAAGCAAGGCCCATTGGGTCGTCATCTCTCGCATTCGGTTTTGGGTCTAAGCTGTTGTTTTTGTTCATTTAAGTTATAGCTAGATGGTAAATTATTAAGCTAGATGGTTAATTAGAGTACAGACATACATCTATTTTAATTTTGGTTTTATTTATTGGGTTCGGGTTTGAAAAGGGTCATACCGAAATCAAATCTGATAAGAATTTCGATTTCAAGTCTTTGGATCCGAACTCCAATTGGGATAATAGTTGGGAGGGCTATGTTCTCAGGTACAATTTACAGTCTAGATACAAATAATATTTGAAAAAGAGATTGTACTCTAAAATTAAAATGTTCATTCGAAAGAAACAAAGAACCTGTTTTCTGTACTCCAGCCGTGGTTACAACCTTAGCCTTATTTTTTGGAACATGAGTTTTTGAAGCAAATTGAGTAGGCCGCTTTCCAAGTGCACCTTATAATGAGAACACAAAGTTGAGAAACTATCCAGAAACAGAACCAAAAATATTACCAGCTCCATAAAAGAATGTCTAGTTACCTTCTTAGAAGTAGCATCATATTCCTCAGAGCTTCATCATCATCATATTCTTCACTGTCACCCATTGCATCTTGTGCGTCCTGCATCACAAATTAATTCAAAATTTAAATTAAAACATGAGTCATTGATGTGAGCCCTTACAATTGATAGTGTTAACATTACCATCATTTGATGATATTTATGGTAGCCAATAATGGGTTCATGTAATCAAATAATAAGCTTTGAATATGTCAGTATGTCTCTTTGCTGGGTCATCCAGTATGTTTCACTTTAAAATTCAAAAGTAAACCTTCATAACTTGCAAATTTATGGAGATAATTATAATGCCAATTTCAGATGTCTCCGTCCATGTGTATATTTACAATGCCATTCATGTTAACCTATATTAGATAGGTTAGATGCTCTTAAGGAGCAACTTTAGAATATTACCTGCAAACAGGAAGGCGGTACAATGATCTAAAAATAAAATAATAATAATTAAAAACACTGCATTCCTAATCTATAGCGACAATTGTGAGCTATCCAGATTGATTTATCGGTATTCCTAGATTTTACAGTTCACATGATATACCAGTTGGCATGGTGATACATGACCAGCAGATTAGAGAGAGGAGGAGCTCATGATCTTGCACATATGTTGGATTCCCTCTTGGAGGTATTTATTTAGGATTCCACAGATGCATTCACTTTTATACGTGCCAGATAATATTCACTAAGCTTACATTTGTGTATTGGTGGAACTTGATAGCTAGCAAAAAGCACTGCTACAGTTTTCTTGTTTCCTGGTTGATATAATGTAAATTTCGATGAACCATACAAAAGAATTTTATTTTTGGATTTTGGGGGGTTTTTTGGTGGGGGGATGCGCATGTTGTGTTTTTCCTCGTTGTTTCAGAGTGTTTTCTCACTACAAAGCGTTGACCGTGGAGAACCCGGTCAACGTGGTCAAGGGGCCCGCTTTGGGTCCCTCGGGGGCTTCGAATCGGTGCAGAAGGGGCGAGGGGAAGCCTCGGCCCTGGTTGAGACGCTCGGCCTCGGACAGGTGTGCTCGGCCTCGGCTGGAAGGGGGACGAGGGGTAGCCTCAGTCGCCCGGGTAGATGCACGGCCGACGGGTGGCGAGGGAGAGTCTCGGACCCGATTAGGACGCTCGACCTCGGTAGGGCGTGCTCGGCCTCGACAGGCTGACGGTGAGGGGAAGCCTCACTATCCGGTCGATCGAGCGGTCGGAGAGGGGCGAGGGGTAGCCTCGGCCCGTTGATCAGCTGTCCACCTGCGTAGACGAGAACGCTCGTCAGGGGGCCGGACATTGGTTCCGGCCAAATCCCCTCCGATGCCTAAGTCAGATAGTGATCTGAGAAGGGAGGCCCGGCGGAGACGGTTCGACTCGTGAGGAGATCGTAACGGCGTCTCTCGGCGCGAGCGGGGGAGGAAGGAGATGAATTGGGGGAACGAGGTCGTTGATGGAGTACCTTAGGTTTTGTTACCTGAGATGCGGTCCCGGTGAATGATGCCCACCCTCCCCTCATATAGGTGGCTCGTCCTGATCATGTGCCATGATGTGACATCATGGCCATCATTCATGGGGACGTGCAAATGTGGGAAGTTTTGACCTCCACTAATTGCGCCCATCTTGATGAGGAGATGAATGTCCTGAAGGTGGCCATGATGGCTGGAGTGATGGACTCGGGCGGTTGCCATATTTGGCGGGCCATGATGGCTGGCGAGTGATGGCCATTCAAGTCGGGCCATTAAGCTGAGCCATTTAAGCCAAGCCATGATGGCTGGTGAGTGAAGGCCATTTAAGTCGGGCCATTAAGCTGAGCCATTAAGCCGAGCCATGATGGCTAGAGAGTGATGGCCTTGGACGATTGCCATATTTGGCGAATGTTTCCTTGACTTGGGCTCCGATTTCCTCCACTGTGGAAGTGGGCCTTCGTCATGTGTGGAGAAGCGCGGCCCGCCCGTGAGATCCTTGGGCCGAGGCCCCAAGGTCGTAGTAGTCTGGTTGACCAGTCGTAGTTGACTTGGCTCTTCCGGGCCCGGCCAAACTAGTCCCGTTAACATGCCCCCATCTTCTGAGCTCTACCATTGTTGAGGTGGAGGTCGGGAGATGTAGTATAATGTGGAAGAAGTTGTACTCTCTGTAAAACTTTGGTCCGTCTTGCGGCGTTTGGCCAGGGACGATAGATCGTCAGCCCGAGATTCGTTCGGTCGTGGGGGAGTCGCCCATCGACTTACAGCCGACGAAGGAGATCCGTTCTGTGGCGAGGGGAGTTTCCCCTTGACTTACGGCCGACGAAGGAGATTCGTTCGGTGGCGAGGGGAGTTGCCCCACGACTTACGGCCGACGAAGGAGATTCGTTCAGTGGCGAGGGGAGTTGCCCCTCGACTTACGGCTGACGATGGAGATTCGTTCAGTGGCGAGGGGAGTTGCCCCTCGACTTACGGCTGACGAATGGGATTCGTTCAGTGGCGAGGGGAGTTGCCCCTCGACTTACGGCTGACGACGGAGATCCGTTCGGTGGCGAGGGGAGTTGCCCCTTGACTTACGGCCGACGAAGGAGATTCGTTCGGTGGCGAGGGGAGTTGCCCCACGACTTATGGCCGACGATGGAGATTCGTTCAGTGGCGAGGGGAGTTGCCCCTCGACTTACGGCTGACGACGGAGATTCGTTCAGTGGCGAGGGGAGTTGCCCCTCGACTTACGGCTGACGACGGAGATTCGTTCAGTGGCGAGGGGAGTTGCCCCTCGACTTACGGCTGACGAAGGAGTTTCGTTCAGTGGCGAGGGGAGTTGCCCCTCGACTTACGACTGACGACGGAGATTCGTTCAGTGGCGAGGGGAGTTGCCCCTCGACTTACGGCTGACGAAGGAGTTTCGTTCAGTGGCAAGGGGAGTTGCCCCTCGACTTACGGCTGACGATGGAGATTCGTTCAGTGGCGAGGGGAGTTGCCCCTCGACTTACGGCTGACGAAGGAGTTTCGTTCAGTGGCGAGGGGAGTTGCCCCTCGACTTACGGCTGACGATGGAGATTCGTTCAGTGGCGAGGGGAGTTGCCCCTCGACTTACGGCTGACGAAGTAAGGATCTTGTGAAGACTTTCGAAGATTCCACGGCTGCGCTCTGCCACTACTTCGTCCCACTCGGGTTGATGCAGGAGCTGTTCGGCTAGCGGAAACCCAGCAGCACAGTCGGTGGTGCTTCGGCCAGATCGGCTCGGTCACGATCGGGGGAGCGGTCTGGATGCTCGAACTCAGACGATGGCGCTTTGTCCAGATCGGCTCGGCCACGGTCAGAGGAGCGGTCTGAATGCTCGATTGGTTCAACAGCTCCGTCGCAGTGGAGATAACTTTGTAAGCTCGACAAGGTGGCTTGGCGCTGAGACTCAGATACTTGGCAAGGCGGTCGGACTCGTCTGGTCGGCCTCCCCCTGGGTCGGTTGAACTGGTGTGGTCGGCCTCCTCTTGGATGGGGCGGCCTCGTCTAAACACGGTCCCAGTTCCATTTCCAGCTTCTGTCCGGATCATATCTCCCACTCCAGCTCCAGCTTCAGCTCCAGCTCCGGCTCCTGCTCTCGCTCCGGCTCCCGCTTTTGTCTGTTTGGCTGTACGACCAAGGTAGCTCGGCAGGGGCGGCACGGTGATGGGAGCTCAGCCCATATGTTTGGCGATGGCAGCACGGTGTTGGTATGGCGGACGTCGAGATAATGGCCAGAGATGGTGGTAGGGCCATCGATGAAGGCCGAGTCGGGGCTAAGCCCGACGCTTGCGAGGGTCATTGGTGTTGTCTCTTGTCTGAAATCGATCGAGATCTCATTCTCCTTGGCGGCCTTGCCGAGCCGCTTGTAGCCCCGCGTCTTCCAGGCCCGTCTTCAGATCTAGAAGCACTCCTTGCGCCTCCCCCTCAAGTTGGCCGAGGCTGCAATGCCGGTCGTCGTGTGATCCGGCGTTGTCGCGGCCATGACAGCCTTATCTACAAGCTTTTTGTGAGAAATTTGTTGAATCCGGAGGATGTGGCTTTTAATCACCATCTCGCAAGAAGTTTAAGAGAGGAGAATTGTTAGGGAAGCTCTTGTAGTTGTTTGATAGCACACAATTAATTAGCAAGGGGAAGGAGGATAGTTTGACCTTTTTGCTGGGTCGGCTTCCTCTGGGGTCGGCCTCGGCCTGGACTGGTCAGCCTCGGCCTCGGCCTGGACTGGTCGGCCTCCTCAGGGGTTGGCCTCGGCCTGGACTGGTCGGCCCCCTCTGGGGTCGGCCTCGGCCTCGGCCTGAACTGGTCAGCCTCGGCCTCGGCCTGGACTGGTCGGCCTCCTCAGGGGTCGGCCTTGGCCTCAGCCTGGACTGGTCGGCCTCCTCGGGGGTCGGCCTCGGCCTCAGCCTGCACTGGTCCGTCTCGGCCTCTGCCTGGACTGGTCGGCCTCCTCAGGGGTCGGCCTCAGCCTCAGCCTGCACTGGTCAGCCTCGGCCTCGGCCTGGACTGGTCGGCCTCCTCAGGGGTCGGCCTCGGCCTCAGCCTGCACTGGTCAGCCTCGGCCTCGGCCAATCGGGCGAAGAACGGAGCGCGATCTTCTGCTGCCGCTACCACCACTCCGCCGCTAGATGCGATCAGACAGCCGCTGGACAGGGACGGAGGCAAGCTTGATGAGCTCGGAGGCCGGGCGGATCGGAGGAGGTGTGCACGGTGGGAGCCTGCCGGCACTTGGATCCGACGTGGCCTCGAAGCGACGTCGATGTTGCAGCACGGGAACCCCAATACGGGGTCAGATCTGCTCCGACGATGGCTTTGGGGCGATGTCGTGGAGCTTAGATCGAGCTTGGCTGGGCTGGGGTCGTCGTCATCGGCACCGGTAGAGCTCGGATCGAGTTTGCTGAGATCTGAAGGTTAACTCCTTGGTGCTCGTTCATCAATCAGGAGGGTTGATCGAGCGAGGTGGTGGATTCACCGATGCTCGCACAACCTCGGGTGCCTGGATCTGGATTGAACACTGCTGGGGGGAGCTCTGATCCACGCCGCCTGCCCTCGTAAAACTTCAATCGAGCTTGCCGGAGCTCAGATGCGCGTCGCTGGCGAACTCCTTCGATCGGGCTAGTTGGGGAGGAGCAACTTTGAGAGTGTCTCGCGATTTGAGCATCCCCTCTCCTGGCGCGTTCGGCGCGACCTCCGTCCGTTCCGAACCTCGCTCTTCCCCTCGTAGCAGTACATCGCCGGAGATCACCGGCTACTGGAGCGGATCTGGAATCCGTCCCATCCTCTTGTCGGATCAAGAGGTAGAGATCTTGATCTCGGCCGTCGTTGTCCGCGATCAGCCAACGAAGAGGGATCAGGGCTTGGACGAGAAGTGCGCAGCCACCACCCGCCTCCTCGGTCGGTCGATCGCCAGCCCCGCCGAGGTTTGCCTCGTCTGATCGCCGTCCGCTCCTCCACGTCCTTGCCAGGTGTGATATTGACGACAGCACTCTTGGAGAGCGTGGAGGCGATGGATCTCCGGCCAGCCTGGTCACCCCTGGGGACATTTATGGGCAGGGCCGGCCATCTACAGTTTTCAACAAATGGTGGATCTGGATCAGGGGCCATGGGACCAGGGCGGCAGCGATCGGACGGTGATGCTGATGCTGCGCTGCTTTGGCAGGAGCAGAGGACGATGACACACGCTCGTAGGAGGGGCACACGGTGAGGGTCGGAGGCGGCATCACGTGCATGTAGAACTGCGGCGAGTGCTTCAGGATCCGGAGCTCCTAAACCTCATTCCGCAAGCGGCGGTTCTCCTCTGTCAAGTTCTCGCATCACCTTTTCATGAGCTCGCAGTCCACCTCCGTTTGCTTCAGCTTGGTTCTCGCTTGACCGTTCTGGAACCAGCCCTCCACTTGTCTCGGCCGCCGGTTCAACCGCTTCGTCAACACTGTTGTCTGGGATGGGAGGATCTTCGGTCTGGAGGAGTTCGGCAAGGAGCGGCGCGGATCGTTCCTTGACTCAGCGGCCTTCGATCGATTGACTTATCGTGCCCGGATCTGGGCGGATCAATCGAACTTGGATCGAGTTTGGGAAGAATCATAGGAAGAAGATCAGGAGCCCGAGGGGCTCGGTCCGTCAAGGAGGTGATCTTGGTTCGTCGAGGAAGCCTCGGCATCTGGTCTTTCGGACCTTTGATTAAATGAAACGAGTTGTTGTCGATGTGGATACTAACATGGGTGTTCGACTCGTTTCCCACAGACGGCGCCAGATGTTTCAGGGTGTTTTCTCACTACAAAGCATTGACCGTGGAGAACCCGGTCAACGTGGTCAAGGGGCCCGCTTTGGGTCCCTCGGGGGCTTCGAATCGGTGCAGAAGGGGCGAGGGGAAGCCTCGGCCCTGGTTGAGACGCTCGGCCTCGGACAGGTGTGCTCGGCCTCGGCTGGAAGGGGGACGAGGGGTAGCCTCAGTCGCCCGGGTAGATGCACGGCCGACGGGTGGCGAGGGAGAGTCTCGGACCCGATTAGGACGCTCGACCTCGGTAGGGCGTGCTCGGCCTCGACAGGCTGACGGTGAGGGGAAGCCTCACTATCCGGTCGATCGAGCGGTCGGAGAGGGGCGAGGGGTAGCCTCGGCCCGTTGATCAGCTGTCCACCTGCGTAGACGAGAACGCTCGTCAGGGGGCCGGACCTTGGTTCCGGCCAAATCCCCTCCGATGCCTAAGTCAGATAGTGATCTGAGAAGGGAGGCCCGGCGGAGACGGTTCGACTCGTGAGGAGATCGTAACGGCGTCTCTCGGCGCGAGCGGGGGAGGAAGGAGATGAATTGGGGGAACGAGGTCGTTGATGGAGTACCTTAGGTTTTGTTACCTGAGATGCGGTCCCGGTGAATGATGCCCACCCTCCCCTCATATAGGTGGCTCGTCCTGATCATGTGCCATGATGTGACATCATGGCCATCATTCATGGGGACGTGCAAATGTGGGAAGTTTTGACCTCCACTAATTGCGCCCATCTTGATGAGGAGATGAATGTCCTGAAGGTGGCCATGATGGCTGGAGTGATGGACTCGGGCGGTTGCCATATTTGGCGGGCCATGATGGCTGGCGAGTGATGGCCATTCAAGTCGGGCCATTAAGCTGAGCCATTTAAGCCAAGCCATGATGGCTGGTGAGTGAAGGCCATTTAAGTCGGGCCATTAAGCTGAGCCATTAAGCCGAGCCATGATGGCTAGAGAGTGATGGCCTTGGACGATTGCCATATTTGGCGAATGTTTCCTTGACTTGGGCTCCGATTTCCTCCACTGTGGAAGTGGGCCTTCGTCATGTGTGGAGAAGCGCGGCCCGCCCGTGAGATCCTTGGGCCGAGGCCCCAAGGTCGTAGTAGTCTGGTTGACCAGTTGTAGTTGACTTGGCTCTTCCGGGCCCGGCCAAACTAGTCCCGTTAACACTCGTACTAATTCTGAAGGGCTGATCATGGGTTTCTTCCATAAGGCACCATTTATGGATGGCGTAAAGATCCATTTTTAGCCAGGTAACTTTCTTCTGTGCTATCACTTGTATGATTTTCTCATGGGTTGCGTGATACAAATCCAGATGATGTGGGGAGTACAGAATCATCAGTCATCCATTATTAGACGTAATATGTTATTACATAACAAAATAAAGCAGAAAATCTACCTCATGGCTAAGGTGCCACAGATTCCGGTCTCTGCTGTAAATATATTTATTTGAGACATGAACAGGAACATCATGATTCTTAGGAAAATAGCATGCCAATTCAAAAAATTCCTAGCTCTGGATATTTTGGAAAATAGCATGCTTCTTATCAGGAACATCATGCCTTTTTCTAAACATTTGATCGACTTTAATAATGTTTAGGAAAAATTAATATTTGGATATTTTGGAGTTGTATTTTTCTGTTATCGGTCTTTTGATTTTGTATATGCCTTGAAAAATTATGTTTTTGTTTGGTTTCCTTTCAGTTCAGGTTGTATGGGAAGAAGCAGGTTAATGAGAACCTTAGAACTATGATTTTTTATAGTGTTGGTGAAAAATCTGGGAAAAGAATGCCTCCTACCAATCGTGTGAGTTTGTGTTGATATCTTTCTCAGGTGAATGTAGGTACATGTTCACTTCTTTATTTTTGATGATGATGAGAGGTTATCTTCTGTTATTCCAGCTTGAGTTATTAAGTAATTATATTTGTTGTTCATTATGGTGGGAAGAATTTTTTTGATTATTCTAATGAAAAAACATATTTATTTCCTACTTGGCCCAATAACAGCCATAAAACTGGTTTTAAAGCTGGAAAAAGATCAATTGCATTATTGAGCAACCCAGAAAACCCAACCCATTGTTAGGGTGTCCTCAATTTTCTTAGGGTTGGTTACGGGTTGGGGTCATTGACCCGAATTGTATTCGGGTTGGGTTCAAGTATGCTCCTAAACAAATTGGGTCGAACCTGACCCAAGCCGCCATGTCTGTGTGTCAGTACCTAGCCACAACAATTCCTTGGATATGCCATTCAAAATAGTGCCTTATAAACACTGATTTTAAGAGTAATATACAGGTCTTCTGTGGTTAACGATCAATTCATCAAAATATCACAATACCAAAAAGACACCTGATGCTAGTCTTGTCTATTCATCAACTACCATGAGTTTTAGTATTGCATTTGAGATAGAATACCAAGACTCTAAATAACATAAACAACAACACAAGCGAATAAAGCATGTCAATTCAGAAAATAGCATGTCAACATCATGGTGTAAATAGATTCGTAGCTCTGGATTTAAGGCAAAGAATGTCAATTCAAAATGAACCTGCAACTGCATATGCACACCATATATCTGATAAGAAAAATAGCAAAAGAAAATAAAGATATTTTATAGAAGGAGAGAAAATGCCTGATCTTTCCCTTTCATGTGCATCCATGTGAAACTGCATCTGCACCTACTTCCTTCGCAACATCAACCATTGCCTGTTATTCACATTAAACATATTTAGACTTTTAGTTCTCACTTTCAGGATGGGGGTAAGATATTGGGTAGAGAAATTAATAATTTATGCAAAGAACTGAATCTACACATTCAAAATTATTATTTCTTAAAACTTGATATTGAACAGAAGCATCATCAGTAGGCATGATGATGGTCTCTATGCACACCTTATGGAAGCTAATGTCTTCATTGTTCCCTAGACAACCAAATGGATTACACACCAAATTCAAACTGGAAACCAGCTTCTTTATTGCCATTTGCAGTATAAGTAGTTTTTTTAAGATCAAAAAGTAGCAAGGGTAATTAATCCATAAACAGAAATAGAAAAGGAAAGGATACACATGTATTTTTACTTTTTTTTTCAAATTGGTACTAAAATCAGTTCATATGAATACATATTTACATCCATACATCAAAATTCAAACCTTGCCTTCGTATCCAATCAGATAAACGTCACCAGGACATGTTTACTTCATTTTTATTTAAACGTCACCAGGACATGTTTACTTCATTTTCATTTAAACGTCACCAATCAGATAACGTATGTTAAACTGATTAATCAAAATTTGATTTATCCTATTAAAAATATATGCTGTTAAAAATTTGATCTGTTGATGTACATTAACAAATATATCATGTTAACCTCGGTAGCTAGGGATCTGTTGATGTACTTTACACAATCCTTCATTTATCCTGTTAACAAATATATCCTGTTAACAATCAATCAATTCAAGGCAATCTATTCTGAATATTGTAGGCAATCTATTCTGCCATTGATTACACCCAATCTATTTATCATGTTAACAAACATGTCCTGTTAAAAAATGAAATTTTGATTTATCAAGTTAAAATATTTTGTTAACTAATCAGAAGTTTAACATACATGAACAAAATGGATCATGTTAACAAATCATGATGATGTAGATTAATGTTGTCGAGATTAATTCTCCGTACATACATAATTTAAAAAGACAGACAACTAAAAAAGTTTGCTGATCAACACAGTTAACAAACATCAACATAAACAGACAACAAAAAAATAAAAAAAATTTTAACTATTAATTTGTTAAAAACCCTGGCTTTTGATGTTAACAAACACCAAATTAAAGTATTAATGTGTTAACAAACACTATGGTTTGTTAACCTGGCTTTGGTGCAAAACATGGCTTTGGCGCAAATCATAAACTTATTAAAAACCTGGCTTTTGATGTTAACAAATATATCATGTTAAAATTGCGTTGTTAACTATTAATGGTCTGTAACTTGCATAATTAACTAAAAAGCAAATAGTATCTACATATACTATTAAAGATGCAAATAGTCCCAAAGTTAACAAACCTGGCTTTTGATGTTCAGGGCTGAAAAAAAATCAAAAACCAGAGAGGTTATGTTGAGGGAAATGCTATGTTGTGGATTAAACCCAAATGAGAAATGCTTAAAAAATATAGAGGTTAGGTTTATACCTTGATGTTGAGGGAACCTTAAAAAACTTAAAAAATAAACCCAAAAGAGATAACAAAACATGGCTTTGTTCAGGGCTGAACAATGCCATGTTGGCCGAAAAAATAAAAACAACAGAGTTTAAATGACCTGAAAGGAGAGTGTGCTGAGAGAGATTTCTGCAAGCTCTCAGTGTGATGCTTCAAGTGATATGCAAGCAAACTAATTAGAGCTCTAACCGATTAAAAAAATTAGAAAAAGGAGAGTGTGCTGAGAGAGATTTCTGCAAGCTCTCAGTGTGATGATTCAAGTGATATGCAAGCAAAGTAATTAGAGCTCTAACCGATTAAAAAAATAGAAATTAGCCGTTAAAATATTGAAGTGATCTGCAAGCTCTCACCAATTTCCTTTCTGCAAGCTTAGAGAGTGTGATGAGAAAGAGAGATTTCTGCAAGCTCTCACCGATTTTTTGAGGTTTCGGTAAGCTCTCTCTCCCCTGCGAGTATGCAAGCACCTGCAAAATTGTTGTGGGCAAACTCTAATTTGCATCTGTCAAATTCAACTGGATTCAAAACCATTCCCTCCAAATTATCTCCCCCCAAAACAATTCCCTCCAAATTATTTCCCCCCAAACTCTAATTTGCACCTGTCAAAGTCAATGGGATTCAAAAACATTCCCTCCAAATTATTTCCCTCCCAAACCATTCCCTCCATATTATTTCCCCCCAAATCCTAGTCAGCATATATCATTTATCCTAATCAGCATATATCCTAGTCATCTTGTCCTACTGGGACAAAATTCAAAATCTTCATCAAATATAGAATAGATATATGTTTGACAGATGTAAATGAATGAAACTGTTCGATATGTATGTATTGGGCTGTTTGTGATTGATTGCACATTTATATGTATACGCGCGTGTGGTGTGTGGATGGGAATTCATACTTATTTGACTACTGTGACAGTATGTGCATAGGATATGTAAAAATAGTTACATATACAGAACATATAAGGGAAAAGTATCATGGTTGTGCACTCGTGTGGGTATTGTGTGTGGTATATGTACCTATCTGTGTGAGGCAGTAGGTGCACTACTATGGATGTGAGGTTATATGTATATTTATTTATAGTTATGATTGTGAACCTTATTGACTTGATCATGCATGTGTTAGTATGCGCACGTGAATGTATGTATGAATGTGACTAAATATTATGTGTATATAGGTATTTATGTGCCTATGAATGTGAGTGAGCCCATGAGACTAAGTATTGAGTGTTTAGGGGTCTGATGTATATACATTGTGACACCGTGATGGTGACCCGGTTTGCCAAGTACGGTGTGTAAATTGATGTGTATTGTTGTGTGTTCGTGCATGGATATAGATGTATATGTATATGTATATATAAACAGATAGAACGTAAGGCGTTTATACCTGAATCTTTTTGTGGTGTATATGAAAGCATACCATGTGTGAGTGCCCTACGAATCATGATATGGATATGAAGTGACGTCATATCACATAGGTATGAGTAGTGACCTGGATGCGCATAAGGATACATATAGAGACCTATCTGCGGCATATATGTTCCTAGATGTATAAGTGAGGGATGTTTATGTATATGTATGTAGTGATACGCATAGTGATATGGATGTGCTACTAGATGAATAATAGGATGTAACTGTGACATGTGTGCGATGCGGATGTGTAGGGATGACAGTGAAGTATATAGTGTATATACGTGTGGCGTAAGTATGTAATTTTGTTCGTACTTCGTGGGTAGCGGGACCATCATACCGAGGGGACCTTGGGCAGAGTTCATGCCCTAGAAAGTCCGAGGACGGACTTTATTTTAAGGTGGGTAGGATGTCATGCCCTATTTAGCACTATACGTGTATTCTACTGAACACACGTAGTATTTCTACCTACGATGCATACGTGGGCATGAAATAAGCATGGATATCGATGTATGTGACGTAGTGCAATGGGAATTAGGCCGTAATACGTGGCTAAGGGAAGAGAATGAGAAGTGTGAAGGCGGGAGAAGTGCAAAAGACGTAGTGTGTGTAAAATAACAAGAATGTGTTAGACGTGTGTGTGTGAAGCATGTATGCATGCCTGGATGTGCATGGATGTGTGTAGGAAGAGCCATGTTAGTGTGAAAGGGGTTAGGGGTCAATGTCAACCTCCGTAAATTTTTAGAAAGGCGAGGGGCAAAACGGTCTTTTTGACTAAAGCTGAAGTGCGTACATCCTACAGTTGTGTGTGCATAAAGTAATGGCACACTTGTAATTAGTGGAAATTTAAGAGGGTATTTTGGTCCTTTAATGTGTTTCATGCTTATTTTTAAGATAAGGTTAGGTGGAGATATTTCCATAGGGAATTCTACTCTCTTCTTAACCTTTCTACTCTTTTCTTTTCTTTCTTTCATTTTCTTTTCCCCTCTTTTTTCCCCTATAGGGCCGGCCACTCTCTCCCTCATTTTCTCCTTATTTTCCAAATGAAAACCCCTAATTTAGCTCACCAAAAATTAAGGAGCACAAGTGGTTTCAAGTGGGAAGAAGATGGAGAAGAAAGGAAGAGGAAAAGGGGAGGAAATCAAACATTTGAGGTAGGAATCTCTTAGAGTTGGAATTCCATTCAATTAATTTTTGCTATTTTGTTTTTATAGCATGTTTTATCCAATATGTGATTAGGATAGTCAATTTTTACAAGCTATGGTTCAATTTCACAATTTCCCTTTGAAATTCTTAGCAAAGTCATCTCCTTTTGAAATTCAGAAATCTTGATGTCTGATTTTGCCTTGATTGTGGTTACTTTTGCTAGAATTAGGGTTCGAAAAAAAATATGAGCATGTAGATCTTGAAGTTCTACCCCAAAATCATATAAATTTTGACATAGTTTCAATTCAGAAATTAGTAGCAATAAATCCATCTTTACAACATGTCTGTTTGATTTTCAGTGTTGACACAGTTTAGTAAAATTGGCCTAGACACCTGCACACTCAATGAAATTTTGTGTTCTTGGTCTTGTTGGAAAGTTAACAAGTTTTTATCAGAGTGCTTATATGTTGAATTTCTGGCTACAATGTGCCCAAAATTGGATTTCAATACAGACCCAGAAATCTGTCTGAAAAACAGATTTGATACAATTCACCAAATAATTCACCATAAATCACCTACTTAATATTTTTGTCTGAAAGTTTATCTGTGAATCCAAGACTAGTAATATATAATTTTCATTTTGGACAATTTGCCAAATTCTCAATTTAAACTGATGTTATATACCCATGTATTGTCACTTTCTGCAATTTCAGCAAGCTGAATTAATTAAGTGTTGTTTTTATTCATTAATTGTGGTTAATTGGTTATTCGGGTTCAATATTACATATTTAACCCCACATTTAGCCCTATTTTGTGCTCATGTGATGCTACATTGTTCTCTAATTCATACGTATTTTGTACACAATTATTTATTAGAAAAAACACACTATTTGAGCACAAAACAGCAATTAATGGAGTATTTCTGCACTTTTTATATTTTTCCTAGCTCGGTCTCGATCTCACGATTCCAACGACTATTTATTTGTATTTTTCTGAGATCTGTACTAATTACTATGAATTTTTGAATGCATAATACCAATTAAATGGGGAAATACGCACAAAATACGGCGTAAATACGAAAATACGGGATCCGCACGAATCACCGCGGCCACGTGGCGCTACCGCATCCGCTGATCACCGATCCAACGGCTATAATAAGAGGGAGGCGCGGAACGATCGGAGCCGTCGATCACAGATCGAACGGCTCGCAGCAACCTCAAACGGAGCAGAGTGGATGTTTCCTCGTGGCCACGTGGCGCTCATCCGGTAGCTCCCGCCCAGATCTGATGGTGTGCGAGAAGGGTGACGCGGCTTCATTGGGCTCGTCCGATCAGAGATCTACGGCGGAGAACGAAGCGGATCGGTGATACTAAGAGACACGCGTCAGCCCGACATCAAACCACGCCTTTTGAATGGACGGCCACGATCAAACGCGGAGTTGATTCGAAATCGAAAGTGCAGCGGAGAGCGGCGATAGATCGGGCCACGTGGCAGCGCGTGGACGGTCGATTGTTGATCGAACGACGAATATTGATCCCGCCTGAAGCAAAACGAGTGGCAGTTCTCGCAGCGACGTGGCTCACGCGCTGCCATCCGATCATCGATCCAACGGCTCAGGATGAAGCGGATGCGAACAGAGCGAAGAAACCTGCTAAGCGGGGACACGTGTCAGCGTGTGGCCCGATCCCGCTTGGATCGACGGCCTACAAATGCACCGATCTGGATCTGCGGCTGGGATGAGTTTGGGTGCGGGTTTTGTAACCCGTTAAGCAACTTAAACCCGCAAGCCTATTATTTAAGCGTATTCTAGGGTTTTTTGGGCGTATACAACCAGATTGGGGCGTATTTTGAGCGTATTGGAGGCTCTAGGAGCCGTATTTCCCCTCTGAAAAATCCTGTAAAATTCCAGAGGCTTTTATTATCATTTCCAGAGAGTTTGAAGTCTTTTCAAGTAGAATTGGTGATATTTTCTTTAACTCAAACCCCGTATTTTGGTGTTTTCTATTGTATTTTGCTATGAACATGAAGTATTTGGCTATGAAACTTGTTTATTATTGCATTATGAGTAGCTAAATCTCATTTGTGCATGGTATGGCGTAGTTAGGGGATATGATTTGTGTTAGTTTGGTTGTATTCCATGTGCTAAATCGTTAAACGTCGTTAAAATTGTAATCTGTGTTCGTAAATCGACTTTTTCAGATTCCAAAAGAATTGATTTAGTTGATGATCGCCCCAAAAGGGTGAGTTTTGATCTCCCCAAAAGGGAGTTTCATACCGTAGTTTTGATCTCTCCAAAAGAGAGTTTCATATCGTATTATAACTTTAGCGACGATCTTTTTGAATATTGTGTTTGAACCCCCAAAAGGGCATCTTCCGATGAGTTGCTCCCAAAAGGAGAATTCATTGAGTTATATTGGGTATTTTCTGGTGAATTGCTCCCAAAAGGAGAATTCATTGCGTTATACCTATCAACCAAATTAATACGAATCACTGATCCTAACGAACCCATACCATGTGCATACTTTTTATAGATATTTGTTCTCACGTATTTTCCTTGTTCGTATCATTCACGTATCCCCATTCACACCACCATCACCACCATTAAAAGTGTTTAGTTTCTCTTCGTTGGCTTTCTATTTGATTTGAATTGTGGTTGCAACAGATTTCTTCCCGTGGATTCGACATCTAGACTCCCAGATTTTACTACTTGTACGGACTCTTGCACTTGAGAGAGAGCACCTTTTTGGTCCCACCAAGTTTTTGGCGCCGTTGCCGGGGAGGAATGGTTTGTGACTACGGTTTATTTCATTTAGAGGACCTTCGGTGAGATCTTTCCACTTTACTGTACATAAACTTTTTTTATTATTTTATTTTAATTTTTTTAAAATAGATTATATGAATTTCTATTGCACGAACAATCTATATGATGCACGGTTTGCTAATGCACACAAACATAGGATGGAAAAGCTCAAGATTGTAAATTTTAATCAAACTGATTGTGAAACTTTCTTTCAGGCCTGGAGGAGGTTCACAGACCTAATATCGAGCTATCCGCAGCATGGGTACACAAATGAAGAGCTTATGGTGTCCTTCCTAGATGGACTACGACCATAGCTGCAGGAATTATTGGGAGGCATGACGCCGACAGAGGCGTGGGAATATATGGAGTCTCTGCAAGAAAACGAAGAAACCATGGAAGAGACTTCAGAGAGCGATTCAACGGAGCCTTCGAGCCTTGATCAAGAAGAGAAAGGCGTAGACGTACCTTTGCAATCCTTGAAATAGGAAGCTTACCTGATTATTCAGACACAGGAGGCCACATCCTTTCAATTCCAAGAGAATTTCGTTGCTCGGAGTCGGCAGATTCAGAAATCCATTGAAGATCTTAACCTGATTGCCGCTTGCTTAGAAGAAAATAATTATTTTAAAATTCAACTTCAAGATTCTAATACGAATTTATCTTCTATTGCAGGTACATCGAGCGAGCCATGTCACGTTGATGACACGAATAAAAATATCCACATGGCAGAAAGTGTGTGCAATAGAGAGGACGAGCTAGCAATTTTGGATGAACGAGAGGGGGAGACAGCTAGGGAAAAGGGTTTTGAGATTATCGCCATGGAGTCAGAACCATGCCCTCCTCCAGTTTTGTCCCAAAATCATTTATCCCTCTTCCCAACGATCGAGCATCGTACAGAGAGTAGCGCAAATTTTTCAGGGAGTAGTCGTCAACTTGCTTTAATTCATTTCACTTATTTTGATGACTACGTTTAGAATAATTTTATTGAAAGGAATCTTAAATTAATTTGGACTGACATAACTCATCTCTCGCAGGACATTGGCAAACAACTTATAGAGATGCTTGGAGTTGTGTTGCTGGGGTCCAAATTAGTTTTTGGAGGAAGAATAATCGCCGAGGAGTGCAAGGAGCAAATTGAACAACTTCCTCCACCATCAAAGATTCGGGATCCGCCATTTAATCACGGTGTGTTCTTTCCAGTAGTGTAGTTTTTATATGCTTTCTAGGTTGCTTGCTTGAATAAACTCGTACCTCTTCTGACATTGAGGACAATGTCCATCTTTAGTTGGGGGTGTGTATGAGACCTTAGGATTTTTTTAAGAAGAATAAATCACCAAATCTCATCATTTTAAAACTCCTTCACATGCCTAAAATGCGGATGATTATACATTGATTGTGTTCTAAAAATTGTTTGCGGCTTAAGTTAATTATTTTCCTTCATGGAATTACCGCTAATATGCTATTCATGAAAATTTTTAATTGCTTTGATTAATATCACGAAATGGTTTGAATTTATTTCATGCATGCTAATGTGATGAAAAAGCTTAAGTATACACGATTTATTAGAAAAGTCTTCAAGTTGAAGAGGAATTTGGCCTTTGTTATTGATGTTTATGTTTGAAAATATGGGTGTTGAGTTGCTTACAAAAAAAAGAAAGAAAGAAATGAAATGAAATGAAAAATGAATGAAGAAAAATGAACGAATAAGTATGTCACTAATAAATAACTTGGTTGGCTCGAGTAGTACAGTCTGATGGGTCCTTCTTGGCCTAATGCCCTATGATCGTCTGATTTGGGAGCCATTGACCGGAAACTCACTCATTTGATGGAGCGATCCAAGTTATACATTTTTCTACGAATGTTGCTTGATGCGCGTTACGCGGAACGAATAAAAGAAAAGAAATGGTGAATATACTAAGCAACTTCAATACCCATGTCTTGAATGATTATTTTGATAGGCCAATTCCTTGGAAACACGAAAACTAGAGAAAAACGACGTGCTATACTTTCGCTTGCGTAAAACGATGCTTGCATGTTATTTATTCATACTAAAATAGAGAAAATATCATGTGATTGATTTTGTTCATGGATGTGTATATTGATGGTCAAGATCATGTTGGAATGCGTATTATTGAGCCACGCCATGAGCAATTTGAAAGAACTTATTGTTTTATTACTCATCCGTATTAATCGCTCTTTTTGCTAGAGACTAGCAAATCGCTAGTTGGGGGTGTGATTCGGGTTCAATATTACATATTTAACCCCCCATTTAGCCCTATTTTGTGCTCATGTGATGCTACATTGTTCTCTAATTCATACGTATTTTGTACACAATTATTTATTAGAGAAAATACACTATTTGAGCACAAAACAACAATTAATGGAGTATTTCTGCACTTTTTATATTTTTCCTAGCTCGGTCTCGATCTCACGATTCCAACGACTATTTATTTGTATTTTTCTGAGATCTGTACTAATTACTATGAATTTTTGAATGCAGAATACCAATTAAATGGGGAAATACGCACAAAATACGGCATAAATACGCAAATACGGGATCCGCACGAATCACCGCGGCCACGTGGCGCTACAGCAACCGCTGATCACCGATCCAACGGCTATAATGAGAGGGAGGCGCGGAACGATCGGAGCCGTCGATCACAGATTGAACGGCTCGCAGCAACCTCAAACGGAGCAGAGTGGATGTTTCCTCGTGGCCACGTGGCGCTCATCTGGTAGCTCCCGCCCAGATCCGATGGTGTGCGAGAAGGGCAACGCGGCTTCATTGGGCTCGTCCGATCAGAGATCTACGGCGGAGAACGAAGCGGATCGGCGATACTGAGAGACACGCGGCAGCCCGACATCAAATCCCGCCTTTTGATTGGACGGCCACGATCGAACGCGGAGTTGATTTGAAATCGAAAGCGAAGCGGAGAGCGGCGATAGATCGGGCCACGTGGCAGCGCGTGGACGGTCAATTGTTGATCGAACGACGAATATTGATCCCGCCTGAAGCAAAACGAGCGGCAGTTCTCGCGGCGACGTGGCTCACGCGCTGCCATCCGATCGTCGATCCAACGGCTCAGGACGAAGCGGATGTGAACGGAGCGAAGAAACCCGCTAAGCGGGGACACGTGTCAGCGTGTGGCCCGATCCCGCTTGGATCGACGGCCTACAAATGCGCCGATCTGGATCTACGGCTGGGATGAGTTCGGGTGCGGGTTTTGCAACCCGTTAAGCAACTTAAACCCGCAAGCCTATTATTTAAGCGTATTCTAGGGTTTTTGGGCGTATACAGCCAGATTGGGGCGTATTTTGAGCGTATTGGAGGCTCTAGGAGCCGTATTTCCCCTCTGAAAAATCCTGTAAAATTCCAGAGGCTTTTATTATCATTTCCAGAGAGTTTGAAGTCTTTTCAAGGAGAATTGGTGATATTTTCTTTAACTCAAACCCCGTATTTTGGTGTTTTCTATTGTATTTTGCTATGAACTTGAAGTATTTGGCTATGAAACTTGTTTATTATTGCATTATGAGTAGCTAAATCTCATTTGTGCATGGTATGGCGTAGTTAGGGGATATGATTTGTGTTAGTTTGGTTGTATTCCATGTGCTAAATCGTTAAACGTCGTTAAAATTGTAATATTTGTTCGTAAATCGACTTTTTCAGATTCCAAAAGAATTGATTTAGTTGATGATCGCCCCAAAAGGGTGAGTTTTGATCTCCCCAAAAGGGAGTTTCATACCGTAGTTTTGATCTCTCCAAAAGAGAGTTTCATATCATATTATAACTTTAGCGACGATCTTTTTGAATATTGTGTTTGAACCCCCAAAAGGGCATCTTCCGATGAGTTGCTCCCAAAAGGAGAATTCATTGAGTTATATTGGGTATTTTCCGGTGAATTGCTCCCAAAAGAAGAATTCATTGCGTTATACCTATCAACCAAATTAATACGAATCACTGATCCTAACGAACCCATACCATGTGCATACTTTTTATAGATATTTGTTCTCACGTATTTTCCTTGTTCGTATCATTCACGTATCCCCATTCACACCACCATCACCACCATTAAAAGTGTTTAGTTTCTCTTCGTTAGCTTTCTATTTGATTTGAATTGTGGTTGCAACAGATTTCTTCCCGTGGATTCGACATCTGGACTCCCAGATTTTACTACTTGTACGGACTCTTGCACTTGAGAGAGAGCACCTTTTCGGTCCCACCAATTGGCCATCATTATTCTTGCTTATTATGGTTGTGTGGTGGAATGAATGTTCATGCTCTTGGAACATGTAAATTATACTGTGTTTCCTTGATATGAATGACGCCCGTCAGGTGTTCGATGAAATGCCTCAATGAAACAAAAGTTGAGAAACATGCGGAATGGGCATGTATATATTTGTAATATGAGAAATGATGTGAATGGGTAATGTTTTAGGACACAGATGGCACTACATGGAGCGGAAGCCACAGTAGGAGGCGGGGGAATTCGCTGTGGGCTGTGACCGTGTGGGCACCTCTTGACTCCATCGGTAGTTGCCACAGTTGAGAACAGAGTAGATCACGATGCACTTGCACGCCGGCACATTCATGGGATTCCATTGCATTGCATTGCATCTCATGTTGCATCATGGGCATCATTATGTATCATTATATCTAATGTGTGTGAAGTGTTGCATATATGCAATGTATTTGTGTTGTGTGTTGTGCATTGTATGTATATTCATATGTTTGTGCCTTGTATGAGTATTTGTGTGTGTGGTTTGTGTATTGTTGTGACAAGCCTTGTATGTATAAATCATTGTTCTTTGATACAATATAATGACCTAACGGGGCTATGAGCCAAGATGATGCAAACATGAGAATCATTAGTAGTTAATTATTTCCGGTTGATGTTTCCTTTTAATTAATTCAATTTTAAAATAATAAATAAGAATTTGGCATATTACTCCTTCTGATGGCAGCAATTCCTCTTTCCTTGCCTGTTTCTTTGGGACTCTGTGTCATGCTTCAGGCACTTGCACTTATCTTATTAGATATTAGTAGCTTGAACTTTTGTGTTATTATTATTATTATTTGTGTTAACCATTTTCTTGCAGTAACTCGACTTTGGACCGCTGGTATGATTCCCTTGTTTTTACTATTTAATTTTCATTACATCACTTAGTTGCATGCCTTAGTTTTCATGCCTTGTTTTGTGGATTAATAACCTTAGAATGGTGTTCCAAATTCAAGTTGGTTCCTACTGGGGCACGCATTGACGTGCTCCTCCCTATTTTTCAGGTAGCAGTGACAGCGTGGTTGGTGGTGACTTGGAGTTGGGTTTCAGGAGTAGAGATTAGTGTGAGCTGTAGCTGTAAGGAGACATGGTTGTCTTGAGAAGTGGAGAGTGGCAGTATGTGTGTAGTGATGCACTTGGGCTATGTATGTAAATGAAAGTTGTTGTATAAATTTGTTGTTGTTCCATGCTATTTATGAATTGTTGATATTTTAATGAAGCTGCACTTGTACTATCCCAGCACGTGCGCAGTGGCATGCTTACTCAGTTACTTCTTTCTCTCTCTCTTTCCTCTATCATCACCCTTACTCTTCAGGATACTTGGAAAAAAAATTTAAATGCCGGGTATTCTGGGGAATGGGGAGTGACAGCATTCGATTCTTTCGCGCCTTTCGATCCGACTCTGTTCTTGCAAGCTCCTTCGATCCCTCCATCGTCTTTCTTCCTTCGGATTCCCTCTAAGGTAACTCTCCATCTTCCTCCTCTGCCCCACTCAGTTTGTCCTATGGGGGCACTTAGAATATGTGGTTCCGCGTCGGGGTCTGGGGTTCCTCCAGTGCCTAAGTCAGGTGACCCCCGTCACCGAGGCCTGATGTCCCCTCGGTAACACGTCCCGTCCCGGATAAAGGGAAGGGGTTGCTCTTCTTGGACCCGGTTGGTGGTGATGCGGTTCAGGCGGCGGAAAGGTTCGACGTTCTCCCGGTGATCTTAGGTCGTCGTATATGGTCCCTTTCTCAATGGCTATAGAGATCAGGGAGAAATATCTGTGCCACCCGTATGACGTCCGGATTCCTTTCAGCGAAGAAAGGATGTGTTTCCCCAGGAGCCGGGAGGTCGGTATCTACGTCGAGATGTTTCGCCTAGGGCTCCGCTTCCCCCTCCATCCCTTCATCATCCAGGTCATGGAGTTCTTGATGGTGGCCCTGTGCCAGCTGACCCCGTACTCAATTATGGTTTTGGTTGGGTTCATTATGATCTGCAACGTTCATCGCTTGGAGCTGACCCTGCCCCTCTTCTTCTACTATTTCCGGGTTCAGACGGTCGGTCGAGTGTCAGGTCAGCACATCCGGGCCCAAGCGGGGAGGTAATGTTTGCTCGGCCTACCCCGCTGGGTAGGGACCTGGAGTTCGAGCATCATCTTTGTCGTTTTCCCTAGGGACGTCGTGATCCTGACAGGTTGGGGGGGCTATGTCAATATGACTTGACGTTGACCCTCTCAGAGGACGATAAGACAGCTGCCCGACTGTTGTCGTCTCTGCCCTTAGTAGAGAGGTCGGTCTGGTCTCTGCTGGATGAACTGCTCCTTAAGATCATCATGTGGTCCCCCGGTAGGTGTCCCATTTTCTTTCCTCTTTGCCTTTCTCTTACCCTGATCTTCTTTCTTTCTACAGAGATGGCGGGTCGAGAATTCAGCCATGACGTCGATAAGCTCATTTGCCAGGAATCTAGCAGAGGCCGAGGAAACCCCTCAGGCCATGCGCCTCGCCAGGCAGTGGAGGACAAGATATGCCAAGCCGACCCGGTGGTTGGGAGGCTGGAGCCAACGTCCGCTGCTGCGCTGCCCGCTCAAGACGCGGTGGAATCCCCTGCGGGGGAGACCGCGGCTGTCGATCCCTCCAGCTCCGTCTGCACCGAGGGATGCAATGGGGGCGCTGGACCGGCGCCTCGCGTGCCCTTGGGTGGTCACGACGGGGAGCGGAAGCGCCCCCCCTTCGGAGTCCGGGGGGCCCGACGAGAAGAAGAAGAAGAAGAAGACCGAGGAGGCCCACCCCTCCGTGGTTCCCGAGGCGTCAATCGTCTCGGGAGAGACCCTCCCGCTGGCCTTGGTGGCCGCCCCCACCGACTCAGCTGAGCCGTCTTTGGCCAGAGCCGGGGGCGCCCTGTTGAATCTCCAGGCTGGTCCCGAGGCCATGCCTGATGACTCGGTCTTCGTCGACCGGGCCGTGGCCACCCAGCTGGCACAGAGCTCCGTCCTTCCAAGGGACCGCTGTCTCTTGGAGAGAGTTCCTTCCGACCGACTGGCGGATAGTTTAGTTTGGCAGCTCCAGCAGGTTGGTCTTTCTGTCGCGCCCCATCCAGTTCCGTGATTCCTTTGGCTCACTTCCCTTGTTTTGTAGGCCACCGTGATTGTCGTTGAGGTGCAGTGCCACGCGGCCCACGTGGCCAACCTCGAAGAGTCTTTGGCGCGGGAGAGCTTGAGGGCTGGGGCGGCCGAGGTGGCGGCCGAAGAAGCCCGCATGGAAGCTCTCCATCTGCGGCGTCGGGTGGATGAGCTCACCTCCGAGGTGCTGGATCTCGGGTGGCCTTGGACGATGCTCATAGGTTGGCTCAGGAGGCAGAAGAAGCACTCCGTCGGGAGAGGGGCGAGCTCTGGGATGAGCTAGGAGCCTTGCATCAGGCGCACCCCACCCGGCTCGTCGAGGAGGTGGAAAGGGGCTACGAGGGGGGCCTTAGGCTGCGCATTGCGGAGGCCCTCAAGGAGGCCTTCGATTCCTACGCGGACCTCTTGGCCCCCAGGATCGTCAGGGTGTTCCGGGACTCCTTTCAGAGGTTCGAGGAGCGTGTCTGGCAGTCGCTTCCCCGACCTCCGCCAGGTCCTGAAGAGTCTCCTCGCTCCGAGCAAGGCAAGGTCCCAGAGGACGCATCATCCCGGGCCCCGGGCCCCTAGGTGACGTTCCTCCATTTTTGTTCCCTTCCCCCTTGCCCTGTAATATGGAACAATTTTTGGGTGTAATGTATAAAGTGTTTTGTGGGTCTTTGTATCTTATCGCCTCCTGCCATTTTCCTTGTGCAGCATTTTTGTTCCCGTCGATTACTTTCCAGGTTGTCTCCATTTCTGGCCCTCCACTGATTGAGATGTTTCACAGTGGGGGAAGAATCTTGGTCTTTTGAGCCACAATCGTGTTCGATCCAGCTAGGGGGAGTGATCCCTTGACGTTTCCCCACCGCTCGTCGTGTGGGTGGGTGATCCTCGGGACACCATGTTGGTCGGCCTGATACACTAGTGCCTCTGGGGGTGTTCTCGGCTGACCTGCTACTACACCTGATGTGGTTTTCCCCTCGTTTGCGATCCTCAGGCAGATCGGATGATCGCCTTGCGGGGGGCTCGCCATCAGTCTTATGGGCGATCGGGGGATCGACCCGCTGGGGGGAGCTACCCCCAGCCTTACGGCTGATCGGATCGTTTGGGATGCTGGGGGAGCTATCCACAGGCTTACGTCCAATCGATGTTTTGGCCCGCTGGGGGAGTTGCCCCCAGCCTTACGGACGGCCTTGTTGATCTGCCTGTTGGGGGAGTTGCCCCCAGCCTTACGGCCGATCGGGTCGGCTGGTCAGCGGTGGGAGCTACCCTCTGGCTTACGACCAACCGATGAACCCGCCTGCTGGGGGAGTTGCCCCTAGCCTTATGGAAGGCCCTGGTGATCGGCCCACCGGGGAGAGTTGCCCCCCGCCTAGAGGTCGATCAGATTGGTTGGTCAGCTAGGGGAGCTACCGTCAGGCTTACGGCTAACCGATGCCTGCTGGGGAAGTTGCCCCCAGCCTTACGGACGGTCGGGTCGGTTTACACGCTGGGGGGCTACCCCATGCTTACGGTAGATCAAGGGGCCGGCCGACTGGGGGAGTTGCCCCCAGCCTTACTGTCACGACCCGCTTCCCTAAAATGGAGGCGAGACGTGAAAAGGTCCGCACGAGAGTGGAGCTGTGAAGCCCCAAACCCGATAAGCGTCAATAATACATAATCAGGTCCCTGTAACCACAACGGAATAACAATAATAACACAAGGAGAGACTGAAATAAAATTCACATCTCATAAATTGTCCAACAAGAAAATAAGTTCAATATCCAGAAAAGCCACCAGGCTAAAAGAAAAGAGTCTAAAGGCCCAGAACAAGGCCAACAAATATGCAACAACAACAAGTATGGGTGCTACGCACCGATAACAAAACAACTGTCTAATAAAAGTAAAACACAACGAAGACACTAGGACTGGTCCCCAGTGTCCACGTACTCCCCGTCAAACACAAGCACGGGCTCGGCGTCAGCAAACACCTCGTCCTCAACAAGTAACTCAGGCTCGGGCTCTAACATGTGTCACCCAAAAGAGAAAAGGGGCACATGTCAGCAAGTCGAAAGACTTGTGCAAGGAAACGGGAATAATGGTAAACTAGCAACCTAGCAATTAAAACATGGTGCGTGGCAAGTAAAGTACGGTGGTAACAAGTAAGGTAAAGGAGAGTACACGTGGCAAGTATCAAGCGGTAGGGGTGACATGTAATGTCAAGTAACAAGTAAAGTACAAGGGATCACTCAACGAGTGCCCTATTGCCCGCAGGCTGTGTTCAAGTATCAAGTACAAGGGGTCACTCAACGAGTGCCCTATTGCCCGCAGGCTGTGATGAGCTTGTCTTCTGGAACACGAGCCAGAAAGTGTATTTGATAAGTATGGCGTAGGGGTGCCCCTAGCCGGAACAAGTAGCTCTAGTATGTAGCGATGCTACGCAATCACGATGAGTATTCAAGCATGCAATGACATGAGCAAATAATTCGCATACCGTTAATTAAATTAAACGTGACAGGCGAAATGCAATGACATGAACATATTCGCGTACCGTTAATTAAATTAAACGTGACAGGCGAAATGCAATGACATGAACATATTCGCGTACCGTTAATTAAATTAAACATGGCAGTTAAAATGCAATAACAGTTAAGGATGCATGGATGACATGAACAGTTATTACGCGTACCGTTTAGGGAAAGTAAACGTGACATACAAGCATGATGAGGGTGACGGACCAAGCTTCGTTGTCAAGCTAGGTCAATGGCGTCTAGACGGCTATCCTTTCACCGTCTAGTCTCTTTTACGCTAAAGCAAGGTAATGGCCTAAGACATGGCCCAATTCAAGAGATGCAAGTTTCACTTGCCTAGCACCGGGGATGGCGACTACTCCGTCACACGGATGCCAATCTATGGGGAAATCACTGTTATGGGGGAAACAACTATCAAACAACATGAAATTTATTAGGGTTTCATAAAAATACCAATAGACTATGAAAACATAGAGGAATCGATTTCTTACCAAGAGGAGACGGAAGGAACACTCCGGGGAACCCTAGGATCAGATCTGGAAAAGATTGGAGAAGTTTGGGGAAACCAGGGTTTTGGGGGATTTGGGGATTTTGATGAGTTTGGGTGAGATTTTGGGGAAGATGAGAGGTAGATAGAGTAGATGGATGGTTTGGATGATGATTCTAGGGCTTGGAATGGAGAAATGGAGCTTGGAGGAAGATGGGGCTGAAGGGGGAAATTTTTAGGGTTTTGGGTCGTGTTGGAGAAGAAGAAGTCGTTTGGGTTGGGTATAAATAGGTTGAGCTGGCGGCTGCCCAGAAATTAGGGTTTTAACACTGGTTAGTCGGTCCAAGAGCAACCACTGACCGACTAGTTTGGCAACTAGTCGGTCGGTCGACCAACGCAGACCGACTAAGTGCAAACAGTAACTCCTGAACGAAAATAGGATTCTAGAGTTAGTCGGTCCATGAACAAGTACTGACCGACTAGTTTAGCAACTAGTCGGTCGATGAACGTTCTTAGACCGACTAAGAGTAAACAGTAACTGATACAAAAATAATATGATGAGTTAGTCGGTTCAAGAAGCATTGCTGACCGACTAGTTTGCAACCTAGTCGGTCAACCAACGTTCTTAGACCGACTAACGATAAACAGTAACTCCTGAGAAATTTAGAAAGCTAACTAGTCGGTCCAAGAAGGATTGCCGACCGACTGGATCGTCATCTAGTCGGTCGGTGCCCCTTCTTATACCGGCTAATGAGCACGTAAAAGTTCCGATACGGAGCGCGGGGCCCCGGGATCGATTCCTATGACTCCTAGGCTTGATCTAACAGTTAGATACGACCGTTATGAAGTCCGTCACGAGTGACATACTTCGAAATCGACAATCCTAAGGAAGAAACGAGAAAATACGACGAATCGATCGAAAATGAATTCTATGGAGACGAAAACCACACAAGAGGAGAAAATCCACCAAAACATATATTATATTATAATAAATCCAGATACATGAAAAGCAGTCGTTACATCCTTCCCAACTTAAGAAAAATTCCGTCCTCGGAATTTCCAAAAACTCACGAGTCCGGAAACAAAAGTGGGAAACGCTCTCGCATCTCATCCTCATTCTCCCAAGTAGACTCTCCAGGTGAACCGTGTCGCCACATCACCCTCACAAGATTGACAATCTTGTTTCGAAGCGATTTCTGACGCCTGTCCAGAATCTGCACTGGATGCTGGTCATACGTCATATCGGGGCGAACGGTAATCTCCGAAAAATCCACCGCATGAGACGGATCGCTAATGTATCGACGAAGCTGCGACACATGGAAAACATTGTGAACCCCTTCCAAAGATGGCGGCAAGGCCAAGCGATAAGCTACCTCGCCAACCCTCTCCAAAACGTCAAACGGTCCAATGTATCGCGGGCTCAACTTCCCACGCTTCCCAAAACGAATCACACCACGATTCGGGGAAATCTTCAAGAACACATGGTCGCCCGGCTGAAACTCCAAAGGACGACGTTTGGCATCCGCCCAATGCTTAAAACGGTCCTGAGCAATTCTCAACCTCTCCCGAATATTCCTGACGATATCCACGGCCTCCACGATCATCTCAGGTCCCAACAACTCCCGATCTCCAACGTCATCCCAACTCAATGGCGATCGACATTTCCTCCCATAAAGAGCGGCGAAAGGCGCCATGCCAATACTCGCCTGGAAGCTGTTGTTGTAGGAAAACTCCACCAAGTGTAGATGGTCCTCCCACGAACCCTTGAAATCCAACATGCACGCCCTCAGCATGTCTTCCAAAATCTGAATCGTCCTCTCGGACTGGCCGTCCGTCTGCGGATGGTACGCCGTGCTGAAACTCAGACGCGTACCCAAACTCTTCTGCAAACTCTGCCAGAACTGAGATGTGAACCTCGTGTCTCTGTCAGACACGATACTCATGGGGACTCCATGAAGTCGCACAACCTCCTGCACGATTCACGTTACATCACTATCCAAACTAGGAAAAGGAAATAAAACGGAGAGTAAAAGAATTTACCTCCATATATCTCCTTGCTAGCGCCTTAGTGGACTGTCCCACTCGGAACAGAATAAAGTGCGCAGACTTGGTCAATCGATCTACGATCACCCAAATCGCGTCATTCTGCTTCGGACTCCGAGGTAGTCCAGTCACGAAATCCATAGTGATGTGTTGCCACTTCCACTCCGGAATCGGAAGCGGTTGTAGCAACCCGGCCGTACGCTGATGCTCCGCCTTCACTTGCTGGCAAACCAAGCACTTGGCTACACTCCGAGCCACGCTCCTCTTCATACCATGCCACCAATAATTCAGACGAAGATCCTGGTACATCTTGGTGCCACCAGGATGCACAGAATACGGCGAACTGTGTGCCTCCACCATCAATTCCTCTCTGACATCCCCAGCTGGCACACACAACCTGGCTCCGAACCTCAGCGAGCCATCCTCATGAATCAAAAAGTCAGTCCGCAGACCGGCTTCCACCAGCTCCCGAATCTTCACCAGCTTCGGATCCTCAGCCTGGCCAGCCTTAATCCGATCCACGATCGTCGACTGTACCTGCATGTACATCAACGACGGAGCCTCTCCAGGAAGAACAATCTCCACACCAGACTCGCAAAAATCCTGCTGCAACCTCCACTGCGAGGTCAAAATCATCACCGCTGGAAGCCTACTCAAAGCATCTGGAACCACATTCACCTTGCCAGGGTGAAACTGCAAATCAATATCATAATCCGCCATAAGCTCCAACCATCGACGCTGTCGCATGTTGAGCTCCTTCTGAGTGAAAATATACTTCAAGCTTTTGTGATCGGTGAAAATCTTCACTTTCTCACTCAGCAAGAAGTGCCTCCAAATCTTAAGAGCAAACACAACGGCAGCCAACTCCAAATCATGCGTCGGATAATTCTTCTCATGAACCTTAAGCTGACGAGACGCATACGCCACAACATGCCCATGCTGATGCAACACACAACCGAGACCCTTGCCAGAAGCATCACAAAAGATCTCAAATCCACCGCTGCGATCAGGCACAACAAGAATAGGGGCAGTCGTCAACCTCTCCTTCAGAACACCAAAAGCACTCTCACAATCACCCGACCAAACGAAAGCAACATCCTTCCGCGTCAACCTGGTCATCGGCTCGGCAATACGAGAAAAGTCCTTAATGAATCGCCGATAATAACCGGCAAGTCCAAGGAAACTCCGAATCTCAGACGCTGACGACGGAACAGGCCACTCCCTGATGGCCCGAATCTTCTCGGGATCCACTGAAATACCATCTCCAGTCACCACATGCCCGAGAAAAGCAACTCGATCCAGCCAAAACTCGCACTTTGAAAACTTAGCATACAACCGATGCTTCCTCAAAATCTCCAACACCGTCCTTAAGTGCGAGGCATGCTCTTCCTCCGACTTCGAATAGATCAGAATGTCGTCAATAAAGATAACGACAAACTTATCCAAAAAGTCGTAGAAAATCAGGTTCATCAGATTCATGAAAACTGCGGGCGCGTTAGTTACGCCAAAAGGCATAACCACGAACTCATAGTGTCCATACTTCGTCCTGAACGCTGTCTTCGGAACATCTCCCTTCCTCACCTTCAACTGATGGTAACCACTCCTCAAATCCAATTTAGAAAACACCCTCGAACCTCCAAGCTGATCAAAAATATCATCGATGCGAGGCAATGGGTATTTATTCTTAACGGTCACCGCATTCAACTCCCGATAGTCCACGCACATGCGACGCGAACCATCCTTCTTCTTAACCAACAACACCGGTGCTCCCCACGGAGACACGCTAGGATTAATATAACCCTTCTGCAAAAGCTCATCCAACTGCTTCCGCAACTCTTCCAACTCTGCAGGTGCCATACGATACGGCGCCTTCGAAATCGGCTGCGCACCTGGAACAAGATCGATAGAAAATTCCAAAGCCCGATCAGGCGGCAAACCAGACATCTCCACGGGGAAGACGTCGCCAAAATCTCGCACCACAGCTGGCCACTCCAGCTCCATCTGCATAGCCACAGCCTCCACCGGCCTGGCCCGAAATCTGACAGGACCAAGCGAACTGCTACCACGACTGAACTCGAACACTGGATGTCCGGGAATCTCGAACACCACCTTCTTTCTCCGACAGTCGATCGTGGCATAGAAGCTCGCAAGCCAGTCCATCCCAAGAACTGCATCATAGTTGATGATGTCGTGGACAATGAAATCAGCACAAAGCTCACGTCCACAAACCACCAACGGGCAAGAATTGCACCCACGATGCACCGAGACTACACCGTTCCCTGTGACGATATTCCAACTCTTAGGAAGAGAGGACGTCGACAAGGAATGCTTCTCCACGAAGCTCCGGGCCAAAATGCACATCGATGCACCAGAGTCAAAGAGGACTCGTGCAGGAAACGTGCAAACCAAAACAACACCTAACAAGCAATTAACAATCAAATCCTAGTCTAGCAAACAATCATGAGCAAGCAACCAATATAATCAAAAATCAAACTAACTAAGGAAGATAAATAGCTAGAATGAGCGTTACCTGCAATAACTTCATCCACGGCCATGCTCTCCTCCTCAGTCATCAGAAAGGCCTGCCCTCTCGGCGGAACAGCCTGCCGAAAGGCCTGTCTCTGTGGAACAAGGGGCGCTCCACGTCCAACGGGCACAGGAGCTCGCTGCTGCAACGGCTGTGCTGCAATAGGAGCCCGCCAAGGCTGTCGCGACTTCGGACACTCCCGGATGGTGTGGGCAGGATCTCCGCAGACAATGCACTGTCCTAGAAACCTCCTACACTGATCCCTGAGGTGTCCAGTCTTGCCACAAAAATGGCAAGTCTTCAGGATAGGCCCTCCTGGCCTCTTGAACTGCACCGGATGATTAGGCTTGAAACCAGGCCTAACCACCGCCCTGGCCTGCTCCATAGGCCTCTTCCCAGCTCCGGAAACATGTCCCTTCCTCTGATTCAAATTTAACTCTTGCCGCCTCGCAGCAATCAGAACCTTCTGATATGTCTCCAAGTCAGAAGAGGTCACAAAGCTCTGAAGCTCCAAGGCAAGTCCCTGGAGAAATCGCTGAGCTTTCTCATCGGCATCCTGCACCATCTTAGGTGCAAACCGACTGAGCCTCGTGAACTCCTGGTGGTACTGATCCACCGACAAGCTCCCCTGCTTCAGATCTATAAAGCGCTGCAGCATCACCTGCCGAGCAGCCTTCGGGAAGAACTCTCCATCGAATCTAGACTTGAAGGTAGCCCAGACGATCGGCTCCACCAGCATCTTCTCTTCAGCATCCCACCAATTCCTGGCGTTATCCTTCAGCTGCCTCTTAGCCAGATCAACCCATCCAGCCGGGTTAATCTTCGCCATTGCCAAGTTATCCTCAATGTTCCTTATCCACTCGTCGGCAGCCAGAGGACCCTCAGAACCATCAAAATATGCGGGACCCAGCTCCCGAAATTGCTTCGCTCCTGGCTCAGAGCGAGGGGCATCCGGAAGAGCCCGGGCAGCTCGAGCAAGCGGGGCATTCTGGACTTGCAGAAGCACGCCCTGCTGAACTTGCATCATCTGGAGCATCATCCGCATCATCTCACCGCTGGTGGGTTCCCGCTCAGGATCCTCATCATGAGGGATCGCGCCACTACCCCCACCACGGGTGAAACGTCTTCCTGCCATCTAGTGACACAGAAAACGAATCAGATTAGACTCATAGCTTATGACTCGGACGTCGAACTTAATTTATTGGACATTCTAATATTATTATCGCTATTCCAAAAATCGCAGTTACAGAAGGACCTGCATGGGCCACCAACAAAACCTGTCACGACCCGCTTCCCTAAAATGGAGGCGAGACGTGAAAAGGTCCGCACGAGAGTGGAGCTGTGAAGCCCCAAACCCGATAAGCGTCAATAATACATAATTAGGTCCCTGTAACCACAACGGAATAACAATAATAACACAAGGAGAGACTGAAATAAAATTCACATCTCATAAATTGTCCAACAAGAAAATAAGTTCAACATCCAGAAAAGCCACCAGGCTAAAAGAAAAGAGTCTAAAGGCCCAGAACAAGGCCAACAAAACTGCAACAACAACAAGTATGGGTGCTACGCACCGATAACAAAACGACTGTCTAATAAAAGTAAAACACAACGAAGACACTAGGACTGGTCCCCAGTGTCCACGTACTCCCCGTCAAACACAAGCACGGGCTCGGCGTCAGCAAACACCTCGTCCTCAACAAGTAACTCAGGCTCGGGCTCTAACATGTGTCACCCAAAAGAGAAAAAGGGCACATGTCAGCAAGTCGAAAGACTTGTGCAAGGAAACGGGAATAATGGTAAACTAGCAACCTAGCAATTAAAACATGGTGCGTGGAAAGTAAAGTACGGTGGTAACAAGTAAGGTAAAGGAGAGTACACGTGGCAAGTATCAAGCGGTAGGGGTGACATGTAATGTCAAGTAACAAGTAAAGTACAAAGGATCACTCAACGAGTGCCCTATTGCCTGCAGGCTGTGTTCAAGTATCAAGTACAAGGGGTCACTCAACGAGTGCCCTATTGCCCGCAGGCTGTGATGAGCTCGTCTTCTGGAACATGAGCCAGAAAGTGTATTTGATAAGTATGGCGTAGGGGTGCACCTAGCCAGAACAAGTAGCTCTAGTATGTAGCGATGCTACGCAATCACGATGAGTATTCAAGCATGCAATGACATGAGCAGATAATTCGCATACCGTTAATTAAATTAAACGTGACAGGTGAAATGCAATGACATGAACATATTCGCGTACCGTTAATTAAATTAAACGTGACAGGCGAAATGCAATGACATGAACATATTCGCGTACCGTTAATTAAATTAAACATGGCAGTTAAAATGCAATAACAGTTAAGGATGCATGGATGACATGAACAGTTATTACGCGTACCGTTTAGGGAAAGTAAACGTGACATACAAGCATGATGAGGGTGACGGACCAAGCTTCGTTGTCAAGCTAGGTCAATGGCGTCTAGACGGCTATCCTTTCACCGTCTAGTCTCTTTTACGCTAAAGCAAGGTAATGGCCTAAGACATGGCCCAATTCAAGAGATGCAAGTTTCACTTGCCTAGCACCGGGGATGTCGACTACTCCGTCACACGGATGCCAATCTATGGGGAAATCACTGTTATGGGGGAAACAACCATCAAACAACATGAAATTTATTAGGGTTTCATAAAAATACCAATAGACTATGAAAACATAGAGGAATCGATTTCTTACCAAGAGGAGACGGAAGGAACACTCCGGGGAACCCTAGGATCAGATCTGGAAAAGATTGGAGAAGTTTGGGGAAACCAGGGTTTTGGGGGATTTGGGGATTTTGATGAGTTTGGGTGAGATTTTGGGGAAGATGAGAGGTAGATAGAGTAGATGGATAGTTTGGATGATGATTCTAGGGCTTGGAATGGAGAAATGGAGCTTAGAGGAAGATGGGGGCTGAAGGGGGAAATTTTTAGGGTTTTGGGTCGTGTTGGAGAAGAAGAAGTCGTTTGGGTTGGGTATAAATAGGTTGAGCTGGCGGCTGCCCAGAAATAAGGGTTTTAACACTGGTTAGTCGGTCCAAGAGCAACCACTGACCGACTAGTTTGGCAACTAGTCGGTCGGTCGACCAACGCAGACCGACTAAGTGCAAACAATAACTCCTGAACGAAAATAGGATTCTAGAGTTAGTCGGTCCATGAACAAGTACTGACCGACTAGTTTAGCAACTAGTCGGTCGATGAACGTTCTTAGACCGACTAAGAGTAAACAGTAACTGATACAAAAATAATATGATGAGTTAGTCGGTTCAAGAAGCATTGCTGACCGACTAGTTTGCAACCTAGTCGGTCAACCAACGTTCTTAGACCGACTAACGATAAACAGTAACTCCTGAGAAATTTAGAAAGCTAACTAGTCGGTCCAAGAAGGATTGCCGACCGACTGGATCGTCATCTAGTCGGTCGGTGCCCCTTCTTATACCGGCTAATGAGCACAGAAAAGTTCCGATACGGAGCGCGGGGCCCCGGGATCGATTCCTATGACTCCTAGGCTTGATCTAACAGTTAGATACGACCGTTATGAAGTCCGTCACGAGTGACATACTTCGAAATCGACAATCCTAAGGAAGAAACGAGAAAATACGACGAATCGATCGAAAATGAATTCTATGGAGACGAAAACCACACAAGAGGAGAAAATCCACCAAAACATATATTATATTATAATAAATCCAGATACATGAAAAGCAGTCGTTACACTTACTGTCATCCCGTGTGATCGACCTGATGGGGGAGTTGCCCCCAACCTTACGGTCGATCCGTGCGATCAGCCCGTTGGGGGAGTTGTCCCCAGCCTTCCGACTGATCAGCATAACAAGTCTGCCCCCGGGGGTAAGTTCCCACCTGCTTCGCGGTCGATCGCCAAGCTAGATACGGTGAGAAAAGGTAGAGCTGTACTAACACGGTTTTCTTTTCATTCCTTGAACCTGGGTGTATATTTTGGAGGAAAATAAAACAGGGAAGGCGAGGGCAAGCTAATCTTGCCTAGGTGAGGCTACGGCTGATTGTCTCATCCGCTCACTCGATGACGCGCATAGCCGCCTGAACCACATTCACCTTCTTTCCCTTGTCCATCTGCTTGGACGTCCCTTCTCTAGGGGCGGCGGTTGAGTCGTCGACAAAATTCTTTAAGTGGCATCGGCTGACCAGCTTCTCTATATCCTTCTTCAAGTGCCAACAGTCGTCGGTGTCATGGCCATTGTCTTTGTGGTACTTGCAATATTTCTCCTTGTCCTTTCCACCTCTCTTCATCCTCGGAGGCGACCTGCTAAAACGCCCCTCCTTTTGAGCGTGCGCAAGGACGACGTCCGGGGTGGTGTTCAGCTTGGGGGGTCGTGTCTCTTCACTGCGCTACTTTCCCTTGGCCTTCTTCACCTGCCAAGGTTCGTCAGGTCTGCGGCGTTCGCTCTCGTCCCGCTTGGATCCCCGTCTAGCCCCTGTTAGATGGCTTCCGTCATCCGCAACCAGCGCTTCCTCCATCAGCATGTAGCGCTCCGCCCGGGCTATGACCTCGACGAGGTCTTTCGGGGGATCATTGTGCAATGACTTCTTCAGGCCCCTATGCCGGAGCCCTTTCTTCAGGGCCGTTTTCACGACCGTCTCGGGACAGCTCTCCACATTTAGTCTCTCCGCGTTGAAGCGACACATGTAGTGCCTCAGGGGTTCTTCGGGACCTGTACCACATTGAACAGGAGTTCTGAGTCCGGTTTTACCTGATGTCTGGCCATGAATTGTTTGCAGAACTGCTGGGAGAGGTCCTCGAAGCTGTCGATGGAACGGTTGTGGAGGCTGTGGTACCAACTCCGGGCTGATTTTCGAAGGGGTGAAGTAGAAGCCTCTGCAGAGTAGGGTGTCGTCGGCTCCTTGAAACGCCATGCCCCCCTCATAGTCCATCACGTGCTCTTCCAGGTCCACAGTGCCGTCATACTTCTCTAAGCTTGGCACCTTGAATCTGGAGGGCACCCGTGCTTTGGTTATCCTTCTGGTCAACGGGCAGCGGTCGCCCCTGGAACCCCCCGGATGCCCTCCCGTGCTAACACAGGGGTCGAGTTGCTGAGGCGAGCGAACGGGGTCACGCAAGGAGCTCGCCCGAATCCCAGCCGAGCCGGGGACGGGAGTTGGTCGGCAGGCGCCTCTCCTCTCCCGTCGGTATTCTCGACTCCTTCGCCTTCCGCGATGGGGACTTTCACTCCGGCTGGATCGGTCCCCAATGGCTCGACGATCGGTCGATCGTCGATTTGTTGAGTGTGTTCACCGAGACGAGGCCGTAGCCGATTCTTCTTCAGCTTGCTCGGGACCCACCTCGCCCCCTCCCGAAGCGAGGTGGGCGTGAGAGATCGCACTGGGATGAAGTTCGGCAGGGAATCACCGTTCAGGGTTGGCTTCCCCATCCCCGTGGTCAGTGACCATGGCCGAGCGTAAAGGCCGACGGACCCCTCCCTGATCGAGGGTCCCCGTCGTCCCATCTCCCAGGATGAACGAGTTGTCGACGAGCTGCTGAATCGTGGCAGCCAACATCCGAAGGTGGGCATTGGTCTCCTGGGTAAAGAGATGGAGTTGCTCTTGGGTCACCGAGCGTGAGTCGCTCGTCCCCTCGGTGGTGTGGCTGTGCTGGTTCTAGGGAGGGACGTAATCGCCCTCCTCGTGGATGGGGGGCATGCGCCCCGGGCCGTTGCAGACTGGTTCCATTTCGGTGGTTTGACGTGGGCTTGTGTTCATTCCCACAGACGGCTCTAGATGTTTACGTGTGTTTTCTCACCACTAGATCGTTAATCGACCGTTGACCGGGGATTGGACGGTCAACGTGGTCAAGGGATCAGTTGAAATCCCTTGGTCCTGCCAAGCATGCGTGTGCTCGACGAGGGTTGCTTGGGTCCTCACGCCAGCTCCGGAAACGGCTGGCTTAGGTGATGGAGAACGAGCAGGCTCTTCGTCCGAGGTGCTTGGCCTCGGTCAGCGGGGTGCGGAGGGGTAGCCTCGGCACCTAGAAGAGCGCTCGGTCTCAGTCAATCAAGTGCGGAGGGGTAGCCTCGGCGCCTTGATTGTCTCTTAGTCTCGGTTGATGGCGATGCTCGTTGGGGCGAGCGGGCTCGATGGTGCGTGTGCCTTGCTTCAGTGAGTACCGCGCTGGGGATAGCCTCGACGCCTTGGGATCTGCTCGACCTGGACAGATGAGGAAGCTCGTCAGGGGGGCGGACCTTGGTTCCGACCAAGTCCCCTCCGATGCCTAAATCAGAACGGATCTGAAAGATACTCAGCGGGATCGGTACGACTCGCAGGGAAGCCGGTACGCGTATCCTCGGACCGAGCTAAGGGAGGGAAGGCAATGTGGAAAACAAGGTCTTTTTAATAGAATACCTCCGTATAATGGTATCTGAAGTCAGGCCCCTTCCTTCGTCCCCCCTCGAGTTCCTATATAGGGATTCTCCTACGATCGTCCCGTCTTTACGCCCCCCCTATTCCACCCCCGTGATCCGCCTCCCCCCGTGCGCCTTTATGCACCATGAAGGTGGGTTAATGAGGTTCCTTAATGGTCATTAAGAGGGAGTGTTTTGGGGGTTAACTCCCGCGGTCGTGGGCTGACCGGGCGCACATCCGATCGTGGCTGATCCGCTAGCGGGCCCTCTCGAGGGTCTTCGACGGTTGGCCCAAACTCCCTTGGAGAGGCTTCTTCCCGCGTGGGCTTGGGCCGCTCGCTTTTGGGCCTGGGCCGCTCATTTTTGGGCCTCTCCAAAATGGTCGTATCACTATCAATATGTGAAGGGTGAGTATCTCTTTTGGCTCATCGTTGACACTCTCAAAACTGATCTAAAACCCTTTAATATTATATGATTGTTATGAATAGGACCCATTGGGCCTATTGGGTATCCACCCACATGAGTACCCATTATGAATACTATATAAAGGAGGCTAGGGGTTTCCTAGCCTCAACCCTTCTCCAAATCCTTTTCTCGTTCATAACACGTTATCAGCACGATCACGCTCGTTGGAGGAGACGGTGGCTCGCAGGAAAGGAGATCCACAAATCGCTCAGAAAAAGAAGATCGTAATCTTCTCAACGGGGAGCGAAAAGGGCATCCTTCACCAACCGTCGCCTAGATTCCTCGTCGAATCTAGAGGTAAAAATCCAAACTTTTTAGATCTAAACTTGCTTTTCTCATTAGATCTGCATGTTTTAGGATCAAAAAGTTTACAAACTCGGTTAAATTCAACATTTTTAATAAGATCTGCATGTTTAAAACAATAAAAACTTGTTTTTATCGATCAAATTTGTTGAAAAATCCGATTTTTACCTCCCCCGCCTTTGATCCAAAAATAAAAATCCGCACGCCCGTAGGGCGGAACGGCGGCGCGCCCTTTGCGCCGCCGTCGGAGAACAATCGCCGCGGCCTGCAGGCCGCGGCCCAGCGCGGCGGCCGCGGCTTCAGGCCGCGGCCAACTGCCGCGGCCCGTCGCCGCGGCCTGTCGCCGCCACGACGACCGCGCCCTACGCGGCCAGCCGTCGCGGCGACACGCCGCGGGCCCCCTAGGGTTTCCCGAAACCCTAACCCTAACGGGCCTTTTTCCGGGGGAGGCCCAACATTAACCCTAATGGGTTGTTTTCATGGCCCAAAAGGCCAGAAAATTAGCACATTCACATAAATTATTTTATTTATTTTTGGCCCTAAAAAGCCCAAAATATTTAAAAAGAAATCTTTAAAAGGGTTGAAAGCGACAAAATAAAACATTATATTATGGATCAAAAAGGCAAAAAGTTTTACAAAAAAAAATGTTTTTTGCACGACACACACAATTTTTAAATTACTTTAAATGCCTGTGTCTTTTGATTATCTGCGTGGTTGTATATCGCAAAAATATTATCTGCGTGGATGTGCAAATATTAGGCTATGTTTTTAGGGATCAGCCAGGTTTCCGACACCGTTTTATATTCCCGCAATTTTTCTTCTTTTTTGAGAGAAATTTTGTATGTGAGGATAAAAATGTAAAAAAGAAGACCGAAGGACACCAAGAAGAAGCTGAAGGCGTTCGCACAACGGAGATAGGGGCTTCTCTCTGAAGTTCCCGAGTTGTACTTTATTTTTTCATGCATTCATTTTTGATGTAACTTCGGACTGTACTTCTTTTATTTTTCGGTGTCGGCTGGCTGATCCCCATAGTCCTAAGTCCTTTTCTTTCTGTTTCATTGCTTATGCATTAACTGTGTGGTTGTTAATTAGTTTTAATACCATGTTAATGTTACAATGAAACTGTCAAAAAGCATGCTAAAATCACTTTAATATAGTTCAACGCCTATTGCTAGACTATATACATGCGATAAGTATTCTTTAAAAAATGCCTGCAGCATATAAATAGCATGTGTACATCATACTTGTTTCATTCAAATGTACATAATCTTTAGTTTACAAACTTTACATTATATGTACGATGGGCTCATGATATGACGATATTTATGACAATAAGACAATAATGATTTCAAAAAGTTTAAAATCATATCCTCTTTATGAACCTGAAGTTTCAAAATCAAATCAAAAGTCAACACTCTCACTCCCTAATAAAATAAATACGATGGTTTATGCGAAAATTAAAATTGCTATCTTTATAAAAGATGCATACTTTGCGGTAAACAGATATATATGATCTATGATCTATATAATCCAATATGGACACCAGAAGTTTTCCATAATACCGCTAAACTCTTTAAAAGAGTTCTCTCCTTTATTCTTACAAGGAAAGATTTTTTCTAGCCTTGAATATAAGCATACGCCTGAAGTCGTGGCTTAATGAATAAGTGAGAAATACATTACGCACCCACGTATTTATTCCCCTCTAAGCATGGTAAACTATCCACATAAAATTTGAACGACTCAAGTAAAAGGCCTGAAGCTATACTCGAGCATTCAAATAGACTTTTTTAAAAGTCCCTTATTAAAGTGGAAGTATAAATAATTTGCTTAAACCCCTGCTTATGTCTCCTTAGCAAGACTAATTTTCATTGTCCTTTATAAATAAGGAATATTGAAATCAGGGGAAGTTCAGGATCAAACATGACCTGAAATAAAAATAAGGAAAACTCAAAACAGGGGAAGTCTTGGATTAAATGGGAAAGTGAAGATACGATATACCTCGACATGGAGTAAGCAATGGCAAGCCAAAATCAGACCGGAAGTTCTGATAAGAGCCATAATGTTTTTGCAAACATGAAAGTGCATTAACTTATGCCATATAAAAATACATACATATCTAGTCAAACGATGAAAGTCTAATTGACCTTATGTATATTTAGCTACTCCCCGAGGACAAATAAACTTTGAAATCAAAAATTATCTGTTGTCATAACATAAGTCTTAAATGAGCATAATTATTGTTGTATGTTTTCAAGAGCACACATCACACTATGTCACTTGTTGACTTATCATCAGTATTATTCTCTTGTAGTCTTAATACATTTTATTTTACTGCGTATGTTTTGCTATCTTGAATACCCCTAAAAAATAAAATGAGGATGCCATATACTCTCTGAAACTTATACAGTTTCAAAAAGGATATTCGTCAAAACGAAATCCCTAATGACTCTAGAAATAAATGAAGCCTGAAGCTTTGTCCCAAAATGATCCGCACAATAGTCAAAGTGAAGATGTAATCCTTCACAGTTTGAACACAGTTCAACTATTACCGGACAAAATTAACTTGAGCATTTTTAATGGACTTTTCAAAAGTGCCACATAAATTCAAAAGAGGAATTATTTTGGAACACCAGAAGTGTACAGAATCGACCAACTATGGATCGATATCACCCTGGAGTGATGATGCAAGACATCATCAACCAGAAGAACCCGGAGATTCTTCAAAAAGTGTGAAATTTTCATTGTCCTATTCAAAAGGGACAAATGATAATGAGATCATCTCCATTCACATGGACATTGACTCTCCCTACTTCCTCAAATGAATTTAAGATGATATACTATCATCATTAAAGATAATGAAGACCTTTAGGTCTCTTGAGAGTATTTAAGGGATATAAATAGGCTTCGTCCACTCCCTTAACCGGACTGATGATGTACCCTTGGTGTACTCATCAATATATCCTCTAAATAAATGGTCATTATCCAACCACATTCTTTTATTAAAGGGTGGTAACTTTGGATAACACTGGGAAATTTAAATGTTTTACAACTGGAAAAATAAACGAACACCCTGAAGCTTGTGTTCACACCCAAGTATGGGTAAGATAAATCATTAAAATGATTTAAATGGATTTCTTATCCATTAAAAATCCAGTTGTAGGTGACCACATGGGAACATGCAATTACATTGCAAACCATCAAAACGCATTCTTAGAACCTATTTATATGAGTCTGATCACCTCATATAAACAGTTTCCGAAAACCCCTGACGGGGGAAGCGTTTAGAGCACATCTTATAGATTGTGCCATGATGAGTAGACACCCCCCATATCACCACTATAGACCATCAAAATGCAGAACTATTTATCGGAAGTAAATATCCCAGATAAATAGAGTCTGAGCACTCTGAACAGGGGAAGCATTTAAATTCACTTCTCCAAAGACGTGCATTGATGATCCTATTTTAAAGCTTTGATGAGATCCTGAAGATCCCTCACAACTTTAATGTCCCAGAATCAGTTTCAACAGAAATACTACAATCATCCATGAGCCTAAAGCTCAAATGACCATTTAAATCATTAATACCTATGATCTGGTTATCATGAATTGTGATGAGATCCTGAAAATCCACACTTATGAAACTGTTAAAACAGTTATCAGACATAGTTACTGACAATATAGATATTGTCAAAACTTTCACATCCCTGCTACTAAAAATCCAGCTAGGATTGACATACCGAATATATTGGATGCAATCCACCAGTAGCAGAAGTGGATATCCTCAATGGATGAGAGGACATACCACTAGGCTCCAAAAAGAGAGATCTACTCCTGGAGACCGAAAAAACAATACCACCACAGGAAAGTGAGCTCAAATCCAGAACCTTATTGCAACTTGGTTGCTAAGGACCAATTCTGGATCTGTCCATATTCTTTACCCGTCCCAGAACCTTCACTTCTTTAACGCGTCGTGAAGGAGACACCTCTGGGAGAAATCAAATGATTATAGTACGTACGGGGTGAGTTTTGGACAAGAAAGAACACCTTTTGTCGACAAATTCTCTCATATTTCATTTTGCCAGTTAAATATAAAATATCGTTTCCACAACTCTGCTTTGCCTGAAGCAAAGATAGAGATTTGGCCAAATTATAATAATGTGGAATGAGGCAATAATAAGGTGAGCTGGACTCACTTATGAAATATGAGGTGTTGGACCTGAAGTCCTGGTATCAAAAATGATATCAAATCCTGTGGGATAACTGAGTATTGAAGGAGAATTAAAATAAAATCGTTAACTATAAGCATTTTAATTTGCTATAGTTTTAGATGTATAAATCGCTCAAACCAGGAAGTAATCAAGTAAGATGAGCTGAACTCACTTACAAGATGAATCTGATGCATCGACTGGTTTATGTCAAGGCGTAACCCAACGAATGGCAAAAGAGGGAATTTTTGGTTGATGTTGCTATTGGATGTGACAACATCACCGATATAAAATTTCTTCAACTGCATGTACAAATTTCTTTACTTTCCTTTCTTTTTGGGACACATATTAATAATATGGTTAAAGGAAAGACAACCTAGACAAAGATCCTTAAAGGACTCATACTAAAAGGTTGTTGTTTGCACCTCTTAAAAACAGTATTGTTCTTAAGAGAGCAAAGTAAAAGATTTGATATTATTTTAATAACTCAAAATATTATCGGATCTCCTGAAGAGAAATTACCGAAATATCTGTTAAAGCCTATCTATCAGATATGATATGATATGAAAGCCCTAGCTAGGCATAAATTCTAGGCTTACAGAACTTTAATCATCCTGAAGATGAACCATCATCCTGAAGATGAACTATTATCCTGGAAATGAACTATCATCCTGAAGATGACGTTAATAAATCATCCCGAAGATGTAAACTTCATACAATGATGATTGATGAAGAAACATTAATTTCATTCTCCACCAAATACACCTATTTGGTTGTATGGATATACATTAAAAGACCCCTTTCCGTTAGCTGGAAGAGGGAAAGAATATATATGGTCCGGAAGTACCTTAAGTGTCTTTGAAACACTCTTTTACCTGGCCAACTGCATGCGTCTCTTTTGAGCGTTAGCAGTATAGCTATTAGCCAGGTACAGTGCAGTGCCCCCAGCGCATCACTGGACCAGAGATATGTAGCTTCTGCGCTATCTCCAAGGGTCGAGGAAAAATCCTCTATGTTAAATGTATTTGCATATGCAGGTTACAGATCATCGCGATGAATGGAATAAAAGGGACGTCCACCTCCTGAAGATCTACACAGAATCCTTCCCAGTCTACATCCTTCCACCATTCCGAGAAGCCCATCACCCAAGGAGCAGTTCAAGAACATACAATGCCAGGTCCTGAAGTACCTCGTAGACAATGACGATTGAGACGTGGAGCTGTCTACCAAGTTTGCTAGCGCTCCTTTAGTTTCAGCTAATGCCTTATATGAGTGAAACTTGTATAGATGAGTGATGCTTGTACTTTACTTTTGCTTTCGGAATGTTGTAGATGAGATGGATGTATAGACACATAGGAGATAAATGTATAGATATATAGGAGATCTGCAAGCCTGAAGCTTGATCAGATTAGGGGGAGTCAACTGTAGAGTTGTACTCTTTTTCCTTGGCTAGTGGTTTTTCCCACAGGGTTTTCCATAGTCAAGGTTTTAATGAGGCAACCACATTGACTCTGGATCCAGAAGTATCCACCCCTCGACACATCCCCAAATCAGGGGAAGTTATGGAGTGCTGTACTCTTTTCCCTTCGCTATTGGTTTTTCCCACAGGGTTTTCCATAGCTAAGGGTTTTTAACGAGGCAGTTACCATTAACTTGGATCCAGAAGTATCCACCCCTTAAGATACTCAGTAGTACTAATGAATCATTCAGTATTCATAAAGTCGAGTATACCACGTTGGTTGGATAAGGGGAAGTGTTATGAATAGGACTCATTGGGCCTATTTGGTATCCACCCACATGAGTACCCATTATGAATACTATATAAAGGAGGCTAGGGGTTTCCTAGCCTCAACCCTTCTCCAAATCCTTTTCTCGTTCATAACAATGATGAATATTATGGGAAGGAATGATATTTTGGTTGCATATTTAACGTACTAGTGTACGTCGACAATGAGAGTTTTTATAGGCTATCCTATAAAAACTGTATGGTATAGGGTAACTGCATGGTATCCTAGTAATTATAATATGTAATCGGCTCTTGCAAGTTGACTTGAGTTATGGCTATCCCACATGAGTCTAAGTCGTGGTCAAGCCTCATCCACATAGGCTAGGAAATTTAGCCCACAAGAGTAACTGTATCTTACGATCTATTAAAGTTCACACGGAGAAAAATTGTTTCTAGTTTTGTTGGTCATTTGCCCCTACCAATGTTTTATGGTAAACTACTTGAAACTATCTTTAATGTCAAAATTATCTATATGTTTCCAAATAATTCAAACTCACACACTCACGTCGTGGTATCCACACGGATGTTTTGGTGGATGCAGAACCAGTTCAAATGGGAAGAGTGTGTGTGAATGTGTGTTATTGGAGGTTTTTTTTGGGTATTTTTGATTGGGGTGAGTTTTTGGGATTTTTTATTTTGTGTGTTTTTTGGGTTTTGGGTTGGGGTTTTGGATTTTTTTTTGTGGGTGCTTTTTTTTGGGGGGGTGTGTGGTGTGTGATGTGACATTGCCACATGGGACAATGTCACATCACCCCCTCAATTGTAGAAAGGGCTAGAAATAACACGTGCATATAATACACGTGGACCACATGAAAAAACCTACACGCAGGATGCGGGAGTCGCGTGCAGCTGAAATAGAAAGAAGATTGTGTGTATTGTCTTGGGGTAAAAGGGAGAAAATTAGTAGTTAAAATGCATAAAACATGATAGAGCGAAGTGGAAAAAGACCAACTACAAATCCGTAAATATGAGGAAGATGTATGTGTTTTGGGTGTTCATTGGGTTCAGGTAAGGGCAATGGCCAACATGTAAATAGCGGTTCTTAGGGGTTTTTATTTTGAGGTGAGGTGGCATCCCATGAGGCTATGTGACATTTTCACATTGGACAAACATAGCGCCTAAGACAATGACACAACTGTAATTCCCTCTTATATAGAATTGGATATAACCTTTAGATCCGCTCCCTCGTCCAAAACTCGACCCGAAAGCCAAACCCGATTGAAACCGGGCAAACAGGTTTACTTCTCGCAAAAAACCGCCCGCATCAGAGTTCGGTTTATTTGAGTACTAAAAATCACCCCGGACTATACTGGGTCCGACCCGCTGACATTTGCCACCTCCCTGTGGTTGATGAACCTTGGTTAATCCGAACCTGTCTCCGGGCCGGATAAATTGCATCCGTTCATTTCATCGATCGGGAAATTTCATCCGTTCGTTTCATTGCTCGGGAGCACGTAAACCGTTCAGATGACGTCATGCCTTTCCGGTTTCGGATCCTGAGAGTTATATAATAGATCCGAAACAAAATCTCGTTAGCTGCCCTACTTCTCGTTTTCCCCTCTCCTTGCCCTTCCCGGCCATCCTCGATCTTTCGATCTGTTTAAAATCCTTGCAAAATTAATTGGTTTTAATTGGATCTGGCTTCTTAAAAACCCTAGTTTCTTTCTGTTTTGGGAGTCAATTTTGAGATATGGAGCCCATGGACATCGTGGGAAAGTCGAAAGAGGATGTTTCTCTTCCCAAAGGTAGTATCTGACCTCGCAGAATATTTGAAAAAACCCAAATTTGATGCTGTGATTTTTCGTAAATTCGGTATTGTGGTTGATTATTTTCTTTCCCTGATTATAATTTCGAATTTATGTTTCTTATCCTTTGAACCCTTTTGAACATTAAGATGTCTGAATCCTATGTTGGATTCAACCTGGGATTAATAATTTTTTTAGTTTTGGATGTTGGCATATTTGCTGTTTACCTTCCGGTAATTTAATGGTTTAACTGCTCATGAATAAGGTTATGTAATTTGCAATTTATATTATCTGTGACATGATTGATGCTTGTCGTAATTGAAATCAGTTGCTCTGTGTTCATATGAGCGATCACTTGTAGCTCTCATATCATCATCAGGACATTATTATACACAATTACTGCCTAGCAAAAGTATAATAGTCTAGTAAACGAAGTAGAATAGTATTTGAGTATTCTTGACAAGATTGGACGAGGCATATTGGAGGACTTGTGCATGATAAAGGAATACTATACTTTAATATAATTTTATATTGAAATTTGAATTGTAAGCAATATTTATAGTTATGATGGATACAATAAATGAAACATATATTACATATTTATCCTACTTTCTACGTCGACCAAGGATTGAGCTGTCATCTGGAAAGTATCAGTTTCGGGTGTTTCAGACCATTCCAATGGGCCAGTCCAAAACTTGAAAAAATTGCTGTTTTGCTCGGTTGCCATCGAATACATGGTTAAAACAGTGAAACATGGTCTGGTAAAGGGAAGAAGCCATTATGTACGTCAAAACCTGACTTTAGAATATTGAAAGGTGAAAGATAAATAAAATATGTTAAAAGGGAAGGCCATCTTGTGCGAGTTTGATTTGCTGTTGAACCATATATATATGTAGCACTTAGAGAGTTTGGTGTTAAAAGAGTAATCTTTTCCATTTTTTGATCCTCAACAAATGCTAACAAGAGGCTTCTCATCTTTGAAGATAGGCAGACCGGGAGAGCTAGAAAAGTGGGTTGTTTTTCAGGTAAGTTTCTTTTCAACATAACCCATTAAGTCTAAAGTACCGTTACAATTAAAGGGGGTTGATATAACTCTCCTCTCAGTTAACTTTGTTTCACCTATAAATTTGCTACACTAAACCTTTAATGAAATCACGCTACATTAGGTTCCTATGAGTACTTAAAAGTTAAAACTGTTATGCACTTTCACAAATAGCCCTAAAAGATTGTTCTTTTGTACATGCCATGTAATGAGATAATTACAATACCGCACCCTAATTATTTGGGGTATTTAGTTGCTATAGAACACGAATTCTTTGGAGTATGTTGTTGCTATAGGACATGGTTTGAAAAATTGGCTGATACAAAAATGTACTCATCGGATTTTGAGCATGCCATTATCTATTTGATTTTGACCGATGCCATCAATATTAACATAACAACTAATAATATGGAGATCTAAAGCTTGAAATACTAAAATTATATTTCGAAATTATTCTAATATAATGCTAAAAAATTGAGTTAACAATCACAATCGAGGTTCAAAAAGGATGTCGATGTCAATAAATAGTAGCTCTTTTGGATCAGGGTTGAGAGAGAGAGAGAGATGGAACTTGCCCCTCTATTGGGATTAGGTGAAATGCTTCATGTTTCTTCAAGGCACATATGTTCTTGACCGTTTTAGTTATTAAGATGAGGCTATGGCATTGAAGTTTTCTTTTTTTAAAAATAAAATCTAAGCTAATTCATTTAGATAATTATTTTTATAATATCATGATCCAACGAGATCATGATTCAAAATTCGTTTTGTTAAGTCTATAAAGCAGACCTTAATTTTTAGGATTAAGGCAAGATGATGATGATGAGGTGACCTGTTTGATGAAGCGGGTGAAAGAAAAAGTTGAACGATGGACAAAAGAGAAACTCTATATACAAACAAAGCACTTGTTAAAATGGAGCTTGGCTTGTAAACACCATCCAAGGTTGATACACAACAATCAATACCTAAAGTTCATCGGATACTTCTGATACAACCGATACATTACTACAAGTTACAATCTGTCTAAGGACTTTGAGATTCAAACCTTGTTATGGAATGACTTATTAACATCAATTAATTTTTTTCATTCAATCCCTCATTGTTGTTAATTTAGTTAATCATAAAACACACACACAAACACATAAGAACATGGATAAATACATAAAAGAACGATATAACCACAACTAACAGTTGAACGAGAAATAAGAAAACAATTGAATGTTGTTGAAACCTAACATTTTTAGAAGTCTAAGAAAAGGAAACCAAATCCCTAAACCTTAATATTGGCAGATACGTAAGCTAATCTAAAATTCTATTTGGTGAGGGGTTGTCCTCAATTCTTTTCAAAAGACTACTTGGTGAAAAAGATCTGTTAGGCTAGCGTTAATGTTAGGTCCTGTTCTGATAGTTTCTTTTTTCTTAGGGGATTTTCTTGATTTATTTTTGTATTAATTATTTCTTTATATCACAATCTTTATAAAGGAAAAATGACAGCATGGTGTTGCTTGGTAGTTCATTTGGTTTTTAAAGAAGTCGGTGTATTATGTTCAAACTATTCTTTACCATTGGACCTCAATATAAATCTGACATGCTTGAGGTATTTAAGAAAGGGGAATCTAATCGGCATAAGACACTTCAAACTTGTCCGCCAACAAAAACAAAATAATACAAAAATTTAAGGCATATGATTTTTAAAGAATAATATCTATGATAAAATTTAATATGCATAAAGAAACGCCAAAAAGATGACATGGCATTGATGATATTGAGTTTCATAAAAGCTTACCACTGTCATTTTAGTGGCTTGACTGGTAAAACCCTGCATGCCTTTTTATCCTTTGGTTCAGTAAGGGCTTGCTTTGGTATCATATTTGTTGTTACTCCAATCAATATCAATCTAAACGTTGTACTTTATTTTTGCTTGATTGTATAGAGAGTAAAGCTTAATGTTAAAGAGGAAATTTATATTAGTTGAAACAATAAAAATTATGACTAATTATGGAGGTGATAAATACGCGTGTTTTCCACTTTTGGTTGATAAATGCCTATATTAGTCATTAATAGTATGCTTGATTGATACAGGCCTACATTAATTTATAAAAATTGAAAATGTTAAGGATAGAGAAAAGGTTTTATATAAAATTATAAAGAAAGTTCATAGTAATTAGCAGCACAGTTACTTATTGATTTGTTTTGTTTATTTGTAGTTATGACTAATGAAAAAAGTATACCAATTTTGAAAGCAGAACTATAGCAAGTTTTCACTTGACAGCGCACTTGTCCAAGAAAGGTAGTTAGAAAATTCATATGCTTCAACAAAATTCCAAGAGTTTTGCATCCCGAACACACTCTCATTCTAAATAACACTCTCATTCTAAATAAAAATCGTCCGACCCTTCCAAATGCAGTGTCTCATCATTATTACTACTACTATATTTTAGCAAAATTGAGTTGGTTATTGAATAGTTTCTTTCAAGGGTATTTCAACTGATCTGATGATGTTTGATGAGCACCAAACAATCTACTTTTACTAGTCTAAATTTTGTATTAAACTCCTTAAGTAAAATTATGGATGAGAGATGTTTCATCGGTTGGCACAAGGGGAAGCTTTCTTTATTAGTATCCAGCTAAGAGTACTTCATGATTGACATAGATGAAAACTCAAGGCAAATGGGTAAAGGTTAAATGTGCCCTAGGAAATCGCATTTATTTTTAATGCATTATATGTAAAGTACCAAACATAAAGAGTTTACTAAAATCAAGGTTTGACATATTATTATATGCATCGGTATCAGCATGGGTAATTTTAGTAGTTTCAATGTTTTCGGATCGTAGTATCAGATTTTTGAAATTTACCACTTAGAAAATTTATTAAAATGATTGAAAATTCTAAAATCTAAATAAATAGTTAGAAAAGCATATACATTTTTCATAAGAGATGTATTATGGATAAAATCTTACGTTCTAGTGGGATCTTTGACAAGGTAATAGTTGATGTAGTATTACTTTCAAAATAAATTTGATACTTGAATTAATAATTGCCTCATATACATAACTAGGAAAGTGAAACTTGAGGTATTCACAATATAAATTTTTTTGGTTAAAAGTGTCAAACAATTGTGTGAGAAAACCATAGATTTTATTTTTATGTAATATATGTTAAGACCAAAATGTTCAATATAAATTTACTTTTAGTATATTTAATCTAGTTTAGTTTGTTCACTTTGATTATTTGTTTATAATAGTTATTATATTTAATCCCATTAAAACTCTCTACTTTGTAATGCCAACTCGCCATTGCTCCCAATCAATGCTGAGATTTCAATGGAGATTTTAAATAAATAAAGCAAGATGGGATCAAAATGTATTTCACGTCCATTCAAGTGACTTTTTTCATTAAATATACATGTAGTAACTCTCATTCACAATGCTATAATTTTGCTAATTAATTAACAAATGGTTTATTTCATGCTCTTCTTTAGTAATATAGCATTTTTTAAATTCGAATACATTAAAGTTTATAATCTTGTAAATTAATTCTGTTTTATGTGTTTTTGCACGTGTTTAAAAGTCTATGTCACATGTCAAGGGCTGTTGTAACTGCTTGTTTGTTGGCACATGAAATGGCATGTCCAAAACATACTTGAGTTGAGGCTATACGCGTGCTTGTAATGATACTGTTTATAATATTGGATTCAACTAGTAAAAGATCAAGAATAATCTATCAAATAATTCTACTCTATAGAATTTTTCCAATTGATTGGTTTTTTATTGTGGATGTAAAAGCCCAATAGGGCTTGGCCCATTATCAACTTTCTCTCTTTTTTCCCCTTTTCCTTCTTTTTTTGTTTGTTGTTTGTTTTCCTGGACCAACTCAGAGGTCCAGAGCCCACCACTTACGCTCTCTCTCTCTCTCCTCTCATTCTCACTGTCACTCGCTCGCGATCTCTCTCTCTCTCTCGTGAAGGCGAAGCGGCGGCGAAAATTTTTTCGCTGCCTCTTCTCTCTCTCGCGTCGATCCTTCGACACGAAGGAAGTCACACAAGACTCCCCTCTCCCCGCTCCACGTCATGGAACACATGGCATGGCCTCGCTTCTACACCGCGCCCTAAATCCTAGGGTTTCGACGCGTTCTCCCCTCGATTCGAGGCCAATCGTCCTCGTGTCTGCTCCACAGCCCCTCTACACCTGCCTTTAGTCCCTTCTTTCCTCTTGTTAAGCTCGATTGAGCTTAGGATTTCAGTTTTCAAAAACAGAAAATTATTTTCGAAAGATTTCGGGCTTTTCTTTTGGATTTGGGCTCGGATCTTGTTCTAGAGTTGGGATTTCTCTTCAGTTCTTCCCACAGTCCACAATTCTCTAATTTTTCGTTTATAAAAAATTGTGATTGCGCTTTCCCTTTTCTGTGATGATGTTTTCTGAGCTCCGGGCATGTCGGCGACCCTCGTTGCAGCCCCTTGGCCTTCGCCATACTTGTCCGAGAGACTTCCCTCTTGATCATGACCTGTTGAGGCCTTTTCCCCTTGCCTACGGGCTGTTTTGGGGATTTCCTCCCCTCGTTGGGACTGTCCGGTTTTTCCCTGTCATCTACCGTGACTTATGACCCCCAAAGCCTTCGCAGTGTCTTCTGTTGACCCGACTATCGCTGAAATTGGGTGCCATGCCTTAAATCATGACTGACCTAAGGAGTGACTGACCTAAGGGATTTTCCCCCTGTAATGGCTATTTGAGATTTCTCGGTGTTGTCCACTTTTAGATAATACCTAGATAATACCTACAGTTGATAATTTTGCCTAGACTTGAGGCTTGGTAGAGGCCGTAAATTGGTATGTGAATACATGGGTCTTGCCCTATATATCGAAGTTGGTTTAGAATTACCCGATGATTGAAGATGAGGGTTTGGCCCCAAAAGGCCATTGCAGAAGTATGGAAATTATTGCCTGAATGATCTTAGTTTTCTATCGGTGGGATCATAAAATGCTGACCGACGGACCATATAAACACATATAAACCCATGCATACATGGTTAAATCCCGAAAACGATCGATGACGAAAATTATCTGAAATAATCAGATTGTCCATCCCCTCATATTTCCTAAGGTGCGACACCGTTCGTTACATCGACATGCAGGTTAGCTCGAATTTAATTTTAGTCTATCTAACATGTTAGAATATCTGTCATATAGACATGCTTCGTGATTAGATGTTTAATTTATTGCACATTTGTCGCATGTTAAATGTTACATTATTTTCCGTCATTATCTGCTACATGTTCTATAGATAATCTTGGTATAATTTTTGCATATTGGCCCATGACATTGAGACTAATTGATATGTTGGGTGTGCTATGGAAATGAAAATGAAAATGGAATGTTAGTGAAATAGAATGTTGGAAATATGATAGGAATTGAAATGACATAACACACCACTATATGAATTAACTTCAATGTGGCCTTAAATTTAATATAATTTAGACACCTTGTTTTAAAATAACATTAATTTAGAATTACACTTGTACTATATCACTGAAACACGGAGAGATGTACACTTGACTTACACTTGTCACTTCAGACTCACTGGATTTTGGGATATATCATATTAGTGAAAGTACGGGAGCGACTAGAGCCACGCTCCTAATGAATTGAACACATCAGGTTGTTTCGGACAGGGTCACATCATGATTCAGGATATGACTCTAGTGTACCACCGGACTTAATAAGTTCCACACTGTTACTTTTGCAGGACGGGAGGATCACTTACATGCGGAGGAGTGCTTGCGTAGCACAGTAGACAACCTGACTGCAGTAGGGATCCCCACAGAATCCTAGGTGAAGATTGGAAAGTTATAGCTGGTAGAGGGAGCCAGGATCTGGTGGGACGCAGCAAAAGATCGGTTGGCGAAGCCTATCACCTGGGATACATTCAAAGAGCAATTCAATGCCCAATACTTCTCTCATAAGGCTTAGATGGAGTTGGAGGCGCGATTTACCAGTCTGAAGCAGGGCACCAGGACTGTTGAAGAGTATGATGTTGAGTTATATATGCTCAGCAGATTCACGATGGAGATGGTGTCCACTCCCGCAGCTCGAGCTCGACGGTTCCCGTAGGTTTTGTACATAAAGCTCCGGGAGAAGATGGTTGGGTTAAACATGAAGACCCATGCAGAGGTACTTGCGACAGCTCGTGAATACGAGTACATATAGAGAGAAGCCGAGCGGGAGCGTCTCATGTCTGTCCCTTCGAGACGACCACCACCTATAGCTGCCACTGAAGGGATGAGTCGACGACATCTACCTCCAGCTAGACATGTGCACCGGCCAGTGCAGCAGATCCAGTTCAAGAGGCCGGCACCACAGCAACAGTCACGTTCAGTTTGTCATTACTGTGGCAAGACTGGGCATCATAAGGAGGAGTGTCGATGGTGTTTGGGCCTTTGCCTGATTTGTGGATCTACGAAGCATAGTGCCAAAGACTATTTGCAGAATGGACCACGACCAGCAGCACCAACTCATGCTCTTGTTCATGTTTCTGCTCCCGTTCCTACCCTAGAAAGGAATGCACCATGTAGACCATCACTTCCTCCCCAGAAAAAGGTCGTTCAACAGGCTAGATCACAACCACCACCTTCAAAGCGCCATGCATTTACTTTGACGGCAGTGGAGGCCGAGGCTACTGACAAAGTGATTACTGTTAAGATTTTATTGCTATCAGTAATTACTCTCATATGTCATTACATGTCACTTAGATATATTATCTTTAACAATAGGTATTGTACTAGTCGTCGGTAGTCTTGCCCTTTCATTATTCAACTCATGAGCCTCTAACTGTTAAACCACCATTCCTGTTAAACCACCATTCCTCTAACTGTTAACAATAGGTATTGTACTAGCCACTCGATTTGTTAGCACACACACCATTCCTGTCAAACCCTTAACCACACATTGGAATGTTAGTACTGGTGGTGGCGTGTTGAAGCCAACCAGTGAATACCCTCAGTGTCCTATAGTTATTTGTGGACGAGAGATATTTGCAGATTTCCTGTGATCGTGATGCCAAGATTTGATGTTGTCTTTGGAATGGATTGGCTGGCAACATTCCATGCTACCATTGACTGTCGTCACAGGAGGGTAGTGTTCGAGATACCTGATCATCCAAAGTTCGAGTTCATCAATGAAGGCAAGTCTAAGGGGACAGTACGATTTAGAGCCCGACTAGCAGAAACTGTGGTGAGTGCCATGGAGGTTGATGAACCAGAGATACCAGAGGTAGTGTGGGAATTCATGGACGTGTTTTCGGACAATCTTACAGGATTGTCATCGGAACACATTGTTGAGTTTTCCATTGATATGATATCGGGCGCCTAACCGATGTCGAAGAAATCATATCGTATGGCACCACCAGAATTAGAAGAAGTCCGTGCCCAATTGAATGAACTGCTGGAGAAGGGATGGATATGATCCAGTGTATCGCCTTGAGGTGCTCCTATATTATTGGTGCCAAAGGATAGGACTCTGCACATGTGCATCGATTACAGGGAATTGAACAAGGTGACAGTGAAAAACAAGTATCCTCTTCCCTGTATCGATGACATATTTGACCAACTCGGAGGATCGAGCATTTTTTCGAAGTTGGACTTGAAGACATGATACCATCAGTTGAGAGTGAAGAGGGAGGACATCTATAAGACCGTATTCAGGACCAGCTATGGGCACTATGAGTTCTTGTTAATGCCATTTGGCTTGACCAATGCGCCAGCAGTATTCATGTGCCTTATGAACCAAGAACTATATGAGTATCTGGATAAGTTCGTAGTGGTCTATCTTGATGATATCCTGATATATTCGAAGGATGCCCATGAGCATACTAAACATTTGAGGAAGTTCCTGGAAAATTTGAGACGAAACCAATTGTTTGCCAAACTCAGCAAATGTCGTTTCCTGCTGAACAAGGTGGCTTATTTAGGCCACTTGGTGTTTGGAGAAGGAATCTTTGTAGATCTTAGGAAAGTAGCAGATGTCCAGTACTTGCCTGTTCCACGAACTGTGACTGAGATTCGCAGCTTCTTGGGATGACTGGTTATTATCGGATGTTCATTAAGGCTCGAGATTTGCAGCTTCTTGGTATGGCTGGTTATTATCGGAGGTTCATTAAGGATTTCTCGAAGATCCCGGAGCCTATGATGCTATTAACGAGAAAGGAAGTGGTGTTCATCTGGTCCAAGGCATGCGACGACGCGTTCCAAGAATTGAAGAAGAGATTAACCTCACCCCAATTTTGGTTATTCCTGATCGGACAGGAGGATTTGAAGTGTTGTGTGATGCATCAGTTAGATCACATGAATATGTATTATATCAACATGGCAGAGTTGTAGCTTATGCATCTAGGCAGTTGAAGAATCATGAGAAGAACTATCATACCCATGTCTTGGAGTTGGCGGCGGTTATTTTTGCATTGAAGATATGGAGGTATTCTTATTGGGTGAACATTTGAAGATATTTACAGATCATTAGAGATCATTAGAGTTTGAAGTATATCTTCACTCAGAAGGAGCTAAACACGGGGAATCACAGATGGATAGAGTTGATGGCAGATTATGATATTGACGGTTGGTATCATCCTGGGAAGGTCAATGTCGTACCTGATGTGCTGAGTCGTCTTCCAGGAGTAATGACACTTACGACTCAATGGAGACTGCAACAAGAAATTAGGGAAATGGAGATAGATGTAATTTTGCCCGGACTGATTGCCTTGTTGGAGAATAAGCAGATTCAATCAACTCTGGTAGATAGAATCAAGGCTGCTTAGGCGAGTGATGAGAAGCTGCAGATGATTAGGAGTTTGGTATTGTCAGAACAAAGACCAGAGTTCAGAATTCATGAAGATGGGTCCTTGCGATATGGCAGCATGATTTGTGTGTCGTCTGGAGATATTCGAGAAGAATGGTTGAATGAAGCTCATAATTTCCCATATTACATTCATTCAGGTGGGACCAAAATGTACAAGGACATTAGGCAACATTATTAGTGGCATGACATGAAAAGAAGTGTTGCCAGGAGTGTGGCAAAGTGCATAGTATGTCAACAAGTGAAGGCTACATATTGCTGGTTTATTACAGCCTTTACCTATCCCATAATGGAAGTGGCAGTACATTACGATGGATTTTGTGACTGGACTACCTTAGAGCATGAAGCACAATGACGTTGTCTGTGTAATCGTTGATCGGTTAACTAAGTCTGCACATTTTATTCCCCTCAGGGCCGACCAGTCCACAGAAGTGCTTGCTAAGAATTATATGGAGGAGATTGTAAGACTACATGGAGTTTCTGTGAGCATCGTTTCAGATAGAGACACTCGTTTTACATCACATTTCTAGAAGAGCTTACAGGATCATCTGGGAACCCAGTTGAGTTTTAGTTCAGCATATCATCCACAGACAGATGGCTAGTCTAAGTGCACTATTCAGATCTTAGAGGATATGCTACATGCATGTATGTTAAACTTCAAGGGTTCTGGAAAGATCACCTTCACCTCGTGGAGTTTGCATACAACAGTTATTAGGCCAGTATCGGCATGCCACCTTTTGCAGCGTTATATGGAAAAAAGTGTCTTCATCCTTGAGTTGTGATGATGTGGGTGACAGAGAGCTGATGATAGATGATTATAGAGGCTGTGAATGTTGTGCGTACTATCGGGGAGAAACTTCAAGTGGCACAGGAACGGTACAAGCACAGAACAGATGCGAAGCGCAGACAATTAGGATTCCAGCCTGGTGACCATGTTTTCTTGAAGATTGCTCCTATTAGAGGCATGATCCGATTTGGACAGAGAGGGAAGCTCAGCCCTCGCTATATTGAGCCTTTTGACATCTTGGAGCGCGTGGGTAAAGTAGCATATAAACTTGCACCTCTATACTTAGGAGCATATGATGTATTCCATGTATCCTATTTATGCAAGTATCTTGGTGACCCGATGCATGTTGACCACTCTGAGATCATAATACGGCCTGGTCTGACATACGAACACTAACCAATGTGGATCATTGACCATCAGTAGAAGGTCCCTCGGAATAGAGTCGTCAACCTGGTAAAAGTGATGTAGCATCAAGACTTGCCTGTGGAGTCCACATGGAAAAGAGAGTATGAGATGCAAGAGCATTTTTCCCATTTGTTTGTTGTATCTTAGTTTGTTTTTTTATTCCGAGGACGGAATTTTTGCAAGGAGTGTAGATGTAAAAGCCCAATAGGGCTCGGCCCATTATCCTCTTTCTCTTTCCTTTTCCTCTTTCCCTTTTTGTTTGTTGTTTGTTTTCCCTGGCCCAACTCAGTGGCCCTAATCCCCTTGATTACGCTCTTTATCTCCTCTCTTTCTCTTCCTAACTCGCTCGCGATCTCTCTCTCTCTAATACGGAGCGGCAGCGAAATTTTTTTTCCGCCTCTTCTCTCTCGCGTCGATCCTTCGACACGAAGGAAGCCACTCAAGCCTCCCCTCTACTCGCTCCATGTCATGGAGCACGCAACACGGCCTCGCGGCTCCATCGCGAAATCCTAAGGTTTCGACGCATTCTCCCCTCAATTCGAGGCCGATCGTCCTCATGGCTACTCCACAACTCCTCTCCACCTACTCAAGTCCCATCTTTTCTTTAGTTAAGCTCGATTGAGCTTAGTGTTTTGATTTTTAAAAACAGAAAATTATTTTTGGAAGATTTCGGGGTTTTTTCAGTTCTTCCCACAGTCCATAATTTCCTGTAAAATCACCTTAATTCTCTAATTTTTGGTTTTTTTAAAATTGTGATTGTGCTTTCCCTTTTCTCCGATGATGTTTTCTGAGCTCTGAGCATGGCAACGACCCTTGCTGCAGCCCCTTAGCATTCGTCATGACTGTCCGAGGGACTTCCCTGTTGACCGTGACATGTTGATGCTTTTCCCTTTGCCTGCGGGCTGTTTTTGAGAATATCTTCCCCTAATGGGATTATTCAGTTTTTCCATGTCCTCTACCATGACATATGGCCCCCAGAGCTTTCGCAGTGTCTTCCGTTGACCCGACAATGACTGAAATTGGGTGCCATGCCCGAAATCGTGACTGACCAAAGGGATTTTCCCATGTAATGGTGATGCGGACCCGAGCCCGAGCCCGCACCCACTTGAGGCCGGCGGCTACCTAGGGGGGACCCACCCCCCTTTAGTCACTTACGTGCGCCGTAGGAGGCGCGGTAGCACGTAAGAGGGTTAGTTAGGGGTATTCTAGTCATTTTAGACTAGATTAGTAATTCCCCACTTTTCTATAAATTAGGGCTAGCCGTCTTTATTTTATTTTATGCTTGATTTGTGAAGAAACTCTTTAGGCATCATTGAGAAGGTTTTTAGGCTTTGATCCGACATCCAAAGCTAGGAGATAGGGTTTCGTCTCGAAGGAAACTCAACCTATTTGTAGTTTTTCGCATTTCATATCTATAAAAAAATCCTCTTTTTACATTTTTCCACTTTAAAATATATCGATTTGATTGATTCGATCCCCGGATCGTATCAAATTGGTATCAGAGCACTAGATCCAAATGGCGGCAAATACTCAATCGAAGGCGGATGCGGTCGAAGAAAAGATTCAAGGGCTACGGGAGGATCTCAATCGGGAGATCGAAGAGAGGTTCGAAGGATTGAAGAAAACGATGGGAGATTCACTCAAGGATTACGCCCATTCACAAGAAGACATCCAAACCGAACTTCGGGGGATGAGGACGGATGCCGCGCAACAAGGACGGGATCTCCGAGAATTGAAAGAGATGATTCAAGCCCTCACGGTGGCGAAAGGGGGAGATCGAGGCAAGGGGATCCAAGAAGGGGGGATTCTACTCTAGAATCAGCCCCCAGCGGATTTCCAACACAAGACGACCACCCGAGGGAGCAAGGAGGTCCGGTGGGGCCAACCCTAGGGTCGCGCGAGTCCATCTGGGCGCCGGCAGACCCGCGCGGGTCGGGGGAGACGTCGACAGGCCCGCCTGGGCCTGTCAGGGCCTCGGCGGCCCAGCCCGGCCCTTCCCAGGCCTGGGCGAGGCCGCCAGGCCCCCTGCGGCCACCAGCGAACCCCGTCGGGGATGTGGAGCACTTGGCGAACCCCGGAGGGGGTCTGGACGTGTCGGCAGGCCCCTACGGGGCGGGGAATCATCGGCACCCCCATCCGGGGGTGCGAACAGGCCGCAGGGCCTGTTCCGAGCGACGACAGGCCCTGGGGGCTTCGCAGAGGCGGCGGCACCCCCTTTCGGGGGTGCGGGAGGCTCGTCGACCCCAGGCGGGGGTCCGGCTTGGTCGACAGGCCCATCTGGGGGGCCGACGAGTAGGGCCGGCCCATTCGGGGGCCCGATGACGACGTTCCAGCCCTTTGGGGGTGTGGCGGGGATCGTACCCCACTCCGGGGGAACTTCGGGAATGGCGGGAGGCGGATGGGCCTCGGGAGCAGCTATTGGGGCCCCGGCGGGCCAGTTTTGGAGAGCAGAGACCTTTGCGCCTGGGCCGAGGCCCAATTTGGCACGACCCCCAGAGTTTCCGGGACACTACTACCAGCCCGAGGCGTGGGAGAGACCTGCATGGCCAGAGGAGCTGTACGGAGCTGACGGGGGAGGCCCGAGGGAGGCTCGGGGTGGCGAGATGGCCCGGGGTGGTGACCGGGGCGGAGATAGGGGGCAGCTAGGCGACATCAACGCAGATCGGAGGTTGATGAAGCTGAAGATGCCGACCTTTGACGGCACCGACCCTGATGGGTGGATATACCGAGCGGAGAGGTATTTCCAGGTGATGGGTCTGACGGAGCAGGAGGTCCTGAAGGCCATCGGGATATACTTTGAGGGGAAGGCTCTGGCCTGGTACCGGTGGAAGATAGCCCGGTCCCCCTTTCGAACCTGGGAGGAGTTGTCAGCGATGATCGTGGATCGATTCCAGGAGACGGCAGGGGGGATTTCTACGAGCAGCTGTCGGCCCTGAGGCAGGAGGGGACAGTGAGAGACTATGTAGAGAGATTTGAGATGCTGAATAGCCGGGTGAAGGGGGTTACCGACGAGGTGATGATCGGGAACTTCATGAGGGGGCTAAAACCGTCGATACGAGCTGAGTTGCGGATGCAGAGCCCGGCTACCTTGGAGGACGTCCTTCGCTTGGCACATAAAGCGGAGGAGAAGCACACAGAGGAGCGACGGATACGGGGCGCTTGGGGGACCCAGGGGACCCGCCCCACCCCCGCAGCGGCAGCACCGAGAGCACCCACAGCCGCGCCAGAGGCTAGGGCAGAGAGTCGACCTGCGACTCTGGGGCGACGGATGACAGATGCGGAGGTGAGGGAGAAGCGTGCCAAGGGGTTGTGCTTCCGTTGCGACGAGAAGTTCACCCCTGGACATCGATGTGCTAGTCGCCTGCTTCAGATCACTATGGTACCAGACGAGAAGGGGTACGGAGGTGATGAGGAGGAGTTCGAGGTGGAGCAGGAGACACCAGTGGAGGAAGGGAAGTCTCACCTAGACTTCGCTGAGGTGTCCCTAAACTCTGTGGTGGGGTTCACTCCAAACCACACCATGAAGTTGACGGGGCAGCTAGGGGACACGGCGGTGATGGTGCTGATCGACAGTGGGGCCACCCACAACTTCATCTCCAACCGGATAGTGGAGAGACAGGGCTGCAGCCTTCACCAGGGAAGTCATACGGTTACATGGGATCCCAGCCTCCATCGTCACAGACATAGATCAGGTTTTCCTGAGTGGGTTTTGGCGGGAGATATTTCGTGTCCAGGGTACTGTGCTGAAGAGGAGTACCGCATACCACCCTCAGACCGACGGACAGACGGAGGTAGTAAACCGCAGCATCGAGACATATTTGCGGTGCTTCGCGTCGGAGACACCTCGACAGTGGTATCGGTGGTTAGCCTGGGCGGAGTATTGGTACAATACTTCGTACCATTCAGCAGCAGGTACGACCCCCTTTCGGGTATTATATGGCAGGGATCCACCAGAGCTACTGCGATTTGGGGAACGACAGACACCAGTCTCCCGGGTAGAGGACTATATGAGGGAGCGGGATAGCATTATGGAGGAGCTGAAGAAGCATTTGCTGCGAGCTCAGCAGGTGATGAAGGCTAGGGCGGATGGGCATCGGCGGGATGTGCACTTCCAGGAGGGTGATATGGTTTATCTGAAGCTGAGGCCTTACCGACAGAGATCTCTAGCGAGGAGACGGAACGAGAAGCTATCAGCGAGATTCTATGGGCCTTTTGAGATTGCGGCCAAGATTGGCCAGGTGGCTTACAGGTTGAGGTTGCCATCGACGGCGACGATACACCCGGTTTTTCATGTATCGCAGCTTCGGCGAGCCATCGGGGAGCAGACGGTGTCCTCTATCCTACCGCCTACACTTACTGAGGAGATGGAGGTGATGCTGGAGCCACTGGAGGTTCGAGCTGTTCGTCAGGGACCGCGTGGGCAGAGGGAGGTGCTGATACACTGGGCGGGGCTACCGGACTGTGATGCGACATGGGAGGCCTATCGAGTGATCCAGGAGCAGTTTCCCCACTTCCACCTTGAGGACAAGGTGGCTCTTTTAGGGGGGGTATTGATGCGGACCCGAGCCCGAGCCCGCACCCACTTGAGGCCGGCGGCTACCTAGGGGGGACCCACCCCCTTTAGTCACTTACGTGCGCCGTAGGAGGCGCGGTAGCACGTAAGAGGGTTAGTTAGGGATATTCTAGTCATTTTAGACTAGATTAGTAATTCCCCACTTTTCTATAAATTAGGGCTATCCGTCTTTATTTTATTTTATGCTTGATTTGTGAAGAAACTCTTTAGGCATCATTGAGAAAGTTTTTAGGCTTTGATCCGACATCCAAAGCTAGGAGATAGGGTTTCGTCTCGAAGGAAACTCAACCTATTTGTAGTTCTTCGCATTTCATATCTATAAAAAAATCCTCTTTTTACATTTTTCCACTTTAAAATATATTGATTTGATTGATTCGATCCCCGGATCGTATCAAATGGCTATTTGAGATTTCTTGATGTTGTCCACTTTCGGATAATACCTGCAGTTGATAATTTTGCATAGACCTGAGGCTTGGTAGAGGCCGTAGATTGGTGTGTGAATACATGGGCCTTGCCATATATATCGAAGTTGGTTTAGAATTACCTAGATGAGGGTTTGGCCCCAAAAGGCCATTGCAAAAGTATGGAAATTATTGCCTGGATGATCTTAGTTTTCAACATGTGGGATCTTAAAACGCTGCCTGAAGGATCATATAAAACCATGAATACATGGTTAAGTCCCAAAAACGATCGATAATGAAAATTATCTGCGATCATCAGATTGTCAATCCCCATATATTTCCTAAGGCGTGCCACCGATCGTTACATCAACATGCAGGTTAGCTCGAATTTAATTTTAGTCTAACATGTTAGAATATCCTGATTATTATCTGTCATATATACTTAGTGATTAGATGTTTAATTTATTGCACATCGGTCGCAAGTTAAATGTTACATTTTTCCCGTCATTATATGCTACATGTTCCATAGATAATCTTAGTATAATTCTTGCATATTGGCCCATGACATTGAGACTAATTGATATGTTGGGTGTGCTATGGAAATGAAAATGAAATTTGAATGTCAGTGAAATAGAATGTTGGAAATATGATTTGAATTGAAATGACATAGCACACCACTATATGAATTAACTTCAATGTGGTCTTAAATTTAATATAATTTAGACACCATGTTTTAAAATAACATTAATTTAGAATTATACATGTGCCATGTCACTGAAGCACAGAGAGATGTACAATTGACTTACACTTGGCACTTCAGACTCACTGGGTTTTGGGGTTTATCATATTAGTGAGAGTACGAGAGCGACTGGAGCCACGCTCCTTATAAATTAAACGCATCATGTTGTTCCGGACAGGGTCACATCATGAATCAGGATATGACCCCCAGTGTACTGTCGGACTTAATTAATGAGTTCCACACCTTTACTTTTTGACTCATGGCCCATATCGTTCCTACTTTGGGTCTGGCCCAGGTGAGCGCCCCCGGGTATTGAGGGATTCCTGGGTTGCTTCTCCAATATGATTCACAGTCTAGGTTTGGTATAAATTGATAGAACATGTTAGTATCTTGTTTTATTATTAACTGAGTTGCATGTTTGTCCTAAATTTCAATCCATGATTGATCCATGACTGATAAGACATTAATTAATCTGTTACATGTTTCCAGTCCCCGTTTTCTAGTTAGTGTATACTAATGTTCACATGTTTTAAATTCTAGAATTATAGAATTATTGTGATTTACCTGGTGGGTTTTTATTGTTATCGTACCACCAGGTGTAGAGTCAAAGACAGAGGAGACACATGTGTTTCAGGACTCAGACTTTGCGATAGAGACCGCCGACTTTTGACTTAGAGATAGTTTATGTAATCATATGATAGTGTCAGATGTACTTTTGTTGGTATGTGGAGAGTACGATGTATACCATTTTGTAAACGTGTTCATATATATAAATGAAAATTTTTGTTAAGCATTTTGGTGCATCTCTGTTTGTGTCTAGATTGTTTTCACTGGTTAACTGCAGGAGCTGTCATTCCTTGGCGAAACATGATGCAACCTCGGGTTGTGGGGTGTGACAGTGGATCAACAAAAAAATGATTTTCAGCTTCAATAGTTGGAGTTGTAAACTTCAAAATGGTTTTATTGCTTCATAATGTTTCTTTCGACCGCGATATGGAATTAACAAGAGTTTAATCACAATGTTTGTATTCACTGATTTCTTTTTTTTAAAATTTTTTATAACATGGTTAAATCAACTTTGGTACTTCAAATCTTGTGTTTCCTTCTATAATAGAATGTTAGTCATTGTTAACCAACATTGGCACTATCGACCATTTTCATGTGGATCAGATCATCATGCTTCAAATCCCATATGACATGATTAATATTTGTTGGTGTTAGATGTTACCAAAAACCATGTCCAAAATCATTCAAGACACGGTATATTTATTTATTGTCTCTAGTGGCCATTGTGTACCCGTTGATATCCAGTTCTCATACGTGTTTAAGATGAAAGACGTGATGTCCTGTCCTTACTAACGTTTTTATTTGCCTTTGTTAAATTGATGAAAGTTTAATCAGGGTACATGAGCGGAGGTGCGGAACCATGAATTATTTTTTTGAGGATAAAGATATTTTCTTTGACAAAGATCTTGATTTAAAAAATAGATAAAATGAGATATGAAAGTGTATTTTGAGTGGTAGAAGCAAGAGGCTAGTATTAACGGTTATAATTATACACTGAAATTTTGGAGTATCTAATATTGAATGTAAATTTATGAGCTAGTAATTTGAACTCCAAAACCATTATGTGTTTAGAGTCCTGGCACAACTGCATGGTACATCTTAATTCAAGCTTTAAATTTAAGCCCATTAACCTTGTTTAGAATCCCAAATTTAATTGATAGTGCAATGCCTTGTTTTTTGGGTTAACGGTTTTGAGGGAGGGTATGCATCTTGGAACATATGGGTTCTTACTGGGAAGTTAGGAGATTAATATTTTATGCATTCAAGAGACCAAATGGGTAGGTGAGATGTAACCGACATGGGGTTCGAATAATATTTGATAAAGAAGTTTCCGACATCTCGATCGTCCTACATGAGCACGATCTGACATTTTTCCTATTGAGTCATGAAGCCGGCCCCAGTTTTTGGGATGAAAGCTATGATGATGGTGGTGGTTTTGAGGGAGGGAGGTACCGTGACTGTTGAGATGTCAATTTGAATGATCATAGTGTTTTCAGCTATGCTTATATGTTCTCCTCAGTGCAATCAGATAAAAGATATGTACACTGGTGGAACATGAGGAAACAGTTTGATAATGATAGGATTAACACTTTGGCTATGAAGACAAATAAACACTTTGTCTAGGTAATTGGAGGGTGGCGACATCCATGCCTTCCTTTGCTTTATCTGGATTCTGGAGGGTATTTTCACCTTATAATATTTCATTAATTATACATCATAATACTTTCTTAGTTGATACATGTTTAATTACGACACTGATATGATTATCGAATTAAGCTCCATTATCATCACCATAAGTAGCCTTATATGGAATTGTGCTTTTACTATAATACAACTAAAATTATAAAAACTGACATTTCAGCCATCCAAATTCTAATTAAGGTATAACCATTACTGACTTTCTATGGTGTGGAAAAGTCAACCAAACACCGATAGCATTAAATAGAAAATGTTACTTTGCCATGACTCATGACAGATGTCACTACCAGCAAACTACCTCTGCTACCCATATAATATAATTACATTTAATAATTCAGTGTTTTCTTTTTAATAATTTTTAATTTTCTTTTTTAATTCGTTTTTTCTCTTTTATAAGATTGAGCTTTTAGCGCATATACCTATAGTCTTATGTTTATTACTTGTGTGATTTATTTGCTTAGTTATTAATACAACTAAAATTATGAAAACTGACATCTCAGTCATCCCAATTCTAATTAAGCTATAACCATTACTGACTTTCTATGTTATGGTATCAAAACACTGATAGCATTAAATAGAAGATGTTAATATGACATTACTAACGACATATGCCACTACTAACAAACTACCTCTGCTACCATTATATTATAATTACATTTAATAAATCCATTTTTTCTTTTTATCATTTTTAATATTCATTTTTTATTTGTTTGTCCTCTTTTATAAGTTTAGCTTTTACTGTATGATTATAGTCTGAGAGAATAATGGGTATCATAGACATGAGAGGCATCTTCTCATATACAAGACACAAAAAGTGGGGTGGTACAAGCCCACATGGGCTTGTACTTGTTGTACCATCCCACTTTTGTGTCTTGGTACATGAGGAGACGCCTCCATTATCATATGATACCCATTATTCTCATATTCTTATGTTTATTACTTATGTGACTTCTTTGCATACTTATTAATATAGCCTTATGTTTTTTACTTGTGTAACTTATTTGCATAGTTATTAATATCTTACGATGTGTGATATATATCATACAATTTGAAGGGATTTTAATACATACGGATGACCATATCGAAGATATAAAAATATTTTACGATATGGTTGTCATATCATATTGATATGAGAGATATATATAATTTAATGTAAAAAAGGTGGCACCTGACCAATTTGGGTTAGGTACGCTGACGTGGCGGCGGCCTACCATTGGCCGTCCATAAAGCAAAAAGTACTGGTTGTACCGACCACTTTTTTGTGTCTTGGTACATGAGGCTAAGCCTCCATTGTTATATGATACACATTATTATTATATATATATAAGAAATATGAGCCTAAGCTGCCAGTGCATGAAACTTTTCCTGCACTGACAGTGATTTGTTGTCGAAAAATAGTTTTTTTTTCAAAAAAAATTGAAATGTGTTCTACAACTAGGCTACACCCTCACCAAATTTCAAGACAATCCAACATTTTTGAGCCTCCATCCATGCGTTTCAAAATAGTGCGCTGCCAGTTTGGTTTTGTGGAGCGGTTTTTTTAAAAGTATGGATGAAGGCTCAAAAAGTGTTGGATTGACTTGAAATTTGGTGGGGATGTAACCAACAAGTTGTAGAACACATTAAAAAAATTTTAAAAAATTTTATTTTTTCCAGTTCAAAATCACTGCAGCGCAGGAAAAATTTCATGTGTTGATAGCTCAGATCCATATTCCTATATATATATATCAACCATAGAGCAAAAAGTACCTTTTTGCTTTATTTGCGGCCAATGATAGGCTGTCGCCACGTCAGCGCACCTAATCCAAATTGGTCAGGTGCCACCTGATACTCATTAATCTTATATATATATATATATATATATATGAGAATAATGTGTATTATATGACAATAGAGGCTTAGCCTCATATATCAAGACATAAAAGTGGGGAAGTAAAAGTCACATATGGGCTTGTACTTGTTGTACTGCCCGCTTTTTTGTGCCTTGGTATATGAGGCTAAGCCTCCATTGACATATGATACACACTATATATATATGAGATTAATGTGTATCATACGCCACAGAGGCACCCCTCATATACCCTCTCACATAAAGGGGGCCACCCCTTTATGTGAAAGGCATATGAGGGGGTGCCTCATATGGCGTATGATACCCATTATATATATATAAATTGTGACAATCCAGAAAAATCCTCAACCACCTCCCACTGCCTTTGGCATACGAGGGTAAGGCGAGAGCCCGACCGAGACTATGTAAACTGGGGGGAACCGTCGTGCCCTCAACGGCCCCCGGATAAGTCCGAGAGGGGAGATGTAGCCCCATGGTAAATAATCACCCAACAAATACCAACCCATGTTCTGGCCTTGAACTCATGACTCTTGGCTTTGGAGTGGAATGACTTACCACCAGGACACCCTCTCGTGGGATATCTATATTACAATTGAGGGCTGTTTTTGAACTTTGTCCTATGTGGCAATGTCACATCAAGTTTTGGGGGGAAAATTTTTTGGGTTGGGGGAAAATTTGTTGGGGGAATACAAAAGCTTTTCTTTTTTGAAATTGGCACCATCAGCATTTAATACTCTTCATTCAAAAATGACCAAAAAAATGAGACCCAAAAAACACACACAAAATGAAACCCAAAAAATATGCAACTTAAATTACAAGTATGCAAAAGAGAACTTTATATCGGCTGAGCTTATTTCGGCTGACACCAAAAAAATTGAAACCCAAAAAAAATACAGGGAATGTGCGTTCAAATAGGCGGGCTGAGTTTTTTGGGCATCAAGCAGAGGTCTAACCAACCTATCCGCGCCGAAGGCGCGCGCCGAAGCCGAAGGCGCCCGCTAAATTTTTATACGCTAATTTGTTGTTCTGCGCCGAAGGAGCACCGAATTTATTGTTTCTTGCCGAAGGCGGTCGTGCCTCTAAATTTTTTTACGCTAATTTGTTGTTCTTTTAAATTTTGGCTGTAGAGATATTTTTTGGGGGACAGTTTTCGCGGAAAAAAATCTTAAATGCACAGTGCCCACGGGCACAGGTTATGACTAGTATATATATATATACTAGTCATAACCCGTGCCCGCGGGCACGGTTCATTAAGATTTTTCATCACGAAATCTTTGTTCCATTAAAAATTATTTCCACAGCCAAAATTTAAAAGAACAAATCGTAAAAATATTTAGCGGCACGGACGAACTCGGCATAGGCGCCTTCGATGCGAAACAACGAATTTGGAGCAGGCGCTTTCGACACAGAACAACAAATTCTACATGGGCACCTTCGGCATGGAACAACAAATTAGCGTAAAAAACTTTAGCGTGCGCCTTCAGAACAACAAATAATCGTTACAAACTTTACTTTAGCGACGCCTTCGGCGCGTGCCCCTTCGAAACAACAAATAAGCGTTAAAAATTTTACTTTAGCGGGCGCCGTCGGCGCGGACACCTTCGACGCGGGCGCCTTCGGTTATATCACCAGTATGATACAATAAAGATAGAATACTAGTAACAATTCTAATAAAATATCTCGCACATCTGATGACCTGTCATATTTTTTATACATGGTACATTATATCATTTTTTATACGGGTTATGTCTGAGGAGGGAGAGAGAGGAGGGAGAGAGAGAAATGTCCGAGGGAGGGAGAGAAATGGTCATGTCTGATGAAATGCCCAAAAATGATAGCTTTTACACCCCCACATTAAATTCCATTAAATTCCACTCTTGAGTATATGTACAATGAGTACATGTGGCTCAAAGTTTCCATGTTCAGCCTAATTCAAATTTCAAACAAATTTAAATGATTAGGTTCAACATTTTCCCCGAAAAGAGTTTCCCATAAAGCAAAGTTCCCCCAACAAATTTCACATGCACTGCAACCCAATAGGCCCCTTTGTAGAAGAAGATACATTGAACCCATGAGAACAAATGTCTGAGAGGAGGGACATTTCATGCATACGTTTTTGTGAAATATATTACAATTGTGATGGAGTTGATATGTATTCTCTGGGCTGAACAATATAGAAACATGAGTACTAAAGCCAACGCCGATGAAGGCTCCTTCTCATGTCGTTCCTCTTGTCATTGTTGAGGATTCTCAAGCTCTGCGTTGAATTTGAAGAAGTTGGTCTCAAATCCGAGACCGATTCCCAAAACGAAGGCATGTTGGCTAATTTCTTTGTGACGATGCCGAGCTCCATGGTCTACCCTCTCTTTTCTTCTCCTTCTTGCTCTCATTTTTTTGAGAAAATTAATTTGTTCATCAAAGTACGAAAACATAAGAAAAAAATAGAGAAAAGAATAAAAGAAAAGAATGGAAACTAATTAATTTGTCCATGATTCAGCTCTTTGCATAAACTAATGATTCAGCTCTTTGATTAGCAATTGACACACATTTAGTTCACAGACACACATCCAGGTAGAAGCAAATTAAAAAGAACGATATAACGCAAGCATGAGCTCTCGACGTTGGGCCCTTCTCGACGTTGGACTTCTTGCAGGCGGGAGTCTTCTCGGCCTTCACGGCTTCTCCTTGGACTTCGCCTTCGGCTTCTTGTCCTAGTCAGCCGGTCGTCTCTCTCATAGCCCTAAAACCTCATCTTTTTTTCTGTGGATCCAAAAACATATCACACGGAAACGAAATGGAAAAAATAACTGAATTTTTAACTGCAAAAAAGGGATCTCAAATTCTCCATGTGCCGCAAAAATGGATCGCAAAAATGGGGTTTTCTGTGAGTGGTGTGAACATTACCTGAGCCACCAAAGGGGGATGTTGTTGAACGCCTGATGGTTGAACCTTGTCGCAAGGAACGAAACGAAACATGAAAATCATCTAACTAATCAAGGGATGTTGTTGAACGCCTGTGAGCCCTATTTGAATAGAGCCTTGACTAGCCACCGGTGCCTGGCTCATCATCTAACTAATCAAGGAACGAAACGAAACATGAAAATCACAGGTCTGCTTACTTCACGAAAAAGCAATCTAAATATTCTAATATCAAAAAGATCATCCTGCATTTCAACTACATTGAAAGATCTGGAAACGTCCTACAGAGGAAAAACATCAAACACCTTAGGAGCAGATCATCAAAATCACACTTGATTACATCAGATCTGAGCAAATCACACGAAAGTCTGCAGATCCCGTGGGCCATTTTATCACATATCTGACCTAAGACTATTCCCTCAAGGAGTTGAACATCAAGCGCGAAGAAGGGAATCTCATATACTAAAGAAACGTAAGCTTTAAAGTTTAGTTACTGAGAAACAAAGAAATTATGATTTACAGAGGTTCTCCATTCAATCCAGGCATGGTGATTTCTAGTCTCTGGGTTTGGGTGTAGGTAACTGGGTTTTGAGTAGGGGCAGCTTACTTGGTTCTGAGTGGGCATGCGGGTCTACACCAATGAACATGGGAGTGCATGGGTATACAAAATTAAGAATCAAACTCTGACAAAAATTAGACCTTTTTGAAGTTCATATGAGAAATTAGAGTTGGATTTGAAAAAAACCTGAGTCCCCCACTGTCCCTTGATGCAAGCATCAGCCGAGATCTTCCCATCTCGTTCGTGCATCAACTCTCTCAGCCCGTCGATCTCTCCCTCGTCGTACACGTAGATCCTGAGGTCCAGTCTCGGCCCGAATCCTCTCTGGGGCCAATTGAGAGCGCCACCGGAGCTTCGATCGAAGAGAGAGGCGGAGGCTGACGTAGTGGCCGCAGTAAAAGAATCGAAAGAATTGGAAGAAGAGGCGGAGAGAGAGCAAGAGAGGCGGTCGAAAGCTCGGGTGATGATGAAGGTGACGACAATGAGGGACATGGCTCCGATCTAGTGGGCCCGGGTGAACGCCGGGTTGTGGGGGCCCCTGTCGGCGAAGGGACTTCGACCCCGGTTCAGGCTTCCCATTCTCTCTCTCAATACGCCTTTCGTTTAGACTCAAGTGCTAAGGATCCGTGTAATGGCGAGGATGATGGTCGGTACATGAACCGGGTTCGTGACTTCGTGAGTGGATCCCAATCGGAATCGGAATCGGGTCCAAGCCCTCGCCCTTACTCCCTTGTCATCGTCTTCGACGCGGCCAAGCTCCGATGGAGAAGCTCGGGTCCGAGCTGCTGGATGATGATGGAACTCCGATCGCTCCGATCCCAATCGATCGCTGCTTCATCCACAATGTCCCGACCCCTTGCCCTTACTTCCTCGTCATCGTCTTCGACGCGGCCAAGCTTCGATGGAGAAGCTCGGGTCCGAGCTGCTGGATGAAGAAGCTTTGCCTCATTTGGATGCCCCAACATCTGCCCTAAACATCACCATCTCTCTTCCTCTCTCTCCTGCAATTAAATGACGGTTGCTCTCTTGGGAAAGATCTCAGCAATTAAATGGCTGTTGCTATCCCTAAAAAAGCCCCTTGCTCTCCCCCAAAAGCAGACTTGCTTTCCAAGTCAAATGGCAGGTTACGAAAAGAAATGGGACCCACAAAAACTCAAAAATACAAACCATTCATCTCAATTTTTAATCCCAACCGTTCATCATCCAAGATTAAATCATGGCCCTCTTTCTATCAACCGGTTTGCCCTAGTCAGCTTGTCCTAGTCAGTTCTAGGATTCAAAAATCACTGTCAAATGTATAATAGATATATATATATAGGAAACGGGAAATAGGGTGTCACAGGAGAGAATCCTCTCCTGTGTCGGTCAAAAACTCCAAACTCCACAAGTTTTTTAGAAGATCCGATCCGTTCATCTCAATCTCCACCCTCTAAAACCCCTATCCACCAATTTTCAGCCAGATCCGAGGTGTTTTGCCCGTTCATCCACAATTCACAAAAGTTCTATTCATGTGAAACCGTTAAATTTGGGTTGGATGGATGAACGGTAAAAACACCTCGGATCTGGCTGAAAATTGGTGGATAGGGGTTTTAGAGGGTGGAGATTGAGATGAACGGATCGGATCTTCCAAAAAACTTGTGGAGTTTGGAGTTTTTGACCGACACAGGAGAGGATTCTCTCCTGTGATACCCTATTTCCCGTTTCCTTATATATATATATATATATATATATATATATATCAACCAATAGTCGTATTATCTGACATATATTGTCAGTGCATTATGGTTAGTTGTGTGATCTAGCTCTAAGTTCAATTTGCTTCATATTTAAGGTTAAAATTGATCAATACTCTTCTTCACGGAAAACACCCAAACCATCATCTCATCTTGTCGATGTTCACCAAAGTTTGTCGTCCTCGTCGACGCTTGTCAACCACTTAACCATTTCTGAAGCTCATAAAGCATTGTATTTTGAGCTACACCATCCCCCGTGACCCGCCTACACTTACCAATTCTTTAAGAGGATCCCTTCAATCTCGCCAATCCTTGCGGAGGCCCGGCCAACTCTCACGCACATTTGACAACTCCCATTGACCTTTGTAATTGATATTTTTGGACTCTTTTCATATCTCCTTATTTATTACGTGTTTTGCTATAAAGCTTTTCATATTTTTGGAATTTATCGTTAGATACACGAAATTTGTTTAATTATTGTTCAAGATAAAATTATCTTATCATATGATATATCATATCATATGCAAAACTATAATTATAAACATGATGAATAATATACATCATGGTATGACAACTTTGCTTATTTGTAAAGCCTTCTTAGGGTTCATGATATTCAATCTTTATTGAAAGTGATGCCTTTGTTATTATCTAAAAGGAGAAAGGGGGATGAATGACAGCCTGAAAAAGTCTAGTCCCAAACGTCTGCCCAGACGTGTAAGTCACTGCTTAAAATCTCATGTTATAACATTATTTGCAAGGGGTGCACCCTTGTCCGGCCCATGCCTTGATTGGCATGTGGTACCCAAATATTACCCCAAAAAAGAAAGTGAATGTATTAGCAATGGATATTTGTAGTTTTGAACCATATCCATGATGGATTGCTATCATGTGTTTAAAACACTCTGTTTTGGAGTGTCCCTGCTCCTTGGTTGTCTAACTAGTGACTAATAATGTCATCTCATTTACCGAACATTTACGCAACATGAAGTTGAAGTACTTGATATCTTTCATGTCTTGAGAACACTGGTACAAGGGAAATTAATTTGGTTTTCACTCTCATTTTTTGAAATGTTTTAGTATGATCTAATTTTGTTTGAATGACATTTTAGTTGGAACCAGCGATACATGACTCTGCTAGTGTCTCTTGTAAGGATTGGCCTACTGGATTAATGTCAAATCAACATTTTAATATAATCATTCTGCTAGTGTCCCTTGAAAGGCAGGCAAGTGATATTCTATGGATTGAAAAATTGGGAACTAGGAGGGTTATACTAAGCCTATTATGATGGTGTGTGTATATTTTTCTGGTGCATATTTAGTCCTTCCTAACTGAATTGTGAAGGCTGTTCACCCGCTGCACTAACACTTGCTAGCTGGATGGCAACTATATTTGCACAATAAAATGGTTGTATCTTATATTATTCCATAAACAGTCAGAGAGAAATTAGATTGGCTGACAATGTATTCTTACATTTAACCTTGGCACAAATAGGTTTTCCTTGGAAATGTTTGTAATAGTGGTTTCTGTTCAATGAATAAGTACTGAATCTAAACTCGTTTGTTAATTAGACTATTAATCTTCCTTCCTTTTATCTTTCAAGTCATTTTGCTAGTGTACTGATGCATAGTTCTTATTATTTTTCAGCAACAATGTTTAAGATCATCAAGGAGATGTTGCCACCCGATGTACGTGTAGCTAGAGATGCTCAGGATCTTCTTGTTGAGTGCTGTGTAGGTAATAATAACAACTATCCGCCAACTCTATTCATTTACCTTCGTGGATGCATGCAAAGACAAGATTTTGTTGAGCTATAATTTATATTGTTCTTGTATTTTAATGAAGTTTCATTTTTGTTGGGTAAATTTGGACATTGCCGGTTCATGGGGAGAGATTCATTAGCTCTGAAGTCGTGCTTTAGTAACAACATTGGAGCTTAAAAGCGTAATGGACCAGCAGCCCTATTTAGTTTTCCTTGTGATGATGAACATGTGTTCTTTGATATATTTCCAATCAATGATTGGCACTATACATACTATTACACATGGAAAAAATATTTTATCCTTTCATCTTTTCCTTGCAGGATTTTTATACAATGTAGTTGTGTTTTAGGTTACTATATTTGCTAAAACTTCATGTACTGAAATATATCATTGAAAGGCATATCAGGTGTTAAAGGAATGAAAATACCTCTTATGAACAAGTTAATTTGTATCATTTTGAAGATAACAAAGCTTTTGGCAATCTTCCTAATGCCTTCATCTTTATAATCATAAATCATGGGCCTTTTTCATTGAGATATGATATATCATCATTTATTTTTTGAGGTTTTCACTACTGTTCAAAAGTAAAGGATCAGAAGTTTTTCTTTTCATTGTGTATCCTTCGTGAATTCGGGTATAAATATCAATGTTTTTAAAAGCGTAAAAGGCGTACGCCTCAAGGCGCGCCTCAGGGTGAGGCGTACCTCCAGCGCGAAGGAGGAGGCGCGGAAACAGTGAAGGCCCAAAAACCCCTTACAGAGGCGTTCGAAGGCGTAAAAACGCGTGAAGCGTATTCGGAGGCGCCGCGGAGGCGTTGGTTTTTTCATGCCTTGACCTAGTTGCGGGTTTTTGCAATTCTTTTTATTTTTTTATTTCCAGGATACAAAAGGCAAAAGAAAGAGAGAAAGCGAAGAAAGGTGGTAACTTTGTACATAATTGTTGTATATCTAGGTGGTACTGGAAGTGGAACTCCCAATGCAATTGATAAGGGCAAAAACAAAGCTCCACGTGTCTATGAAAATAATGAGGAGGTTGGAGTTGGAGATGAAGATGAAGATGATGTTAGTAGCCTGGGAAGTTTTGGGGAGGAAGACGGCTTAAGTGAAGATTCTGCATTTGATGATGTGGAAGAGTAGATTTACATTCTAGACTCTAATTTTGCAACTCAAATACTCTGATCTTTTTTGGATGTTTTATATGTGTCTTTGGAGTGTTATTTTAATATTTTGATACTTTAATGATGGTTTGGAACTTAAATCTATGTTTTTACATCTATATTTCATAATTATGTGGTATAAAGTGTTATGCCTCATAACATGCTGAAGGCTTACGCCTTATGCATTGAGGCTTACGCCTCGCATCACGGGTTGAAAATAACTAGCCTTTGCATTTTAAAACTTTTATAAATATTCAGCAACACATTGACTGAGCAGTACATCTTGCTATCCTAGCTTGTCTTATGTTTTATCTTGCGGCTGAGACTTGTTCGGATCTTTAATATGCCGAATTATGTACTATAGACTTTGAGAGATTTGAAGTATTACCTACCAAGATTTTTTTGAAAGTTCCATTGTGATGGCATCACTATTATTGATTCATAATCGGCATGAAATATTACTATAAGCAGATTTCTTTTATAAAGTATTGTAAAATCAGAAATAAAAGGTTAAAAAAAATTAGATGATGCATTATGGAATGTTTCCTCTAGTGAAGTATACAATTCCAATTAGTAGGCAACCATATTTGATGAAGAAATATTAAATAGAAAGAGGAGGGTGTGCTGGGTTTTTGTCGCATCATGCCTTTTTGCCACGGCCCTCTTTTCTATTCTGTTGAGAGTGTGCTGGGTTTTTGTTGCATCAGGCCTTTGCACCACTGCCCTCTTTTCTATTATGTTGAGAGGTATTTCGTAGGATCATCTATGAATGATTACCGAAATATTTAATGTAACTAACATTACTAAAAGTAAAATATAGACATTTAATAGAAATATCCAAATATCCAAATCATTAATTATAACCTCTAACCTTAACCCATCATTGACAGATTACTAATATGTAAGTGTCTCCATTTTGGTAATCATGTACAACTCAATGTATGGAAATTAAAAAGTAGAACATTAACACATTTGAGTTGAAATAATAGAAACATTTCATATGGATGTGTAAAAAAAGAAAAATGGTAGGGTGTTAGTTTACACAATATTGCTGATGTTGTCTTGTTCTAAGATGTAGTTTTATGGTTGATTGTCAGTGTTTTATGCATATAATGTGGTTAGTTTTATTAGGACCTATATATGTTTTGAAAGACGCATTTTAGACCAGTTTTGGAAAGATGCAATTCTGTAATTTTAGGGCGGCAGCTCAAAACCCTAGGAGGCAATTCTGAAATTTCGGAGTGGCGGGTCATTAAGGATGATTTTATTATAAATAAGAGGAAAGGTTTAGGAGTTGAGCGGAAAATTGTGAGGATAGTAGTTATTATTTAGATTAGTTAACTCTAGGCTTGGGGGACGGCCTTCTCCTCGAATTGAAGCTGAATCTTATAGTTCCACTTATTAACAATAAAAATCTCGTCTTTTGCTCAAATTTCTTCCTCAATCCTTTTATATTGGTATCAGAGCAATCGAATTTAGGACTAATGGCGGCGAGAAAGGTGAATGCTTTAGAGGAAAATTTGAAGAACAATGTTGAAATCCTCAAGAAGACGATGGAGGAAAGATTCGGATCGATGGAGGAACGATTCTAGAACAATTCCAAAGCGATGGATGAAAGGTTTTCGTTTATGGAAGCCATGGTAAAACAATTAGTGGAGATGAATAGCCCCACCATCGGTGGTGGGATCTACCGAGCCGGAGCTGAATGATGGCGACACAGGAGTGGGCATCATGGCCACAGAAAACGCCAATATTAAGGAAACGGCTGTCAATGTTGAGGAAGAAAGCAAACCCCGCGACAGATCTGAGATGGCAAAGTAAGACCATGCACGTTTCTCACGTGTGTGGACTGAAAACACCCCCGATCTGTAGGGGGTGCTGCGGTTTAGGGAGGCTGCAGGGCCGTATGGGCCCGGGAGAGGTCTCAGGGGGAAAGCAGCAAGGGGCTTGTCAACCCCTGAGGAGCAGGCGAGGGCCTGTCGAATCACCTAAGGAGCAACGGCCATTGGGCCAACAGTGAGAGGCCTGGCGGCCCCTAGGGAGCAGGGGGCCGTCGAATCACACAAGGAGGGCGGTGGCTCTCGGGACAGCAGCGTGGGGGAAGGGGGCGACGGTCCTTGGGGAGTAGGCGGGGGTCCACCGGGCATGGCTGATCATCTAGGCGAGATGACCCCCTGGGGAAGCGGAAAGGGCCCGCGGGGGCCCAGCGGCAGCCTCAGGGAGCGACGGCCCCTTGGGGGCATCGGTGAAGTTGGAGGAGGCCCAAGGTGGCTCTATGAGGGTGAGTGTGTCCCGCGTTGTTTCGATGACGGATGGGTGCAAGGCGACGAGACGAAAGGAATACCGATGGAGGATTTCAGGGGTCACATAGCTCCAAATTTGAACGCATACCAGCAGTTTTATTATGGCAGCTTCGATTAAGAGTCAAGCAAGGGAAATCGGGCGTCAGAAGTTGCGTTGTTAATCTTTGAGGGAGAGGACGCCTATGGTTGGGTGTACCGTGTCGAAAGGTATTTTGCGGTGAATTGACTAACAGAGGAAGAGAAGCTGTTGGCGGATGTTTGGAAGGGAATGCATTGGCATGGTTGCAGTGAGGATAACAGAGACAACATGTGCGCTCGTGGCAGGAGTTTAAAAATTGCATGTTGGACCGCTTTTGTGATACACAGGGTGATGACTTGTACGAACAGTTCTTCGCTCTTAAGCAGGATGGTATCGTTATGGACTATATGGAGAGGTATGAATTACTCTCACGCCGAGTGAGAGGCATATCGGTAGCGGTGCTGGAAGGGAACTTTATGAAGAGACTCAAATCAGACATTCGAGCCGAGATATGCTTGCTGAGATCGAGGGAGTTAGGAGAAACGATGGAGCTGGCCCAGATGATCAAAGACAAGAACATAATGGAGTGGCTTGTCAAGGGAGCATTCAGCAAGTTCACTTCACACACCAATGACACGATGGACGTACAGAAGACACATCAGTGAGTTCAGACAACTTAAGACATGAACAACGTGACACGACCTGACAGTAGGTTCAAGTGCCTCACGGAGACAGAGATACAAAATAACCACACAAAGGGATTGCGTTTTGCTGTGATGAGAAGTTTGGCACGGGACATCATTGTCGGGATCACGCCCACTAGGTTTTGGATGTCTGTGATGACATAAGCAAGGCGTAGAAGCTGCGGAGGAAGAGGTGTGAGAGGACGATCACACTTATTTGGAGTAAGACACGAGATGAGTACCAATTAGCGAAATCCAACAGTAATTTTTGGAATTCCATCTCGAGGACAAGGTGTCTCGTTGGATGAGAAGTAATGTTAGGCCGTTATGGAGAGGGGTAATTTTGTAATTTTAAGGCAACGGCTCAAAACCATAGGGAGGGACAATTCTGTAATTTTAAAGCGATGGCTCAAAACCCTAGGGAGGGGCAATTTGGTAATTTTAAGGCGACGGCTCAAAACCTTAGGGAGGGGCAATTTTGTAATTTCAAGGGGCTCATTAATGAGGATTTTATTATAAATAAGAGGGAAGGGTTAGGAGTTGGGTATGCGGAAAAATGGGAGAGTAGCATGCCCCTCGAATTAAGGCCGAATCTTATAACGCCACTTATTATCAATAAAAATCTCATCTTTTGCCCTAATTTCTTCCCCAACCTATCATTCACTCCATCCATCTTCCATTTGCTTTCAATGATTTTTTTCAAAATGATATTATTATCGATAATTATTATAAAAATGCCTTCTCTATAGATATCGGTAGAAATCAACATTTATCTCACTATTTGGACAACATTGGTTTATTGACCCCGCATATAAAGCACTGCTTAATTTTCTTCTTGCATTTTGAGGTTTTTAGATTTGCAAACTAGAATACTTTTTGTTTAATTTTAATCTGGATGTTGTTTAATTTTAAACTCTAATGTTGAAAATTCAAATTTTCTATTGTCAAGTCATTTGCTGCTCGATCTTCATGATTATCATCAAGAATTGTTTGATCTATGCCTTATTCTACCGTCAGCATCATCCTTCCTTTATCATTGCCATTGTTGAACAATATGCTACCATGCCACAATGTCGAGTCTTATGCAATTGCCTTCCCCCTACGTCATTGCCCTCCTCTCGTTGTCCCTGGAGCTATTTGTCCCCACCACCTCCTGCATTCCCTTGTTACAAATTGTCATACAAGACTTATAAGTTTATGTAATCAACATTGATGTTACCTTTGTAAAGGCTGCCATCATCAAACTATGAGGTGATCTTGCCCTCCATGTTGAAAAGATGGTCAACACATATTTTGATGGGACAACCGCTCGGATTTGGATCCCAGAGATGGAGGATGGGGAATACGAGAGTAGAGGGTAGAGACAGATGAGGTTTTTAGCAGGAGCACTATTGCAGGACAATCACATAAGTACCATAATGTTATGGTTTATGGTGGGCATGATAGTTTTTCGTTTAGTATTGCGTCGGATGGAGAGATGAAAGCGAGACGAGACTAAAAAATAATTGGCAAAGAAATCAAGGTGGTGGGGGTTCAGGATTTGGTGATTATTTGGCATAATTAATAAAAGGTCTGGCTAGTTGAATATGCAAAAACGAAGAAGAAGTTTACAAATACCATCACTTGTGGTGTGGCTATGTGACAAGTTAAAGGTCTATTTCTATATATTCTTTAATAGAGGCGTTTTATACATATTATTTAAGTCATGTTGCTTTGAAAATTTTACCTTTGTTTCAAGAAGGCATATCCATGAATGAACCAGTCAGGATCCTTTAAAGTTAAATCACAGAAATTCTGCTAAAACTATGCGATCGAAATTCCACATGAAGTTAATAATTTGTCAAGGCTACCTATTATAAATGTTTTCTGATATTCAAAATTAAAGGAGATTAAATAATGTTTAGTAGTTATAAACAAATAACTTAGGCTAAGACATAGTCTTAACCGAAGCATTACTTTAAAGGATAAATTTCTATAATCATACTCAAACATGGCCTTATTTCTTAGAGTTTGTTAGTCTTAATTCTATAGATGACCACTTTCTTTTTTTCTTTTTCATAGAAAGCACATAGACTTACGTAGTCTCCAATGTGGGAAAGAAACTCCCACCTTGGTGGGTCCCTATAAGGGGCGAATTGATGCATCATGTGCCTAATTCAAAACGAACCTTCACAAACTGCCTCTGCGAATTGTTGTAACCTTTGTTTGCCTCTAACCTTAGTTGTGTGGTGAATTTAGCCCCCTTGCACTTTTAGGTCAAAAATCTCCTTGCATGGATGGGGATATTCGAACTCATAAGGAAATGACATGTCATGCCATTTGACCTAAGCTCAATTGTCACATGTAACTGTTGATACATGAAGAAACCTTTAAACGAGCTCCTTGCAAGTGTTAGTCGACTGGAACTGATCTTGTTGACCTGGATTCAATTGTGGGGCCTTATGTTACATAGGAAAAATGCCATTAATTTTCACTGAAAAGGCATTTTGTTAAAGACCTTGTGAATAGCTTATTGCAGGGGTTGGGGCATTCATAGTTGTTCCATTAATTGCTCAGTAATTTCATTGAGCATTACAAAGGACAAATGCAGAGGAGATGTGCATGGAGAATTATTTTAAACTGTTCGCCTTTGGAACACACATGTTAAATAGTCAGAAAAATGTTTACTACATTGTAATATGGAAAATTATATATATATATATATATATATATATATATATATATATATATATATAGGTTGTAATTAGGGAAAATTCGATAACAATGAAAAGGTTATAGTTATGCTATGGGACTTTATTAATGAACTCGTTTGGCTCGATTAAGCCTCAATCATGTGCCATCAAAAAAATGTTATCTGATAAGAATAGAAAGATTATCCCTATTGAATTATTCTCAAATAGATGATTCCTAATCCATGATGACACCATGAAGGATAATTATTAATTATATGTAAGATTCAACATTCTCTCTCTCTCTCTCTCTCTCTCTCTCTCTCTCTCTCTCTCGCACACGCATGCACACACACTTGACATCCTTCTCTCTATGTAGTGCAATATTTTGGATAATAATGTCCTCAGTCTCCAACATATTTACCCAAGCTCTTAAGTCATTCGTAGAATATGTGTCTTTGGTCCTGCCGATCCACAAGTTGTATCCGTATACAGACCATTATTATCATGTTTAGGTAACTTGGGGGATGCAATATCAGTGTTGACTCATTGCAACAAAAAAAGAAGCTTTCATGTTCTAGCATACTCCATCATTAATATGTCAAGTTTTGAATCTACATGCTTGATTAGATCTCTAATCCAGTTAGCAGATTTAAAAGGCATTCTGGCATTAGGGGAATTTATTAGATCATTCATGTTTCCCGTGCAACAAAATGCTAGTGTTGGCATGCCATTGCCACAGTGTTGCATGCCCGTCATATGGATATAACATCAAGATCATTGGGACATGACTGACGAAGATGCTATCATTGATTGAAGAGGGTAGATAGTCCATGTATTTTTGGGCAAAAAGGAGAAACTAACAATTTGAAATGTTGGAATATAGATGATGTAATATATAGGGGATGCAAGTTGCTAACCAAATTTTCATGTTGTCGTCAAGTATTGCACAGTTGCCTATTTAAGAATCATATTATAAATTATAGATTTTATCGTTCATCTTATGTCAATGGCTGCATCATTGTGGCTTAATCAGGTAAGAAGAATCTATCTATAACAAAATAGATTTATTCAATACATCCGTTTTAATCTTATTTTTCTTTTTGTAGACTTGTAAAATATTTTCCTCTTCTTCAGATTTAATAATATATTTCAAATCAAATGAAGTTTAAGATAATTTTGCATTCATGTTTTTTTCTTCATTATCCACGAAGTGCTCAATGAAATGCCCAAGCAAAATATGGAAAAAGCTGTACATGTCTATAGATGGTTTTGTCAGCTTTGACAATAAGCTCTTAAAAAGATATTTTCCAAAATGTACTCAGTTTGGTGTGAACGAACATTATTTCAATAGGCTTTGTTTAAGATAAAGTTTGCATCACTTGTGAGGTGTTTGTCAATATTGTCTTTGGATATCAACAAACCATTATAGAATTGAAATTTTATAGCAAAGTCTATGACCCTATTGGTCAAACTGTGTTTATGTATGAGGTAAAATTTTAGTTAAGAGTTAGAAAATGCATAACAGTAATCTATTTGTTAATTGCTAAAAGTTATTTTTGCATCTCCTTCAGTTTTGAATACGAGCTAACATTATAACATACAGTTTTAGTGAATTATTTAATGTTTTCTTTCTTAAAGCTTCAAGCTTTGGATGATTGTTAGCAGAAATATTTGTGGCATGTCGTCATTTAATGGATTGTACACAGTCTATTCATGGATTTTTTGTCTTATTGAAGGTCATATTTGGGGGAAAAATAATAACAACAATAACTTAAAGAAGCCTATCCAAAAGAAAGTTGCAGAAATCAAACTTAGAAGTGTCGAATGACGTCTGATGCAACTGACAGTGCTTCCATGGCATTTTGTAAATTTCTTTTTCGTATTCAACCATATGTCACATGCACAGAAATTCGTTCTGTTTAAGCTAAATAATTCAAAACTAAGCTCAGATAACTCACACCTTGATTTCTTCACCCTATATATCCTCTCTTTGCACCTGCTATTCTTTGTTCTAATGTCATAATTGGTCAAAATCAATCCAGTCATTGAACTGGAAAATTTTGTAGTTTGTTTTACTATGGTTTGGTTGTAGCTACATATTGGTTGAACTTGGAAGGGTACATCTTATCAGTAGTTACTGTTTATACGTATCAAAACCAATGAAAAGAACTCTTGATTAATGCATTTCATTAGAAGGCGCTTTCTTTTTTATTGGAAAGTTTCCATTGTTTTTTTATTTTATTTAAAAAATTTAGAGTGATTTATACATCATAGAATATCAACATATCAAAAATCAAAAATCAAGTGTATCCAATGATGCTTGACCCTCGAACAGATTAATACAAATTCAAAGATTTCAGAGCAATAAAATTTCTTGGAATGATCTTATCGATAGTCAAATCCTTTAGTGTTCACCCAATATTTGATATTTGGGGTTTTAAAGTTTGTGCAACAATCCCAAAAACTTACAAAAATAAACACGATGGATTTGTGTTGTATGAATTTTCTTATGCTGACATACATATATATGTGCATGTGCGTACTATATATATACTAGCCATAACACGTGCCCGTGGCACGATTCATTTAAGATTTTTTCCTGCAAAATCTTTGTTCCCTAAAAAATTATTTCTACAGCCAAAATTACGCGGAACAACAAATTAGCGTAAAAATATTTTGTGGCACGGGCGCCTTCGACGCAAAACAACAAATTCTGTGCGGGCTCCTTCGGTGCGGAACAACAAATTCGGTATGGAACAACAAATTAGCCTTAAGAAATTTAGTGGGCGCCTTCGGCGCGGAACAACAAATTTGGCGAAGGCGTCTTATGTGCGAAACAACAAATTCGGCGTGGACACATTCGGCGCGGAAAATTATTCTCATCTTATTGTCACATGCGTCGAAGAGCCGGTGGACCCCGCGTTGAGGGAGCGATCATTCGATCTGCGGCAGCATTTGATCTGCATCATTACGTGCAAATTAAAGTTTTTTCTAAATGCATTAATTGCTTGCACTCTGCTATTCCCCAGAAACTTTCATTCCCTAAAAGTTTCATTTCCCTAGAAATTTTCATTTGCCTAGAAATGTTTTTCCCACCAAAACTTTCCACAAAATCACATTTCAAACATTCATTCCTCAAGATTAAATCCAAGCCGTCTTTCTATCAACCCCTTTGTCGTAGCCATCTTATTCTAGTCAGCCCTAGAATTCAAAAACAGTTGTCAAACGTTATATATATTCTAGTTATTACCCGTGCCCCTATGGGCACGGTTTATTTAAACTTTTGTTTCCCCCCAAACTTTTGAAATGGCTCAGATTTTTTGGCTTCCCCCTAAATAATTTCACCCCATTTTCAATTTTCCCCCCAAAACTTATCCTAGTCATCAACTATTGTTTGTCCTAGTCATATTTAGCTTGTCCACGTAGGACAAACCCCGCCACCTAGGACAAACATTTGAAATCTTCATCCTTTATAATATAGATATGAGAATAATGGGTATCATATGGCATATGAGGAAATGCCTCATATACAAGACACAAAAAGGTGGCAAGTACAAATTGAACATGGGCTTGTACTTGTTGTACTTACCACCTTTTGTGTCTTGGTATGTGAGGCATTGTCGCATATGCCGTAATAGGTATATTCTATATATATAGAAAAATGTGTATCATATGACATGAGAGACATCTTCTCATATACAAGACACAAAAAGGAGGATAGTACAAGTCCACATGGGCTTGTACTTGTACCACCCACTTTTTGTGTATTGGTATATGAGGAGATGTCTCCATTGTCATATGATATACATTATTCTCATATATATATATGTGGAGAAAATGTGCATGTACGCAAGGAAGGTACCTATGCACATGCACGATTTTCCCCTATTTTCAGTATTTTTTGAATTTTTTCATGGGCTTGTTCACCTCATGGATGATCATTATACCAAAAATCAAGTGATTCCAGCACTTTTTGAGCCTCTATCTACCCCTTGTAACTTCAATGGTATGAAAACTTGCTGAAACCCCATTGAAGTTGCAAGGGATAGATGTGGGCTCAAACAATATTGGAATCACTTGATTTTTGGTATGTTGATCATCCATGAGGCGAACACCAAGCCCATGAATTTTTTTAAAAGAACTGAAAATATGGTAAAACAGTGCACGTGCTCAGGTAACTTCCCTGCGCACATGCACCGGCACATATTCCCTATATATATATGGGATTCATGCAAATCAGGTGGCACATGATCTAATAGATCAGGTGTAAGACACAATGGTGTGCCCCCAACGAGCACAAGCTCATGCGGGGCTTGTACTTTCCACCTTTTTGTGTCTTAGCACCTCATCTATTACATCAGGTGTCACCTTTTCTACATTAAATCATATATATATAAATATATATATGAGAATACATGGTATCATATGACATGTGAGGCATTTCCTCATATACCAAGACACGAAAAGTGGGGTGGTACATCAAGTACAAGTGCATGTCGGCTTGTACCACCCCACTTTTTGTGTCTTGTATATAAGAAGATGTCTTTCATGTCATATGATACCCATTATATATATAGGTAGGATCTTATGACCCCAAAAATAACCCCCAAAATAACCCCCTCTCGTGGCCCTCCATCATGCAGATCAGCGGTCCGGATCGCTCCCTCCAACTCACACATGAGAAATTGAATTTCTCTCGCGAGAAATTCAATTTCTCACTCAAAAAGTTTCAGATGATAATTAATTAATCCGCTTAGTTTACCCACCATTCTCTCCACTTTAAAAATGATTTCTGGACAAACGAGTGGACATCTTAACATAAAAATTAGTTTTTCTGTCCCCCCCTCGTCCTCCCGATCAGAACGCGCAGTGTGAAGCCTCGGTTTCAGTGAGGTTTTGGCGACTGAAACCCAAGGTTTCAGTCGCCGAAACCTTTGTTTCAGTGAGGTTTCGGCGACTGAAACCCAAGGTTTCAGTGCCCAAGGTTTCAGTCCGCCCAGGCATTGAAACCTTGGGTTTCAGTCGCCGAAACCTCACTGAAACCGAGGCTTCACTCTGCGCTTCTGATCGGGAGGACGAAGGGGGACGGAAAAACTAATTTTTATGTTAAGATGTCCACTCGTTTGGCCGGAAATCATTTTTAAAGTGGGGAGAATGGTGGGTAAACTAAGCGGATTAATTAATTAACATCTGAAACTTTTTAGGCGAGAAATTGAATTTCTCGCGAGAGAAATTCAATTTCTCGCTATTTCTCTCCATCTCCCTCAACCATTGGGTGATCCGTGCCGTTGATCTACGTTGATCGTGCGGCCAAGGGAGGGGATTATATTCGGGGGTTATATTAGGGGGTCATTTGATCCTTCCTCATATATATATATATATGTGTGTGTGTGTGTGATTGAGAGAGAAATGAATGGTATATGTCATATGAGCATTTAGCTCATATGCCTCCCCCCAAAAGTTCACCCTTCACTGATTTTTGATGGATCATTACTAGATTTTTGGGGAACTAAAATTTTGGATGAAATTAAATCTTGAGTGAACTAAATTTTTGGGGACTAAAATTTTTTAAGGGGGATTTTGAATGGGATTGAATTTTAGGGGTGGATATTTTGAATGATGCTACAAATTTTTTGGGGAGATATTTTGAATGGGTTAAAATTTTTCAGAGAAATATTTTGAATGCCCAGTTATGACTAGTATATATGTGTGTGTGAATAATGAGAAACTTACAAACATATGTGGCTTGTGGCATCTCAAAAAGTCCATCCTTCACGATTTTTCGGATGATCAGAACTGTTTATTTTGATCTTCATATTCCAAAATCTCAAAATACAGAATATTGGGTGAATCCAAGGAGTTTTATCCGTTTGTCCATCCGTCGCAAATTTAATGGGTTCGTATGAATAGAACTTTTGTGACGGATGGATGAACATGCAAAAGTCATTGGGTTCACCCAATATTTAATGTTTTGGGGTTTTAGAATATGAAGAACAAAATGAATGGTTCCGATCTTTCGAGAATTTGAGAAGATTGAGTTTTGGAGTGTGACATGTGTTGCTTAGCCTCATATATCATATGTTTCACATTATATATATACTAGGAAAACCCCCGTGCACACGTGCACGGCAAAAATCAAGACGGAGGACCAAAAAAGATCCGATCGGAAGTCAAGGGGAGAGCGGAAAAGGGAGGGGGAGTGTGTGGGGATTGTGGGGGGGTCAAAAGTGCAAAACAGCAAAAGCGAGGTTTTTTTGAAAGAGGTGTAAAGAGAAAGTATTCCGCACAATTAGGGATTCGTAGGGGGTTCTTGCAAAAAAACCAAAAAAAACTGGATCACTGGGACAAACGACGACGGGACGTTTGTCCCAGTCATATCCGCATGATTTATAATATATATATATATATATATATATATATATAAGTCATTATCCGTGTCCATAAGGCATGGTTTATTTAATGGTTGAGTTTTTCCCCCACAAATATCAAGTTCCCCCAAGTTTTAAGTTTTTCCACAAAATTTCAAGTTTCCCCCCAAATTTAATTTTTCCCCCAAAATTTAAGTCCCCCAAAATTGTCATTGCCACCTAGGACGAACTTGCCACGTAGGACAAAGCTTTATCCTAGTAGGATAAGATTCAAAATCTTCAAAGGACTGGAAAAAATGGTCGGAAAGGTGGGAGAATAAAAAGTGTGGGTGTGTGTGGGGAGGGTCCTGGGGAAAAAATGCAAAACCCGGGGTTGTATGTGCAAAATTTCACACCTCCTCTCTTATCCCTCAAAATCTCATCTCTTATATTTTCTCTTATCCAAATTCTCTTATCCAATTTCTCAAGTCCAAATTCTCTTATCCAATTTCTCTTGATAACATCTCTCTTTTATATTATATATATACACACGAATAATAATGGGTATAATAGACATATGAGGCAAAGCCTCATATATGACATCAAAAACTTCATTCCCCACTATTTTTTGAAAGATTGGAACCTTTCATTTTGATGTTCATATTCTAAACATCGAATTTAGGGTGAAACCTAAGGGTGTTTGCACATTCATCCATCCGTCATAAAATTCTATTCATGCAAACTGTTAAATTTGCGAAGAGTAGATGAACGGGTAAACCCCCTTGGATTCACCTTATTTTTGGTGTTTTGATGTTTTAAATTATGTAGATCAAATTGTACGGTTTCGATCATCCGAAAAAATAGCAAGGGTTGGAGTTTTGGAGCCGCATATGAGGCTTAACATCATCTGTCATATGATACCTATTATTCTATATATATGAGTAATATTGGCGTTAGCTAGCCTAGAGGAAAACTTTAAGCGGTCATCAAAACTGTGTTCTCTATCAATTTTTAGGTGATCAACATCGTTCATTTTGATATTCGCATTCTAAAATCACAAAACAACAAATATCTAATGAACTCAAATAGTTTTGGGAGTTGCTATGCACACATACCGAATTGCTCGCGCACACAACCACTTATTCTCAAGTCTGCAATTTAAAAATTACTCCACTTTTACCCTCGTCGCCCCCACCCCGCCCAGTCCCCCGTCGCCGTTGCCGCCTCCCACTGACAGGTTTTTAGGGTTTGGAATGGACGGTGGGAAAGAGGGGAGGGGGAGGGGCTGGGTTGTCGGAGGAGGGATCAGCGGAGGGGGGGGAGGGGTTGTCGGTGGAGTGGGCGAAGGATGAGGAGTGTGCTAGGGAAGAAGTGGTCGACGGAGGGTGGCGGGGGACACAGACGGCACCGTCGCGATCGACGTAGGGATTTGTTAGGCTTGACGACCATGTTGGGGGTGGGGGTCAAGAAGACGATGGGTGGGTGGCTCGGGTAGGTCTCGAGGAGCCAAATGGAGGTGTGTATGTTGTAGAGGACGTTGGTGTAAAGGATGGGGATGGTGTCGTCGGCCTGGAGGAGGTTGACGGTGTGGCCATCCTTGTGGGTGAATGAGGACTTGGGGTGGAGGGAACGGAATGCGTCGGTGAGGGCGACGAGATGCTGGCGGATGAGCCACTTGGTGTCTGGTGAGGGGCTAGCGACGATGGCGACGAACTATGGAGCAAAATTGGTCAACCCGCACAACAGTTAAAACTTTTGCATGTTGTGCGCGTACACAATTTCGGTTATGTGGAGCAAAATTGCTCACAGCGTACAACTGGCAAACTGGCAAAATTTTTGCTTGTTGTGCGCGTTGAGCAATTTTGCTCCACAGATTCGAAATTGCTCACCGCTCACAACAAGCAAATTTTTTTGCATGTTGTGTGCAGTCAGTATTGGCGGGGGATGGCCGTTTCGTTGTTTTGGTGGGTGGCATGGGTAGGTCTCGAGGAGCCAGATGGAGGCAGGTGTCTGGTAGAGGACGCTGGAGCAAAGGTTGGAGATGGTGTCGTCGGCTTGGAGGAGGTTGACGGTGTGGCCGTCGTGGATGGAGGACTTAGGGTGAAGGGGAGGGAAGGCATCGACGAGGGCAACGAGGTGCTGGCGGATAAGTCACTTGGTGTCCGACGAGGTGCTGGCATCGAGGGTGATGAATTGCTTGACATGATGGTCGCTGGGGGTCTCGTCATTTTGCTCGCCACACACAACGGCGCAGTTTGGAGATTAAAATTTGTTGTGCGCGGGTGAGAAATCTTGAATGGCAAACTTGTAAATAACTCGAACTCTGGTCGTGCGTATAGCAATTTGGTATGTGCACGTAGCAACTTCCATAGTTTTACATGTTCATACACGCATCACATTTTATTGATTTGTTGCAATTGAATTTTTTGCAATGACTACATGAACGAGCAACATACCTTGGGTTCACTATATTTTTAATGTTTTGGGTTTTAGAATATGACGATCAAATTGAATGATGCCAATCACCTAAAAAATAGTGGAGAGTAGTGTTTTTGTTAACAGCCTAAGGGGTTTCCTCTTAAGGGTAGCTTTTTTCCTTCTATCTCTCCATATATATGTATGTGTGTCTGTGGATTGGAAGCAAACGGTTGGGTCAAATGCTTCTCTCGATTGACCATTCCATGTCAACTTTTTATAAACTTGCTCATATCCTTTCAGAGTAGCCACCATTACTTATAGTGCCTTCCCATGTACCTGTACATCACGATCTTGTGGTCGCGTCTAAATCTCAACCATAATTCGCTTGTAAGCTTTATAGATTTTCATGTTAGCTCGATGATTGAAGAAGAACACGTATCATGATTAAGTTTGAGGGTGACCACTTCTTCAAGGGTAAGAGACCAGGAAGGCTCACATGGATTTTGAGGCTGTGTAGGATACTTGGTGGGAACGAAGATCTAAACGATAGACGTAAAGGAGGGGGTACAAAGTTGACCTAGAAAGTGATTTTGCTACACCGAGCGGCAATGGTGGTAGGCATGGGGTTGGGTGGGTGGATATGATGGTAGTTGTAGAGGGAAGCAAAGTTTGCGGTTGTTTGCGGTTGTTCTTCATAGTGATCAAGCGGGTCTAGCAAGTGAGGATATAAAATTTGAATTTTTGTTGCTTTATTGTTTTGGGCGGCCAATCTCAGAACTAACTTGCTACAACATAAGTTTTTTTGGGTTGGAAATGTTGGAACCTTGAAAATGCAAGCAAAAAATTTGAATAACTGAAGTCATTGGACATGATGCCTAAGTATTTGATAGGACAAATTAAACTGAAATCATTGGACACGATGCCTAAGTATTTAATCGGACAAATTATAAATATATTTTTGGAGGGAGTTTTCTTTAGTTAAACTGATATTGTCTGATGTTAAGGCAGACACCATTGGGCATTGGACCCACAATTAGCTGCCTAGGCGGAGATTGAAAAGAAAGAAAAAAACTTTACCTCTTTGCTACCACCAGCAGCTCCACTTAGTGCAGTCACCCACACCTGTGATTTGGATGCTGCTCTGGCTACTACCAGTTGCTGCTCCACGGCTCTAGAAAGAGAGAGAGAAGAGAGAAGGGGGTAGGGCTCGTACTCTAACCCCAATAATGGAAGTGTGCTTTTACACCACTTGTTGACAGCTAAACATAAATCATGTGATCTGAATAGAAATAAAAAGTTTTCTAATGTAAAGAAAATTTAAAAGCTTACCTTGATTTGTTGGTGTTTGTAGATTCGCTTGATTACATCTCAATTCTTTTTTTTCGTGTTTTTTGTTTTGTTTTGTTTTGTTTTGTTTTGTTTTTTTTTTTTTTTTTGGGGGGGGGGGGTGTGTGTGGGGGGGGGGGGGGGGGGGGGTTGGGGGGGGGGGGGGATTGAATGCGCCCTTTTTTGCATTACTATGTAAACGCTTACCTTAATTTCTATGTTCATAGTTTTCATCATTATTTCACAAATTGTTTTGTTTATTTACTATAACCTTTAATTTCTTTGTTGCAGAATTTATTAACCTTCTTTCGTCAGAGTCAAATGAAGTATGTAGTCGCGAAGAAAAAAGGACAATTGCTCCTGAGCACGTTCTTAAAGCTTTGGAGGTTATATTCACCACATCTTATGTACTTGAGATACAAGCTTATGTTTTCTTTTTTTAATAATAATCGTTTGTAGTTATCGATAATATGAAACCACTTTTATTACTGAACTCGGATACTTTTCAATTTCAATTGATGGCTATTATAATTATTGCAATTCGATAATTGCTTGTATGATTGACATAGAAAAAGTTAGCAGTGACTAAGACTTCTTAAAAACTTCTACGCCATGCCTGCGAAGTTGACCAATTAATATATATCATCATTTTGGAAATCTCCAAGCAACTTTCTTGCCTTTTTTATTGAGATGGCTGTTTTCTTCCTTTCAAATTGTAATAAAACCGATCAAGACATTTCACAATCGTCATAATTAATTAATCGAATTACTGCTTTATTCCTAGTATTACTATGATTTAGAGCATACTTCCCTGTTAAACATTGATATGCATGTGTCTCTTGTGGCAACGTCAGTGTGGCAGCCTTGTTTAGACAATTACATTTTGTCATCCCTTGTTTACTGCAGGTTATGCTTAGGTAGAGCGTGTTACTTCCCTTATGGTCATTTTTATAGTATCTTTCAGTTCAATGCTTGAGGTAGATTTTGTTACCCATACTGTTAGATTAACACTACTTTTTATTCCCTTTTTTTATTGTTTAAGATTACTTAACATGAAACCAATAGTCAAACATTGCCAGATATGGTCAGTAAAAAACTTCACGTTCACATTTAAACTTTACATGATGCTAGTTACTTGATAGTGGTGATGCATAGATCATTACCATGCACCTTGCATATTTTGACTCCTTGCATATTTTGACTTGTTATAATGTAGTCCATGATGCACTTAATATGTTTAAGTACCTTTTTGTTTTTAACAATATAATTTATTGCTAATTTAATATATAGGTATGCATGCAACAACAAGGCATTATATAGTCTAATATGGCAGCACGGCAATCTTAACAAGCTACGGTATAACAATGACCAAGTTACTTTATAAATGAAAATATTTTATTTATGCGAGTAACATATTCTCTCATATTGTTATCCAAGAACATGATGAACTGCACACACACACACACACACACACACACACACATATATATATATATACATATATATATATATATATATATATATATATATCTATCTATCTATCTATATAGAATAGTGGGTATCATATGACAATAGAGGCTTAGCCTCATATACCAAGACACAAAAGTGTGGAAGTACAAGCCCAACAAAGCCCCACGTAGGCTTGTACTTATTGTACTTCCCACTTTTTGTGTCTTGATATATGAGGCTAAAGCTCCATTGTCATATGATACTCATTATTCTTATATATATATATATATATATATATATATATATATATAGAATAATGGATATCATACGCCATATGAGGCACCCTTTATATGCCCTCTCACATAAAGGGGACAGATACAACAAGTACAAGCCCATATGGGCTTGTATCCGCCCCCTTTATGTGAAAGGGCATATGAGAAGGTGTCTCATATGGCGTATGATACTCATTATTCTCATATATTTTATATATATATATATATATATATATATATATATATATATGGGGTTAAGTGAGGTAAGCATTCGATGTAGGAAATTTCATACACCGCCCATTAAAAACTCCACATTCCACTTTATTTTTTCAAAAAAATTTTGTTTAGCATTGTTGTGCACATTCTAAAACCACAAACCCCCAAATATGGATAAACCCTAGGGGGATTTGACCTTTGATCGGTTCGTTACAAAATGTTCTATTGTTCTAAAAACGTTGAATTTGTAACAATCGGATCGAGTGTAAAATAACATTGGAATCACTTGATTTTTGGTATGGTCATCATCCATGATATGTATATAAAAATGAACGGTGTTGATCATTAGAAAAAAGATTGGTAATTGAAGTTTTATAAGGACGGTGTAGGAAATTTCCTACACCGAATGCACATATCCCTTTCTATACATACATACAACAACCTCATGAAAAAAAATTTCCAAAAAAATTGTAGGAGATGGGGGGAAATGGGGGCGCCTCCTTATATTTTCATCTAAGTAGGCACCTTAGATCCCCTTTTTCCATATATGTGTGTGTGTGTGTGTGTGTGTAAACAACAAAAAAATTTACTCTCTCACTTTAGAATCATAATCTACATTTTAGCCTCAGTAGGGTCAATTTAACATCAGTATTATAAATTTATAGACCATCATGAACAAGTCTGTTGTGCACAAAATTGAGGAATGTTTAAAATCCTATGATCAGTAGACACGGACATGAGACACATGTTCCAACACTGGCACGACAAACATCAAAGATTATGGAATGTGGACACCGGTGTGTAGACTTTAGTTATATTATGATGTTGTAACATTATATTGTATCTTTTGAAGCTTGTTATGGCCCAAAGCTGTTTAATTAATGTTTCCTTTCGCGTTTGAATTCTCAACTATCTTCTTGATCCACTGTATTCAAATTTTAGCATCCAAAATTGAAGTATTTCTTACTTAATTAATGTTTCCTTTTTCATTTGAATTCTCCTCAAGCCTATATTTGACTTTCTCCTTTATTAACCTGATGTGGTTAATTCAAATCTTAACATACAAAAGTATTTCTTTTTATTTATTTAATGTTTCCTTTTCTTTTGTATTCTCCTTAATTATCTCCTTAATTATCTACTTAATTTACTACATTCAATTCCTCTAATTTAGAAGACTTATCTATATTAATTCCTTTTAAATCTCCTTGGTACAACATTAAATGTGCTTGCGGAGCAACTTAAGCACACGCATTATTTTTTTTCCCTTTCACAGGCAGACAAAAGCATTAATTTTTTTCCCCTTTCAAAGGCGGACAAACACATTAATTTTTTTCCCATTTCTCACACAAACACAACGCATCTTACACAACGCATCTTGTTCATACGCGTGTCAATGTATGCTCTGAATCTATGGATAAAAACACTAGAGGAGGGTGAATAGTGTTTTATGAAATTAAAAAGGAAATTATACCTAATTAAAATCCCTAATGCAACCAAGAGTGCAGAATAGAAATAATGAGTACAACAACCTAGAAAAACAATCGCAAACAAATGATATACACTGGTCGGATTCCCATTAGTCAAATCCTGACTCTCTGGAATCCTACTCCAGCAACCCACTAGCAAAACCTGCTAATGATTAGAGATCCACTAAAACCCTCTTACCAAATACTGGTAAGAGTAATGCCAATACAACTTAATCACCACTTACTACAAAACTGGGAATGGTCCACTCTCACAAACCGAGAGTAATCGTACAAGAGAGTATAGAAATTGAAATACTTCAATGTGAAATAAATACACAATCATATGCATTGAATGATCTTACTTAGAAGTGAAGGCTATGTGTGAAATGAGTGCTCTAGTAAATGAGAAATGGGAGCACTTACAACTTGTCCAAATGAAGGAGCAATGAATGCTAAAGATGTGAGTTTTTTACCCTTTAGGACACGTGAAAAAGATGAAGCTTTGAGCAAGATGAAGCTTTGAATGCACTTCAATTAATTGGATCAATTCTAAAAGGTACTTAAGAAGGTCTGAATTAAATGCATTAAGCCCGTATAAATAACCCCCAAAAGTCCCACCAAATCGCACAAAAAATCTTCAGCATTTAATGCTGGAAACGACTAATAACGGGCAGAAATCTGAGTCACATGTCGACTGGAGAAGCCCTACCAGGCGACTGGGGCACTATATTGACATAGTCATAAATGTTGTTTAATGGATAGTCGACCGACGTATGATGAAAGGTTCCCAAACGTCTGTGCTAATGTTCAGACGTCTGGCTCTAAAGCATCAGTTGACTGACTTAACAGTCAGGCCCAAGATAAATGGAGCTACTTGAATTTTTGTGGAAAAATACCAGACGACTGCAGTTGGGTAGGGGAATCTATATTATAGATGCTATGCTATACTACGAGAGAATGATGAGAGGGGCGTAGAGCTTGTAATCATGGATAATTTAATCATGAAGCTGTGCCGTATCAGATAGATGTTGGATACGCGAGTTAGACACATGTATCGAACATGATACTTCTATTTTCAGAATTTTTAAAGAATTTGTTCAAGTGTTACCGTGTCATCACGTCGTGTTATGTCATCCCTATACAACATATGAGGAGAGGGGATTTAATCATTGCCATCTATTTGAGTGGGGGCTGTAGTTCCGGGGCCGATGTTGCTGGGGACGATCTTACCGTTGTTTGTAGTAGCAAGGCCACATTTGCTGTGGGAGAGGTGGATACTAGTATGTGGGGATTTTTTTGGGATATCTATATTTGTATGTCTGTATGTATAACATAAAGGGATTGTCCCTTTAACGGGGGTTTGGGGTTTGGGGTTTGGAAAGTGACCATCATGTGGACTTAGCTCCAAGATGAGAGGAGGATACTTTGATGAAGTTACTTTAGGAACACTTCACCGATGTGTGTCTGTGTCTGTGTATGGGTATGGGTATATGTGTGTTTGTTTGTGCGTGTAGAGAGAGTATCGTATAACGTATAAGCGTTCTTTCATACACGTTGACATGAGACAATCTTTTTGGTGAGAGAGAATCGTCAGGAAGAAAGAGGGTCTAACTTTTGTCTTTTGTGATCTTCTCTTATCAATGAGATTGTGTCACATTATCGTATATGCGAGATATGTAACATGCCATATAATACATACATATATGTATGTATGGATATATTTGATTAGGGTTCAATATTGTATATTTTACCTCTTATTAGATGGCATTTTGTATATAATTTGTGTTCATTTTGGCTCCGATACGCAAATTTTGATGATATCACTTAATATTGGAGCTTACCGTTTTTATATGCATAAAACATAATTTTTACAACTTATTAGCTTCTTCATCTTGGCCTCCTATTATTTTTTAGTTGAAGTGTGTGAAGTCCCGATTCAAACACATATTTTTCTAGAATTTTTGGAGGTCGGATCAATTTACTGTATTTTTTGGAAGACAGATTGACGGTTCTGAAAATTTCTGGGCTGGAAATTCTGTTTTTCCCCGCTTGTGCAGAATTCTGCTATCATTCCACTGTATATTTCGGCCTACTGATATTTTTCAGGCAGACGTCAGTATGACTGTTCAGACAACTGGGACAAAGTCAACAGTCGACTAAACAGTCAGACCAAAAGAATAGCATTTACTGGAATTTTGGTTGTGATCTCCCAATCGTATGTCTATCATTTCAGACGACTGTGAAAACACAATCAGACGTATGTTCTGCAAAGGGTTCTTAGTACTGTGCAATGCATGCACGCCAGGCGTCTAGATGACAAACACCAGACAGTATGGTTGAGGGCTGAAATCTCAGATTTGAGATTTAATATGCTCTAACCCTATGGGATCACTACACAAATGTTCTAAAGTGTAGTGTGTGATAAATAAGTGCTTCTAGCATGATTATTCAAGGCTTAATATTCTAATTCAATAATGAAATGAAGAAATGAAAGATAATAATCCCCTTCACTTCCTATTGAATTCCTTGAAGTCTTCTATTTGATTCTTTGAGTATATCTCTTGATTTTCTCATGTCATCACTTCAAGTCATCGTCGCATTTGATAGAGCTTGATCTACATTTGATGATGCTTTTCATTTACTACAAAACAAGGAGTTAGTCACAATTAATTATGTTTGCTCATCATCAAAACCAAATTGGTGGATCCAATACTCAACCGTCGACAAGTGTCAACATGTGAAAAAAGGTTGTGGAGCAATGTCCCCCATTTCATAGTAAAAATCTTCAACAAAAATGTGAATAATACAAATGCAACTTTTTTAAAGAAAAACATATGAGGCTTATGCTATAGCCGTCAACCAGGAAAAGGAATGTCCATCATAGTGGGGGACGCTTCCACAAAGGGAGGGTGAACTTCATGCACGCCTGACTTATAAAGATCCTCCATGAGCTGCCTAGCATTTGGGCGTTGAGAGCCCTAGTTGTTGCATGAAGAATTTAAGCCCTTACATATTTAGTTGGACTGCGTTTTGTAGAGTGAAAAAGGACAAATCATCTCACATTCTATGGATAGAAGGTCTTGAACCTAGAACTGCTATAAGGGAAGGATCAGTCATGCCACATGAGCCAACCTCATCTGGCAATCCAATGGGTTGAATAAATAAAAAGAATAAATAATGAAATAACCACACAAGTTATTGTAGTCAACAATTGTTTGATAGTACAAAAAGCTGGTTGAATTGTGAAAATATTATTCATTAATCGCCTTTCTTAGGACATGTCAAGACATTATTTATTTAGTGGGGTCAAATTAATCTCTTTGCTTTAGTTAGTTATAGAAATCTGTTAGTCTTAGGATATGTCAAAAATTCACCCCTACCTAGTATTGGTATCTATGCATCAAATATGTAAGGAATACAAGTGGCTTCTTCCCTGAAGTATGCATGCTTCATACCGCTGATCTATCCATTTACTTCTTAGCATTGACTTTATGCTAATGCATAGACCTTGTACCATATGTTATCATTAAAAAATGACATGACAGAATCGTTTCTTGTTCTGTGCATACCCTGTATCGTTTCCCTCTTTTAGTTAGAATGGTCATTCTTTCTGTTGTATTTGCTCTTTGTTGTTAGCTAAATCAGTGTCAGCTATCACATATTGACTGAAAAAAGATCCATGGACACTCCTTTTCCCACTTATGCAAGAAATTATTATTGGATCTTTTACCATCTTTTCTCTAGTTGTCATACATAGGTAAAGCATCTACTACCATTTGCCACCAGAAACGGAACACTTTAGTTCAGTCGAACAAGTGCAACTATTGTTTTGTGTAGTTTCCAAATTATTTGGTAGGCATTTTATTGTTTAGCATGGTGTGTGATGCATCTTGCAGATGAATCAAAATACGACTCTGCGGATATAATTTCATACCCTAGGGCGATGATGCTCCCCATTGTTGCATCAAACCATGGTCGAATTGATCATGTGTGTTGGTAAAAGACTGACTGTATAGAAAATGGAAGCCTAGCACTCCTTGTATATAATTAATTACAATTGTCAAACAAACAATTGGTCAGTTGGCGATTCACGCGATCCGTACTTCATATGTTAATGTTATCCCCTATGTGAGATACGTATATACGCCCCTCCTGATTTCTGGGAGGTCCATTTGTCTGATTTTTCTGGATGCTGAACATGGTTGTACCTCATGAGCCTAATGCATATTAGATCAGATTACTGATGGCATACCATCATGAACTCTAATTTATGCAATCTGATGGAATTGATTCCACCAGGTTCTTGGATTTGGGGAGTACATTGAGGAAGTTTATGCTGCCTACGAACAACACAAACTCGATACTCTGGTTTGTATCCAAAGTTTATCTTGTTTCACATTATGGTTTCTCATGGCAACAAAGCTATCTTGAACTAATGACGAAACACTTGAGTGTGGGAGCAACAAATAACAAACATTCATGTCTGATTCTGAGAGTCATTGGTCTATTGTTTTGGATGTGTGTGATGTTAGCAGGATTCACCCAAAGGGGGAAAGTGCAGCGGTGCTGACATGACGGAGGAAGAAGCATTGGCAGAGCAGCAGAGGATGTTTGCCGAGGCTCGAGCTAGAATGAACAACGGGGTAAGCAGCGCGCAGAAGCACTCGGATTCAGACCGCAGTCTGGAGAGCTGATGTCGAAAGCTCTGGCAGCACATGTAAGGCACTGACAGGCGTGCGTCGAGATCAATGGAGAAATCTATGTACGTGATTGTCCTGTGGAATTGCCCTCGTGTAAAAAGTAGAAGCAAAAAAAGGAAAAAAGAAATTGGCGTTTTCAGTTCTGTTTGATAAGTTAAACAGGAAACTAAATTATGGATGCATACCTCTGAGTTTGAGTATGAATCACATGCAAGTGTGTGCAGTCAGGCCCTGCTTTCTTTTGAATTGGACCATGTTAATGTTTGTCAATACATCTCGTATATAGGAATCTGTAGAGCGATTTGATACGATAATTATTAGGGTTTTTTTTTTTCATTTCTTCTTCTCATTTGTTTGATTCAGGAACATGTGTGTGAGAAAATTGGTAACCATGTATTCAAATTTATCAAAATCCGATAACTAATTCGTTACTGAACGGTTGCATATGGAAATAGGTAGAAAGCTATTCGGATCTGGATCTTGATCAACATCCTAAATGGATCCTGATATCCGAAGTAATCTAGTTAAACCTTTATGTATTAGTAGCAGACATTGAAGGAAATTTCCCAGTTGGCCTTCAAAATGCTCACCCTCGATCGTTTTTGGTGGTAGGTACTATTCAAATTGATCTGTATATTCTAACACCCAAATAGATTGCATATCTAGGATTTTTCAGATATTGATTTAGAGGTTGTAAAATTCAAAGGTTCTGCAATAATAGAGTTTTTGTCACACATATGTTAATGGCGAAACTCGTAAACTCTTTGATACGTTATCAATTTGGGTTGTATAACATGCGGATCAATCTAAATGGAGTCCATAAAAAAGATAGAGGATAGATTAGAGTATTTTTTTGTAGGATCATTCGTCCGTTGGAATATCCATTTTATTATGGCTGATGTGGGCAACAACGGGTCAGCAAGGCTCCGGTAAAATTGACCGACCCCGGTCATTTTGGAGGTACAACTTCACGTTCACTCACTCTCTTATTTCCTCTATTCAACCCGAACCAAACCACCTCTGGGCCCAACCACTATAAACCTAAGCCATACCCATGTACACTCTCTCATCTTCTCTTATCATCATTGCAGACGAGCCGTCCACCCCCGGGACGCCAAAGCAACGCCTTCTCCCATCGGAGCCGCCCTCTCCCGTTGAAAAATGCCGGATATCCCCTCAACTCATCCCATTTTTTTTGAATATAATTAGAAAGTTTGTTTTATAAATTGTTTGTCTATGTATTGATTTCCATCCCAATGTAAGGCGTGATCCAAAAATAGGTCTGAAATTTAGAGCATGATCCGAAAATTGTTGTGAAATTTACATAACTGTGAATCAATTTGAGCGGAATTTGAAATCTGAAATTAGGACATAATTGTAATATGAAATTAGTGTATAATATAATTACGACATGATCATATTTTAATTTTAAATTTTGGTAGGTATGAAATTAGCGCATAATAAAAATTACGGCATAATTATATTATTACACCATAGTTGTATTATAAATATAATTATGACATAATTATGATGATGTTTTGAATAGATTTATAATAATAGCATACAATCATATTTTTGTCACTTGTTATTTTGATTGTAATTTAACGATTTAAACAATTCCCGAACAAAAATATGTAGGCTGGACCATTGAGTCCATAATAGGTAGGACTTCCACATATTCTGAACTACTAGATAGATCGGATATACAAAATTACAAAGATCAATCCATGAGTATTGTCTTGAATTAGTGTGCAACTGGCTTGTAACGAAGCATAGGACAGCCATTGTGCTCATCACTAATGATTATGATATAGAAACGATTTTTTAACTTGGATGAATTTTCGACTGATCGATTGAATTATACTTGAAGAAGTATATCATGATCAATACACGAGTGTTGTCTGAAGAATAGGACATGAACTCATGGACGCTCAATTTGGACTATAACTCATCAAGATTTATGTCTTCTTCAAATCATCGTGAGGATCATCACTTGATAGCTATGATGAGGGAAGGGTGCTCTTACAATCAACAATTGAATAAGAATATCGATTCGTAGATATCGGCATCATGTTTGTATTTGGTGGTAGATTGTGATTTTTATAAAAATGCCACATGTTTTTTCTTTAAAAAAAATGAATGTGTTCATAATAGGTAGGACTTCCACATTAGCGATGTGGAAGATCAGTGCCGCGTTATCGTCAGGATCTCTTTTAGAATATTAGCGATGGATTCAGGTACGCTTCCGCTAAACAGAGTATGTAATGTTTTAAGATTCAGCATGTGTTTTATCTCGATCTGTGTTATTCGTTTCTACAGTTGACGCGCCACTCAAAGAAAGAGCGAAAACAGTCAGGACACGGAAGGAAAAATAACATAATGTATGCTGCATAGAGAAACTTAGAAGATACAATATGTATTGACAATGCAGTCGCTAACAACAGTTATGTTGAGTTTGAAGACTTGAGTTAAGTTTGAAAAGTCGTTGCCAGTCGAAGTCCCTACAATTTATAATGCATCAATCATAAAGAATATTTATACTACTAAAATTTATAACGAGAACGTAGTTTTGAAATGACACGCAAAATCTCTATGAACGTTTGGTTTTTTTAGGGAAGCCACTAGCAGTAACCAATGGTGTTGCATTCTTTTTTTAAAATATTTATAAAATTAAAATTTTTACTTGATGAACTACTTCTCTTTTCAATGTTGAATAACTAGAAATAAACCGTGCACAAAAGTGCATGGCACATAAAAAAACCCCACAAACAGGATGCAGTACATGCACGCAACCGTAAAGGAGCGAGAAGTGTTAGTGGGTGTGCATGTATCGTCGGGGGTAAAATGTGCAAAAGGCAAATACATAAATAAGTGGCTTGGGGGATGTTTTTTGGGTTTTTGGGGGGAATGACAACCATGTAAATAAGTGACTTGTGGGTGTTTAGGATGGGTTTGTCCCAATCAACTTGCGACTGGGACAAAGGGTGTCAGCTACAACAATCCTATATGGACATCTCTTGTTTCTGGACTTGTCCTTTATTATTTTCGTATTTTAAAAAAATCCGGGACTTTTTTTAAAAAAAACAACAATTTCATGTGCATTGAGCTCAAAAAAATGTTTTTAGTGTTGTAAACGGATAATGATGGGAGTTTGTACTGGGGATTACATCTTATCCATATGATATGATCATATCTATTGTACCTCTATCCATATACAATCTTCTCTCTATTATAAATAAAGGACTGTGGTCTTTCCTCAGATTGGATGCTTCAAAAACATGTTATCAGCACGAGTCTCTAAATTTTTCCAAAACCCCCTGCTTGTTGCGAAAGCAAGGAGAAGGCGGTAGATCCACGCGCGCGGCTTTGTCTTCCGCACGGGCATCGTCTTCCACGTGTAGGCTTCGTCAACCGTCGCTAGATCTGGATGACGGATCTAGAGGTACTATCTTTAAAATTTTCATTTTTATCATGATCATGATTTTATTATCCATCGATCTCGCAAAGATTGGATTGGATATTGGATATTGGGTTGATCATCTAAAAATGACGATTTTTAATCGTCGATACTTGTTTTATATCATAAACCCCCTATTTTTAGGTATCAGCTTTTTGCATGATATTTAATATCATAATGAAACGAATAAAAAATTATTATGCATCCCGCACCCACGGCTCCGTCGGAGCCGTGGGCTATCCGTCACGGCACCATAGCCATGACATATTACCTACCTCCATGGCGGTGCTGACCCCCCATAATCCACCCCGAAGGCGGATCTGCCACCCATAATCTGCCCCGAAGGCGGATCTGCCCCCCGCTCGCCCGCCTAAACGGCGGCGCCGACCTCGCAATCTGCTCCAAAGCCGGATCTGCCCCGCCTCAATGGCGGCGCAATGCCCCCTCATCTGCCTCTTATCATAGGCAGTGCAGCCCCCTTAGCTCCGCCCTGAAGTCGGAGTCGTCCCATGTAACGACCTGTATTTTTCAACACTTCAATTTACGTGCTTAACGTATTTTTAACATTTTAAAATCTCTTTATAAATGTAGTCAGGAATTTTATAACAAAACTGATATCAAAAATTTCTTATAAAAATATTTTGAAGTACCAGACTAGTTATGGAGTATTTTAGTAAAATCGGATTTCGTCAAATACCTCTAAAAGATCTGATAAAAATTCATTTTCAGATATTGCTGTTTTGACTCAATGAATTTATTTTCTATACAAATGTCTTCAAAACGATTTCAAACTTCTGCTGTAGCATCCTATGATCATTTAGGGCTCCCCACATTAATTTCGTAATTTTCTGATATCATTTCAATAGAGAACCCGCAAACCCGCTTTCTAAACGTTTTGGCCAAAAACTAGTATCCCCGTAGCCCAAACCCTGGAACGGTCTTCGTATTCGCGATCCTCGTGATGATACGATCCCGTGGGTATGTTTTCGTAATTTTTCGGACACGTTTACTAGTAGGGACATTTCCGTAATTTCGTTACACTAATGACCTTTCGTTAATTGGGTTTTACCTTGCTAATTACCTACTTAACCCTACTTACCCCACCTAACCTAATTATCTACCCCCATTCGTTCTCAGCAACTCTCACCACCCATCCACTCATCTACCCCCCTTCATCTACCCCCTCTAATTTCACTTTTACCATTAACTAACCCTATAAATAATCCCATCCCCTTCGTATTATAACACTCACAGGCACCCTCTCTCCTCTATTTTCGTTCAAATTTCACACAGAGGCCGCCCGCTTTCACTTCGTCTCCCCCTCTCTCCGATTCACTCCCACCATCTCTCTCTATCTCTCACAGATCTCATCTCTCTCTCTCTCTCTCTCTCTCTCTCTCTCTCTCTCTCGTTCTCCCTGTCCTCCCTCCGGTGGGCTTGACCGCCGCCACCGTGTCCCCCGCCGTCGACTGAGCCCGCTCGAAGCCATCGCCTGCAGCAGCTTCCCCCCCCCCCCTCCGATCTCCGATGAGCTCCGCCGCCTCCCCTCTCAGTTCCACTCCTCGCTGCTCCTCCAAACTGCCTCAAGCTCTCACCCCTCCTCCGACGTCGTCGACATTCCAGCATCGCCCTCCGACAACGACTGCAGCGCCTCAGCACTCTCCGGCGAGCCCACACCGTCGCCCCGAACTTCCCCGCTTGCCTTCCTCCTCCGCTGACGCCGCCGTCGCCAGCTGCCGATGCCGCCCTGCCTCGCTTCGCCGTCGCCTCCCGAGTCGACGCCGTCGCCGTCATCTCCCTCCGCCGCCGCTTCGCCATCGTTCGACGCTCAAGCCCCCGCCGCTGTCGAAGATAAGTAACGGTGGGTACGTAAATACTCGCGATGGCAAAGTTGTAATTACGGAAATGTTTCCGTATTTCGTATTTTTAATTAATTAATAATAAGGGTTTTATAGTAAATAATCCATAACTTAAAATATAGTGCCTAGAAAAATGTGAGACTAGCTCCAGAAAATCAGAAATGATATTCTGGACCTAATGGCGCTAGTTTCATCTCAATCCGACGCTTAGTTTTTCCAGAATTAATTTTTAAGCCTATAAGTTAAATCCGTTATTTTCATTTAAAAATCCGTATCTTCTTATTTTCACGTAAACTAATACTTGATAAAAATATATGTTAAATACTCTTTGAGACGGTCGTTTTGACACCTCATTTGCAACTTTCCGATGTAGATTGCACCCAGAATAAATTCCTGAATAAATACGTTACTAAATGAAAAATAGTTTTTAAATTGTTTTTGATCTTTTAAAAATCCTAAAAATTACTATAATCTTCAGAAAAATATTCCTTCTTGCAGTAAAATTATTTTCACCATATATAGTCTATGTAAAATTCTAGAATCGTTTTCGACACCGTTTCAGTCAGTTATAAAAATCAAAACGATCGAGTTTAATAAATAGAAAATAGGGTACGCTTTAACCAATTGTTCTTGTGATTTCAGGTACCAATCTTCGTGCACCAGCTCTTCCAGCTCCAACCTCGTCTTGCCACGACGAGCTCGAATATAGTAAGTCACGACAGATTCTAAGTTTAGAAAACTAGTCTACTGTGCTTGCATGAACTTGTGACACTTCACCACTTATAGCCTCGAACGGCTATTTGACTTGAACCAAACTAGAGAACTAAAATGAAAGTAATCTACCAAAGATTACTTTGCCAACTTTCAACTTTGGTGGTTGTAGCACACAACTACCAACTTGGGTAAATTGTGTGCTAGCCACACTACCACGTGCTCAAAGCACGGAAGTAACAGCTTTTGGTGTTGGACTTGTCTTTATCCTACTTGCTGGTTTTCAATGAGGAAGTCAACCAGTTGACCTGGTGTGACTAACATGTGGAACATCCTGTGGAACAATCTTGTGAAAAACTTGTACTTGACACGTCACCGGGGTTTCGGGGTAACTCACAGTTGCGAGAGTACGGGAGTGACTAGAGTTCGATCTACATGTCAAGCTGCCTGTGTTTCGGCCTCCTGTCTAGCTGCCTGTGTTTCGGCAAACCATCCTGCTGCCTGGGTACCGGCATTCGTCTGGGTAGCACCCAGGCAAGAGATGAACTGAACGGTCACATATTGTACTCTCCGACTTGAGTCACGTAGTTCTAGTGTAGCTTGCACAGTTACTTTCTTTACAGTACATGCACTTTACTTTCCTTGCCAGTACAGTCACCGCACTTTACTTGCCGTACTTTTACTTTCTACACTTGTACAGACACTGCACCGTACTTTACTTTCACTTTGGTCTGCTTTGTCATACTTGTACAGTACCTCTCTTTCTTTATTTAGAATTGTTGTGACTTACCTACGGTTCCATCTCCGTGGCACCGCAGACGACGTACATATGGAGGCAGATGCTCTTGAGTTAATAGCGCCAGACTTCGACCATGAGACCGCAGCTTCCAGAGCTATTTTCAGTTGTGTACTTTTCTTCTGTCATGTATATCTGTTGGGACATCTTGTACGGTATGGATTGTAATAATTGGACACTATTTGGGTATTTTTGTACATCTCTGCATCGTGGCTATTTTGACTTCACTGGTTAACTGCAGAACCTGCGCAATTATCAAATAAGTAACGGGCCCCCGAGAGCGGGTCGTTACAAGTTTGGTGGCCCTACGCAGGTCCTCGCTAACTACCTCGTGAACATTATAGCAAGATCAGGATGTATAATGTAAAATACTCAGATTGAACCTCGAGTACGGGATGTCTCGAGTGTTCACCTGTATTGGATATACGGGTGAAGTGTCCTTATTACCATCTTCATTAGGTCTTCCTTACTTCCTTTGAACTCTTAACCCTTGCTTAGGAATTCGTGTTCCATTCTTGATTATACCTCTCTAGTACCCTCTTTTGCTAGCAGTTATAGTGATTTTTTCGTTGGTTGAATTATCTACCCACTTCATCACCTTCCCTTCAGTTGATGATGGCACACATTTAAATGATAAGCTTCCTTCAATGGACCATGATCCGGTCAATGTGCTTGGCTAAAGTCTGTTGGATCAACCTGGCTAGACTGGGTGCAAGTGATCCTGGCTTAGTCACTTCCCTGGCCGTGTCCGCTGGACCGCAAGGACGTGAATCATGATTATGTAACGCCATCGATCTTCATCACTAGCACCCCTTTCTTTAGCTAGTGATGGCCTCCTGATTCTTTTACTTCTTCCTAAATCATGTTTAGTTCGCTTGAACTCTAGCTACGTTTATTCTAAGGAGGGTAGCATTCAATTTTCGATCACCAGGAGTTCGAATTCGACAACGGAAGCGGATCGAAGGACGCTCAGAAGTATTTGAGGATAGTGCTGGTGATTGGAGACGAGCCAAACCTAACGTGTAAGTATAGGCTGTTTGCATCTTTTGAGTTAGTGTTTCTCTTCTAGCCCCTACTTCTATCTTGTACCCGATTTTCTCTCTCCACGGGTTTGACTTCCTTTCCCACCGACCACCTTCCTCCTCCCTCTTTATTTCGTTTGTCCGCTTCCCCCCCTCGAGACCCGTGCCCGCCGAACCCTACCCTACCTAACCCTGACTTCGGTGCCCCCCTTTCTCTCTTTTTAACCCACCTCCTTCCTCCGCAAGCCACCCCGTGGCTTTCCCTTTTCGCTCAGACATCGCCCCCCTCCTCCTCCCGGCCTCTCCCCCAAGCGAGCTCGATCGGACCTCGCATCGCCACTCCGATCTCCGATCCGCCGGCCTCACCCGAAGATCCGCCAGCTTCCGCTTCGCTCCATCCCGGAGGCCCTCCCCACCATGGATCGACAGCCAGTCGCAGCACTCGCCGCCGTGGATCACCAGCCGCCGATGGCCCACCAACGACCTTGGGGTCTGTTGGGCTTAGCAGCAACCCTCGCCGCCACCCTTGCTTTGGCCGTGTGGTCGGGATATTGGGAACCCGCCGCCCTTGGTATCATTGGGAGCTCCTTTTTCTGGTTCTTCCCCCTTGAGCTGCCCAGCTTCGAGTGCTTCTTTGGGGTGCTCCTTAGTGCTTGTAGGTCCCTGAGTTTTTGGTCGTTGAACTGATTAGGGCTGATGGTGTTTATCGTAGATATCGACCAATGGTGTTGGGAAGGAGTATCCTTAGGATTGGGTATTGGCATACTTTTCGGCTTAGGCGTTGAAGTTGGATGTCGGTCTTGTGCTCGGATTTGGGAGACGGCTAGGATGTTGGTTTCTTGTTGGATGTTATGGAGACTGCTGGGACAAGTGGTAGCGATGATCTTGACCCTCGAGAGTTGGCCTTATACTTGCCTGTATGTGTTGATCTGGGTAATGGCTTGTAATCTGGTAGCGTGGCAGATGAAGCCCTTTGTGTTCGGCTGGTTAAGTTGTAACCGTAAGGACGCACTAGGTTTATCCCTTACGTTTTTGTATGCTATGGCGATGATTTACATGATTGAGACCATGTAATCATCATTTATAGACGTTCTGTCCTTCTCTTTGGTGTGCTTGCTTCTGACTTGTCACCTTATGTCCCAAGTTCGATCGGATGTCATCATCATCAGAACTATCTTTTTCATGTAGAGCCATTATCTCGTATTTTGGCTAATAAATCGAAGTAGCTATGGTGATAATAATATATTAGTCACATCCCTTATTTTCTTATCACATTTCATGTTATTTACAACCTGATTTACTAAGATTACTATCTTTTCTATCATTTATTTGTTTGAGCTTCTTCATAAAATCAATTATTTTCAAAAGAGATTTTTAAATTCCGAGGACGGAATTATTTTTAAGGAGGGTAGAATGTAACGACCTGTATTTTTCAACACTTCAATTTACGTGCTTAACGTATTTTTAACATTTTAAAATCTCTTTATAAATGTAGTCAGGAATTTTATAACAAAACTGATATCAAAAATTTCTTATAAAAATATTTTGAAGTACCAGACTAGTTATGGAGTATTTTAGTAAAATCGGATTTCGTCAAATACCTCTAAAAGATCTGATAAAAATTCATTTTCAGATATTGCCGTTTTGACTCAATGAATTTATTTTCTATACAAACGTCTTCAAAACGTTTTCAAACTTCTGTAGTAGCATCCTATGATCATTTAGGGCTCTTCACATTAATTTCGTAATTTTCTGATATCATTTCAATAGAGAACCCGCAAACCCGCTTTCTAAACGTTTTGGCCAAAAATTAGTATCCCCGTAGCCCAAACCCTGGAACGGTCTTCGTATTCGCGATCCTCATGATGATACGATCCCGTGGGTATGTTTTCGTAATTTTTCGGACACGTTTACTAGTAGGGACATTTCCGTAATTTCGTTACACTAATGACCTTTCGTTAATTGGGTTTTACCTTGCTAATTACCTACTTAACCCTACTTACCCCACCTAACCTAATTATCTACCCCCATTCGTTCTCAGCAACTCTCACCACCCATCCACTCATCTACCCCCCTTCATCTACCCCCTCTAATTTCACTTTTACCATTAACTAACCCTATAAATAATCCCATCCCCTTCGTATTATAACACTCACAGGCACCCTCTCTCCTCTATTTTCGTTCAAATTTCACACAGAGGCCGCCCGCTTTCACTTCGTCTCCCCCTCTCTCCGATTCACTCCCACCATCTCTCTCTATCTCTCACAGATCTCATCTCTCTCTCTCTCTCTCTCTCTCTCTCTCTCTCTCTCTCTCTCTCTCTCTCTCTCTCTCTCTCGCGTTCTCCCTCTCCTCCCTCCGGTGGGCTTGACCGCCGCCACCGTGTCCCCCGCCGTCGACTGAGCCCGCTCGAAGCCGTCGCCTGCAGCAGCTTCCCCCCCCTCCGATCTCCGATGAGCTCCGCCGCCTCCCCTCTCAGTTCCACTCCTCGCTGCTCCTCCAAGCTGCCTCAAGCTCTCACCCCTCCTCCGACGTCGTCGACATTCCAGCATCGCCCTCCGACAACGACTGCAGCGCCTCGGCACTCTCCGGCGAGCCCACACCGTCGCCCCGAACTTCCCCGCTTGCCTTCCTCCTCCGCTGACGGCGCCGTCGCCAGCTGCCGATGCCGCCCCGCCTCGCTTCGCCGTCGCCTCCCGAGTCGACGCCGTCGCCGTCATCTCCCTCCGCCGCCGCTTCGCCATCGTTCGACGCTCAAGCCCCCGCCGCTGTCGAAGATAAGTAACGGTGGGTACGTAAATACTCGCGATGGCAAAGTTGTAATTACGGAAATGTTTTCGTATTTCGTATTTTTAATTAATTAATAATAAGGGTATTATAGTAAATAATCCATAACTTAAAATATAGTGCCTAGAAAAATGTGAGACTAGCTCCAGAAAATCAGAAATGATATTCTGGACCTAATGGCGCTAGTTTCATCTCAATCCGACGCTTAGTTTTTCTAGAATTAATTTTTAAGCCTATAAGTTAAATCCGTTATTTTCGTTCAAAAATCCGTATCTTCTTATTTTCACGTAAACTAATATGTGATAAAAATATATGTCTTAATACTCTTTGAGACGGTCGTTTTGACACCTCATTTGCAACTTTCCGATGTAGATTGCACCCAGAATAAATTCCTGAATAAATACGTTACTAAATGAAAAATAGTTTTTAAATTGTTTTTGATCTTTTAAAAATCCTAAAAATTACTATAATCTTCAGAAAAATATTCCTTCTTGCAGTAAAATTATTTTCACCATATATAGTCTATGTAAAATTCTAGAATCGTTTTTGAAACCGTTTCAGTCAGTTATAAAAATCAAAACGATCGAGTTTAATAAATAGAAAATAGGGTACGCTTTAACCAATTGTTCTTGTGATTTCAGGTACCAATCTTCGTGCACCAGCTCTTCCAGCTCCAACCTCGTCTTGCCACGACGAGCTCGAATATAGTAAGTCACGACAGATTCTAAGTTCAGAAAACTAGTCTACTGTGCTTGCTTGAACTTGTGACACTTCACCACTTATTGCCTCGAACGGCTATTTGACTTGAACCAAACTAGAGAACTAAAATGAAAGTAATCTACCAAAGATTACTTTGCCAACTTTCAACTTTGGTGGTTGTAGCACACAACTACCAACTTGGGTAAATTGTGTGCTAGCCACACTACCACGTGCTCAAAGCACGGAAGTAACAGCTTTTGGTGTTGGGCTTGTCTTTATCCTACTTGCTGGTTTTCAATGAGGAAGTCAACCAGTTGACCTGGTGTGACTAACATGTGGAACATCCTGTGGAACAATCTTGTGAAAAACTTGTACTTGACACGTCACCGGGGTTTCGGGGTAACTCACAGTTGCGAGAGTACGGGAGTGACTAGAGTTCGATCTACATGTCAAGCTGCCTGTGTTTCGGCCTCTTGTCTAGCTGCTTGTGTTTCGGCAAACCATCCTGCTGCCTGGGTACCGGCATTCGTCTGGGTAGCACCCATGCAAGAGATGAACTGAACGGTCACATATTGTACTCTCCGACTTGAGTCACGTAGTTCTAGTGTAGCTTGCACAGTTACTTTCTTTACAGTACATGCACTTTACTTTCCCTGCCAGTACAGTCACCGCACTTTACTTGCCGTACTTTTACTTTCTACACTTGTACAGACACTGCACCGTACTTTACTTTCACTTTGGTCTGCTTTGTCATACTTGTACAGTTCCTCTCTTTCTTTATTTAGAATTGTTGTGACTTACCTACGGTTCCATCTCCGTGGCACCGTAGACAACGTACATATGGAGACAGATGCTCTTGAGTTAATAGCGCCAGACTTCGACCATGAGACCGCAGCTTCCAGAGCTATTTTCAGTTGTGTACTTTTCTTCTGTCATGGGGTCTGTTGGGACATCTTGTACAGTACGGATTGTAATAATTGGACACTATTTGGGTATTTTTGTACATCTCTGCATCGTGGCTATTTTGACTTCACTGGTTAACTGCAGAACCTGCGCAATTATCTAATAAGTAACTGGCCCCCGAGAGCGGGTCGTTACATCCCACTTCGCTCTGCCCTGAAGTTGGAGCCGCCCCCTTGCTCCGCCCCGTACTCGGAACCGCCCCATATCCCCTCCCCGAAGGCTGAGGCACCCCCTAGCCCTGCCCCGAAGGCAGATGTGCCCCCCTCTCCCCGTCCCGTAGGCAGAGGCGCCCTTAATCGCAATGGCGACGACGAAGGGGCGGCGACGGAAAAATCCAGATGCCACCCCACATCTCCTTTTGGGCCGTAGGCCCAAATCGATAATAAAAAAATCATATGCAGCATTTAGCTACGGGCTTCAGGCCCGCAGCACATGCTACAGGCTCAGGCCCAAAATAAAAAAGGAGATAGATAGCAGTTTTCGTTACGGGCCTGAAGCCCGCAGCAAGTGTTGCAGGCTTAGGCCAAAGAAAAAAAAATTAGGGGGGATGCGGGCCTGAAGACCGCATGCACAATGCGGGCCTCCGGCCCGCAGACCAGATTCAAATTTTTTAAAAAAGAAAATATAAAATGGGGATAGGGATAGCATATAAATAGGTTTTTGGGGGCCTAAAAATTCCAGAATAATTTGATAAAATATGGAATCAAATTGGGGACGTTGTGTGGATATTTGGGTACATATGGGGATTATTTGGGGGTAAAAAGGAAAACTTTTTCCTTTCACAATGAATAAATAAGTATTTTGGACATCATTCAAATTCTTTTGAACTAGCCCATAATGCACAAAAAATTGCATATTATGATACCCCTTTTTAGAATCATATTTATATGTATTATATCACTTTTTATGGCTCATTTTCTGGGATAAACTTATGCTAAGTTGTGCGACATTAACTTAATAATTATAAAGATCATGTGACCACTCTGTCGTTAGTCACCTAATCTAACGGTGTATGACATCATCCCGTGGTCTGAATAATTATTAAGTATTTTAAATTATTATGTTTATCCTATTCTGAATCTGTGATGTCTGTGATGTGTTATGAAAATGTTGAATGAGCACAAATTTTTGCATGGATGGCTAATTGTGGTTTTGGATCTGCTGTTTAGTCCCACATTTTACTTTCCTGCATTTTCTTTTCTTTTTGAGAGAAATTGTAGCGAGAAAATTATGTAATGTCCAAGACCGATGACTACTTTCCATGGAGGCTGAGGCCACTCTTAAAACTGAAGATTTAAAAATGGAACACATGAGGTTTCCAAAGTTGTAATTTTTCGCTTTCATTTGTGTAATATGGACTGTAATGTGGACTTTGAACATTATTTATTTTATGTGGGACTGGCCGATCCACGCAATTAGCTTATTCATTTAAAAATTGCATCCACATGAAAATGTTTTATGTAGTATTAATTTATGCAAATTTGTGTTTTGCTAGATAAAATGGCAAAAATCACAAGCGTCGATTTCGAAGTGCTGGATGCATTAGGCAGAAATTACTTGAGCTGGCAGCTCGACGTTAAATTTCACCTGCGGGCTAAGTCCCTCATTTCTGCTATGACAAAAAATGGAATGGCGACTGATATTGAAAAGGCACAAGCCATTATTTATATTCGTCGCCAGTGGACAAGACCCTAAAGGCTGAATACCTTACGGTTGAAAATCCACTTGAGCTGTGGACTGCCCTTGAGGAAAGATATAAACATCAGAAAGATGTTATACTTCTAAGTGCACGATATGAGTGGGAAAACCATAGACTGCAAGATTTTAACTCCATAGCTGAGTACAACTCAGCTCTTTTTAGTATCACTTCACGCCTGAAGTTGTGGTGAAAAAGTCTCAGAAAATCACATGCTGGAAAAGACGTAAACGTCTTTCCACGAAAAGGATGTGATACTGATGCAGCAATACCATGAACGAAAATTCACTAAGTATTCTGAGCTGCTGTTATGTTTACTTATGGCTGAACAAAATAGAGAGCTTCTCATTACCACTCATAATATGTGCCCCCTAGTACTGCCCCCTCCCAGAAGCTCACAATGCATCTTCTTCTAAAAAGAAGAAAGATAATAAAAAAAGGAAAATTACAGAGGGAGGGACCAAATAAAAAGGCCAGAGGACAAGTCCAACATCGAAGAAATGAACGGAGGTGGAAGTTCACTTGGCACAGAAATGACAGCAACAGAAATGATGCACCCCACCTATAAGGGAATGAGAAGACCATTGTCATAGCTGTGGCATAAAAGGACACTGTGTTGGATACAACGATCGATGACTTTGTGTTTGATGATAACAAACGTGTGTGAACGTTCTGATGTGTTTGCTAAGTGATTTCAGGTATATATTGATCAAGTGGAATTCAAAAGTCCATGAGCTACTATGCTATTAGAGTTCATATGCATGGAGATACAAGAGTTCATATTAAATACAAGTGCTACAAGAGGTTGTGTTCCTTTGAACTTGTGCTTCATCATCTCATTAATTCATGCACTCAAAGTTGTTAAGAGAAGAGGGGTTTGTGCAAGTTTAATTGGAGTTTGATTTGGAGGGCAATAGTGTAAATTGTGCACTCAAAATCATTAACATATAAGCCCTTTGGTTAGTGCCTTGGTTAGTGCATAGGTACGGCTGAACGTTATTAACAAAATGATTAACAGAATCATTAACCAAGGCACATAATCTTTTAGCCATTTAATTTGTGCAGCTGGATATTTTTTGGCCGGCCCAGTAATATACAAAATGGTAAATTGCTATTTAATTGGAAAGGGGTTGGTGGAGCATATCTATATAAAGCCTAGAGCCTAGGTTTACAAGTAGAGGGCTAAGAAATTTTTGTAGAAAAACAAATTGAGGGGCGGCTCAGGAGAATAACTGAGAGGAGCAGTTGGCGGCGCGGTAATAAAAGAAGATAGAGGAGGAAGGCCAACCAAACAATTGATGGAGAGAGATAATCAAATAGTGAATTAAAATTTTCGTTTGTTTTAAGCTTTAATCCCCACTCAATTGGTTTGTTTTTGTAGGCATGCAAATTTATAGATGGAAGGCAAATAAGGAAGCAACATGTGCTGCTGCAAAATGAAGCCATTAATTCAAGGGTGAAGCAAAAAGTTGAAGAGGAGCCTACGTTGACAGAGCGAAGTCTTTTGCACGGAAACGTGATTATTCGTTCGCTCAAGCAGATGACAGTGCCCACATCTCACGCAGATCGAGGTGCCCTACAGCTTTGACATCTTCACGCATTTCTCTCACACGAAGACGACGGAACAGACCGAGCGTACACAGATCCGACATAAGCTGATGCAAGGAACAAATATCTGCAGACTCCCATGCAAGACATTAGACTAGGGACTACTACATGTCAGACTGCTTCTGACCACGCGTTGAACAACAGAGACACCAACGCCGTCACAATTGAGCGATTCTAAACTTTATACTCTATTATATTTGTGATTGTGGCGTTGTGATCTTTGTAGAACTATTTTATTATTTGTTTGGGGATTTGGCTAGTTGGAACTAGCCAAAAGAGAGCTTTACTAGGATTGTTATTGTTTGAGCACTTTGGTGAGTGCAGGTATTGAGAGCTAGTTGAGTGTAGAGTTGGTGCTCTAGCTACAGGTTGTACCAGTTAACTTTAATAATCTAGTATTGTTTTTGGGGCTAGATGTAGGTCGTTGGGACGAAGCAAGGTATATCACATGTGCATGATGTGACTGCTTTACTATACTCTGCATCTGATTGATTGTACTATAACTGTCTGAGATTTCGTGTGGGTTGCATGAATATTTTTATAAGCTTATTTCCCTCCCTCCTCTGGGCTTAGATGCAGATCCAACACACTAGTCTAGAGTGTGCAGAACTCTGCATCACCTACAAGATTTGTACAAAGAAAGCTTAAAGTAGAAAGCGAAAACAAATCTGGTGACCATCAATGCTCTAGCCCAGTTCACTGCTGATGACTTCAAAAAGACGACTTGTTCGATTAGCCATTTTTATGTTTATTTTGAAAAATAATGTTATAAAAGCTATCCGAATGATTGAATGAAGTATGAATAAATGTAAAAATGTTTTCTGAAATGAAATGTGCTTATACGATTCATCTTTTAATAGATGAACCGCTCTCATAACTGATTAGTAGACAGTAACACATACGATCCTTCAATACAAATGCTATTTTCATAGCATATGAATGCCCAATAAATATTAGGGCCATCAAATATTATTGAAGATTTTGGGAATGCAACTATGTTGCTCCCAAATGACATAGAAATTAATAAAAAAAAGGAAGCATTATCCTCTCCAAATTAAAAAAGAAATTTACTGAGTTTCAAGAACATCCGTTTAAACGGATTCCACTTATAACTGCAAATGTGAACGAATAATAAACATCTGTATGTAACGTCTCAAGGAAAAGAGTAAAATCCATGCTTGAATGTTTTGAGAGCCTTTCATCAAGCCTCTATCATACAATGATTCGGAAAGAGAGAGCACATTTTGACGGCGCTCCTGAAGTGCCCGATACCAGCCAAGTTTCTACTTTGGTGTGACAGATTTGGCCACCCTGGATCAATTATGATGCATCGCATCTTATCCGCATCATATGGGCATTACATGAAGAACCAAAAAATTCTTCAGAAGGGAGAAATCCCTTGCATCCCTTAAGGGAAAACTAATTGCAAGGCCATCTTTACTAAATGTTAACAAAAAAAAGTCTACATGCTTCCTCAAAAGAATACAAGGAGATATATGTGGACCAATCCACCACCCCTAGTAGGTCATTTCGGTACTTATGGTACTGATAAATGCATTCTCAAAATATTCGTATATGTGTCTACTATCAATCCGCAACCTAGTTTTTCCAAAGCTATTGGCATAAATAATAATTTTGCGGGCGCATTTTCTAGACAACCAAATAAAGTAAATACGTCTGGTTAATGCTGGGACACTTACCTCCTGGTCATTTCAAGAATACTACCTAGCAACTTGGATAGAAATTGAACATCATGTGCCACATGTTCATACCCAAAATGGGTTGAAAGAGTCATTAATAAAAAGACTCTAATGGATTACACGTCAATGAGATCCCAGTTGCCGGTGAATGCATGGGGACATGCAATATTGCATGCTGCATCGTTAATAAAAATAAGAATAAGACCCCCTGGAGATCAGAGTCTCTCTCCAATGCAACTTGCATATGAAATACCACCAAACATCTCTCACTTGAGAATTTTTGGTTGCGTAGTTTATATCCACATAGCACCACCGAAAAGGGAGAGAATAGGGTATTCAACGTCATCCAGATATATATGTATGGTTTCACTCACCCTCAATAATATACCTAGAACCCCAAACTGGTGACGTATTTAAGGCACATCTTGAAGACTGTGAATTTGATGAGACGAATTTCCCCAAATTGGACCCAGAGACTGAAAAATCTAGAGCTACACAAATAATATCGTGGGATACAGAATTATTAACCCATTATGCTCCGGTAACATAGAAATGTAAAGATGATATCCTGAAGATCCTACAAATAAACAGTTACCGGACTCATTCACTGACAATGGAAGATTGCAGATCGGCCATCCCTGCTGCAAATACTCCAGCTAGGATTGACATCCCCGAGAATGGATGCAATCCACCAGTAGCAGAAGTGGTTGTTCCTTAACAGAAAAGAGGCAAACCATCAGGCTTCAAGGACAGAAATCGAAGAAAAAGAACAACTCTTGAAGACCTTGAGACAATACTACCACATGACAATGAGCCCATGTCCATACCCTCACCCTTCCCAGAATCTACTGCAAAAGAAGTGTCGGGAAAAACTGAAATGAAAATAAATGTTGTACGTACTGGAGAGTGTTGGAAGCAACGATCTAGGATCTTGGTTTGATGATGACAAACGTGTTGTTATATTTGACGTGTGTGCTTAGTGTGTTTCGGGATTGGCGAAACGATGATTCTTTCAACATTTGGGGAAATTGCTAATCATATAGCAACTGGAGAGAGGATGAAGTATTGTGCGCAAAGCAATGAGGACTAGGTCCAATATGGAGAGATTGGATCAAATCCTATTGGGATTCAAACTCTCTATCCAATACCAATTCCTAGTAAAATACAAATTTCCAAAAATACAAATTTCCAATCAATTCCAAAAGTTCTAATTTCTTGATCCCATCCCTTGCCAACAACTTCCTTGGCCGCACAAATAACCCTAGCCCTTTATATACACTCCTTCTAGGGTTGAACAAAGTGCACGGCATTACAAAAATATCAAAGAAGGCTTGCGGCCAAATATTGAATAAAAGACGGCCAAAGAAAAAGCTAGAACGAGAGAGGAGAGATCTAAGAAGCCCATCATCATCGCCATCTAGCATAGAAAGAAGTTCTCCATATATAGCATTGCCAAGCCATCGTGCCATCAACGACCAAGCGACGTTCACCCTCAACTTCGACCAAGCGCCGCCACATTCGAACGTCCACGCAAGCACCGTGCTCTTGCCGTCGGGGTCGAGTCTCGCCGAAGTGGGAGATCACATCAGAGGAATGTCGAGACGGAGAGCTCACCGTCGAGCTGCCGGAGAAGTCGAGCTCTCCACGTCGCTACTGCCGAAGACCGGTGCTACCGGAGATCTCACCACTGAAGCTGTTGAACGCCGCTCGTCCCAGCTGCTGTAGTTACCGAAGCCATAGTTCATAGGAGAGGCATCGCCACCGTCGTCGTTCCTCAAAGAAGCCTCCGCCATGAGCAGCTATCGCCGTCATCGACCTCCAAGACATCATCGCAGCTACTGCAACTTGAAGCCACCGCCGCCGTCTTCGCTTGCTGTTGCGGAGATCGCCGTGAGACGGAGCACTGCCGTCGTCGTTGCTGCTGCCCCAAAGAAGAGCTCGCTGCCGGCCCAGAGACTGTCGCCACCGTCGAAGACTGCCGCTCGTTGCTGTCGTCGTGTGCAGAAGCTCGCACATCGCAGTCGAACGCTGACCTCGTCCGCCGTTCGAAGCTGCTGACGCTGAAGTCGTCGCTCGACGCCTGCATGCCCTAATCGAAAACAAACCGAGGGTGACGTGGCAACCGGAGCCCTGTGAGATCAAAGGTGAAGAGAAGCGAAATCGTGTGAATCGAAAAGCAAAATCAAGGACTGAGAGTTACGCATGCGAAATAAATCGAACGGAAGAGAAAGCATCCGCATGCTGACGTGGCACTGAAATTTTAAAGGAGTTGCTGAGCGCACCGACCGAGCTTAATTAAGTTTGAACTGCTGCTGCTTTACGCACAGACCTATTTGCGTACTAGAATTCAAAGGGCTACAACTTGACATCCAGGAGTCGGATTGAGACACTGTTTGCGTCAGATTGGAGCTGACGACGTGCTGATTGACAGAGACGCCTACACGGACACGAACCGAGCATTTCTAAACCCTTAACTCTGTTATTCGTGTCTTAGTGTAACGTTCTCTGTAGGGGAAACTTTACCTATATTCTGTGACTATTTTGGGACTTGTCAGATTGGAGCTGACGACGTGCTGATTGACAGAGACGCCTACACGGACACGAACCGAGCATTTCTAAACCCTTAACTCTGTTATTCGTGTCTTAGTGTAACGTTCTCTGTAGGGGAAACTTTACCTATATTCTGTGACTATTTTGGGACTTGTCTGGTTGGGGCTAGACAAGTGGGACCCAGCTAGTTTGGGACTAGCTGGTAGAAAGCATTACTAGGATTGATAGTGAGATAAAACACAGTGAGTGGGGTACTGAAAGCCTGGCGAGTGTAGAGACGTAGAGGGTGCTCTGAGCGTGCTCTAACTTGTGGTTTTGTACCTATTGCGCTATTCAATACTGGTTGATATTGGACTCCCCGGATTTGGTTTTGGATGATGAACAAACATAAATATATCGTGAACTAACTCTTTGTGAGTGCAGTTATGGAGATCGTCGCCAAATTCATAAGAACATCCAAAGCGACATCTCGAGACTTCTCAATACGCGTGATCGTATGCCTAAAGCTTCGTTGAAGCTTATGGACCATTTTAGAAGTCATGAAGATTCGATTGAAGCTTTTGAAGATGGTATCGTCAAGTTTTATTTATAGTCTTTTAAGCTTCTTTCGTAGAATGTTAAGCCTTGAGTAGGTCTTACGGTTTAAATCTTCATGACGCTCCTATCTTAGAGCTAGGATCTTGTAAGAAGTCCATACAAACTTTCTCGAAGCATCGCGCTTCGTTTCGCGACTTCTTGTGCATGTTAGCTGGTTCAAGAAGAAGAACCAACCGACTAGATGGTGATCTAGTCGGTCGGCCAAGCTTCTTGGACCGACTAGTTTGCGTCAGTCAATTCATAGCTCTTTACTGTTTACAGTTAGTCGGTCTACGTTGACTCACCGATCGACTAGTTTGTGAACTAGTCGGTCAGTGATGCTTCTTTGACCGACTAGTTGAGCTTCCTCTGAACTTGCCAACTTACTGTTTATCGTTAGTCGGTCTATGTTCATTTGGCGACCGACTAGTTGATGAACTAGTCGGTCAACATTTGTTCTTGGACAGACTAAATCAATTTGTACTCAGACTTTTTGTTTTATCTCTTAGTCGGTCTAAGTTCACTCACCGACCGACTAGTTGTGAAACTAGTCGGTTGGCAAGTGTTCTTTGACCGACTAGTTCTGTTAGTCTGAACTTCGACCTATTCTCTGTTCACCACTTAGTCGGTTCATGTTGATTGACCGACCGACTAGTTGATGAACTAGTCAGTCAGTGGTTGTTCTTTGACCGACTAGTTTGGTTCAGAATAGAGCCGTTGGAGCTTTAATTGAAACGTTTTTCTCTCTCTCTTTCCTCTATCCTATAAATACTTGGAGTGCTGCATTCATTGCATCCAAGGCTGATGTTAAGAGAAGTTTAGATATCAAAGAGAAAGCATTCATTCCTCATTCAAAGCTCATTCATTTCCAATCTTGAATCTCTCCTCACTCTTATTTCAAAAGAGAGATTCATTGATTGTGAGCCTTCCAAGCCAAGTGCTTGATTCTAGGTCACCAACAACCTCATAGCTCTCCATAGCTGATCTACATCTTGGAGCTAGGGTTTGGTGCCTCTTCATCTTCCCGAAAATCCGTTTTGCCCTAAATCGTAAGTTTTACTCAAGGCATAGTATTTTGTCGGTAAGAATTTCTATTTCATTTACTTTCATATTGTAAGTTTCACTCTCGGTTGTGAGAGTGTGTTTGTGATCCCGGGTTGTGGGAGTCACAATTTCATTTGTGTATGATTTGACTTGTGAAGGTTTTTCACAAGTATTTCATAGTGGAAATCTTGAGTTAGGGTTTCTAACTCGAGTATCCGGATGGGATCCGGGTGTTTGGGACGTAGGATCACCGGGAACAAGTCGGGGAGACTTGGGTGGATCCGAACCCAGTAATATCGTTTGTTTGCGATTGTTTCTTTGTTGTCTAACATTTACATTTCCGCATTTCCGCATTGTTTGGTAGAGTTTGCAAGGTAATTAGGAATTAGACTCTTAATTATTTTAAAAGTACTATTCACCCCCCCTCTAGTACTTGTGCAGTAGCTTAGCAGGGCATTACATTTGGTATCAAAGCCAAGTCTATAGCTATGTCTGCCAACGACAACAAAAGCGTTCGTCCACCTTCCGACTATAGCACCTTCAAGAACCGTGAAGGAGCGTCTTCGGTAATGGAAGGACACTTCTCAACGAGGCCTCCATTCTTCAACGGTACCAACTACGGGTACTGAAAATGCCAGATGGAAACTTTCCTCCGGAGTGCTTCACTATGGAGGACCACGATGAAGGAGTACGTCGAGCCCGCCGAAGAAGATTTCGAGAAGTGGACTCCCGCAGAGATCGCCGCGGAGGTAAGCAATGCCAAGGCAATGAACGCCTTGTAATGCGCTTTGGAGCCCGAGGACTTCAACAAGATATGCACGTGTAAGAGTGCATATCAAATATGGAACTCCCTCCTCATATTGCATGAAGGGACGAGTAGGGTAAGAGACTCTAACCTCGTTGTAGTTAATAAAGATTATGAATTATTTCATATGCTACAGGGTGAGACGATGAAGGAGTATTATGCTCGCTTCGTCGACATCACAAACGAGTTGGAGGCTCTCGGTAAGACCTACACCTAAAAGGAGAAAGTCTCGAAGATTATTGATGGACTTCCTTCTTGTTGGGAGAAACGGACCTTCGCCATCAAGGAAGGTAATGATATGAAAACTTATACCGTTGTTCAACTAATGGGTACCTTAATGTCATATGAGGTACGCAAGGATAGCAAGTTGAAGTTGCAGGACAAGATGAAGTCCTACCTAAAGCAAGATGAGCCAAAGAAGAAGGCTATTGCTTTCAAGTCCGCTCCATCAACATCTACATCAACCGATGATGAAAACTCGGAAGACGAGTTGGACTTGGAGTCCATGGCACTTGACTGGACTAAAATGTTGCAGTTTAAATTCCCAAGTATAGGAAGTCGGTCAAGTAGTAAACCTGGTGAGTCCAGGGTCGTATTCCACAGGGACAAACTAGTCTACAAGTTTTACAATCTGAAACTTGCTTTGGAAGTGATTTAGCAAAGTATGAACCACCCTTTGAAGGTGAATTTTTAGTTGGGTTTTTGTTTATGGTAAAACGGGTACGAAAAATTACGAAAGTAACTAATGTAAAAAATAATACGGTAAAAATGTGAGTGTGTTGTGTTTTAGTTAGTGTTGTAGGGTCTCATGGTAATCATTCTTCATGGGTAACTCAATCCCTCATCCATGCCAAGGTATGGGGATCGGATGATTTAACTTTGAAAACGGTGATTTTTTAGCAAATTACATAAACATCGAATCGGTCGTTTTTCAAGACAATGACATATAAATAGATGAACCTCGCGGTTCATCACCCTCCTTGGGCCCCTCTACGGGTTTGTGCACATAGACGATGCCTCGCGGCATGTCATCCTAAGCGGATTCCTCACGGATAGCGCGTAATTAATTAAGAAAGCGGAAAACGACGTATTCAACATTTTCGATTAAAACGAGTGCTATGAAGAAATGAAAACATGAAACCCATCAATACTAGCTTCCACACAACACAATCACATGATATTTAGCTAGCCATGGTAATAAAAACAACGATTTTCATTAATACAAACATCGTTTAATACAAACTTCAATACAAAACTAATTAAAACATAGAAAAGTGGAAGGAAATCACCCAAAACGATGCCCAAACGTCTCCAAACTTCTCCCAAAGCTGCTCCAACTCCTCTGGAATTTGGGGGAGAAGCCCCCAAAACTTGTTTCACTCAATTTGGAGCATGGATGATCAAGATATGATGAAAATACCCCTTTTTATAGGATTTAAGGGCTTATTGGGCTTGCGGGTCTTCTGGCTGCAGACCCGCAACCCAGTCAGCAAGTCAAAAAGGCTGACGGGTCAAGTCGAAAGAAACGGGCGCCGCCCGCGTGGTAAACGCGGGCGGGCGCCCGCCTAAATGGACAGGCGGGCTTGACCCGCCTGTAACAGGCGGGCCAGAGCCCGCCTGTTAAACAAGCGGGCCCAAGCCCGCCTGTAACAGGCGGGCTTGACCCGCCTGTTAAACAGGCGGGCCAGCGCCCGCCTGTACAGGCGGGCGGGTCCCGCCTGTAACAGGCGGGCGGGTCCCGCCTGTTTGACCAGGCGGGGCCCCCCCTTAATTCTTTTTTTTTTCTTTTTTAATCTTTTCAAATAGCTTTATTGGGCCTTTTTATTCTCCAAAAATTGCTCCGATCTCCGAAAAATATGGAAAAATAGCCGTTGGATTCGGAAAATTGCAAGCTTCTCCTGAAAAATAAAATGGAGACAAAATTAGGCCCCAAAAATGGTATTTTACGTATAAACAAGCGATGTACTCTAATTTTAAATGATATTTCAATAATACACGTATTAGAGACCCAATAGACATTAAACATACGCAAAATACAATCAAATGAGGGGCAAATAAATGCAATATTCTCTCAGAATCACACCCCCCAACTAGCTTTTTGCTAGTCTCTTAGCAAAATAAGCGAATATTCCAAAAATATGTTATACACCCAAAAAAATGAATTAAGAATACTATTACCCAACAAAGTTTAATAACTATCATGGGTTCTCATGGACTAATGCAATAATCTACAATTTTATCTCAATCCACAGATATTCGGTATCGCACAAATTGCATTTGTTTAATCAAAAGGTAATCACGTGTCCTAGGATGTAAATTTCCTAGGATTAGGCCATCACAACATCCAAATCATGATCTTGAATCTACTCAAAAATATCTCATCTCTTTTTGTATATATTTTTTTCTCTTTTTTTCTTTTTTTTTCTTTTTTTATAAACTTTTTAGAGCAATCCATGTAACGAGCGTTAGGTCAATGACTCCCAAACCAGACGGTTATAGGGCATTAGGTTTGAAAACCCCTCAGACTTAATAACTCGGAATGTCTAAAGATTATTATGCACTCCCCCATACTTCCCTTTTCGGCGCGAATACCCATGCTTCCTGAGGCACGAGGACCCGGCTACTAAAAGAAACTGGAAGAACGGTGCATTTTATTCAATTTTTTTTGGCTTTTCTTTGTCTTTTTTTTGACATGAGACAAGTTTTCTTTGTCTTTTTTTTTGACATGAGACAAGTTTGAGTAAAATTCTCCATCATCTACTAATCAGCAAACTTGTGTATGTGATTGGCCTTTATCCTGAGAATTTATAACCTTCTTCACATAATTACCAATTCATAAACGCATACGTGATATGAAATTGCCTAAACCAAACAATAGTTTCATGAGATTACAATTGCAGATACATGCACTAATTTACATGAAAGTCATGATAATTTAAAATTCTACGCAGGGGTAAAACATTCTTAATCTATTAATGAATAAGGGTGTTCAATTTAGACATGTTGGAATTTTCACTTCAAAGGGACATATAAAGATGGTTTGGGTAAAAACACAACACTCTTTTTTATTATACAAGCATATGAATTTTTTTTAACAACATTTCTTTATGCAAACTATATAGGTTGTTTATGCAAAACATATATATTTTATTGTTTACTACTTCCTCCCCCCAACTTAAAATGAACATTGTCCTCAATGTTTAAAGCACGGTAGAGTAAAATATGGAGATCAGAATATGTGAATGCATAAACAAACAGCTTCCCTTTCAAATTAGATAACGATGTAGAAGGGTAAAAAGGGAAGAGATCACCGTAGCCTCCCAAATGGAGGATCACAGATATCCATCGGTGGAGGAATTTGTTCCAGAAGCTCCGTGCGAATATCCTCAGTCAGTGCTCGAGAGGGCGACGTCAAAGGCAATTGTGCAAAAGTAGCCATCCAATAAGTGCTAGGCGTCGCATATGGTGAAAGTACTGACTCCATCACAAAAGGAGGATCCAAAATCTCTAGCAGAGGTGGCATCTGCACAATCAGATCAGTGCGCTCCTCAGCCAGCTGCTGCGAAGCTAGGCCTCCACTTGCCTTCTTGGACTCCAGCAATGCAACTCCCAGACGAGCTGCATCAATCCAAGCGTTGTTCTCATGCCCTGTAACAAAAGTGTTCCAAAATGGGTCATCAAAATTAACTAAAGAATTTAAATTCAATTGACGACATTTTGAATCTAAAGTATATGGAATTGAAATTCGTGATTCAATAATATAGGGCATGGAACTGTGGGAACTCCCCTGATGTGTGTCGCTAAGCTCGATCTGATACTCTGCCTCGTGAGGATGAAGTGTTTGCGGAAGTGGATCTGGAGGGTAAGATAGCGTTGGCTCAATGTAGATCATCTCGTAATCGCTATCAATCTCGTCCTGCGGTGAAGGAAGTGGGAATTGCTGCATGGAAGTAGGAAGAATGTATGGCTCGGGCTCCATCTCGGTCTGTAAACTTGCTCCCTCGCATATATTCTCCTCGTCATCATCAAAGTAGATTCCCTCATGGTCAATACGCACCGCATCATCCATCTCCTCTTGCTCCTCAAGTGGTGGTTGTTCATCCTCTTTCTTTTGGCTCCAATGTCCCCCATCAATATGCTCGTCAAGTTCTTCCATAGGGTCACAATGGATGGAGACCTCAGGCAGAACCTCAGGCTGACTGTCGACCTGTATGAGTGCAAACTCATACTCGGCAAGATCATTCAAGTACCAGCATGCTTCCTCGGTCGAATAAGCAAAGAATTCCCCATTGCAGCTTGTCTGCACGAAATCCCGCGCAGAAGGCAGTAATCCCGTGTAGAAGATCTGTAGGAGATGATCATCGTGGAAGCTGTGGTGTGGACATACAAGCATCAAATCATTAAACCTCTGCCAAGCTTGATAGTAGGTCTCCTCGTCAGTTTGAGCGAAACTCGCTATGTGGTGCTTCGTGGCCTGTCGCTCCTGTACCTGCGCAAAGAAGAGAGGGAAAAAAACGCGAAGAAATTCAGCCTGAAAAGACAACCAAGTAGAATTCGAGTCAAAAGTAAATGTTTCAAACCAATGCTTAGCAATATCTCTCAAAGAATATGGGAAGTATTTAAGAAATAATTTATCAATGCAAGCATTCCCACCGAATAAAGTGCGGCAAATCGTTTCAAACTTTTGTAAATGTAAATGTGGGTTCTCCTCCTCCGTACCATGGAAAACTGGTAGGATTTGAATTAACCCTGAAAGAAAGTCTGAAATGATATCATCACAGTCAATATCAAAATCCATCTCTTTTTTTTAAAAAAAAATTTCTTTTTTTTTATTATAGAAAGAAAAGTAAAAAGTAAAAGTAAAAAGTGAAAGGAAAAGGTAAATGTAAAAAAAATAAAAAGAGAATATTTTTGGATTTTAGAAAGAAAAGTAAAAATTTAAAGAAAAGTAAAAGAAAAAAAAGTAAAAAAAGTAAAAGTGAAAAATAATAATAATAATAATAATAATAAAATAAAAACAAAATAACTTAAATATAAAGAAATTTTAAATCACACACTAAGAAAAGTAAAAGTAAAAAAATGAAAGTAAAAAAAAAGTAAAAGTAAAAAAATAAAAATATTAAGAAAACAACATGACTTAAAAGTGAAAAATAAAGAAATTTTAAATCACACACTAAGAAGATGGAACACTCTAACCAGTAAAATAAAAGAAAACGTAACAAAAAATAATAACTAAAGGGGGAAAAAAACTAAAAATACGGATATACAAAGAATATATACACAAAAAGTGGACAATTCTACCAAAAGTTCCAAGCTAATTAGAAACTGTACAAATTATAAACCGTTGTCCCCGGCAACGGCGCCAAAAACTTGACTGGACTAAAATGTTGCAGTTTAAATTCCCAAGTATAGGAAGTCGGTCAAGTAGTAAACCTGGTGAGTCCAGGGTCGTATTCCACAGGGACAAACTAGTCTACAAGTTTTACAATCTGAAACTTGCTTTGGAAGTGATTTAGCAAAGTATGAACCACCCTTTGAAGGTGAATTTTTAGTTGGGTTTTTGTTTATGGTAAAACGGGTACGAAAAATTACGAAAGTAACTAATGTAAAAAATAATACGGTAAAAATGTGAGTGTGTTGTGTTTTAGTTAGTGTTGTAGGGTCTCATGGTAATCATTCTTCATGGGTAACTCAATCCCTCATCCATGCCAAGGTATGGGGATCGGATGATTTAACTTTGAAAACGGTGATTTTTTAGCAAATTACATAAACATCGAATCGGTCGTTTTTCAAGACAATGACATATAAATAGATGAACCTCGCGGTTCATCACCCTCCTTGGGCCCCTCTACGGGTTTGTGCACATAGACGATGCCTCGCGGCATGTCATCCTAAGCGGATTCCTCACGGATAGCGCGTAATTAATTAAGAAAGCGGAAAACGACGTATTCAACATTTTCGATTAAAACGAGTGCTATGAAGAAATGAAAACATGAAACCCATCAATACTAGCTTCCACACAACACAATCACATGATATTTAGCTAGCCATGGTAATAAAAACAACGATTTTCATTAATACAAACATCGTTTAATACAAACTTCAATACAAAACTAATTAAAACATAGAAAAGTGGAAGGAAATCACCCAAAACGATGCCCGATGCCCAAACGTCTCCAAACTTCTCCCAAAGCTGCTCCAACTCCTCTGGAATTTGGGGGAGAAGCCCCCAAAACTTGTTTCACTCAATTTGGAGCATGGATGATCAAGATATGATGAAAATACCCCTTTTTATAGGATTTAAGGGCTTATTGGGCTTGCGGGTCTTCTGGCTGCAGACCCGCAACCCAGTCAGCAAGTCAAAAAGGCTGACGAGTCAAGTCGAAAGAAACGGGCGCCGCCCGCGTGGTAAACGCGGGCGGGCGCCCGCCTAAATGGACAGGCGGGCCTGACCCGCCTGTTCAACAGGCGGGTTTGACCCGCCTGTAACAGGCGGTCCAGAGCCCGCCTGTTAAACAGGCGGGCCCAAGCCCGCCTGTAACAGGCGGGCTTGACCCGCCTGTTAAACAGGCGGGCCGGCGCCCGCCTGTACAGGCGGGCGGGTCCCGCCTGTAACAGGCGGGCGGGTCCCGCCTGTTTGACCAGGCGGGGCCCCCCCCTTAATTCTTTTTTTTTCTTTTTTAATCTTTTCAAATAGCTTTATTGGGCTTTTTTATTCTCCAAAAATTGCTCCGATCTCCGAAAAATATGGAAAAATAGCCGTTGGATTCGGAAAATTGCAAGCTTCTCCTGAAAAATAAAATGGAGACAAAATTAGGCCCCAAAAATGGTATTTTACGTATAAACAAGCGATGTACTCTAATTTTAAATGATATTTCAATAATACACGTATTAGAGACCAAATAGACATTAAACATATGCAAAATACAATCAAATGAGGGGCAAATAAATGCAATATTCTCTCAGAATCAGCACTCATGGCAAAGAAGTTCAACCGGTTCTTCCGGAAAGGTAACTTCAAGAACATAGCTAAATTTGGTTCTTCTAACGCCTCCTCTCCTTTGTGTTTCAAATGCAATAAGCCAGGACACATGAAAGCGGAGTGTCCTCAAAATAAGCAAAAGGAGAAGTGGAAGGCACCGAAGTTCGACAAGTCCAAGAAGTACAAGAAAGGGTACAAGAAAGGACTCGTCGGGACTTTCACCGACTCCGAGGATTCCTCAAGCGGAGAGTCGGATGATGAGCAAGTGGAGCAAGCACACATGTGCTTCATGGCAAGAGAGGATCATGATCAAGGATCTTCCTCCTCCGATGATAGCGACAACGAATGCGATGAGGTAACGATGGATGACCTTAGAAATGCTAATGAGCAATTATTGTCTAAATACTCTAAATTAGTAAATAGATATACTAAGGTAAAAGATGATTTAGCTAGCATCCAAACCTCGCCTAAATCTATCATCACCAACAACGACACCGTTGTTGAAGAGTTGAGGAATGAGATTGTAAATCTCAAGTCTCAACTTGAACATGTTAGCATTGAAGATTCGGAGGAACATAAGATAGCGGATTTGACTTCTCAAAACTCGACTTTGAGTATTGATAATGAGAATCTCAAATCTCGTGTTTATGTGCTCACATCGCAAGTATCCACTTTGGATGCTTCTATGTGTTCTCTCACCGAGAAATATGAGTGCACATTGGGCCGAATCAATGAATTCAATAAGGGTAAGGGCCATTTGGATAATATCCTAAATGACTTACCTCTGGCCAATCACCACATTGGTTTGGGGTACAAGTTGGGAAATTCATCCAAGTCGGCCACTACCTTTGTTAGGCCAACTTCCGATGCTTCGACGAGTGGTAGCAAACACTCTATTGGTAGTTCAACTACCAATGGTGCTTCCTCCTCGTACACACCCTCGTTTGGAAAGAAACCCACTTTGGGTGGACCTCCAAAGAAGGGACATGTTTATATGTACACCAATACCATGCCACGTAGGAACACACGTCCTACTCCACATGCTCACACATATGAAGATTTTTATGCACCACATCCACGGGCACGTGCACACCATGTGACCCTCACGCACGTGTTCCCCCACATGCATATGTTCACCCACATCATCGTATGAACACGTATCATCATGCACCATTTCATCATGTTCCTTATGCCTATCCACGACATGCATCACGTAGAAATCAACAACGCATGCATACACCCAATAGGATGAGGGCTCCCAAAATCTTCACTATTTGGAGCCCAAAGGACACAAACATGGATGAAAAACAAGTTTACATGAATGCTTATTTTTCGAATGTTGTGCATAGTGATAACTATGTTGGGAAGTCTAAGTCCAATTGGACTTGGCTTCCAAATGTCTAATCTTTTGGACCCAATGACCTTGGGTACCATGATACGATATTGTCTATCTTTAGGTACTCAAGAAAAAGAAAAAGAAACGGAGCAACAACTTTAAATTTAGCTCCAAGGGGAATTGGATACTCGATAGCGGGTGTTCAAAACACATGACAGGTGACGCTCAATTGCTCTCCGGAGTGGTGCCCATTGCAAATGGAAACCGCGTCGTCTTTGGAGGCAACGAGAGCGGAACCATCATAGGTGTTGGTAAAGTGGGTAATCCTTCTAAACCCCTAATAAGTGATGTTTACCTTGTTAAAGGATTAAACTACAATCTTATTTCAATAAGTCAACTTTGTGACAACGGTTACAAAGTTAGCTTTGCGAAAGGAATGTGCCATATTTTAAGAAAAGATAATAATGAATTATTGTTTTCCGGCACACGCCATAAGGATATATATATCCTAGATCTTCCAAGATCACATGAACAATGTCTCATTGCCAACACGAGTGAGCAATACTTATGGCATCGACGTTTTGGTCATGTGAACTTTGGAACACTATTTAAGCTTTCCAAGTTAAATTCTATTAGAGACTTCCCTAAGCTTGTCTTTCAAAAGAAAAGCTTTTGTGACTCGTGTCAACGAGGCAAGCTTCCAAAATCTTCATTTAAACCTAAGAAAAGCATTTCCTCTAAGCGGCCTCTAGAGCTATTACATCTAGATTTATTTGGGCCAACTAGAGTTGCTTCATTAGGTAATGCTAGATATGGACTTGTCATCGTTGATGACTTTTCTAGGTTTACTTGGGTATTTTCATTATGTAATAAAAATGAAGCTTTTGAAAACTTCACAATTTTTGTTAAGAAAGTACAAAATCTCATTGGAACCACCATTGTCACTATTCGTAGTGATCATGGAGGAGAATTTGAGAATGAGTCTTTTGAGACATTTTGTGATGAAGTTGGTATTACACACACCTTTTCATTCCCTTGCGCACCTCCTCAAAATGGTGTAGTTGAGAGAAAGAATAGGACGCTAGTGGAGTGTGCTCGCACTATGCTTGATGATAGCCAACTTGGCCATCAATTTTGGGCGGAAGATGTACACACCACTTGCTATGTGTTTAATAGAATACTTTTGAGGCCCAGTACTAAACAAACTTGTTATGAATTGTTGTTTGGTAGATTGCCTCAAGTTAAACATTTTCGTGTTTTTGGTTCAAAATGCTTTATTAAAAACACGTATGGTAGTTTGAACAAATTCGATCCAAGATCCGATGAGGGGATATTTGTTGGATATTCCTCACGTAGCAAAGCCTACCGGATATTCAACAAACGAACCTCAACGATCGAGGAATCACTTCATGTTTCATTTAATGAAGGATTTGTTCCAACTAGAATTACTAATGATGATGACTCTATGGATGTCTTATGTGATTCAATTGGTAATTCTAATTCTAATAATTCTATTGATTCTATTGAGACTAACCCAACTAATGAAGTTTTTGAGAATGTTCCTAGTGATCAAGGAATTCCCAAACGGCTTCATACCGTTCGTGACCATCCTCATGAGCAAGTCATTGGCAATATCCATGATAGTGTCAAGACGAGATCGCAAGTGAACTACTTCGCTCATTGTGCCTTTGCCTCCGCGATGAGCCAAAGAATGTTAATGAAGCATGCGAAGATAGCGCTTGGATCCTTGCCATGGAAGAGGAACTCATTCAATTCGAGAGGAATGAGGTTTGGGAGCTTATTCCATTACCATCGCAGAACCACACCGTCATAGGGACAAAGTGGATCTTCAAGAACAAAACCGATGAAAACCAAATCGTCGTCCGGAACAAAGCTCGGTTAGTAGCTCAAGGCTATCGGCAAGAGGAAGGTATCGATTTCGAAGAATCCTTCGCTCCGGTCGCTAGATTAGAATCTATTAGATTATTATTGTCTTTTGCATGCCATAAGGATTTTAAATTATTTCAAATGGATGTTAAAAGTGCGTTTTTAAACGGAGATGTTGTTAAGGAAGTTTATGTTTCTCAACCTCCGGGTTTTATTAATGAAAAATTTCCAAATCATGTTTTTAAACTTAAGAAAGCACTTTACGGTTTGAGACAAGCCCCTCGAGCTTGGTATGACCGTTTAAAGAATTTTCTTTTGGATTTGGGTTTTAAAATGGGAGAAGTTGATTCCACATTATTTGTTAAGTATTCGAATAATGATATAATTTTAGTTCAAATTTATGTTGATGATATCATTTTCGGTGTTACTAACTTTGCTTTTTGCGAAGAGTTTTCTAATGTGATGAATGATCAATTTGAGATGAGCCACATTGGTGAGCTCAAGTATTTCTTAGGTTCCCAAATTCGCCAAATGGACGATGCAATCTTCATCCACCAAACGAAGTACACGGTGGAGTTGCTTAAGCGATTTGGAATGGAGAATGCCTCCGGGAAAAAGACTCCAATGAGCACGACTACGCATCTTGATAAGGATACGAGCGGTAAAGATGTAGACATTCGTCTATATCGAGGTACGATAGGTAGTTTACTATATCTTACCGCAAGTAGGCCCGATATTATGTTTACCGTATGTATATGTGCTCGTTATCAGTCTCAACCTAAGGAGTCACACTTAGTAGCGGTAAAACGTATTTTCCGTTATTTAAGTTACACACTTGATTTTGGATTACTTTATCCAAAATCTAACATGTATGAGTTAATCTCATATAGTGACGCAGATTATGCGGGATGCAAATTCGACAAGAAAAGTACTAGTGTCACTTGCCATTTTATAGGAAATTCTCTTGTCTCTTGGTTTTCCAAGAAGCAGAATTCCGTATCACTTTCAACCACCGAGGCGGAATATATTGCCGCCGGTGCCGCGTGTGCTCAAGTTCTTTGGATGAGACACACACTTAAAGACTTTGGTATAAAATGTGATACTTGCCCTATCATGGTGGACAACCAAAGTGTAATTTGTCTCTCTAAGAACCCGGTACACCATTCCCGTTCAAAACACATAGATGTCCGACACCATTTCTTAGATGATCATGTTGCTAAGAAGGACATCATATTAGTGTAAGTTGAAACCCAGAAGCAAATCACCGATATTTTCACGAAACCCCTAAAGGAAGACTCCTTTGTGCAGTTACGTCGAGAATTGGGGATTATGGGTGAATCCGAGATTTAGGATTCATATGTTCAATAATCTTGCATGCTATTCAATTTCATTATATTTGCACATGCTAGATTTATTGGAATTTTCTGGATTTTTCGTTGAATTTTCGGAATTTTCGCTCAATTTGTTCTTAATCGTCAAATTTCAGATTTTCGATGTTTAATGGGGTAGTATATTGATTAATGAGAGTATTTTGATGTTTCGTCGAAGTGTGATTAGGAGAGAACTCAAAATTTCAAACAATTTTTGGACTCTCTTAGTCGGTCCAAGTTCATTGGCCGACCGACTAGATTCAGTTCTAGTCGGTCAGTGAATGAGCTTAGACCGACTAAATCTTGTCAGGAAATTTGGCTTCAGTTACTGTTTACAACTAGTCGGTTCAAGCTCATTGACCGACCGACTAGATCGTGGTCTAGTCGGTCAGTGCTTGAACTGTGACCGACTAATTGTAACGGGGACTGTTGCGTCTTTTGAGCTCCCGACCGACTTATATCCTCATCCGATCGACTAATCTCTTTTCTAGTCGATCAAAAACCTCTCCCTCAGCCAAAACCGTTCGACTTCCCCTCTCCCTCTGTCGTTTCCGATTAACTTCCGATCAATCTCCGGCCGTCTCTCCGTCGATCTCCCCTAGGGTTTGTTCTAACCTCTCTCCTAGCTCACTAGGGTTCATTTTCTAGCTATCTAGGGTTAGGGTTTCCTCTAGCTTCAATCGATTTCGGCTTCTAGGGTTTGTTTAGGGTTGTCTTCTTCGATCTCTTGTGTTGATTACGTCGTTTCTTGCTTCGATTATGGCAAGAACACGAATACCGATCCGTCCTACGAGCCCTTCGCCAATGACCGTTGAACCTACTCCTACGGATCCCAATCAACCTATGCAATCCCCACCCAAACGCCGATCGAAGACTACCCAACCTTCGTCGTCTTCGCCTCCTCTCAAGAAGAAGAGGACGACGACCGCCAAGCCTAGAACTCAACCCAAGCCAAAACCCAAGCCTACGAAGGAAACCGTGTCTCCCTCCTCTTTCCGTACGCCCTCTCCTGGTGCTTCGGATTCCGACACCGAATACCGACCCGAGACCGAGACCCATAGGGATCCTACACCACCTCCTAGGCAACCTGAGTCTAGCTCTCGATCCCGTACTTCCACCCGTAAGCCTAAGGGAAAGGCTCCGATGCTGGTTGGCGGTGTCGATATTTCGTTGTGTCGCGACGACCTTATGTGTCTCGTGGCTTACAATCATATCAAACACTGACCGCTGCTTCTGGAGCATTTCGTTCAGTTTTCAGACTTCCCAGGCCTCGCAAATCTTCTGTCGTCTTCCGGTCTTCTCGATTACCTTCAATATGACCCGAAGGCGAACCCACACCCTTACCCTCGCCTCGTGAAGCTCTTCTATGCCAATAGGGTTCGTGGTCAGTACGACGAGACCCACTCTATTGAGACTACTGTCTTGGGGACTCCGATAGTCCTCACAGCAGAAATCTTAGGAGAGGTGTTGGGTATCTCCTCGTCTGGCCTTCTACCGTCAGATATTTCTGTTGATGACATTTCCTCCCTCGATCAGATCATCCTTTCTGAGATCTTCCACCAGATTCCTCCCGCCATGATTGGCGTCCCCTCGAAGTCATTCAAGCCTAATGGCTGGGTCCTAAACCTGATTCTGAAGTCGTGCTTACTTCCTAAGTACGGCTCCTCTTCTTTGCCTTCCCAGCCATTTCTGAAGTTGATCTACGCCATCTTCATGGGGAGTGAGCAATTAACAAACAACAATGCGGAATAACAACGATCAACAAGAATAAATGCAAACGCAAACAAATGGTTTAATGGGTTCGGATCCACCCAAGTCTCCCCGACTTGTTCCCGGTGATCCTACGTCCCAACCACCCGGATCCCCTCCGGATACTTGAGTTAGAAACCCTAACTCAAGATTTCCAATATGCCCACTTGCGAAAACCTCGCAAGTGCAAACTAACTACAAACGATGTCCGTGAATCCCACAACCCGGGATCACGCAAACTCTCACAACCGAGAGTATACAATTCAAATAACAAATGTAAATGAAATGAAATGCTTACCAACAAAATACCTATGCCTTGAGTATTCTTACCAAATTAGGGCAAGGGGGATTTTGATGGAGGAAGATGGCACCAAACCCTAGCTTCAAGAAGATGACCAGCAATGGAAGCCTAGGGTGGAGATGGTGACCTAGAATCAAGCTTCTAGCTTGAATGGCTCACAATGGAGAGAATCTCTCTTGAGGATTTAGGGCTCAAGAACTTGAGGGAGAGATTCTTGTGAGAAGAGAGAGCTTGGAAATAGAGTTGATTGCTCTTCTCTTTTGATCTGAAAATATCTCTAATATATTGCTTAACCCCTTCAAGAAATGAATCAGGATTCTATTTATAGGGGCAAGGAAAAACGAGTTCAAAAAGATCCCAACGGCTCTATTCTGAACCAGACTAGTCGGTCAAAGAAGGATCACTGACCGACTAGTTCATCAACTAGTCGGTCGGTGATATAACGTAGACCGACTAACGGTTGAACAGCCAAAAGGTCGAAGTACAGGAGATGACAACTAGTCGGTCTAAGAAGACTTGCCGACCGACTAGTTTCACAACTAGTCGGTCGGTGAATGATCTTTGACCGACTAACAGTCGAAATAGAGTAGGTTGACTACAAGATGAATTAGTCGGTTTAAGAACAAATGCTGACCGACTAGTTTCTCAACTAGTCGGTCGACAAACGTTCTTTGACCGACTAACTCGAAACAGTAACTCAGGCTGTTCAGAGGCAAGCTCAACTAGTCGGTCCAAGAAGGATTCCTAACCGACTAGATCGTCATCTAGTCGGTCGGTGACTCTTCTTTGACCGATTAATTGACCAACAGGGAATGAGCTGAAATGAGCAAGGCATTCTAGTCGGTTCAAGAGGAATTGCCGACCGACTAGATCGTCATCTAGTCGGTTGGTTGTTCTTCTTGAACCAACTAACATGCACTAGAAGCCGAGGGAAGAAGCGATAGGCTTCGGGAAAGTTTCTAATGGCTTCTATGATAATCCTAGCTCTAAGACATGAGCGAAAGGAAGATTATAATGTAAGTCCTACTCAAGGCTTAACATTCTAAGTAAAGAAGCTAGAAGACTATAAAATAAACCTTAACGATCCGTCTTCAAAGCTTCAATCTTCATTCTTGACTTCAAAGAAGGTCTAAAAGCTTCAACGAAGCTTTAGGCATGCGATCACGCGCTTTGAGAAGTCTTGAGACGTCGCTTTGGATGTTCTCATGAATTTGGCGACGATCTCCATAACTGCGCTCACAAAGTTGTTAGTTCATGATATATTTATGTTTGCTCATCATCCAAAACCAAATCCGGGGAATCCAATAATCAACATTCTCCCCCTTTTTTGTGATGACAAACCAACATAAATAATAATCAAAAATAATGAACTAAATGGAATATACTTACTCCCCCTGCATTCATGACACATTAGTTCCATATGAAATAATAAGCACATACATCAAGCAGACGAGGAAAGTAAAAATTCAAATCCAATATTTGAAATTTAGGATTTGAAATCTATTTTTATATCTTAACTCCCCCTGAATCTAACATATCAAATTAGATTCATGGTAAATTATCATTTAGCACATGCCATTATTATATCTCTCCCCCTTTGGCATAATCCAAAAAGAGCGGGAGGAAGTCAATGAGAATAGATCATGGCCAAATAATTCATCAAGCATGGGAGTCTAAGAATACGACCATGTTTCATATGACACCAAAGTAAAATTCGAATAAAATCAAAGCGTGTCAATGAGACCATAGTCGAAAGTCGAAAACTTAAATCATCAAAATATTAATTCGTAAATTCACTTATTGATGAAAGGAATTTACTCTCCAATATCAACATTTTTAGCTATTTTAGTGCATGGAAAACAATTCTATGTTTTCATACAACTAAAGCTATTAAATCAAAATAAATCGTCGAGCGACAAAATCAATATCAGAGACATACATATGATGTGCACAAAGGAATGAACCATCAGAAGAGTGGTGCACAACATAGAATACCAAATGTTACCATATCGATCGAAAAGGATCATAAAGAATAAGCACATCAAAACTAAGTGAAGTGTGCGATGAGAAGTGACAAGGTGATAAAGGCAATGTGAAAATCATCATAAACCTTTCAAAACATGTCATGCCAAAAATAGATAGGAATTTCATAACATTTATGGCATTCACAATTCTATCATGCTAGGAGAAAGAAAATGATACCAATGTAAAGAAATAGATTCTAACCAAGCATGCATTCAACCCTCATGGATACCAAATGTAATATCATACTTACAACATTAAGCTCCCCCTACATTGGTGCATCGATCAAGCACCATCAACTCCGTTTGAATGAAAGTCTTTGCAACTCGAGGAGTTGGTAGGGTTGGTATTCCACGGTGGATTGAACCTAAAAAACTTCATTTTGGTATCCAAAAATCCTTTTGGATCCAATGGGTTAGACAACAAATTTGAAATATGAAATGAAAATAATTGTAACCCATGAGTTAATGTAATCAAAATCAATTTTATAATCAAATGCCTTGGTACCCATAACATGATCATAAACTCATGGTACCAAGCATTGAAGAGTTAAAGGAACTAACCCTTCGGAAACCAAGTCCAAGAGGAACTTGACTTTCCAACATAATCATCATTCAAAATAACATCATTAATATAGGATTGCACATAAACATTCATATCATGATTGCTAGTGTTCTTGGGACCCCAAATAGTGTAAATTTTGGGAATCCTCTTCCTAGTGGTTGCATGCACAAAAGGTTGATTTCTATGTGGTGCATGTGGCCTAGGAGCATGAGATCTAGCAATAGCATTATGATGAGCATGAGATCCATGATGTGGTGTAGCATACATACGTGGATAAGCATGAGGTGTGTATGCATGAGGATGATTATGAGAGAAGGCATTCACATGTGGATTAGATGTGTGAACATAAGCATTAGGATGTGCATGAGCATGATTACGTGCATGTGCTCGTGGGTGCGGAGCATAAAAATCATTATTTGCATGCACCGGTGGAGTAGGATGTGTGTTCCTATGTGGCATAGCATGTGAGTACAAAAATGCATGACCCCTCTTTGGAGGTCTACCTAAAGTGGGTTTCTTTCCAATCGGGGGTGTGTACGAAGTGGAAGCACTATTGGTAGGAGAACTACCAATGGGGTGTTTGCTCCCACTCGTCGAGGCATCGGATGTTGGCCTAACAAAGGTGGTAGGCGATTTGGATGAGTCTCCCATCTTATACCCCAAGCCAATGTGCTGTTTGGCCGGAAGTAAGTCATTTAGGATATTATCCAAATGGCCCTTACCTTTATTGAAATCATTGATACGGCCTAACGTGCACTCATACGTCTCTTTGAGAGAATGCAAAGAAGCATCCAAAGTGGATACTTGCGATGTGAGTGCATAAACACGTGATTTGAGATTCTTATTCTCAATACTCAAAGTTGAGTTTTAAGACGTCAAATCCGCTATCACATGTTCATCCGAATCCTCAACAAGAACAAGCTCAAGTTGAGATTTGAGGGACTTCACCTCATTTCTCAACAAGCCATTATGATTAAGCAAACTTGCTTTCTCATTGGCGAGTGTCTCAACAATGGTGTCATTGTTGGTGATGGTAGACGTAGGAGAGGTTTGGAGGCTAACAAGTTCATCTTTGGTCTTATTATATCTATCTACTAATTTAGTAAATTTAGACCAAATTTCTTGGTTTGCTAACCTCATTTCATCAATAGTAGGTTCTCCGCTTTCATCCTCGCTACCATCCTCGCTTTCATCCTCGCTATCATCGAATGAGGACTTTCGATCTTTTGCCTCATTAGCCATGAAGCAAAGTTTTGCTTTCTCCACATGTCCAACATCCGACTCTCCACTTGAGGAATCCTCCTCGGAGTCAGTGAATGTGCCAACAAGTCCTTTCTTGTACTTTCTTGTACTTTCTCGACTTGTCGTACTTCGATGCTTTCCCCTTCTCCTTGTGTTTGTAGAGAGGACAATCAGGTTTGATGTGTCCTGGCTTGTTGCATTTATAACACACGGGAGTAGAAGCATTAGTCGAACTAACTTTAGATTTATTCAAAGATATACCTTCTCGGAGGAATCGATCGAACTTCCTTGCCATACGGGCAATGGATTCCATGTCCAATTCGTCTTCCGATTCTTCATCATCGGTAGACAGAGCGGCCTTGAAGGCAATCGACTTTTTCTTTGGCTCATCTTGCTTCAAGTACGCTTTCATCTTTTCCTTCATTCGGATCTTACTATCCTTGCGTACCTCGTAAGACAACAAGGTACCCATTAGTTGTATGACGGTATATTTATTCATGTCGTTACCTTCCTCGATGGCGAAGGTACGCTTTTTCCAATATGATGGAAGACTATCGATAATCTTCGCGACTTTCTCCTTTTGGGTATAGACCTTCCCAAGAGCTTCCAAGTCATTTGATATATCCACGAAGCGAGCGTAATATTCCTTCATGGTTTCGCCCTGCTCCATATGAAACAACTCAAATTCTTTATTAGCAACGACGAGTTTAGAATCTTTTACCGTACTCGATCCTTCGTGCAATATGAGGAGTTGGTTCCATATTTGATATGCACTCTTACATGTGCATATCTTGTTGAAGTCCTCGGGCTCCAACGCACAATTCAAGGCATTCATTGCCTTGGCATTGGCTACTTCCACGGCGACCTCCGCGGGAGTCCACTTCGCGAAATCTTCCTTGGAAGGCTCGACATACTCCGTCATGGTGGCTCTCCATAGTGAAGCGCTCCGGAGGAAAATTTGCATCCGGCATTTCCAGTACCCATAGTTAGTACCGTTGAAGTGTGGAGGCCTGACTGAGGATAGTCCTTCCATAACTGAAGAAGCTCCATCGCGGTTCTTGAAGACGTTGTAGTCGTTGTTCGTCATAGCTTTGAACTTTGGCTATGTGTAGCTTTGAACCTTGGCTCTGATACCAATTGTAGTGCCCTGGGAAGCCACTGCACATGTACTAGAGGGGGGGTGAATAGTACTTTTAAATAATAGGGAGAGTTATTCCTAATTATCGTGCAATTAACAAACAACAATGCGGAATAACAACGATCAACAAGAATAAATGCAAACGCAAACAAATGGTTTAATGGGTTCGGATCCACCCAAGTCTCCCCGACTTGTTCCCGGTGATCCTACGTCCCAACCACCCGGATCCCCTCCGGATACTTGAGTTAGAAACCCTAACTCAAGATTTCCAATATGCCCACTTGCGAAAACCTCGCAAGTGCAAACTAACTACAAACGATGTCCGTGAATCCCACAACCCGGGACCACGCAAACTCTCACAACCGAGAGTATACAATTCAAATAACAAATGTAAATGAAATGAAATGCTTACCAACAAAATACCTATGCCTTGAGTATTCTTACCAAATTAGGGCAAGGGGGATTTTGATGGAGGAAGATGGCACCAAACCCTAGCTTCAAGAAGATGACCAGCAATGGAAGCCTAGGGTGGAGATGGTGACCTAGAATCAAGCTTCTAGCTTGAATGGCTCACAATGGAGAGAATCTCTCTTGAGGATTTAGGGCTCAAGAACTTGAGGGAGAGATTCTTGTGAGAAGAGAGAGCTTGGAAATAGAGTTGATTGCTCTTCTCTTTTGATCTGAAAATATCTCTAATATATTGCTTAACCCCTTCAAGAAATGAATCAGGATTCTATTTATAGGGGCAAGGAAAAACGAGTTCAAAAAGATCTCAACGGCTCTATTCTGAACCAGACTAGTCGGTCAAAGAAGGATCACTGACCGACTAGTTCATCAACTAGTCGGTCGGTGATATAACGTAGACCGACTAACGGTTGAACATCCAAAAGGTCGAAGTACAGGAGATGACAACTAGTCGGTCTAAGAAGACTTGCCGACCGACTAGTTTCACAACTAGTCGGTCGGTGAATGATCTTTGACCGACTAACAGTCGAAATAGAGTAGGTTGACTACAAGATGAATTAGTCGGTTTAAGAACAAATGCTGACCGACTAGTTTCTCAACTAGTCGGTCGACAAACGTTCTTTGACCGACTAACTCGAAACAGTAACTCAGGCTGTTCAGAGGCAAGCTACCAACAGTGAATGAGCTGAAATGAGCAAGGCATTCTAGTCGGTTCAAGAGGAATTGCCGACCGACTAGATCGTCATCTAGTCGGTTGGTTGTTCTTCTTGAACCAACTAACATGCACTAGAAGCCGAGGGAAGAAGCGATAGGCTTCGGGAAAGTTTCTAATGGCTTCTATGATAATCCTAGCTCTAAGACATGAGCGAAAGGAAGATTATAATGTAAGTCCTACTCAAGGCTTAACATTCTAAGTAAAGAAGCTAGAAGACTATAAAATAAACCTTAACGATCCGTCTTCAAAGCTTCAATCTTCATTCTTGACTTCAAAGAAGGTCCAAAAGCTTCAACGAAGCTTTAGGCATGCGATCACGCGCTTTGAGAAGTCTTGAGACGTCGCTTTGGATGTTCTCATGAATTTGGCGACGATCTCCACAACAGTGAGATTAACTGGGCTCGGATTATACTCGATAAGATGGATTCTTTCGAGTGTATCCGGAAGTCCACGAAGTCTGCGCATATCCCATATCCCTGCTTGTTGACTCTTGTTTTTCGCCACTTCCGTGTCACACTTCCACCTGATGATGAGCGTCCTCTCGGTCCCCCTCTGAACGCGACGGCCGTCAAGAAGTCTCTTGCGGCACTTCGTCATGTTCAGAGGATGACCCCTTCAGCGTCTGTCTCTGCCTCAGCCTCAGCTGCTCCCTCTCTTACTCTTGCTGACCTCGCACGTTCGATCAAACGTGTGGAGTCTCGGTATGCTCGCACTGAGGAGATTCTTTCTCGTATCGCTTCTCATTTGGGGATTGAGATCCCTCCGTCAGTTTCTGACGAGGACGAGGAGATGGATGATGAGGAGATTCTCGAGCTTGCTCGTACTGCTGCTGATGCTGCTGCTCGTGCCCCTGAGGGTACTCCTGTTGCTGCTGGTGCTTCTGGTGCAGCTGTTTCTTCTGCTGGTGACCCCGAGAGCACACATGTTGCCACCGTTCCTGCGGTGGATACTACGACTGGTGCTCCCGAGGCCACTACCGTTGCTGCTCCAGAGATCGTCTCTCCTGCCATGCCAGAGATTTCTACCGTCGCTCCCGTGGACACTTCTGCTGATCCCGTGACCACCTCCACTCATGCAGAGCCTGCTGCTGCTGCAGATCCTGCCGCTTCCTCTTGAGCTTCTCTGAGGACTCTCCGGTGCACCTTAGATGATAGATCTGATTGTGAGAGAGTTTGGGTAGGATAGAGGGTGGTTATGTATTTTGGATCATTTTGATGTATTTTGATGTATCCCTGATGTATTTTGATGGATGTGTATGTTGTGTGATACTCTGATGTTGTGTTTGATATTTTGATGTATTTTGTGCCCCGATCGTTGGATCGATGTTATGTATGTCGGCGATGTATCATTTTGTTGTACTCATGCTTCATTCATATGTATATACATCGATGTTTACATTTCATTATGTTGTGCACATTTAATATTTTATATGTCTCTGATGTTTGATTTCGTCGCTCGACGATAATACTTGGTTAAATAGAATTCATTTTATGAAAACATAGAATTGTTTTCCATGCACTAAATCAACCAAGAATGTTGATATTGGAGAGTATATTCCATAACTCAATTCATAAAATTGATTTGAGTTTTGATGATTTTATTTATCGATTTACGACTTTGGTCTCATTGACACGCTTTGATTTAATTCGTATTTTTCTTTGGTGTCATTTGGACCATGGTCGTATTCTACGACTCCCGTGCTTTTATTTGAAGCCATTGTTGTTGTCGTTGATCTCCCACTCTTTTTGCTAATGCCAAAGGGGGAGAGATATAATAATGACGATGGGCTAAATGTTAATTTAGAGCATGTTTCCAAGAATCTAATTTGATATGTTAGATTCAGGGGGAGTTAAGATATATAAATGGATTTTCAAATCCGATATTTCAATAATCAATTCTCATTTTTATACTTTACTCGTCTGCTTGATGCGTATTATTATTATTCATTTTGGAATTAATGTGTCATCAATGCAGGGGGAGTAAGTAAATTACATTTGAATCATTATTTTTAATTATTATTTATGTTGGTTTGTCATCACCAAAAAGGGGGAGAATGTTGGATATTGGACTCCCCGGATTTGGTTTTGGATGATGAACAAACATAAATATATCGTGAACTAACTCTTTGTGAGCGCAGTTATGGAGATCGTCGCCAAATTCATAAGAACATCCAAAGCGACGTCTCGAGACTTCTCAATACGCGTGATCGTATGCCTAAAGCTTCGTTGAAGCTTATGGACCATTTTAGTAGTCATGAAGATTCGATTGAAGCTTTTGAAGATGGTATCGTCAAGTTTTATTTATAGTCTTTTAAGCTTCTTTCGTAGAATGTTAAGCCTTGAGGAGGTCTTACGGTTTAAATCTTCATGACACTCCTATCTTAAAGCTAGGATCTTGTAAGAAGTCCATACGAACTTTCTCGAAGCATCGCGCTTCGTTTCGCGACTTCTTGTGCATGTTAGCTGGTTCAAGAAGAAGAACCAACCGACTAGATGGTGATCTAGTCGGTCGGCCAAGCTTCTTGGACCGACTAGTTTGCGTCAGTCAATTCATAGCTCTTTACTGTTTACAGTTAGTCGGTCTACGTTGACTCACCGATCGACTAGTTTGTGAACTAGTCGGTCAGTGATGCTTCTTTGATCGACTAGTTGAGCTTCCTCTGAACTTGCCAACTTACTGTTTATCGTTAGTCGGTCTATGTTCATTTGGCGACCGACTAGTTGATGAACTAGTCGGTCAACATTTGTTCTTGGACCGACTAAATCAATTTGTACTCAGACTATTTGTTTTATCTCTTAGTCGGTCTAAGTTCAATCACCGACCGACTAGTTGTGAAACTAGTCGGTTGGCAAGTGTTCTTTGACCGACTAGTTCTGTTAGTCTGAACTTCGACCTATTCTCTGTTCACCACTTAGTCGGTTCATGTTGATTGACCGACCGACTAGTTGATGAACTAGTCGGTCAGTGGTTGTTCTTTGACCGACTAGTTTGGTTCAGAATAGAGCCGTTGGAGCTTTAATTGAAACGTTTTTCTCTCTCTCTTTCCTCTGTCCTATAAATACTTGGAGTGCTGCATTCATTGCATCCAAGGCTGATGTTAAGAGAAGTTTAGATATCAAAAGAGAAAGCATTCATTCCTCATTCAAAGCTCATTCATTTCCAATCTTGAATCTCTCCTCACTCTTATTTCAAAAGAGAGATTCATTGATTGTGAGCCTTCCAAGCCAAGTGCTTGATTCTAGGTCACCAACAACCTCATAGCTCTCCATAGCTGATCTACATCTTGGAGCTAGGGTTTGGTGCCTCTTCATCTTCCCGAAAATCCGTTTTGCCCTAAATCGTAAGTTTTACTCAAGGCATAGGATTTTGTCGGTAAGAATTTCTATTTCATTTACTTTCATATTGTAAGTTTCACTCTCGGTTGTGAAAGTGTGTTTGTGATCCCGGGTTGTGGGAGTCACAATTTCATTTGTGTATGATTTGACTTGTGAAGGTTTTTCACAAGTATTTCATAGTGGAAATCTTGAGTTAGGGTTTCTAACTCAAGTATCCGGAGGGGATCCGGGTGTTTGAGACGTAGGATCACCGGGAACAAGTCGGGGAGACTTGGGTGGATCCGAACCCAGTAATATCGTTTGCTTGCGATTGTTTCTTTGTTGTCTAACATTTACATTTCCGCATTTCCGCATTGTAATTAGGAATTAGCCTCTTAATTATTTTAAAAGTACTATTCACCCCCCCTCTAGTACTTGTGCAGTAGCTTAGTAGGGCATTACAAATACTAGTATCTGCTTTGGGGGCTGGAGTAGGTCGTTGGGACGACCGAACCAGGGTAAATCTGCTGTGTACTCTGTGTCTGCATTTTATTTACTCTGTTGCTGCTATAAATGTGTGAGTTTGTTCGTGGGTTGCACGAATTATTTTATAAGCCTATTCACACCCCCCCTCCCCCCTCTAGGCTAGGATCCAGATCCAACAAGTGGTATCAGAGCAGGTTAGAGGATCTAGTCTAGTCTAGATATCATGAAAACCCCGAAATTAGTATTTCCCCATGGTATGCCTATTGATCGTCATCCTCTTTTTAGTGGCCATGATTATATATACTGGAAGGCTAGGATGAAAACTTTTTTACTATCCGTTGATGTTGATACCTGGTACATTATTGATAACGGATATTCTATGCCTGAAAGTAATCTGAATTTAAATGATAAAAATGTGTGTGCTATAAATGCTAGAGCAATGAACATCTTATTGTGTGGGTTGGGTAGAATAATATTTGATCGTATCTCACATTGCTCTTCTGCGCAGGATATATGGAGGACCTTGGAGATTGCATATGGAAGTGAGAAATCCCTCAGCCGTAATGAAAAGAATCAAAAGGGAAGAAACACTCCTTTAACTAACTTTGATGCTCCATCTTGTAACAATACTAAGCATAAAGTTATTTGTTTTAAATGCAGAAAGCAGGGACACTTCGCTAAACATTGCCCACAAGAAACAGCTCGTGTCGTAGAAAAGAAAGGAAAAGATGTAGTGCAAAGTGGGACATGGATAGTGGAGATGAGCTCGAGGAGAATGAAGCACACTCCTCCCTAACATAACGAGGTAACTTCTGGTAGTAAAGCTGAACTCCTTACTCTTTGTAAAGAAATGCAAGATAAAATAGTAGAGCTTGAGTCCACTATAGATGATTATCAAAATGAGAACTTTGAAATGCAACAATCTGAATACGATATGTCTAAGGAGATTGAAAAATTGAAAATTGAAATTGTTGCTCGTGACTCTACTATTGATATATTGAAAAAGGAAAAATCAAGCTTTAATGATGAAGCACCTTGTCTCTCTTGCCCTTCCTTGTTGAATAATATTAGCATGCTTAAACTTGATTTGATTAAGCTCGAAACTGAAAAAGACTATGTGATTAAAGAGCTTAATGATAAATTCTGCATGTTGGATAATGACTTTAAAAGAAAAATGATTGAATTTGAAAAGAAGGAAGAGGAAAAGAAGAGAGCTTTTATAAGTAAAAGCATGTTGCTTGTGGAAGAAAATAAACATTTAAAAACCAAAGTTTCTAATCTTGAAATGGCCATTAAGAAATTCTCTATGGGAAAACAATCGTTGGATACCATTTTAGAGAATCAATTATATGGCAATAATAGAAGAGGACTTGGTTTTGGTCTGAAAAATGTTGAAAAGCCAAAATTTAAGCCACAATGTACCCTCTATTGCAAAGAACTTACATGCAAAGCGCTTTACTTGTGCTAGTGTTGCTCATACATCATATTATTGTAAATATAGGAATACAAATATCAAGTTTAAACAAGTGTGGATTCCTAAATCTTTAATGGCTAACACTAGTGGACCGTGTTGGATACCAAGGTCACACTTAACACCTTTCATGTAGGTAAGGTGGAGATTTGGCGAGGAGCAAATTTTTCAATGTCTCATTTGTTTAGCTCCTTCGTCAAATAGCGACGAGAAGGTATATTTTTTATCCCTCTTTGCATTTCATTGCATACCTTCATAGATTGTGTTGTGTGCTTGATTTATTTTTTTGTTTGTGTGCTTGTTTGCATGATTTTTAAATGTTTTTATTTCAAAAAAAATTAAAAAATGAGCTGAAAAGAATAACCTTTATGATTTATCTTAAGTGGTTTTGTATGAATGTTCAAATCTATCCCTTGTAGAAATCAATTCATTATTGTTGTAGCTACATGAACATGTTGTTATCTTTTTAGTAGCCATGACATGTCTCAAAAGTTTTAAACTTGACTTCTACACCTACATTTGCACTTTCACGATATTTGACTTCATAGTACTTTTGGAGACTCTTTTGAAGAATAATGGAAAGTGAATGTAGGAATGATTAATTTCTGAATTTTCTAAGGGATATGAAGTGTTTAGCCATGAATTAAAATTGAGCACAAAAGAATTGAAAATATATATATATATACTATAATTGCTCCGTATGAAAAATGGATACACTTCATGGCTAATACACAACCCACGAGTATCCAACTTATGCTACATGGGTAATCATTAGTGTTGGTGTATATAACTCGTCAAGCAATGCCACCCCACATTTAAAAGTCCTTTAAGGCTATGTTTTGGGGTTCGGTAACTTGAACTCATCTTTGATGAGGTGGGAAAAATCAATCCTAGTGATATTCATGAAAATTGGAAAATGTGGATTGATTTGGTTGATTGTTCTAAAATTGAATCTCCCTTAGTACTTCATTGTCTATATCATTACATTTACACAAAGGTGGAGAAGTCACTTTATGAAATTCCATGTGCTTGAATTATTTGCTAATTAGAAAACTCATGTAAATGCTAGCTATAACTTTTAATGGTTTATTTTTGCTTGTGATATTTTTGGGACTTCATTAATCCACTTTTGGTGATTACAAAGGGGGAGAAAGAGAAAGAAAGATTTGTGTGTTGTCGGTATTATTTGTTGAAGGGGGAGCATGAAAAATAATGTTGAAGGGGGAGCTTGAGAGAAGGGGGAGCATGCTTTTATATTTACTATTTGTTGTGCATGCTTTGTAATGCTTGAACGACTCATCCATACATCATATTGCATTACACCCTTCAACACACTTCACACACTCATACTTATTGCTCAAATCTTTTATGGGTTTGTCATCACCAAAAGGGGGAGATTGTTAGAAGCAACGATCTAGGATCTTGGTTTGATGATGACAAACGTGTTGTTATATTTGACGTGTGTACTTAGTGTGTTTCAGGATTGGCGAAACGATGATTCTTTCAACATTTGGGGAAATTGCTAATCATATAGCAACTGGAGAGAGGATGAAGTATTGTGCACAAAGCAATGGGGACTAGGTCCAATATGGAGAGGTTGGATCAAATCCTATTGGGATTCAAACTCTCTATCCAATACCAATTCCTAGTAAAATACAAATTTCCAAAAATACAAATTTCCAATCAATTCCAAAACTTCTAATTTCTTGATCCCATCCCTTGCCAACAACTTCCTTGGCCGCACAAATAACCCTAGCCCTTTATATACACTCCTTCTAGGGTTGAACAAAGTGCACGGCATTACAAAAATATCAAAGAAGGCTTGCGGCCAAATATTGAATAAAAGACGGCCAAAGAAAAAGCTAGAACGAGAGAGGAGAGATCTAAGAAGCCCATCATCATCGTCCTCTAGCATTGAAATAAGTTTTCCATATATAGCCTTGCCAAGCCACCGTGCCATCAACGACCAAGCGACGTTCACCCTCAACTTCGACCAAGCACCGCCACAGTCGAACGTCCACGCAAGCGCCGTGCTCTTGCCGTCGGGGTCGAGTCTCGCCGAAGTGGGAGATCACATCGGAGGACTGTCGAGACGGAGAGCTCACCGTCGAGCTGCCGGAGAAGTCGAGCTCTCCACGTCGCTGCTACCGGAGATCTCACCGCTGAAGCTGTTGAACGCCGCTCGTCCCAGCTGCTGTAGTTGCCGAAGCCACAGTTCATAGGAGAGGCATCGCCGCCGTCGCTGTTCCTCAAAGAATCCTCCGCCGTGAGCACCTATCGCCGTCATCGACCTCCAAGACATCATCGCAGCTGCTGCAACTTGAAGCCACCGTCGTCGTCTTCGCTTGCTGCTGCGGAGATCGCCGTGAGACGGAGCACTGCCGTTGTCGTTGCTGCTGCCCCATAAAAGAACTCGCCGCCGGCCCAGAGACTGGCGCCACCGTCGAAGACCACCGCTCGTTGCTGTCGTCGTGTGCAGAAGCTCGCACACCGCAGTCGAACGCTGTCCTCGTCCGCCGTTCGAATCTGCCGACGCTGAAGTCGTCGCTCGACGCCTGCATGCCCTAATCGAAAACAAACCGAGGGTGACGTGGCAACCGGAGCCCTGTGAGATCAAAGGCGGAGAGAAGCGAAATCGCATGAATCGAAAAGCAAAATCAACGACTGAGAGTTACGCATGCGAAAGAAATCAAACGGAAGAGAAAGCATCCGCATGCTGACGTGGCATTGAAATTTTAAAGGAGTTGTTGAGCGCACCGATCGAGCTTAATTAAGTTTGAACTGCTGCTGCTTTACGCACAGACCTATTTGCGTACTAGAATTCAAAGGGCTACAACTTGATATCCAGGAGTCGGATCGAGACACCGTTTGCGTCAGATTGGAGCTGGCGACGTGCTGATTGACAGAGACGCCTACACGGACACGAACTGAGCATTTCTAAACCCTTAACTCTTTTATTCGTGTCTTAGTGTAACGTTCTCTGTAGGGGAAACTTTACCTATATTCTGTGACTATTTTGGGACTTGTCTGGTTGGGGCTAGACAAGTGGGACCCAGCTAGTTTGGGACTATCTAGTAGAAAGCATTACTAGGATTGATAGTGAGAGAAAACACAGTGAGTGGGGTACTGAGAGCCTGGCGAGTGTAGAGACGTAGAGGGTGCTCTGAGCATGCTCTAACTTGTGGTTTTGTACCTATTGCTCTATTCAATACTAGTATCTGCTTTGGGGGCAGGAGTAGGTCGTTGGGACGAACAAACCAGGGTAAATCTGTTGTGTACTCTGTGTCTGCATTTTATTTACTCTGCCGCTGCTATAAATGTGTGAGTTTGTTCGTGGGTTGCACGAATTATTTTATAAGCCTATTCACCCCCCTAGGCTAGGATCCAGATCCAACATGGAGGTGTTGGACAGAAAGAACACAATTGTCGCAATATATTCACGTATCATATTACCACATACGTTACAAAAGCGATGATAATTATATGTTCAAATACTCCGGCAAAGAGTTTGTCCAAATATGGAACAAGGCAATAAAAGATGAGCTGGACTCGCTTATGAAACGTGAAGTGTTCGGTCCTGAAGTCCTGACACCAAAAGGCATCAAACCTGTGGGCAAAATAAGTATTGCACAAATAAGAATAAATAAGTACAAAATTGTATGCTATAAGGTACAACCTATAGCTCAAGGATATTTTTTGTAACGACTGCTTTTCATGTATCTGGATTTATTATAATATAATATATGTTTTGGTGGATTTTCTCCTCTTGTGTGGTTTTCGTCTCCGTAGATTTCATTTTCGATCGATTCGTCGTATTTTCTCGCTTCTTCCTTAGGATCGTCGATTTCGAAGTATGTCACTCGTGACGGGCTTCATAACGGTCGTATCTAACTATTAGATCAAGCCTAGGAGTCTTAGGAATCGATCCCGGGGCCCCGCGCTCCGTATCGGAACTTTTTGTGCTCATTAGCCGGTATAAGAAGGGGCACCGACCGACTAGATGACGATCCAGTCGGTCGGCAATCCTTCTTGGACCGACTAGTTGGCTTTCTAAATTTCCCAGGAGTTACTGTTTATCGTTAGTCGGTCTAAGAACGTTGGTTGACCGACTAGGTTGCAAACTAGTCGGTCAGCAATGCTTCTTTAACCGACTAACACATCATCTTATTTTTGTATCAGCTACTGTTTACTCTTAGTCGGTCTAAGAACGTTCATCGACCGACTAGATGCTAAACTAGTCGGTCAGTATTTGTTCATGGACCGACTAACTCTAGAATCCTATTTTCGTTCAGGAGTTACTGTTTGCACTTAGTCGGTCTGCGTTGGTCGACCGACCGACTATCCATTCCAAGCCCTAAATCCATCATTCAAACCATCCATTCACTCCATCTACCTCTCATCTTCCCCAAAATCTCACCAAAACCCATCAAAATCCCCAAATCCCCCAAAACCCTAGTTTTCCCAAACTTCTCCAATCTTCTCCAGATCTGAGCCTAGGGTTCCCCGGAGTGTTTCTTCCGCCTCCTCTCGGTAAGAAATCGATCTACCGTTGTTTTTATAGCATATTGGTATTTTTATGAAACCCTAATAAAATTCATGTTGTTTGGTGTTTGTTTCCCCCATAACAGCGATTTCCCCGTAGATTGGCATCCGTGTGACGAAGTAGTCGCCATCCCCGGTGCTAGGCAAGTGAAACTTGCCACTTGGGGTTTAGGCCATGCTTTAGGCCATTTGCTTGTTGTAGGCGTAAAAGAGGCTAGGCGACGAAATGATACTCGCCTAGGCGCAAATTGGGGAACTAGCTTGACAACGAAGCTAGTTCCGACATTTAGCATGTTGCACAATTTCCATGTCATGTTTACTTTCCATTAACGGTACGCAAATTAAATGTCATGTCATTGCAATCTTTTGGTGATCCCGTGATTGCGTAGCATCGCTACAATAATTGTGTTCCTGGCTCGTGACCAGAAGCGAGCATAATGAGTTGCTAACCCCAACGCTCGATATATTGAATTGTGAACTAAGAAACAAGCTCCCGTGCGGGGCAACCCTGGCTCACTTGCGGGGCTCATGTGCATGGACCCTGGCTTGTTTACGTGTGGGATGGGGTAAGGGTTAAGCGGCCAGGCAACTGGGGGTCTGTTTGATCAACAACTGCAGTTGTAAGGCGTAAACTCTTTGGGGTGGGGTAGTGTTTAGTGCCGATCGGTCTGAATGTTGTACCATTCAGCGAAGGGCGTAAACATCTACAAAACAACCGTGAAATGTGAATTGTGTTTAGTGCCGATCGGTCTGAATGTTGTACCATTCAGCGAAGGGCGTAAACACCTACGACAATGTGAATTGATTGAGATTGATAGTAGCGTGGCTACTCTTGGCCCGAGCTTGTGTTTGACGGGGAGTACGTGGACACTGGGGACCAGTCCTAGTGTCTTCGTTGTGTTTTACTTTTGTTAGACAGTTGTTTTGTTATCGGTGCGTAGCACCCATATTTGTTGTTGATGTTGCTTTTGTTGGCCTTGTTCTGGGCCTTTAGACTCTTTTCTTTTAGCCTGGTGGCTTTTCTGGATGTTGAACTTATTTTTTCTTGTTGGACAATATTTGAGATGTAAGATTTTATTTCAGTCTCTCCTTGTGTTATTATTGTTATTCTGTTGTGGTTACAGTGACCTGCTTATGTATTATTGACGCTTATCGGGTTTGGGGCTTCACAGCTCCACTCCCGTGCGGACCTTTTCACGTCTCGCCTCCATTTTAGGGAAGCGGGTCGTGACAGGTTTTGTTGGTGGCCCATGCAGGTCCTTCTGTAACTGCGAATTTTGGAATAGCGATAATAATATTAGAATGTCCAATAAGTTAAGTTCGACGTCCGAGTCATAAGCTATGAGTCTAATCTGATTCGTTTTCTGTGTCACTAGATGGCAGGAAGACGTTTCACCCGTGGTGGGGGTAGTGGTGCGGTCCCTCATGATGAGGAGCCTGAGCGGGAACCCACCAGCGGTGAGATGATGCGGATGATGCTCCAGATGATGCAAGTGTAGCAGGGCGTGCTTTTGCAAGTCCAGAATGCTCCACTTACTCGAGCTGCCCGGGCTCTTCCGGATGCCCCTCGCTCTGAGCCAGGAGCGAAGCAATTTCGGGAGCTGGGTCCCGCATATTTTGATGGGTCTGAGGGTCCTCTGGCTGCCGATGAGTGGATTCGGAACATCGAGGACAATCTGAAGATGGCCAAGATCACCCCGGCTGGATGGGTTGATTTGGCGAAGAGGTAACTCAAGGATAATGCTCGGAATTGGTGGGATGCGGAAGAGAAGATGTTGGTGGAGCCGATAGCTTGGGCTACCTTCAAGGCTAGATTTGAGGGTGAGTTCTTCCCGAAAGCTGCCAGGGAGGAGATGCTGCAGCGTTTTATCGATTTGAAGCAAGGGAACTCGTCGGTGGACCTATATCACCAAGAGTTCATGAGGCTGAGTCGGTTTGCACCAAAGATGGTGCAGGACGCTGAGGAGAAGGCTCAGAGGTTCCTGCAGGGGCTTGCTTCGGAGCTCCAGAGTTTTGTGACCTCTTCTGACCGGGAGTCTTATCGGAAGGTTCTGGTAGCAGCCAAGAGGCAGGAGCTGCTCGTGAACCAGAGGTAATCCTCAATCTAGCTGTTACTTTCCTAGCTGGTTTTGATTGTTAGATTATGTTGTTTGCTTGAACATGGTTGTTTGCTAGACTAGGGTTTGATTGTTAATTGATTGTTAGGTGTGGTTTTGGTTTGCACATTTCCTGCACGAGTCCTCTTTGACTCTGGTGCATCGATGTGCATTATTTCTCGGAGCTTCGTGGAGAGGCATTCCTTGTCGACGTCCCCTCTTCTAAAAAGTTGGAATATCGTTACAGGGAATGGCGTGGTCTCGGTGCATCGTGGTTGCAATTCTTGCTCGTTGGTGGTCTGTGGACATGAGCTTTTCGCTGATTTCTTTGTCCACGACATCATCAACTATGATGCAGTTCTTGGGATGGACTGGCTTGCGAGCTTCTATGCTACGATTGACTGCAGGAGGAAGAAGGTGGTGTTCGAGATCCCCGGACATCCAGTATTTGAGTTCAGTCGTGGTAGCAGTTCGCTTGGTCCTGTCAGATTTCGGGCCAGGCCGGTGGAGGCTGTGGCTATGCAGATGGAGCTGGAGTGGCCAGCTGTGGTGCGTGATTTTGGCAACGTCTTCCCTGAGGAGATGTCTGGTTTGCCGCCTGATCGGGCTTTGGAATTTTCTATCGATCTTGTTCCAGGTGCGCAGCCGATTTCGAAGGCGCCGTATCGTATGGCACCTGCAGAATTGGAAGAGTTGCGGAAGCAGTTGGATGAGCTTTTGCAGAAGGGTTATATTAATCCTAGCGTGTCTCCGTGGGGAGCACCGGTGTTGCTGGTTAAGAAGAAGGATGGTTCGCGTCGCATGTGCGTGGACTATCGGGAGTTGAATGCGGTGACCATTAAGAATAAATACTCGTTGCCTCGCATCGATGATATTTTTGATCAGCTTGGAGGTTCGAGGGTGTTTTCTAAATTGGATTTGAGAAGTGGTTACCATCAATTGAAGGTGAAGAAGGGAGATGTTCCGAAGACAGCGTTCAGGACGAAGTATGGACACTATGAGTTTGTGGTTATGCCTTTCGGTGTAACTAACGCGCCCGTAGTTTTCATGAATCTGATGAACCTGATTTTCTACGACTTTTTGGATAAGTTTGTCGTTATCTTTATTGACGACATTCTGATCTATTCGAAGTCGGAGGAAGAGCATGCCTCGCACTTAAGGACGGTGTTGGAGATTTTGAGGAAGCATCGTTTGTATGCTAAGTTTTCGAAGTGCGAGTTTTGGCTGGATCGAGTTGCTTTTCTCGGGCATGTGGTGACTGGAGATGGTATTTCAGTGGATCCCGAGAAGGTTCGGGCCATCAGGGAGTGGCCTGTTCCGTCGTCTGCATCTGAGATTCGGAGTTTCCTTGGACTTGCCGGTTATTATCGGTGATTCATTAAGGACTTTTCTCGTATTGCTGAGCCGATGACCAGGTTGACGCGGAAGGATGTTGCTTTTGTTTGGTCGGGTGATTGTGAGAGTGCTTTTGGTATTCTGAAGGAGAGGTTGACGACCGCCCCTATTTTGGTTGTGCCTGATCGCAGCGGTGGATTTGAGATCTTTTGCGATGCTTCTGGCAAGGGTCTCGGTTGTGTGTTGCATCAGCACGGGCATGTTGTGGCGTATGCGTCTCGTCAGCTTAAGGTTCATGAGAAGAATTATCCGACGCATGATTTGGAGTTGGCTGCCGTTGTGTTTGCTCTTAAGATTTGGAGGCACTTCCTGCTGAGTGAGAAAGTGAAGATTTTCACCGATCACAAAAGCTTGAAGTACATTTTCACTCAGAAGGAGCTCAACATGCGACAGCGTCGATGGTTGGAGCTTATGGCGGATTATGAGATTGATTTGCAGTTTCACCCTGGCAAGGTGAATGGCTTAAACTGGGGAATAAACAAATTAAAATGAGCATGACTCATAAATGATGCATCAAATTCCCTAAGTTGTACAATGTGAATACCTTACGATTTGGTAAAGAAAATTTTGGATATGCTGCTATTGGACGTTGTGACGGCGTACCTTTATGGATATCTTGCTAAAGATAAATTCCACATTTCCTTCAATGCCTTAATAGACTTCGGGACGTCTATTCTATTGAAGAAGAATAATAATAATAATAAATATTGTACAACCAAGAGAATCAATTGACAAAGTAAGGATTCCTACTAAGGGTTGTCTTTGCATCTGTATTAAGAGCAAAGGACATGATTTGAGATAATAGTTGTAAACAAGTTAAATCTCATCGGATCTCCTGAAGAGAAAACCGAAATATCTGTTCAAGCCTGACTATCAAACATGAAATAAAAGACCTAGGCACAATAAAGATTAGTCATGGCTCACAGATTTATCTAAAAGATAAAATCCCGTTACATTAAAATTCATACGCCTTGAGTGCGTTGAAGAAATTAAATGGACCATTGTCATCATATAAGTACACCTAGGGTAGTACGCTCAATGGATGTACAAAAAGACCCCTTCTGTTCGCTGGAAGAGGGTGAGGATATACTTGGTCCTGAAGTCCCTTATCTAAGTGCAATCAGTGCACTCTTGGCTAACTGCATGTGTCCCGATATAGCAGTTGCAGTAAATTCACTAGCCAGAGACAGTTAGGCACCTAAAAAGTGCCATTAAACCGGAGTTAAGCATCTTCTGCGCTTCCTCAATGGGTCGATAGATTTGTGCTTACATTATAAAGAATTATCCCCCATGCTTATGCAAATGCAGGTTACAGGTCCGACTCATATAATGAGAAATCACAGACTGGGTACCCACAGCGAGACGGCCATCTACTATACGTCTGCAAAGCAAACTATGAAGGCAACATCATCCTATCATTCCGAGATCATCACCATTCCAGAAACAAACCAATCGTGTATCTGAGTGCCTGGTGGTACATCACATCCCAGTGTCGACTGGGACAAAGGCTGGTCTTTTAGAGCTGATCACGTAATCTGAAGACCATGCCACTTGCTTCGCCATTTTTGAGGAGACGACATCAGAGGCGACATAACAAAGCACACCTCTCCAGAGTTTTTGGTTTCAGCAGCTGCTTAATGATGGTGATATGTGTAATCGGTGTATATTTTCGGAATGTAAATAGGAGTGATGAAAAATGCCTAAGAGATCTAAAAGCCTAAGGGCTTGTACAGATCAGGTGGAGTTAGAGGAAATTTGTACTCTTTTTCCTTAGATATGGCTTTTTCCCACAGTGTTTTCCATAGCCAAAGGCTTTAACGAGGCAAACCCTGTCAACTCAGGATCCTGAAGTATCCATCTCTTATGAGACTCATAAGACACTCAGAATCTCGAATATTCATGAGCAGAGTTCACACTTATGACGACACTTATGACTGGATAAAAGAGTGTTGTAAACGAATGGGAGTTTGTATCGGGGATTACATCTTATCCATAGGATAAGATCATATCTATTGTATCTCGATCTTCCCTATATTATAAATACAGGACTTCCCTTTATTATAAATAAAAGACTAGGGTCTTCCCCCGATTGGATGCTTCACAACATTTAGCTTTTTTTTCTCCCAAACAAAAGAAATTACAGTTGAAATGTACCCATTTAGGTCTGACAATGAAATATCACTCTCCACCAATGTCATGTGCATATATTTTTAAAATTATATTTTAAATATAATTTTTCTTTTTTTCCAAAGAAAAATTATTATTGCTGCATCTCGCGGAGCAATATCGAAACAATCTCTGCGGGCAGAAAGGTCTCCAAAAAAACATCAAAAAGCGATGAATTGCTGCAAATGAATAAAATTTTAGATCTAAACCTTTTCAACAGCAGCTTCAACTCTACCATCTACAAAGCAACAAGTAGCAACTATAAACGCCCAGAAAACAACTACAAAATAATTTACACTTCAGCATGCACTACTTTTACGACAGTAACAGTAACTACTGCCCGTTAAACCCAACCAAATCCCTCTCTCAGGACCACGACAAGCCACTGACCCACTGGAATAGAGTTCAATCCTTAGGTTTCAACTCCCATTCCAGAATCCGACGATACACAAGTTTTCAAGGAAAGAGGAGATGCAAACCATCGCATCACATAATTACAGGGCCTTCCTCCCACAACCTTTTCTGCACGATCAGAACCCTCTCGTTGTCGCTGGAGGACAAGGCATCAACAGTTGGCTCTTCCTCCGATGACAGATTCCATCTTAAGGCAGCTAGATGTCTCCGTAAATAGTCTATGACAGAGGCTTTGTCTCTGATGATGGCAAAGCCATGAGGTCGTAGGATTCGGTCCATCTCAATAAGCAAATCCTCAAAACCGCATCCCTGCTTCTCTGTTTCGGAAAATAGGAGCCAAGCATGAAGCAGATCATAGGTGCGAGGATATGTGGAGAATGACTCGCACCTGCATTGCATTTACAAAGATCAGTGAAACTGTGGCAGCAAAAAATAATCTTGAAGGGACCTATCTAAGCTCTCAGATTGTTCGGGCATCTGAAGCATCTACATCCAAAAAGTATATTCTATTATAGGCAGCTCAGTCAATTTGTATAGTTTTGGCTACCATATTTCTGAATATAGTCAAAGAAATGATCTTTTACATATATTAAATATCATCTCTGTAAAAAGAGAAGAGTAGGTATCTGCTGCCATAGAGATTTTCTCACATGCCAGCCAAAGTCCACTCTTCACCATGGGATTGTATGGTTGGCACCTTTCAGGGTCATCTCCATGTCAGCAGCATATGGATACAAATAATCTTGTGATTCTTATCCTTTTAGGATTTTCATCCTTCTTGCTCATCAATCGAGGGTTACAAAAAATTGTTCTGTTGCTGGGGAAAAGCTAACCTTGCAACCAGTATAAGCAATAATATGAAAATCACGAGGTCACTCAGTTGGATCGTGTGAAATAGTTAGTGTAGATGATAAGTAGGACAACCATTATATCAAATCTGTCATTGTTATGTACATGACATGTCTATCTTTCTTCTGTGTTTCCTATTTAATCTCCCGACTTATGTAGCCTAACATGTGATCCCCTTAGTCACCATGTACCAGACATTTGCCATTTCTAACCTGAAACATGGTACTTGTTGTGAAGCTTTCGCATTTCGTAGGTGTAATATGTAAAAATAAAAGTGTACATAAAACATCAAATATAAATTATGAAGTGAATATATATTAAAACTGTGAATACAATCGGGCAGTGTTTTGACACGCTAGATGATATTAAGTCGCATGCTACCAAGGTCAAGAGGGTTCTATGATAGGTAGCATTCTTAATCAAGATTTCATAGATCGGATGCCAGATTCGCATCAGATGGGTTATCCATATGTAAATAATGATAATACATCGGGTTATGGGATTCATCTCAAGACTCGAAATAAGCTATATATATATATGGATTAATGTAGAGTATGTGGCACCTGATCCATTGGATCAGGTGCAAGACACAAAAAAGGTGGGACCCACGAGTACAAGCCCATGTGGGGGCTTGTACTTCCCACCTTTTTTGTGTCTAAGCACCTGATCCAATGGATCAGGTGGCAAGACACAAAAAAGGTGTAGTACAAGCCACCACATGGGCTTGTACTCGTTGGGGCCCACCCCTTGTGTCTTGCACCTGATCCTTTGGATCAGGTGCCACCTGCTCTATATTAATCCATATATACATATGGCAATCTTCGGGTGCGAAAAATGGGATTTTCGCACGGTGTGAACTTTTTTTATTTTTTTTGAAATTTCTTTTTCAAAGTTTTTTATGTTTAATCCATACAATTATATACCCCAGGAAAAATAATGGGTGACCCGTTGGGGATTAGAGCACACATCCGCCCGTTACAAATTTTAACGGTCTCAAAACGTGCGAACTTGTTGAAATGTCTTGATCGAAGGCCAAATGACATTATTTCTCAACGATTATTTTTTGAGAGTGGTATAACAACATATAATAGGAGTGGAAAAAAGAATTTTTGAAAAAAAAATTGAAAAAAAAACCTAAATACATTTTCGGACGATGCGAAATGTTTTCAATTGAAGATTTATATGGGAATCATGTAGATTAGGTGGCACATGATCTAATAGATCAGGTGCAAGACACAAAAAGGCGGGCCCCACAGAAAGTACAAGCCCATGTGGGCTTGTACTTTCCAACTTTTTGTGTCTTGGCACCTGATTTATTATATCAGGTGCCACCTTTTCTACATTATTCTCATATAGATCATATCATATGATCTATATGAGAATAATGTAGAAAAGGTGGCACCTGATCTAATAGATCAGGTGCCAAGACACAAAAAGTTGGAAAATACAAGCCCACATGGGCTTGTACTTTCTGTGGGGCCCGCCTTTTTGTGTCTTGCACCTGATCTATTAGATCATGTGCCACCTGATCTACATGATTATATATATATGTGTGTGATTTAATGTAGAAAAGATGGCACCTGATCTAATAGATCAGGTGCCAAGACACAAAAAGGTGGGAAGGACATGCCCCACATGGGCTTGTACTTGTTGTACTTCCCACCTTTTGTGTCTTGGCACCTGATCTAATAGATCAGGTACCACCTAATATACATGAATCCCCTATATATAATACAAAAAAGGCTGTCTCGGGTTTGTCCCAGTCACAAGTCCAGTCACTAGCTACCTGGGACAAACCCAGCCCAGTCAGCAGCCCCCCAAACCCCCTATTTACATGGTTGACATTCCCCAAAAAAACCCAAAAAAACACCCACAAGCCACTTATTTATGTGTACCTTTTGCACCTTTTACCACCCGGAGATACCGACACACCCACCCACACTTCTCGCTCTTTTTTGGTTGCGCGCGTGCACCGCATCCTGTTCGTGGAGGTTTTTTTTCACCGTGCACTGTGTGCACAGGTTATTTCTAGTACGTATATATATGGTTATTTCTAGTACGTATATATATATTATCATGACATATAACGCTAAGCCTCATATGCGACCTCCAAAATTCCACCATCTGATATTTTTTCAGATGATCGGATCCGTTCATTTTGATGCTCGTTTTCGAAATGCCCAAAACATCAAATATCATGTGAAGCCAAAATGTATTGTATGTTCATTCATCCGTCACAAGTTCTATTCATGTAAAACCGTTAAATTTGTAATGTGTGAATGAACGAGTCAACCGCCTTGGGTTAATCCGATATTCGGTGTTTTGAGATTTTAGAATGTTTCGATCCTCTGAAAAATAGCGGACGGTGGAGTTTCGGATGTGTAAATGAGGCATAGCCACATGTCATATGATACAAATTATTCTCATATATATAACGTATGTGTTGTCAACGTGCGAAAAATTTCTTGCACTAACGCACATATACATCATTTTTATTATTTTTTAAAAGGGTTTTTAGCATATCTGTCCCTTAAATCTTGCGTATTTTGATATATGTCCCTCAAATCTGTGTATTTGCCCTCAAGTCCCTCAAAAGTTCGTATTTAATCTTAATAATCCCTCTCACTAACTATCTGTTAAAATCTTAACGGAAATGAGAATATTCCGTTAGATTTGGGCTTAACGACGTGGAGGGTTTTGGGCGCCGCGCTAGGGTGGAGGCGGCGCCGCCGCCGGAGGAGGGGGAGGGGGCACCGCCCCCTCTCCTGCTGTTCTGGGTGTTTTCTGGCTGGGGTTAATTAACACTTAATTATGGGGGTTTAATGATTAATTAAACGTAATTTCTTAATTAACTAACTATAATCGTTAATTAATATAACTTTTTAACAGAAAAACGGATGGAGGGACTATTAAGTTTAACGTTTAAAATTTAAGGGATTTATGAGCAAATATCAAGATTTGAGGGACAGATATCAAAATACACAAGATTTAAGGAACAGATATGCTAAAAACCCTTTAAAAATGTGTCTACATCTCATAGATGATTAACATACCAAAAATCAAATGAATCCAATGCTATTTGACCCTCGATCTAACCGTTACAAATTCAATGGTTTCAAAACAATATAACTTTTCGCAACGAGTGTATCAAGGGTCATATCCCCCTAGTGTTCACGCATATTTGTAATTTTGGTTTAGTACACTAATTTAGAAAAAATTCAAAATTTTTTTTGGGGGTTTTGGGGACAGACAGCGTAGGAAATTTCTTGCGATGTCACCACATACACATTATCAAATATATATATATATATATACTAATCATAACCCATGCCCACAGGCACGGTTCACTTAAGATTTTCCCCCGCGAAATCTTTGTTCCCCAAAAAATTATTTCCACGGCCAAAATTTAAAAGAACAAATTACCGTAAAAATATTTAGCGACATGGGCGCCTTCGACACGGAACAACAAATTTGACGCATGCGCCTTCTATACAGAACAAATTCGGCGCGGAACAACAAATTTGACGCAGACGCCTTCGATACAGAACAAATTCGACGCGGAACAACAAATTAGCGAATAGCGGGCGCCTTCGGCGCGGCGACGTGGAACAACAAATTAGCGGGCGCCTTCGTGCCCTAATAATGACGTCATGCGGGGCCCAGTGTGTGTATTAATTACGACGTATTATCTTCTTCTCGATGAAGTCAAATGCTCAAATAGATAAGGATGATATATTTCATTGATAATATTACTTTTCCTTATTTTTGTTATAAATATTGTAAATTAAATCACATAAATGCATGGTTGTTCAACTTCCAATACATCTTAAATTCAAAGATCTTGAATTTCACAAAATTAAATGAAGGTTTATTCCCCAAAAAGTTCCCCCCAAAATACAAAAGTTTCCCTCCCAAAATTTTCACAAATTCTCATCTCAACCGTTGATTTCCCAAGATTAAATCTCAAACATCCTTCTAACAACCTGTTAGTCCTAGTCAGCTTGTCCTAGGATTCAAAACAGTTGTCAATGTAATATAGATATATATATGTGTGTGTGTGAAAAATGTGTATCGGGTGGCCAAGGTGGGGATTTCATCCTTGCCCACAATCTAGGCCACCCACACCCCTATGTGTGGGTGTGGGGCCCACACCCATAATGGGTGATGGTCGGTCAAGATTGGGGCCGAGGAAATCCCCTCATTGGCCACCTGACCCCTATTAACCTATATATATGTATATATGAATATGGAGGTGTGCTGACAGCACAGGTTCGGCCTACCTGTGCTTGAAGCAATTTGAGGCCCAAAAAACATTTTTTTAAAAAAATTTAGTATGTTCTACAACTTGTTATCTACCTCTCCACTCAATTTTCAATTCAATTCAACACTTTTTGAGCCTCCATCCATGCATTACAAGAAGATTGCACCGGCAGTTTCAGAATTTGAGCTATCTATTTGTAATGCATAGATGGAGACTTAAAAAGTATTGGATTGACATGAAAATTGGTGGGGAGGTAGATAACAAGTTGTAGAACATATTGCAAAAAAATTTTAAAACAATGTTTTTTGGGCCTCAAATTGCTGACAACGCAGTAAAATTTCCTGCGCTGTCAGCACACATCCATATTCCTCGTATATATATATACTAGTCATAACCCGTGCCCGCGGGCACGGTTCATTTCAGATTTTCACCCGTGAAATCTTTGTTCTCAAACATTATTTACATAGTCAAATTTGTGCGAAACAACAAATTCGGCGTAACAATAAATTCGGTGAGGGCGCCCTTGAGTCGGAACAACAAATTAGCGTTAAAAAATTTAGCGGGCGCCTTCGACACGAAGGGTGGAAGTGCATAAGTGCGTGTGTGTGTGTATGGTATGTGGGTAAAAAGTGAAATGAGAGGGGTTTTAAGCAAAAAATGAGAAATAGGTGGTATTCTGCGCAAATGTAATGATTGTGGGGGGTTTGAATACAAAAAGAAAAAAGTGGTGGGTTTTCCAAACACTCATCTCAACCCTTCTTTTACCAAGATTAAATCCTAGCCATTCTTCTATCAACCTCTTTATACATCATCATGACATCAGCTTGTCCCAGTCAGCCCTAGAATTCAAAAACCTTTGTGTTTTAATATATAGATATATATATATATATATATATATATATATATATATATATATATATATATACTAGTCATAACACGTGCCCTCGGGCACGGTTCATTTAAGATATCTTCTCAAAATCTTTGTTCTTCCCAAAAATTAGGGTTATTTAGTACCGACCCCCTGTATTTTCTCCAAAATTAGTACCACCCCCATATGGTTTTAGTAATTAGTAAGACCCCCCTCTGGCACCTGAAGTTTTTCGCCACAATTAGTATCACCCCCAGTGTTTTCTCAAAAATTAGTATCACCCCCCCTATGGCATGGGGTTCTTACTAATTATTGAAACCATAGGGGGGTGGTACTAATTTTTGAGAAAACACAGGGGGTCGGTACTAAATAACCCCAAAAATTATTTTTCCCTCCAAAATCTAAACGAACAAAAATCTAGTTTCGGCACATAACCCGTGCCACCAAAAACTTTGTTCTCCCCAAAAATTATTCTCTCCTCCAAAATCTAAACAAACAAAAATCTAGATACGGTGCGAGCATCTTTGGCGCATAACCCGTGTTCATGTACCCTTGGGCACGGTTCATTTAAGATATCCCCTCAAAATCTTTGTTCTCCCCAAAAATTATTTTCCCCTCCAAAATCTAAACGAACAAAAATCGAGCTTCGACGCGAGCGCCGTCGGGTGTGGGGAAAAAAATTTAATCCGGGTCAAAAGTGGGGAAAAATGAAATGGTAGGTTTTTTTAGCAAAAAGAGAGAGGGTCGGTATTCTGCGCAAATGTAGTGATTGTTTAGTGGGCATGAAAATGAAGGGGAGAAGTGCATAAGTGTGGGTGTGTGTGTATGGTGTGTGGGTAAAAAGTGCTTGAGAGGGGTTTTTAAGCAAAAAGTGGAAATGAGTGGTATTCTGCGCAAATGTAATAATTGTGGGGGGTTTGAAAGTCAAAGGAAAAAAGTAGTGGTTTTTCCAAACACTCATCTCAACCCTTCTTTTACTAAGATTAAATCCTAGCCATTCTTCTATCAACCTCTTTATACACCAGCATGACATCAGCTTGTCCTACTCAGCCCTAGAATTCAAAAATCGTTGTCAAATGTAATATAGATACAAGGAATATGGCTTGGGCTGTCAATGCAGGAAATTTTTCCTGTGCTGACAGCGATTCGGGCCGAAAAAATATTTTTTTTGCAATGTGTTCTACAATGTGTTGGCTACATCCCACCAAATTTCAAGTCAATCCAACACTTTTTGGGCCTCCATCCATGCGTTTCAAAAAAGTTACACTGACAGTTTGGATTTTTGTAGCGGTTTTTTTTTGAAATGCATAGATGGATGCTGAAAAAGTGTTGGATTGACTTGAAATTTGGTGGGGGGTAGCCAACAAGGTTTAGAACACATTGCAAAAAAATTTGAAAAAAAATTATTTTTTCGGCCCCGAATCGCTGTCAGCGCAAGAAAAATTTCCTACGCTGACAGCTCAGGCCCATATTCCTATATATATATATGGGGGTGTGCTGACAGCACGTGCTCGGTTTTCATGTGCTGTCAGCAATTTAGCCCCCAAAAACATTTTTTAAAATTTTTTTGCAGTTTGTTCAACTACTTGTTGGCTATCTTCCCACCATACATTCCCACCAATTTTCTAGTCAATCCAACACTTTTTGAGCCTCCAAACCATGCATTTCAAAAAAATTGCGCCAACAGTTTCAGAATTTGAGCTATCCTTTTGAAATTCATGAATAGATGCTCAAAGTGTTGGATTGACTTGAAAATTGCCAAGTAGTAGAACAAACTGCAAAAAAATTTATAAAAATTGTTTTTTTGGGTGAAATTGCTGACAGCACATGAAAATTTACTCTGCTGTCAGCATACCTCCATATTCCTATATATATGAGAAAATGGAAAACATATGACATATATGGCAAAGCCATATATGTGCATCTAAAACTATATCCTCCACTATATTGTCGGGCGATTGAATCGTTTATGTTGATCTTCATATTCTGAAACCTCAAAGCACTAAATATCGGGAAACAAAATGGGTTTTGCCCGTGCATTCACCCATCACAAATTTAACGGTTTCACATGAATAGAACTTTTTACGACGGGTGGATGAATATGCAAAACCCATTAGGCACACCCAATACTTGTTGGTTTGGGGTTTTAAAACGTGAAAAACAAAATAAACGGTTCCGATCTTTCGAAAAAATATGGAAAATGGAGTTTTATATGATGACATATGTGGCTTAGCTACATACATAATATGTTTTCCATTATTCTATTTATATATATGGGTAAATTGCACAAACGTACCATGTTCTTTGGCCACGATATCACTAATTACCATTATCTTTCATATTAACATAAATACCCCATGCGTTAACGATGAATGTTAAAATCAATTAAAAATTTATTCCTCTTTCCTTGTTTGCCCTTCTTATTCCTCTCTTTTACTGTTGCTTCTCTCTCTCTTCCTTTGCATCTCTTTACCATTTGACCTTCGCCCTCTCTCAAGCTTGTTGCTGCTCACAACAAGCTACAATACTAGCCCAACTGCAAGCAATAACAAGCTTCGAGAGAGAGCGGGCATGTGTGAGAAAGAAGGGGAGGAGGGAGCAAAGAGAGTGACGAGTGAGCCGGGGTGTGAAAGCAAGCACGGACGAGAGAGAGGGAAGCAAGAGCAGCAGAAGAATGGGCGAAGAGGAGGGGGCAAAATATGGGGAAATTGAGTTTTTAATATATTTTAATACTCACTGTAAAAGCAAGGTGGTGTCTATGCTAATATCAAAGATCAAGGGTAATTAGTGACTCAATATCGATAGAAATAGGGTGTGTGTGTAATTTAATAGAAAGGGGGTGTTTGTGTAATTTACACTATAAACTTAAGAGGTAGTTGTAATGTCTTAGATGTCATGTATATATTAACAATGTTTACACCAAGGCATTCAAGAATAATATAAGTTTGTACTTGGACCAATGAAAAAAGAGACAATATAGAGACAAAATCATCGGCATAAGTACAGGATTTTTGAGTCATCACCAGTGTCACATTTGCATAATACAAGACGAGACCAGGAAATGGAATGTGGCGAATTCAGATTGTGAGACACTGCACAAGGGATCCGTTGAGTAAGGGTATTTGGATTAAAAACATAATCGTTATTAGTTTCAATTTTTGAAATTATTGGACATTTGAGTTTCACTTAAAGTCCAATTTTCATGTTAACAAGTGAACACAATAAGATTTGTTATTATTCATATAGGTCAGTATTCACCAAAGATTCTTGACGTGATATATCAACCACTATCGAAAATATCAGCCAATGTCAGGTAAAAAAATATCGGCATTTTCGTAAACTTACTATCCAGCAGGATTCTTGACAATGATCTTCGTATCGACCAATTTTTGACAGGTACGTTCAGTTTTAGTAGGGTGCAGTTGTAGTATTCAAACTTAGGGTTGAACTTAGGGAGGGTTGTGCTTAATTTTTAGTTGAACTGGAGTTGTAGTTGAGCTTTGTACAGAAGAGACTTACGTATGGAAATAATAGAAATTTTCTTGCATCCAAATCTTACCACTTGATGCAGGAGGGACTTCAACGGTTCTATTTGCATAAAATTAATCCAAAGTGAGCATCACCATGATTATATCTTTCACTATTCCTTTGTAGGTTTCATCACCGCAGATGATTTAAAACCATGACTTATGGCATTCGGATTCAAACTCCGACTTGATTGGCAATAGAATGAAGTTTCAACCAACCATAGTCTCCAAATCGTTTAAAAATTTAAAGGACTTTGCTCAGGATTCAGACCCCACGTCAAATCTGATTAGTTGAGAGAGGTTAGTTGAAAACTATAGATCTGATTTATTTATTGCCAAGTTGATGTGCAGATAGTTTGAGATCAAATTTAATAGTTATTTTAAATAAGATCTTAGTATTCTTGTTAGATCTTGCTGAATTTGGCTACTTTGTTGTTATATCCCAAGCAAGTATGTTGCGGCGCGGGAGGCGCGGGATCTCACAAAGGGGGCGACGCGGGTGCGGGTCTACCAAAGGAGAAGGCGGCTCGGGTCCACTAAACTTGTAGTTTCTTGACTACAAGGGGGCAAACTTCAACAGTTCTATTTGCATAAAATTAATCCAAAGTGAGCATCACCATGATTATATCTTTCACCATTCCTTTGTAGGTTTCATCACCGCAGGTGATTTAAAACCATGACTTATGGCAAGGGATCTCACAGAGGATGCGACGCGGGTGCGGGTCTACCAAAGGAGAAGGCGGCTCGGGTCCACTACGGGCCTGGGGGTAAACTTGTAGTTTCTTGACTACAAGGGGGCAAACTTCAACAGTTCTATTTGCATAAAATTAATCCAAAGGGCAAACTTGTAGTTTCTTGACTACAAGGGGGCAAACTTCAACAGTTCTATTTGCATAAAATTAATCCAAAGTGAGCATCACCATGATTATATCTTTCACTATTCCTTTGTAGGTTTCATCACCGCAGGTGATTTAAAACCATGACTTATGGCATTCGGATTCAAACTCCAACTTGATTGGCAATAGAATGAAGTTTCAACCAACCATAGTCTCCAAATCATTTAAAAATTTAAAGGACTTTGCTCGGGATTCAGACCCCACGTCAAATCTGATTAGTTGAGAGAGGTTAGTTGAAACTATAGATCTGATTTATTTATTGCCAAGTTGATGTGCAGATAGTTTGAGATCAAATTTAATAGTTATTTTAAATTAGATCTTAGTATTCTTGTTAGATCTTACTGAATTTGGCTACTTTGTTGTTACATCCCAAGCAAGTATGCTGCGGCTCGGGAGGCTCGGGAGGCTCGGGATTTCACAGAGGGCGCGACGCGGGTGCGGGTCTACCAAAGGAGAAGGCGGCTCGGGTCCACTACGAGCCTGGGGGCAAACTTGTAGTTTCGTGTCTACGAGGGGGTTGTTTCGTAAATGAACAATTCACTAATTTCCACCTAAAGCAAGGGGCCGGCCGGCCCTAGTGGATTATCGACAAATTGCATGTGAATTTATTTTCCTAAACCCTAGATTATTTTGCGAGTAATTATCTTTCGTCCTTAGATTAATTTAGCCCAAGATATATTATTGTAGCTAGCGTAGATTGTTTTCAGATCTGTGTTTCTTCATAAAAAATCCTATTTTTAATCTTTCTTAGTCCTAAAAATCCCTTTTTTCTCCACAAAAAGCCCTAGACGTATCAATTTGGTATCAAAACAGTATATCCATGACGACGACGCGAACCAAGGAGAGAATTGAACTATTGGAAGAGAAGTTGGAGAAATTTGAGGGCAAAATTAGCGACGAGATCCAAGTGTGAGAAAAGAAGCGGCGGAGCAACTCGCGCATATGACGGAGACCCTCCAACAAGATGCCGCGGCCAACAAGGCACAGATGATGCAAGAAACAGCGGCGATGATCGCAAAGCTAGATCCCAGCAAAAAGGAGCCGCCTTTGTCGACGAGGAATGGGGAAAATGTGATTTTTAACGAAGGGGTTCCAGAAGATGTCGAAGACTGAAAGCCTCCACCCAAGCGAACTACGCAACGCGGCGGATCAAGAGGACTGGGACGCCTTCCCGGCCACCTCCCACCACTGGGAGGTGCGTCGGCCATCGGGGGGCCGCTCGCCCCTCTGGCAGCCTCTGGGGGTTCCGCTGAACCCCCAGGATGGGCGGCCAGCACCGCCCACCCCTCCTGGGCCTTCGGCGGCCCTTTGAGGCAGCGGCGGAGGCCCGCCGGCCCAAATCTGGGGCCTGTAGGCCCAGCTGCCCCCTTGGGGTGCCTCGCCGGGCCTCCGAGGGGGAAACTGAGCCCCACCCGAGTGCCCGATGGGCCCGCCAAGCCATCTGGGAGCCAGACAGCCCCCGCCGCCTACTTCAGCACCACAATGGGCCCAGTTTGGGGCCCGGCCAGTTCAGACACCATCCTTTCAGCCACAGATGGGGCCGTAGGAAGGATTTCAGCAACAGAGAGGGCGACAGCAGCACCTTGGAGGCCCGTCGGCTCAGTCCCCGCCCTTCGGGAGGTCACATAAGACTGGAGAGGATTTCATGGCACCCCGAGAGCGCATCAGGGGGACTATGGACATCCACAGGGAGATGAGTGTGGAGATTGGCAGTGGGACGGTGCAGACTGAGGCGCACGGGATCCAGCTGTGGAGTACATTCCTGACAGACCACCTATGTTCCAACCGAGATGCCAGGAGTAGCTGCAGGAGAGAGGAGGATTTGTTGTGGTCATGTGGAGAGTCGGTTGAGGAAGCTGAAGATGCCCATTTTTAAGGGAGGAGACCTGGATGATTGGTTGTACCGAGTGGAAAGATACTGCGAGGTGTCAGTGGTTCCGGTGGAGGACTGACTACGGGCTGTAGGAGTCTGCTAGGAGGGAGAGGCCCTGGAATGGTTCAGGTGGACACATCAGCAATGACCTTTTCGTATGTGGAAGGAGTTCACCACCCCGCCAGCCCAAATTTGGGGCCATTAGGCCCAGCCGTCCCCTTTGGGGGCCTCGCTAGGCCTCCAGGGGGGAAGCCGAGCCCCACCCGAGTGCCCGATGGCCCGCCAAGCCATCTGGGGATCGACAGCCCCCGCCACCTACTTCAGCACCACAGTGGGCCCAGTTTGGGGCCCGACTGGTTCAGACACCATCCGTTCAGCCACAGATGGGGCCTTGAGAAGGATTTCAGCAACATGGAGGGCGACAACACCTTGGAGGCCCGTCGACTCAGTCCCGCCTTTTGGGGGTGTCACATGAGACTGGAGAGGATTTCATGGCACCCTGAGAGCACATCAGGGAGACTATGGACATCCACAGGGAGATGAATGGAGAGATTGGCAGTGGGACGGTGCAGACTGAGGCGCACGGGATCCGGTTGTGGAGTACATTCCTGACAGACCACATATGTTCCAGCCGAGACGCCAGGAGTAGCTGTAGGGAGAGAGGAGGATTTGCTGCGGAAAGTCGGTTGAGGAAGCTGAAGATGCCCATTTTTAAGGGAGGAGACCCGGATGATTGGCCGTACCGAGTGGAAAGATACTGCGAGGTGTCAGTGGTTCCGAAGGAGGACTGACTATGGGCTGTAGGAGTCTGCTTGGAGTGATAGGCCCTGGGATGGTTCAGGTGGACGCATCAGCAGCGACCTTTTCGTACGTGGGAGGAGTTCAACACCCTCCTGTTGGAGCGTTTTGGCGAGGTACATGATGGGGAGCGTACGAGCGACTGTATGCACTGAAGCAGGAGGGGAGCGTCAGGAAGTATATTAAGAAGTTCGGGTCGCTTTGTAGTCGAGTCCGAGGTGTGTCAGGAGAGTCTCTGGAGGAGTGTTTTATGACGGGGTTGAAGCCCACGATTAGATCCGGACTGAGACAGCTGAGGCATGCAGATCTACGAGAGATGACCTCAACAAGGATGGTGGAGAACCATCAGGAAACTTAGAGGAGAGCCCGTGGGTCATGGGGAGGTACCGCCTTTCGAGGGCAGGCTCCAGCAGGTGGACAGAGAGTGGCCACTACCCAGGGGCTACGGCAGTTGCAGCAGGCAATAGGGACAGGAGGCCGAAGCTATGGCCAGGGGGTAGGTACGGAGGATGACTGAGGCAGAGATTCGAGACAAGCGGGCTAAGGGACTGTGCTTTAAATGTGATGAGAAATTTACTCCAGTGCATCGCTGCGGGGATCGGACCCTCCAGATATTGATAGTAAATGATGAGGATGAGGAGGACGAGGTGGTCGTACGGGAGGCTGGAGAGGACGAGGAGCAAGAGCACCAGCACTTGGACCTGGCGGAGGTATCCCTCAATTCCGTGGTGGGGTTCACGCCGAACCACCATGAAATTGGTATGACAGGTGGGCGGACAGGATGTCGTGTTGGTGGTCGACAGTGGGGCTATTCACAATTTTATCTCCAGCAGGTTGGTAGGAGAGCAGAGTCTGCAGCTGAGCGACACCGGGAGTACAGTGGTATTACAGGAAGACCCTGGCTTATGTCGTTCTTTAGTGTCCTACAAGGCCATGACGCGAGCTATCCACACGGCCAGAGGGGGTTACCTGGTAGAGTTGCATGCAGTGACAGTAGGGGAGCAGAGTGTGGATCAGGCACATTTGGTGGCACCGGAGATAGAGCAGCTTTTGAGCCAGTACGAGGATGTCTTTCAGACACCGCAGGGATTGCCACCACCTAGAGATCATGAGATGCCATTGTGTTGCCGGAGGACGTGTCTATCATCGATGTGCGGCCTTATAGATACTCCCAGGTGCAGAAAGATGAGATCGAGAAGTTGGTGGGGTACATGTTACAGGCAGGGGTGATCCAGCCAAGTGTGAGTCCGTTTTCGAGCCCGGTCCTACTGGTGAAGAAGAAAGACGGCAGTTGGAGATTATGCGTGGAATACAGAGCTTTGAACAAGAAAATAGTGCCGGACAAGTTCCCCATTCCGGTGATTAATGAGCTCCTTGACGAGCTCCATGGAGCAGCAGTATTCTCTAAAATCGACCTTAAGTCAGGATATCACCAGATTCGGATGAGGGCAGCCGACGTGCCCAAGACCGCCTTCAGGACTCATGAGGGACACCATGAGTTCCTCGTCATGCCGTTCGGTTTGACGAATGCTCCGGTGACATTCCAGGCCTTGATGAACAAGGTGTTTCGACCTTACTTACACATATTTGTCCTGGTATTTTTCTACGACATACTCATAACAGTCGCAGTGTGGAGGAGCATGTAGGGGCATTTACAGGCAGTTTTGCACGAGTTACAGGAGCATCAGCTTTGTGCAAATAAAAAGAAATGCATTTTTTGGACAGTCACAGGTAGAGTATTTGGGACACATTGTATTAGAGGAGGGATGGCGACGGACCGGGGAAAAATCGCAGCGATGTTAGACTGCCCGCTACCGATCACAATACGGGGCCTGAGGGGTTTCTTGGGCCTCACTGGATATTACAGGAAATTCATGCAGGGATACAGCTCGATAGCATGGCCACTGACAGAGCAGTTGAAGGACAGTTTTCAGTGGGGCGAGGAAGCCACCAGGGCATTTGAGGCCCTGAAGCAGGCGATGACGACTGTGCCAGTGTTAGCGCTACTAAATTTCCACAGGCCCTTTGTGATAGACACAGACGCTTTAGGACACGGGTTGGGGGCAGTGCTGATGCAAGACGGGAGGCCAGTAGCATATTTCAGTCAGACTCTGTCAGCACGAGCCAGACTGAAATCAGTGTATGAGCGGAAATTGATGGCGATTGTGCTCTCCATTCAGAAGTGGCGGTCTTATTTACTGGGGAGATTTATTGTGAGGACCGACCAAAGGAGTTTGAAATATTTATTGGAGCAGTGCATGGTCACCAAAGAGCATCAAAAATGGCTCTCCAAACTAGTCCATTACACCTTTGAGATACAGTACAGGCTAGGGTTGGAGAACAAGTACTTCCCTTGAGGTATGTTGCGGTGTGTCACCACCTGGAGAACCACTTCTCATGGAGAGCGAGGATTTGGTCGTCGCTAGTACAGAGGATAGCGACCCATTCTCAGGGAGTATTCGTCACCCTTTTATTATTTTTCCATCTTATGTTGACGATTATCTCTGGGATACATTTATTTTGGGAAATAATTTCTTGCCATGGACTAATACACCTCGTCCTTTGCAGGTCACAGGTGGACACCTACGAGGGATGCTTGGAGGTGCATTGCTTGGGTCCATTGGCACACGTGGCACAGCGCTTCTGGCGGAGCCACAGAAAGAGCAGTTAGAGCAGCTACCTGTCCCACTCCAGATCTTGGATCCACCTATGCTCAGGTGTATCCTAATCCAGTAGTGTAAAAATTTACCGCTTTCTAGTCTAGATTTGAATAATCTCGTCTTCTCTCATTAGCGAGGGGAGCGTATCTAGGATTTGCTTTTGCATCATAATAACCCATCATGGCGTGCCCTTCTATCACTTCTATCGCCCACACCCCACATCCTCTTCCGAGGAGAATGAGCACACCGTCTCTCCTGCATTTTGATTTCTTTCTTTTTCTTTTCCGATCTTCCCCCTAGCATTTTTCTGCATCACATTAATCATATCATTTCGCTAGCATTGCCACGTTCGGCTGGGGGGAAATCGACTTTTGTGCATACTGTCGAGTGATGTCTTTGTCGTGTGTTTGTTTTTATGTGATGTTTATTTGTGTGTTTCTTTTTCGTTATTTTTCAGTTTTGTTTGTGTTTTTTCATATTTTCACCTTTTTGTGTCGGTGCGTACTTCCCCCCATTTTCGTTGCTCTCCCGTATTTACTACTATTGCATTGAGGACAATGCAAGTTTCAGCTTGGGGGAGTCGCACTTCGTGCGTCATTTGTGTCTTTTTCTTCGTTTTTGAGTCGTTTTTCTTCGTGTTTTTCTTTTTTCTTCTCTTCTTTTGCCCTCTCTCTCCTAGAGATGACCCCATATAATGAATTGCCACAAAACTACACACACCTAGCATGGCTTCGATAATCACTTTCACTAACCCTAGGAAGTCGAGTCCTACTGCATTTATGCTTCGTGGGTCCACTTTACTTTTATGTGAGTCGTGAGTCGTGACTAGCTAGTGGTGTACTTCTACTTTGTGATTTTGATTTATATACATATCCTTGGTTGACCCCTAGGTTATCATGTTTCGATTTGAATATGCGGCTTTTGCTTTTACTATCTGCTTATATATGCATGATATATATGTATCGTATGCTTCAATTTGCATGTGTCGGGATTCCACAAATAAGGACTAGGATAACACATTTAGCTTATGCTCTAATTTGTGAGAAATATCTCATTTGCCCAAGTATTTAGAATCCGATTTCTTTTTTTTTGTTTTACTTGGTGCAAATCCCCTCGTCGTGTACCGTTCTCCTACTTGGGAGAGTACACATGTATATATCACAAAATCCAAAAATCCAAAAAAAGGAGAGAAGAAAAACCCAAAAAAGAGAAAAGAAAAATATATGTATAGCCAAAAAGCCAAAAAAAATACAAATACCCAAAACCCAAAAAAAATTACAGTGTGAATATTTTTCCTATCTACCGAGAATAAAGGGAAGGCGAGAGTTTGCACCAAGTGTTCTACTCCACATCGTCTCAACCCCCATCGTTTTTGAAAACACTTGGCTTAAGAACTTTTTAGCTATTATCTAGACTATAGTGTGGTGATTTCCTTAACCCTAGGTGTGGAGTCCCTAACGCATGATATGTTTCGATTCTTGCTCTATTCTTATGCATGCTTGAGCTATATATTCACCGCTTATTTCGAATTGAATCGATATTTGGGTCAACTCTTAGGTATGTGTATATGGAACTATATTGCACGATGTAGATAGTAACACCGTCTGCTAGCACACGACTACCCTCACTCGCGCTTCACCGCGTGGGCCCACGACACTTGTATGAACTCATATTCCTTGGTTTAGTGTTGTGTTTTGTCGTATGTTTGCTTAGTGTGGGGTGTTTGTTTTGTTGGCTCTGACGGGCGATCTAGGATTTTATTTTCTCTTTCTGTCTCGCCCTCTCTATTTTTCCCTCCGAGCTCCTACTCTCACTCGTCTTCCTCGAGGACGAGGAAGGGTTCAGCTTGGGGGATTTTGACGTGCGTTTATATTTTATATATGCACGCACGTCTTCTTCGTGATTTTCGTTGTTTTTCGTTGTTTTATGTCCGTTCTTTTGTGTTTTTGTATTTTTTCACTTTCTTCGTGTTTCTGTGTAAATGCAGGAGATTTCCAGCGTTGGGGACGTATAATGAAGATATCATGAGCCCCCGGAGCAACGAGAGGAGTCACGCACGATCCAGGGGGTCAAACGACCAAGATTGCCACTTTTCAGCCCCCACCCGATCGGTTGGACACAGCCAACCGATCGGGTGATGCACGCATGTCCGACCCGGACTGAAGCTGGAGTGAAGTGCAAGGTCAACCGACCGGTTCGCCGACCGGTTCATCCCAACAGAGTTCTCGGGAATTTGGAGCTTAATTCCAACTGATCGGGTGATATCTCACCCGATCGGTTCATCTGAAGCTGAAGTTTCCCAAACGACGACCCGATCACGCCACCCGTTCTCCTCAGCGACCGGTTGAAGCTCCCGAAGCCCGATGGCCAAAGCAACAAACAGCTCACCCGATCAGTTGACATTTCAACCGATCGGGTGGCCTTTTCTTCCCCTTTCGCGCACCGCTGCTCATTCATTGAAGATTTTCTATCATTCCAGAGGGAATTTGGGTGATCTCTTATTTTTCTAGCGTCGGCATCGTCGTTAGCTTTCCAACGATAGGTCGCATGCCCAAATCCGATTTTTCTACATTTTTCTGGAATTTTCTGAGCGCAGCTGTGTGCTGAAATGGGGTGCTGTCTGGAATTGAACTTCACCCGATCGGGTGAGCTATCCACCCGACCGGGTGAGCTCATTTTTTGCTGTTTTGAGTCTCTGTTTCATTCCACCCGATCGGGTGAACTTCCACCCGATCGGGTGGGCCAGTTTTGACAGTTCTGGACCCGAACCATTGGGTTTTGTGAGGGTTATTTATATAAGTTTGGAGCACAACTTTGAGAGGATTCTCCCCCATTTTTCAGCAACTTTTCCCCCTTTCTTGGGAGTTTTAGGTTAGGTTAGATTAGGTTTTATCTTCCAATAAATCTTGTAAAGGATTGATCCGAACGCGAGATAAGTATTTCTTTCTCTTGTTTTCCATTGTTTTGTACTGTATTTACTTTGCTTGATGGTGAACGTTTGTATGTCTTTTCTGTGGGTTGTTTTTATGTTCTTCACCATTGAGTAGTGTCTGATGAACCCTAATACGGGTTAGGGTAGGATTGATGCTTGGAAATTTACATTTGACTTGATTGCATGGCATGTGTTCGATGGAATGTGTCAATGGGAATTTCTAGCAATCTGACTCCAATTCGTATGGCAATACACTAGTTGTGTTGGGGATTGGGGTCCGGTGTCTTGTCCAGTCAAGATCCGCTTCGATGTATTGCTAGAAATTACATTCGACCTATTTGGCCATTAGGGTTACGCGGAGGCGTTTTATTGTCATTGGCGGGAGAAAGACCGCCTCTGACCGTCGGGCCTAGGGGGAATAAACTTGACGGTTGACTCCCTAGCCACAGCTCACACCCCTAGCATTGACATTGAGTCCTCGCGCGTGGGAACGGCTTGGATGAAATGTTCGGAGTTATCATTGTGGCCTTAATGCTCCCGGTTGTGAAGGGTGTTAATGGACATGGGAATGTCCACCGTCCGAAACCGGGTAGATCTAGCGTACTGGGCATCGACCAGAATATCGGGCTCATGAACGCTAGGTACCACCTTTAGGGGCAATGTCTCACCCTGGGTCAAGTCAAATGTCAAGTGTCATGAATACTCTAGCCCGTGTTAGCGGGGATTCATTTCTTGTCTTTTTTATTTCTTTCTTTCATTTCTACACTTCCACCAATATTATCCGCGTAGCTAGCACACAACCTAGGCGAGGCTAATAGCCATTCAAGCCATCCACCTCCCTGAGTTCGATAAACCCGCACCCTACACTAACCGTGCACTTGCGGTAAAACGACACCGCGCCCAAACCGTAAACGAGGCGCCGGTCAATCTCCCATATATTTTCGTAGCTGATATATGTGGAACACATTATGCGCTCTTTCCAAGGAAGGAGGCAATGCAATCTTGTAGGCCACTTCTCCCACTCGTTCTAGCACATCAAACGATCCATTGTAGTGTGGGCTAATCTTTCCTCGTCGGCCAAAACAAATCAGTCCACAATTCAGGAAATCTTCAAAAATACCTTGTCTCGTGTCTGAAACTCTAGATGTCTTCGGTTCGAATCTGCCAGTGCTTATATCTGTCTTGCACCAACTGGAATCTCTCTGATCGTCCGTACCACATCGACTGCATCTAGTATCATCTCATGTCCCATCATGTCTCGATCTCCAACGTCGTCCCAGCTCAATGGGGACCGACACTTCCTTCCATATAACGCTGCAAACGGCGCCATCCCAATGCTCGCCTGATACTATTATTGTATGTGAATTCCATGAGGTGCATGTGATCTTTCCACGACCCCTTGAAATCCAGCATGCATGCTCGCAACATGTCCTCTAGGATCTGGATAGTACGCTCCAAATATCCATCTGTCTGGGGATGATAAGCAGTGCTAAACTTGAGATTGGTGACAAGATTCTTCTGTAAGCTCTTCCAGAAATGCAACGTGAACCGGGTTATCTCTGTCTGAAACTATGCTCACTGGTACTTCGTGTAGTCTCACAACTTCCTCCATGTATCTCTTAGCAAGAACCTCTGTAGACTGGCCAACTCTGAAAGGAATGAAGTGTGCAGACTTCGTCAAACGAACCACACTTACCCATATAGCGTCGTTCTGTTTCTTGCTCCGGTGTAAGCCAATTACAAAATCCATCGTGATATGCTGCCATTTCCACTCAGGAATAGGCATTGGCTGTAATAATCATGCAACTCTTTGGTGCTCAGCCTTCACCTGCTGGCACACCAAGCACTTGGCCACACTCCGTGCAATACTCCTCTTCATTCTGTGCCACCAATAGTGTTGCTTCAGATCCTGATACATCTTAGTACCGCCTGGATGAATGGAATTGAGCGAACAGTGAGCTTCCTTCAATAGCTCCTCTCTAACATATCCAGAAGGTACACAAAGCCTGGCGCCAAATCTCAAAGATCCATCGGCGTGTATTATGAACTCTGGTCGGTGCACAGCCATGACCAACTCTCTGATCTTCTGTAACTTAGTATCCTCCAGCCTGCGCCGCCTTGATCATGTGATCATGTCTACCAAGGTGGACTGTATCTGAAGATCCATCAATGTAGAAGCCATCCCTACTAGTAACACATCAATCTCCATCTCACGTAACTCCTGCTGGAGTCTCCACTGAGTCGTAAGGGTAAGCACCGATGGAAGTCGACTCAGTGCATCGAGTACAACGTTGACCTTTCCTGAATGGTACTGAAGGTCAATGTAGTAATCTGCCATCAACTCGATCCATCGCATCTGCCGCATATTAAGATCCTTCTGGTCGAAGATATACGTCAAAATTTTGTTGCCGTGAATATCTTCACACGCTCTCCAAGTAGAAAGTGCCTCCAAATCTTCAATGAGAAAATGTTAACTCCAAGTCATGAGTGGGGTAGTTCTGCTCATGCTTCTTCAGCTGTCTTGGTGCATAAGCTACCACACGTCCATGCTGATGTAGTACACATCCAAGACCCTTGCCGAATGCATCGTAAAAAACTTCAAATCCTCATGTCCGGTCTGGAATGGTAAGCACGGGTGCGGTTGTCAATCTCTTCTTCAGCTCCTGGAACGCCTCTTAGCAAGCATTAGACCAAGCGTAGATCACCTCTTTCCGTGTCAATCGGGTCAGCAATCTTCGAAAAGTTTGGAATGGACCTCCCGTAATAACCGACCATCCCAGAAAACTTCGAATCTCAGACACTGTCTTAGGAGCTTGCCACTTCAGAACGGCAGCTACCTTCTCTGGATCTACTGCAATCCCTTCTCCGGATACTACATGGCCGAGAAATCTCACCTCCTTCATCCCGAAAGCGCACTTGATATACTTAGCATACAACTGGTGTCGCCTCAAGGTTACTAGGACCATCCTCAAGTGTGTTATGTGCTCTCACTCGCTCTTCAAATATATCAAAATGTCGTCAAAGTATACCACCACGAACTTATCTAGGTACTCGTTCAGCACTTGGTTCATTAGGCTCATGAATACCACGGGTGCATTGGTCACACCAAACGGCATCACCAAGAATTCGTACTGTCCATATCTGGTGCTGAACACCGTCTTGTGAATATCCTCCCGCTTGACTTTTAGCTGATGATAGCTGCTCTGCTAGTCGAGCTTAGAAAAGATACACGAACTCTCAAGCTGATCAAACAAGTCTTCGATGAGTAGTAGAGGATACTTATTCTTCACCGTCACTTTATTCAACTCCAAGTAGTCCACGCACATCCTTATAGTTCCATCCTTCTTCTTTACCAATAATATCGGAGCACTCCATGATGATGCGCTAGGCCGAATCCAGCCTTTCTGCAAAAGATCGGCCAACTGAGTTCGGACTTCAACCAATTCTGATGGGGATAAACGATAAGGATTCCTGGAGTAAGGTTGAGCTCATGGCACTAGCTCGATCGCAAACTCCACGGCACTGTCTGGGGGTAATCCCTTAAGGCTATCTGGAAATACACCTGAAATCTCTTGCACTTTCGCCGGTCTCTCTTGCGTAGCGTCCATAAATGTCAACATGGAATTCGTAAGTCTGACTCTGTACTCCATTGGTCCTTCTGATCGGCTCTCTGATAGGAATAAAGCAAATCTGAACTGAAATTGATAGAAATAGAAATAAAGTTGATAACTTGGCTACAATTAAAGGGGCAACCACCCTCCCAAGACGCCAAGAACGAGAACGACCGCAGTCTCCTAAGAATTCCCTCAAGAACAATTCAATAAAGCATAAGAATAAAATACGGTTAGCCCTAGCTTAAGAATAAATCCCCCCTCTAATCAATTACAAGTTTGCCATTAAAATATAATTAAAAGTATAGGGTCAAAACGCCCCTAGGGCAAGCCCTCCTCATGCGTGCGCGGCTGGCCGCAGGTCCGCCTCTGCGTGTATATGCAGGTCCCATCACTACTCCCTCCCCAAAGAGCCACATTGTCCTCAAGGTGAAAATCTGGAAATTGTTGTGCCATCACGTCCATGGACTCCCACGTGCTCTCGTGCTCTGACAAATCCTTCCACTGCAGCAGAACCTCGTGCTCTGGAAAATCGATGCGGAATTCGTCCCCGAGGAGATGGGCCCCGAGAGGGCCATGGAAATCGATGGAGAGGACCGCAAAGAGGATTTGAGACACACCAGGAGAGGTGGCAGGACTACCATCAGCCCAGATATGACGGGAGACGAGGAGACCATGGCACATTTAATATAGACCGGCTGCGGAAGCTGAAGATGCCAGTATTCGATGAGGTAGATCCGGTGTAGTGGATCAACAAGCAGAGAGATTTTTTAGTCTCTCGCATGACTAAGGAGCAGAAGCTGGAGGCAGCTGGGATTTGTCTGGATGGGAAGGCCCTCGCCTGGTTTCAGTGGAAGGATGCGAGGCGCACTTTTCGCTCATGAGAGGAGATCAGAGACCAGATGATGGAGAGGTTCAATGATCTCCACTTGGGGAACGTAAGAGAGCAGCTGATATCACTCAAGGCATAGTGAGAGATTACCTTGAGAGGTTCGAGGCCCTATCAGGGCATGTGTACGGGGTAATGGATGAGGCGATGGAGAGCACCTTCACGAAGGGGTTGAAGGCCACTATTTGAGCAGCGGTGTGCATGCAGAAACCTCAGAGTCTGATGGAGGCCATGGAGTATGCTCAGATGGCGGAAGACTGGCAGATGGAGAGGAAGGCGAGGGATGGTTGGAGTGGCCCAGTTTCCTGCAGTCAAACAGCGACAGTAGGTCAACAGAGAGCCATGACAGGATCTGATCCAGTCACTAAGGAGAAGAGTGGGGAGAAGAGTAATGCACCGCAGGCTGGGACACGGATGACTGACGCGGAGTTGAGGGAGAAGCTGCAGAAGGGCCTATGCTTTAGATGCGACGAGCGGTTCACACCAAGCCACAGATGTGCGGGGCGCAAGCTCTAGGTACTGCTGTTTGAGGATGAGGATGACAAGGCTGAGGTTGAGGACGAGACCACTGAGGTAGGAGTCTGAGGGCCACCAACTAGACGTGACGGAGGTTTCCCTTAACTCCGTGGTAGGGTTCACACCGAACCATACCATGAAGTTGAGGGAGCATATCGGCGACCAGGAGATGACAATACTTATTGACAGTGGGGCGATCCACAATTTCATTTTCAAGAGAGTGATGACCCAGCAGGAGCTCCAGCTGACAAACTGTGGCAGCTTCAGTGTCATGATAGGGACGAAGGAGAGCAGCCATGGGATTTGCAGAGGAATAGTGCTGACATTACAGGGGGTGCAGGTGATAGCGGACTTCTTGCCTCTAGACTTGGGGAGCACCGACGTCATCCTGGGCATGACGTGGCTACAGATGTTGGAGGAGATGATGGTGAATTGGAAATTGCTCAGTATGGAGTTTCAGGAGGAGGGGAGAGTAGTCACATTACTGGGTGACTCCAACTTATGCAGAGTATTGGTCTCGCTGCAGACCATGGTGAGGACCATTCAGACAGATGGCGGTGGATACTTAATAGAGTTATATTCATTGACGAGAGAGGGAGGCGCTGAGGCCAGTGGAGAGCAGCCCATTCCAGGAGAGGTACAGCAGCTGATGGGGCAGCTCGAGGTCTTTCAGGAGCCACGTGGTCTTCCACCGCCGAGATCACGAGCACGCCAAAAGCGAGGACGTCTGCACTCTCCTAAGAATTCCCTCAAGAACAATTCAATAATCAAGCATAAGAATAAAAGACGGCTAGCCCTAGCATAGGAATAAATCCCCCCTCCTGCGGCTTAAGGCTCTTTGTCCTCTGTTCATAAGAATATATGGCCAAAGCTAGAAGAAAGGGGGTCAAAGCGTGCCTTAGAAGTAAAGAAAAAGGCGTTCAGTTAACCCAACAGCGGCAGCTAGAGAGAAAGTAGCCTTGTTCAAAGCATCACATGGGGAGGTGATGTGAATCGTCGTAGATCGATTCACACCTTTAACGTGGAAAAATTAAAAGAGAGGAAAATAGTTGGATTTGCTTGATTGAAGAATAAAAGGAACAAGATAATGATCTTAATTAGAGACAAGATCGATCTCCCCGCTTTGGATGAACGGACCAAAGCTTAAGCACCGTCAAATGACGCTTGAGAGTTTTCTCACAATACAAGCATAAAGCAACCAAATGACGGCTAGACCTAATATAAAGAAAAAGGAGGTATTTTGGTAAAAGACCAAAATACCCTCCCACTAAGAAAATGGCCTAAACCGCGCTCCCGCGTCTCCTGCGACGTGCGTAAGTGATGACGCCTCCACCGCCACGTGCTCCATCCACCGAGGGGCTAGGTGCACCCGCATCAATACCCCCCCTAAAAGAGACACCTTGTCCTCAAGGTGGAAATCTGGATACTGCGTCTGGACCATATCGTAATCCTCCCAAGTAGCATCGCAATCTGGTAGCCCTGCCCAGTAGATCAGCACCTCTCTCCGCCGTCCCAATCCCTGGCGGACCGCCCGCACCTCCAAAGGCTCCAACAACACCTCCATGTCCTCCGTAAGTGTAGGGGGAAGAGTGGAGGAAACAGCATGGTCTCCAATCGCCCGCCTCAGCTGTGACACGTGGAACACAGGGTGAATCGCCGACGTGGCTGGTAGCCTCAAGCGGTATGCCACCTGTCCGACCGTAGCCTCCACCTGATATGGACCGAAGTAGCGAGCCGCCAACTTCTCGTTCGGCCTCCTCGACATCGACCTCTGCCTGTAGGGGCGTAGCTTGAGATAAACCATATCTCCCACCTGGAAGCTAACGTCCCGTCGATGCCCGTCCGCCTGAGCCTTCATCACCTGCTGGGCCCGCAATAGGTGCTTCCGCAGCTCCTCCAACAGCCCATCCCTCTCCTCCATGTACGTCTCTACTCGTGACACGGGAGTCTGACTGTTCCCAAAGCGCACCAATGGTGGAGGATCACGTCCGTACAGCACCCTGAAAGGCGTCGTCCCTGCCCTCGAATGGTACGAGGTGTTGTACCAATATTCCGCCCACGCCAACCACCTGTACCACTGCCTAGGTGTGTCTGAAGCAAAGCATCGCAAGTACGTCTCTAGGCTGCGGTTGACGACCTCCGTCTGTCCGTCAGTCTGTGGGTGGTAAGCGGTACTCCTCTTCAGGACCGTACCCTGTACCCTAAACAGCTCCCTCCAAAAGATACTCATGAATACCTTGTCTCTGTTGGACACGATGGACGCCGGTATCCCATGTAGCCGTATCACCTCCTTCATAAACGCCGCTGCTACTGAGACGGCTGTGTAAGGATGCTTCAGGGGAATGAAGTGGGCATACTTACTCAGCCTATCCACCACCACCATGATCACCGTGTACCCCTCTGAACGTGGTAGCCCGTCGATGAAATCCATGGTAATATCTTCCCACACCCTCTCTGGTAGTGCCAACGGCTGAAGCATCCCCGCTGGAGCCATCGCCATGTACTTGTGACGCTGACAAACGTCACAAGCTGCAACTAAGCGTGCAATCCCCTTCTGCATCCCTGGCCAGTACACCTCTCTGGACATCCTCTGGTAAGTCTATTGCACCCCCGAGTGACCCCCCGTCACGGAGCTATGAAACTCCTGGAACAACACGGGTATGAAGGCAGAGGTCCTCGGCAACACTAATCTCCACTGGTACAGTAGTCGGCGACCCTCCAATGAATATCCTACCGGCCCGTCCGCCCCACTCTGTAACAGCCCGCAGATCTGCTGCAACTCCGCATCTCCCTCCGCCTCCTACAACATGGGCTCCCAGTCCAGCCACATGGGCCTCGATAATGCCCTCAAGTCCACACACTCCTCCCGTCGCGACAGGGCATCCGCAGCCTTGTTCTCCAACCCGGGCAGGTACTCTATCTCGAAGCGGTATCCTACCAGCTTAGATAACCAACACTGGTGCTCCTCTGTGACTAACCGCTGCTCGAGGAGGTATTTGAGGCTCCTCTGGTCCGTCCTGACCACGAACTCCCTACCTAACAGGTAGGGCCTCCACTTCAGCACTGCCAACACAATGGCCATCAATTCCCGCTCATAGACCGACTTCAGCCGTGCCCTAGCTGATAGCACCTGGCTGAAGTAGGCTATGGGCCTCCCTTCCTGCATGAGTACTGCCCCCAAACCATACCCTGATGCGTCTGTCTCCACCACAAAAGCCTTGCTAAAGTCTGGCATGACAAGCACTGGCGCCGTCGTCATAGCCACCTTCAAGGCCTCAAAGGCCTTGGTGGCCTCCTCTCCCCAGTGGAACCAATCTTTTTCAGCTGCTCTGTGAGGGGCCACGCTATAGTGCTGTACCCCTTGACGAACTTCCTGTAGTAGCCCGTCAGCCCCAAGAAGCCTCGCAGTGCCCGTAAGGTAGTAGGCACCGGCCAATCCAGCATGACTGCTATCTTTGCCATGTCGACCGCCACCCCCTTGGCCGACACCACATGCCCCAGGTACTCCACCCTCGCCTGACCGAAGCTGCACTTCTTTCGGTTGGCGTAGAGCTGGTGTGCAATCAACTCCCTAAACACCACCTCTAAGTGGTCAATGTGCTCACGCATGCTCCGACTGTAGATGAGAATGTCGTCGAAGAAGACTAGGATGAACCGCCGCAAGTAAGGCTGAAAGACCTTGTTCATCAAGGCCTGGAATGTCGAAGGATTGTTGGTCAAGCCGAAAGGCATGACCAAGAACTCGTAATGTCCCTCATGAGTGCGGAAGGCGGTCTTCGGCACGTCCTCTGGCCGCATCAAAATCTAGTGGTACCCCGCCTTTAGGTCGATCTTCGAGAAGATCGCCGCCCCATGCAGCTCGTCAAGCAACTCGTCGATTACCGGAATAGGAAACTTGTCGGCGACAGTCTCCTTATTCAGCGCCCGGTAATCGACGCAGAATCTCCAACTACCGTCCTTTTTCTTTACCAGTAATACTGGAGAATAAAAAGGACTCACACTGGGCTGGATCACGCCCGCCTGCAGCATCTCCCGCACCATCCTCTCTATCTCGTCCTTCTGTACGTGCGGGTACCTGTAGGGACGCACGCTCACCGGTGCTACCCCATCACGCAGTACTATCGCGTGCTCATGCCCCCTCGCCGGAGGTAGCCCTTGCGGGCTCTGGAAGACCTCCTGGTACTGCTCCAGTACCGAATCCACCTCCTCTGGAGTCTCCTCCTGCTGCTCCTCCGCTGACAACCCCTGGCACTCCACCAAAAACCCCTCCCCCTCATCCCGCAACGCTCGTGTAATGGCCTTGAAAGCCACTACCGAGAAGCAGAGGGTCGGGTCCCCTGTCAGTACCACCGTCTTGCCCCCTTCCTGGAACTCCATCCGAAGAAGCTTCCAATTCACCTTCATCTCCCCGAGCTTCTTCAGCCACTGCACCCCTAATATGACATCAACGTTGCCCAACTCCAGCGGCAAGAAGTCTTCCACTATCTGAAGCCCCTGCAGCGTGAGAAACACCCCCTTGCAGAGCCCCTTACTCTCCTCCATCTTCCCTGTGCCCAGCAACACAGTGAACTTCTCCATCGTGCTCAACTCTAATCCGTGACGCTCTACCAGCCGCCTCGAGATGAAGTTGTGGGTAGCCCCACTGTCAATCAATACTGTCACCGTCTGATCTCCCAATGTCCCTGCCAACTTCATAGTATGGTTCGGAGTGAACCCTACCACGGAGTTCAGCGACACCTCCGCAAAGTCCATGTGCACATGATCCTCCTCAGGCTCCTCCACTATCACTGGCTCCTCCTCCTCCGGGTACTCCTCGTCGGGCACAATCACGATCTGCAGCAACTTGCTCGCACATCGATGACCGGGGGTAAACCTCTCGTCACACCTGAAACATAGGCCCGCCGCTCGCCGTGCCCGCATATCAACCTCCGTCATGCGCCTACCAGGTATGGTGGTGCGGACCTCCCCTGCAGCTGGTCTAGGTGGTACTGGTGCTGGTGGTCCGATAGCTGGTCTAGGTGGTGCTGGTGCTACCGGGTTGCGCTGGCCCTGCCCCCCCCCCCCAAGCCCCCCTAATGCGTCTCTCCTCCGACTGCTTCTCCGCCTTGTGGGCTATGCGAAGGACATCCTCCAAACACTGAGGGCTCTGCATCCTCAGCTCCGCTCGTATAGAGGGCTTCAGTCCCCTCATGAAGTTCCCGATCATCACCTCGTCGGTCACCCCATTCACCCTACTGTTCAGCATCTCGAATCTCTCCACATAATCTCGCACTGTCCCCTCCTGCCTCAGGGCCGACAGCTGCTCGTAAAAAGCCCCCCCTACTGTCTCCTGGAATCGGTCTACGATAAGCGCTGATAGCTCCTCCCAGGTACGAAAAGGGGACCGTGCGATCTTCCACCGGTACCAGGCCAGGGCCTTCCCCTCAAAGTAAATCCCGATGGCCTTCAGAACCTCCTGCTCCGTCAGCCCCATCACCTGGAAATACCTCTCCGCTCGATATATCCATCCGTCAGGATCGGTGCCATCGAAGGTAGGCATCTTCAGCTTCATCAACCGCCTGTCGGCGTTGATGTCTCCCTGCTGTCCCCTATCACCCCCGCGGTCACCGCCTCGCACCAAAATGCCACCCCGGGGCTCCATCGGACCTCCCCCATCAACCCCGTACAACTCCTCCGGCCATGCAGGTCTCTCCCAAGCCTCGGGCTGATAGTGATGTCCGGGAAACTCTGGTGGTCGTGCAAACATGGGCCTCGGCCCAGGTGGGGCGGTCTCCGTTCTCCAAAACTGGCCCGCTGGGGCCCCAATAGCTGCTCCTGAGGCCCATCCGCCTCTCGTTGCCCCCAAAGTTCCTCCAGATTGGGGTACGAACCCCACAACACCGCCAAACACCCCCCCCCCCCCCCCCGTGCTCGCCGCGTCTCCGGAGAAGTCGCCCGGGCCCGCTGACCCCCGCCCGGGGTCCAGCGGACCCGCCCGGCCCCAAACAGGGGCCGAGCCTCCTGTGCCGCCCCCGCCTGGGGCTGCCGACCCCCAGGCGGGGGTCGCGCGGCTCGCCCGACCCCCAAAGGGGGTCGGCGGGCCCTGGGCACCCCCGGAAGGGGGTGCCGGCCCTCCGGGGACCCCAGTTTGGGGCGCCGAGGGCCGGGGGTGGCCGGCCTGACCCGCCCAGGCCGTGGCTGGGCCGGGCGGGTCGGTCGACCCCCAAAAAGGCCCGACAGGGCCCGTGGATGTGGATCCGGGCCCTGTCGCGCCAAACCCTAGCCCGCCGGCTAGGGTTGGAGCCGCCGCCGCCGCATGTGATTCCCCGTGGCTCGGGGGTCCTTGATTTGTTGAATCGATGCCGGAATCGCCTTGGATCTCTTCCGTTGCTCTCCCCTTGTCGCGATCCGCCGCCTTCTCCTTGGTCAAACCTTGCAACAACTCTATTATCGCCGGAATCGCCGCTGTGGCATCCTTCAAACTTTTAAGATCCATTCCCGTCTCCGCGGTTTCCCTTCTCATGATCCGAAGCTCCGTTTGAATGTCCTCTTGGGTGTGTGCGTGATCCTTGATCGAAGCTTCCATCGCCTTCCTCAAACCCTCGATCTCGTGATTGAGATCGTCGCGTAGACCTTGGATCTTCTCATCCCCGGAAGCCCTTGTTCCCGTTGCCATGGAATCGTAGCGCTCTGATACCAATTGATGTGAATCGTCGTAGATCGATTCACACCTTTAACGTGGAAAAATTAAAAGAGAGGAAAATATTTGGATTTGCTTGATTGAAGAATAAAAGGAACAAGATAATGATCTTAATTAGAAATAAGATCGATCTCCCCGCTTTGGATGAACGGACCAAAGCTTACGCACCGTCAAATGACGCTTGAGAGTTTTCTCACAATACAAGCATAAAGCAACCAAATGATGGCTAGACCTAATATAAAGAAAGAGGAGGTATTTTGGTAAAAGACCAAAATACCCTCCCACTAAGAAAATGGCCTAAACCGCGCTCCCGCGTCTCCTTCGACGTGCGTAAGTGATGACGCCTCCACCGCCACGTGCTCCATCCACCGAGGGGCTAGGTGCACCCGCATCAGGAGGTTTCCGATCAAAGGGAAAAGGAGAAGGAACTTAGAATACTCATACTTATCTCTTTTCTTTTGGGAACGGGTTATGCCCAACGCACTGTACGGCAAACAAGCTCCGCTTTGGAACGAAAGGATGGGAACCGGCGATAGGTAGATGAAAGAGAAAGTGATCGGAAAGATATTTACCTGCGGACCCTCGCAAATCGATACCTATCTCCATTTTGCTTTCGTTCTGGAGGAAACCGGAAGTTGAGAAGCAAAGAATAAAGAAGGCAGTTAGCGAGCCGTAGGCGAGCGAGGAAGATAACCCTGACTTTTGTTGGGTCAACAACCCTCCATATATAATAGTATCTTCGACTCTTTCAGTTGGAAAGGCGATTAATCGTTCTAATCAAAGAAAAATCATTCCTATTATCTTCTTTTTTCACGAGCACGCCAAAAGCGAGGACGTCTGCACTCTCCTAAGAATTCCCTCAAGAACAATTCAATAATCAAGCATAAGAATAAAAGACGGCTAGCCCTAGCTTAGGAATAAATCCCCCCTCTAATCAATTACAAGTTTGCCATTAAAATATAATTAAAAGTAGAGGGTCGAAATGCCCCTAGGGTAAGCCCTCCTCATGCGCGTGCAGCTGGCCGCGGGTCTTCCTCCGCGTGTATACGTGGGTCACATCACTCCCGCTAACGAATTCGAATTTCAGGTGGTTCGGGATCTTGAACACCACTCTCCTGCGTTGACAATCAATGGTGGCGTGAAAGGTCCCTAGCCAGTCCATCCTGAATACAGCATCGAAACTTGGTATATCAATGACTAAGAATTCCGCATAGAGCTCTCGTTTGCAAATGACTACGGGGCAGTCTGGATATCTACTAGTCGTCTGCAACACACCACCTCCCGTCTTGACATCCCAGCCGGAAGTGAGAGGTGAAATGGGTATAGCATGTCGGTTGGCGAAATGTGACGCCATAAAACAATGCGAAGCCCCGGAATCAAAGAGTGCATGGGCAGGTGTAATGACCCAAATTTTGGGAATTTATCTCACATTTCCTTATAAATTTATGCATTTAATTTTCTTTCATAATTCATGTTTTAAATAATTTCTTGTTTTTCCCACTCTTTTCACCCTTTATTATTTACAACAAGCTCAACCGATTGGCACAAGCCCATGAGCATATTTACTGTTCTATTTACTCTAATTTTTTTCTGTTGATTGAGCCTAAAGCCCAGTCCAAACACTTCTAAATAAAACCCAAGTTGACAGCACTCAAGTGGAGGGTCACTGCCCTTTCAATTAAATCCTTGAACCAAACAAAATAGCCCAGCCAGCCCATTAACCCTTTCCTCTCCACTAACAAAAAGCTAACCAATCATATTTTCCCACACAACAGGAATCCAGAAACTTCTTTCTGTTCTCTTTCTCGTATATAAACAAGCCCACACCTTTGTTTCTTTTCCAAGCCCAGAACTGAAGATAATTTCCCCAAACAACAGGGCTTGGCCCATTCTATAATTTTCCAACCCCATTCAAAATAACCCAAACCCCCCCCCCCCCCCGCTGCCCTATTCGTTTCTCTCTTACGATGGAAACACAATGGCGCCTACGCGCGTGCGATCGAACGGCGGCCGCCCTTCCTCCTCTTCCAATCGAACGCCCCCTGGCATTCGACCCGACCCGACCCTCTCTCTCAAAGAAACCCGAGCCGCCGGTTCCGATTCGATCAGATCTCCCTCCGGAGATTTCGGGATCCGAATACCCTTTCTTTCGTGATTTTTCCTCTATTTATATGCCGATGGTTTTAGGGTTTTTGGCATACGAAATTCTCCCTTCCTCTCTCCAAATTTCTGAATACCAATTGGGGGTTCCCATCCTCTGCGCTGTCCGGATTTGAGTCTTTTGATTTCGGTTTCATCAATTGAGGTAGATTGCCCTACTCTGAATTTACAGTTTATGTTCTATTTAATTTTGATCTCTTATGGGATATGATGTTGATTATTTGCGGAGGGGCCTCCCGATGACGCAATAATCCGACAAATCATCTGCACTTCATGGCGACTCTCGTCGCTCCTTTCTTTACTTTCGGTTTGGTTGGCTTTCGGCTTAGTCGGCCGCCAGGGAGGGGTTCGGCCCCATCCGCTTCCGTATTATTTCTCACGGGAAGGACCTGCTGGTTGTTGTTGTATGGGCCCTGGCACCGTGCTGAATTCTGGGCATAGCCCCAATGATGTCCCCCTCCCTCTTTGAGCCTGCCGTTGCTAATTGATTTCGGGCCAGCTGCCGTTACTTGATTTCGGGCCCAGCTGATGTTAACCTTACGTTATTTGGCCTGTTGTGTTCATGGGCTGGCTTAAATTGATGTGTCGTTGGGCCTGAGAATCTGCTACTGATCCCATAGAATAGTGCCAACCCGTCCCTTGGCAGGTAGACTACAGATTTCCTATAAGTTGCCGAACCTGATCCCAAAGTCAAATTATACTGCTCCTTAAAAATAAATTGTATCACTTTACGGTCTCTGTTACAATTATTAAATCTCTATTTTAATTGATTCGTTTATAAAGTCTCTTGTTCCAGTTTTTGCTTTAATTGATTCGTGATGCAAATAGTTGACTTTAGAGCACGAACACCTACTAAGAACTTGTACAAAACTTGACACAGACAACTCACAACATCAACCCAACAAATTAGAAAGACATACGATTAGCTCATTGTCTAAGGGATGCGAGTGCGATTATGGACAAAGTATTCGAATTACCACTCTCCTGATGGAAGTGGGGGCGTATCATCAATTTTCCTCCTCCTTTTAAGGAACGATGGTTTTTAATGCAATTTTCCTCTTTCATCTGAAATGAGGGGTTCAATTTCAATTGTCCGCTTTTCACACTAATAGCGGGGTTACAGAACGAGTAAATGCATCTCACTCCCTTAGACATGAGTCACGGATTAGAATGGTAAGTAACGTTAACCAACCCCTTTAAGACATTTGTAGCGTAGTAGATCATCTTTTGTTTAGAGATATTGTAATTGTATTGTCTTCGTTATAAATAAACTGTTAAGTTTGGTTTAGAGGTAATCTACTTCTAACTTTGTTGTTTATTTTCTCCACAGGTTGAGTAGGAGATTTTACAGCTTTGATCGTACATTAAGTTTCTAAGACTAATCGTATAGGTATGACTTTAAATTCGGTATTATTTTTTGCTTAGTCTTATTCTGCTGTCAGTGGTAACCAACAGGATCTGCATAATAAATGAAATTTGTGACGGCTCCCGAAACCAGGTCGTTACAAGTGGTGGCACATGCAGGTTCCCGCTGACCACCTCGTGAACAGTATAGGTCAAGTAGAATATACCGTAAATCATACCCGTACTTAATTGCGGTATTTTGATTGAACAGAATGACGAAAGCTTATAACCGTCGTGCACGTCCTACTGCGAACGGCTCCATTGCAATTAACGAAAATGTGAGGGGAATGTAGGCAACGGAAGTGGACCTGGCGCAGTCAACAACAATACTGACATCAACGCAGATAACAATCTCCACGAGAACGTCGGCAACGGCAATGACGACAACTACGACGTCGACGACCTGCTTCACGATTACGTCGACGACGCGAACGCCAACATCGATTCCAACGGTCCCGACAACAATGTCAATGACGCTAATCACCATGTCGACAATGGAAATGATGGCAACAACACCGAGCGGCCTGCACCGAAGATCCAAATATCAGAGCAGACCTTACAAGAAATGATTAGAGCGTTATAGCGGGAGCCTGAGCGTAGGCACGAAGGAGTGCGAGAATTCTGAGTCCACCAATTTTCAAAGGAACGGAGGGACCTCTTGCAGCAGCAGAATGGCTACGTCGCATAACTGCCATACTAAGAGCAGCGCGGGTCGCACCAGATTCATGGGTGGACATGGCAAAGCTACAGTTGTTGAAGACTCCATGTCGTGGTGGGATTCAGAGGAAGATCGATTGACTCAGCCGGTTTCATGGAGCACATTTACCGAGAAGTTTAATGCTTTGTTTTTCTCTCCAGATGCGAAGAGGGCACTGCATGCCCAATTCATGAACCTGGAGCAAGGTACCAAGAATGTGGAACAGTACAATGCCGAATTTTCCAGACTCAACAAATTCGCGAAGAACGTGGTGACCGACCCATGAGATAGAGCTCAACGTTTTTAAGAAGGCCTGAATATGAAGATTCAGAAGCAACTAGTGGGACAGAAACTGAAGACCCACACCGAGGTACTCTCAGCAGCTCGAGACTATGAATACGTGCAACATAAGGAAGAGCTAGAACGACGGATGACTGCTCCCCCGACGCAACAAGAATCAGCAGCAGCTGGAGAAGAACAGAACCAACGCCCTCCAACAAATACTCGCTCCGGAGAACAGAAGAAGCCTGCTTTACAGCTAACGCAGACCACTCAATTCAAGAAGAATGGGACTCCAACGAATACTAAACGATCTGTAGTGTGCCACTACTGTCAACGACCTGGGCACGTGAAGGACTGTCGTCGCTACAACAAGTTGTGTCTGATTTGCGGCGCATCCGAGCACTCTATTGCAGCATGTCCTAAGAAGAAGGAGAACTCAACTGCTAGCGCCACTCAACAAGAGCAACATCCACCATCTCAGCCTCGGAGGCGCCAGACGTACATCTTGTCAGCAACAGGGTCGGATGCTCCTTCTGCATAAAAGATGTTATCAGTTATCTTATAATAGGCTTTACTTTTGCATTTATTACTATTATCTTGCACTTGGAAATTCCGAGGACGGAATTTATTTTTAAGGGGGGATGTAATGACCCAAATTTTAGGAATTTATCTCATATTTCCTTATAAATTTATGCATTTAGTTTTCTTTCATAATTCATGTTTTAAATAATTTCTTTTTTTCCCACTCTTTTTCACCCTTTATTATTTACAACAAGCTCAACCGATTGGCACAAGCCCATGAGCCTATTTATTGTTCTATTTACTCTATTTGTTTTCTGTTGAGTGGGCCTAAAGCCCAGTCCAAGCACTTCTAAATAAAACCCAAGTTGCCAGCACTCAAGTGGAGGGTCACTGCCCTTTCAATTAAATCCTTGAACCAAACAAAATAGCCCAGCCAGCCCATTAACCCTTTCCTCTCCACTAACAAAAAGCTAACCAATCATATTTTCCCACACGACAGGGATATAGAAACTTCTTTCTGTTCTCTTTCTCGTATATAAACAAGCGCACACCTTTGTTTCTTTTCCAAGCCCAGAATTGAAGATAATTTCCCCAAACAACAGGGCTTGGCCCATTCTATAATTTTCCAACCCCATTCAAAATAAACCAAAAAAACCCCGGCTGCCCTATTCTTTTCTCTCTTACGATGGAAACACAACGGCACCTACTCGCGTGCGATCGAACAGCGGCCGCCCTTCCTCCTCTTCCAATCGAACGCCCCCCCCCCCCCCCCCCTCGCCTTCGACCCGACCCTCTCTCTCTCACACAAAGAAACCCTAGTCGCCGCATCCAATTCGATCAGATCTCCCTCCGGAGATTTCGGGATCCGAATCCCCTTTCTTTCGTGATTTTCCCTCTATTTATATGCCGATGGTTTTAGGGTTTTTGGCATACGAAATTCTCCCTTCCTCTCTCCAAATTTCTGAATACCAATTGGGGGTTCCCATCCACTGCGCTGTCCGGATTTGAGTCTTTTGATTTTGGTTTCTTCAATTAAGGTAGATTGCCTCTACTCTGAATTTACAGTTTATGTTCTATTTACTTTTGATTTCTTATGGGATATGATGTTGATTATTTGCGGAGGGGCTTCCCGATGACGTAATAATCCGACAAATCATATGCACTTCATGGCGACTCTCGTCGCTCCTTATGGAAGTGAGGGCGTATCATCAATTTTCCTCCTGCTTTTAAGGAACGAGTGGTTTTAACGCAATTTTCCTCTTTCATCTGAAATGAGGGGTTCAATGGCAATTGTCCGCTTTCCACACTAATAGCGGTGTTACAGAACGAGTAAATGCATCTCACTCCCTTGGACATGAGTCACAGATTAGAATGGTAAGTAATGTTAACCAACCCCTTTAAGACATTCGGAGCTTAGTAGATCATCTCTCTTGTTTAGAGATATTGTAATTGTACTGTCTTCGTTATAAATAAACTGTTAAGTTTGGTTTAGAGGTAATCTACTTCTAACTTTGTTGTTTATTTTCTCCTCAGGTTGAGTAGGAGATTTTACAGCTTTGATCGTACATTAAGTTTCTAAGACTAATCGTACATGTATGACTTTAAATTCGGTATTATTTTCTGCTTAGTCATATTCTGCTTTCAATGGTAACCAGCAGGATCTGCATAATAAATGAAATTTGTGACAGCTCCCGAAACCGGGTCGTTACATCAGGTTTGCTAGCTACCAACACAATTCCTACGGTCGTAACACACCATAAACATATTGAAAGGTAAGGGCAAATTTGTACCTGTAATGACTTGGCATGCAGCCTCGGCCTTCTCTGCTGTCATAGTGAACGTGTAGCGCTTTGGGGGTGGAGCTTGTGGTCGCGCTTGCTGAAATCCCTTCTTCTGCGGTGGGGTCCACGCTGAGTGTTCCCCGTTGGAGCTGTAGTTGGTGTAGTTGTCGGTGCTGGAGCTGCTGTTCTCTGTCCCTTCTGGGGGCAGTCTCTGGCAACGTGATCGTCTGCTCCGCAAATCAGACACTGGTTCAGAAGATATCGACACTCAGACTAGACGTGCCCTGATTTGTTGCAATAATGACAGATAGTCTGCTGTCTGCACTGCTATGGCTGGTATGACTGTGGTGGGGCTGGCCTCTTAGAAGATGTCTATTGTGCTAGTCGAGGCGCGTGTCGATTAGAAGGTGGTGGTTGTCGTCTCTGAGGGGCACTCGCTTGTCGTTTTAGATCTTCCTTCTGTTGCACGTACTCATAATCTCGAGCTGCAAAGAGTGCCTCGGTGTGAGTCTTCAGCTTCAGCCCCACTAGTTGTTTTTGAATCATGATGTTCAAACCGTCTTGAAAACACTGAGCTCTGTCCCATAGTTCGGATGCCACGTTCTTCGCAAACCTGCAAAAAGACAAATTGTTAGTAAATTACATGCATCTATTAGTCAACTTTGTAAGCTGAGTCTAGAAAATTCAGTATTATATTGTTCCACATTCATGGAGCCTTATTTCATATTCATGAATTGGGCCTTTAGTGCCCTCTTTTGCCTCTGGAGAAAATACACAGCATTAAAGTTCTCCTTGAAGGTGCTCCATGAAATTTGATGTGTCAAGCGGTCTTCCTCTTAATCCCACCACGACATGGCGTCTTCAACCAACTGTAGCTTTGCCATGTCCACGCACGAATCTGACGCGATCCGTGCCGCTTTTAGCATGTCAGTTGTGCGGCGTAGCCATTTTGCTGCTGCAAAAGGTCCCTCTGTTCCTTTTAAAACTGGTGGACACAGTGATCTGAATTGTTGTACTCCACCTTCCCGTCTATGCTCAGGCACCCTTTGCAAATCTCTGACCATCTCTCGTAAAGTCTGATCTGGAACCTGGATCGTCATTGCAGGTCGCTCAGTACTGTTGTTGCCACTATTTCCATTGTCGACTTGGTGATTTCTATCATAGCCATTGTTGACGGGATCATTGAGGTTGGGATTGATATTTTTGTCAGCATCCTCGTTGTCGACGTAATCATTAAGCTGGTCATCGATGTTGTGGTAGTTGTCATTGCCATTATCGACGCTCTCATAAATGATGTGACTGATGATGTTATTGGGGACGTTGTTCATGGTCCCAGATCCACTCATATCACCATGTTCCCCTGTCAGACTCACATTGGTGATGATTGGATTGCTCACAGCAGTGCGTGCACGACGGTTATATGCTTTTGACATTCTGTATTCCAAAGAAGGATGCCAATTCAATTGTTCATTTATGAGCATTTCTTATTTGCTCTATATTGTTCACGAGGTGTTTTGCGGGGACCTGCATGGGCCACCACTAGTAACGCCCCGTTTCTGGGTACCATTACTTTTTCATTATTTGTGCAGGCCATGCAAAGTTCTAGTGAAACCAACATAGAGCGAACAGAAAATTTCATAAAGGAAATAACTTTATTCATCCTTCAAAAGAGGTACAAAAGCATAACTAAAAAACTAGTCTTTCATTCTAGACAATAAAGGAAACAACTAAACAAAAAGTAAACACTCTCCTTACTAATCCTCGTCTCAAAAATCAACGCGCTTCACTTGAAATTCAGACTCCTCAAAAGCTGAAGCCTCCTCGTACTCTGGTTCAGTTTCTGCTGAAATACAATTTAAGGGGATGAAGTAGACAATATTTACAATAACCAATTATAACTTTCATGCTAACCTAGTCCTAAACAAGCCATTAACACTAAGCACTAAGCTATACATTTTATTTTTTATATTATACTCATAATGTAAAGGGAAAGCGCGAGATAAAGAACCACCTCTGGTTTCACAGGCGAGCTCACATGTGCCTTAAATTTATTAGTACAAAATACCACTAAAGAGACCCATTCAAGTCTTTACAATTCTGTCAATGAGTGTGATCTCCGCCACCCTTTCTAACTTTAATTATGAGTTCCCAAAACCTCATGTCATTCTAACTATTTCAGTGCCTTTTTAGTTACTCACTGGTTCTTTATTTCCTAAACTATGTAAAGAAAATAGTGCATAAAACTGTGGTGTCTATAGCATTTATCCAATGTACCAATATTTCACAACCAAATACTTTATTTGCACAATTCTAATTACTTAATTTATCCTCTTAACTGAAACAATCCTATCAATCAATTTCTATCAATTTCTAAAGTAAAGGAAAAACACTACAGAATCCACTACAAGGCATTTAATCAATCAAGACTTTTAAACAATTAAAAACTAAAATTAAATCATTAATAAAAGTATTAAACAACTATATGATCAGATTCATATTTAGGCATCCGTAATGGAAATTCTAGTGTCTACCATGCTCGAGAAACTTTACCCAATAATCTGAAAACAAGAACAGTAAATCCAACAGTAGTTAAACCATATGCTACATTAATTAAAGTGACCAAAAACCCTCCTCAATTTAACCATTATACTATAAGATGAAATACCCACATGAATGGAAAGACAGTCTGCACAACCACATGCCAAATAAATCCATCCGTTCAGAAAATATATAGCCATGGGAAGACTACCGCAAGGGATCAGTCAACAAGGTCAAAAACAGCAAGGAGAAAGACAGCCGACAGAACGTCTCAAACGGCAAAGGGACGCAACAGTCGATAGGTTGTCGGAAGGGGAGAATCCCCTCGGCGGCCAACCCTAAATCCACCAAAACCCCAAATCTATATTACGAAGCTGGGGCGAAGTTGCCGCATTGCTCGAAGGATGCCATATTCAACATTAGGGAAGAAATCCCTTTCGTATAAATCGAATCATCGTCTCATAAATATCGTCTCATAAATACGAAAACCCTACTTTTCGCAACAAAATCGAAGCACAAAAGAGTATAATTGAAATTTAAAGTAAAGAATGTCTACCGTGAACGTAGAAGCCAAAGCCGAGGACTCCAACGAAAACCAGAGAAGAATCAGAACGAAATCGATCTCAATCGAAAGATTTGAGAAGAGGAAAATTAATTTTCGCATGAGAAAACACTAACTGTGCTTCGCATAAATAGGAGAAGAAAGTGTGTGAAAAGATAAGATATGAAGAGATCTTATCGTAGAGGAGATCCTTCCAAAAGATTTGGCACGTTGGTGAGATCGCATCGGGCTAGGGTTTTGAGATTTCGAATCGCCACCGATGTCGTCTGCTTCGTTCGTCACGCACATGGGTTACGGCTGGAGAGGGAATGGATCGGATCAAATGCGAACAGACGAATGGAGAGAGAAAGAGAGTAAAAGTTTTAAACTGTTTGGGTTTTGTTGCTTTTAGTAAAAGAAATATGGGCCCAAAGACACAGGCCTGTTGGGCTTTTTTTTATAAAAAATGGGTCTTTACAATGCTTGTCATGTAATTTACAACAAGGAAATGTGTCCCTAATTCAAATTTCTTCCCAGCTAGATCAATGGCAAAAAGACTCCATACACGACTTTGACTGGTTATTAACCAAATAAAAACAAAGAAAGTTCTGACGATATTGATACATAAAAGTGGAACTTGTCAGCATTCGGCCTATAACGTAATAATAAAGCCAAGTATGTGATGGTGGGTGCAGAAAAAATGTTACTTCTGAATTTCAGGATGGCATAGGTTTAGATCATGTTTGGCAATTGGTGTAGGAGTTGTGGCGTTAAGGATATTTCAAAATAATGTTGAGAAAGTGTAGGTTTTAGTATTTTTTTCTTGTTTAGCAATTGGTGTCAGAGTTATGGTGTGGAGGTGACTAATTTTAATTTATGACCAAAATTAATTTTAATTTATAGATATTTGTACTTTATTACTAATCTTATATTAAAAATTATTTTTTAAATTCAATTTACATAAAAAAATTAAAAAAGAGAGAAGCACCCGTAACCCCAGCAAATTGATGTGTGGTTGCTTACACCACAAAACTACTCAAAAATGGGTGGTTTTGCACACGGTTTGATGCAACTCTCCCCTACCCCAACCCCAGCCTTAGATGGTTGTTTGGCTGGGGTTATATATGGTTAGGGCCTAACCTTTTGCTAACTCCTCCGGCCAGACAGGCCCTTAAGGTGTTTCAAATCGGCTATGCCTGAAATATAACATCTGTAGACAAATGTTCAGACACCGTGTTGAAGTACAATCTTCACTCCGTTGACAAATCCACTAATACTAAACCATTTAGTACATTACAACCTGCCTATAATAATAGGTACAATCCTCTTTGTATACTTGAACTACAATATGCAGTGCCATCTGCCAGAACTTATGCCTTTCACAGTATTATGGTATTAGCATTCTCACATAGATTGAAATTTTTGCTGTTAGATCACTTCAAGCTGTTAGATCACTTCAAAGCCACGTAAAGCTACAACAACTACCATTTATAAGTTCACTAGACCTGTGCATTGTGCAATAGTATATATGCATGCTAAAATAGTTATATTAGGAAAGCACAAGCACACACATATTGCTATTGCATATATAACACGATAACATATGCATAATATATTGCTGTGATTATGATAATAGCAAGTCAGTCATTAGTTTTCAAGATACTAGCAAATGTCACAGATGGCCACACACATCAAGTTACCGCATTGCCAGGTCTCAACGGTAATGTGTGAAACCACAATAGATGCTAGCAACAGCATGTTTCAGATAACTGAAAAGAGCCTAGAAAACTTTACAAACTTTAGGATCAATAAGGTAGATAAAAAATATCTTTTGGATAGAATGCATCTTAATACGTACCAGTCATGGACAGTACCAATTAAACCTCGGTCATATATGATCTTCAATTTACTAGATTCATTAACAGGAATAACATTCATCACCCAAACATCTTTGTCTGTGAGGGATGCTGCAAACCCACCAAGGTTAGCTCTCATATCCATTATATTTCTGAAAGAATTCTTTTCAATATTAGATTTCATCTGCTTCCAGTACTGTTTTACTCTCCAATGCCAAACCTCCTGCATCAAGAATATACTACTCATTTGAGCAAGTAACCGAAAATTGATGGTCCCAAAGTAAAGAAAAGGGGTAATAGAAATAAATAAACATCCTGAAACTCACTGTGTCTTCTTTATATTTCTCAGAATTGATACCAAGTTCTTCCAAACGAGGTGGTGGCGCTGTCAGTCTCAATGGCCATGGAGCCAGTTCGCTCCCTTTTGCCCTATTGACCTCTGTTACAAAATGAAGTATTGCTAAGATCAAGAATCAATATGAAGTAGCACTTGCATGCACTCAGGCATACGAGATTCAGAGACAAACTAATGATACAATAATGACGAGAAATAAACTTAAACCCCCTTGGTCTGAGACTGGTAGATCCAAGATTTTACTCTAGGGACGGATCCAGCCTAAAAATAAAACATGCATTTGATACAACAAGTAAAGAAGTAAGAGGCTAAAAACTAGAATTAAGTTCGCAGTGTACAAGCGTAGCACAGCTGCACAAGATTTAGAAAAATAATGTAACCTAAAAACTAATTACATTGTTAATTTCATGTGCACCTTTCCTTTCAATTAATTCTAAATTAGAGGAAGACTACAGAAGAAAATAGTTACACTTCTGCATTTTTTTAACTTATTTCCAAATCCAGACCAGAAAAGAGAAGAGATGAACAAACTCCTTTTTTTATAATATTTGCACAAAAAAGTAGCATTTTATTTTTGTTTGCTTTTTAAGATTATATTTAACTTACAGATCTGGACTAACATTTGCAAGAGGACTAATTCTGATGATCTTCGATGAAATTCATGGGTTAACCTTTACTTTAGCCTATTGTTGGGGGAAAAGCCATTTATGCTCTTTAAAATCTATTTGAGTGGATGAAATTAACATATTAATAGAGGGGCAATAGATGAGTGGCAGTATTCTAACAGGTACCAAAAATATGTATCATAAGAAGTTAGAGGGTATTCTGAAGGGGATCAAAGAGCATAGTTCATCCTACATTACAAGCAGGACAAAAATGATGGAGAACCAATTGAGATAGTATAAGCATGCACCATGGAGCCACATGACAATTGGGAGAATTAATAGGAGTTCAGGGAGCAGCAAGGACCATAAATATGCTAGAATGCACTGGATGGAGACACCTACAGATGACAAGATATGACCGTTATTATTTTGACCAAGAAGATGGCACTCAGCAAGTGAGCGGAAGAAAAGGATTCATGTAGATGTTTGTGTTGCATGTATATTCGATAATACAAAGCTGATCTGCCAAGTGCAGTAGCTTATTACCTAGCTGTGAATCCCAGGCATTGAGAATTAAGCTAATCCAAACTAAGAAGCCGATTCATTTGTTGGGATCCATCTACATTTCTTCAGAATATTAATTATGCCACTTAATAACAATTGATTTGAATGAGTATATGAGGATACATGAACTTAATTGCTTTCAAACTAATGCATATGACAAGTGCAAAGAAGTACTCTTAAAACTCAAAAGTACAAATAACTACCCTCCCCAATTGGAAATAGGATTCCAATTTGATGCTATGAACTAATGTAACACCTAAAATTTTCAAAACAATTGACAAAAACTAATCTTTTATTAAATTGCATTTTGAGAGTATCACTAAGTCACATTTAATTAATCTCAACTTCCAATGGCATACCACATGCCTTCAATTAAATCCAAAGAATAAACATCTCTTCAATTCCAATTGTAAAATATCATCAAATAATCAGTAAGAATAATTAATAAGTAACCATTATATTTTAACATATATCATTTTATAAAATAAAATTTACATGATTTTATTATTTGTGTTAATTTCAATTTATTTCACATGCTAAGCATTATAGTGAGTATTTAAGGAAGCATATTAAATTTTGATAGGACTATGAAACCAGTGTCAAAATTTCCAAGAAGAAGTCTAATGATTTCTATGGTCCTACACCCTTAAGAATTTACAAGTATGCTCTATCAATTACGGCAATGACTCATTCATTTCTCTTTCGAATGATGGAAGTTTTGGCTAATGTGCTTCACATATCTTTCTACTTAAAATTTGGACCAAAATGCTAGTAAAGGCCTAATTGCTGCCATTAATTAATTTTGAATTAAAACACAAGAAAAGAAAGATAGTGAGATGGATGTATTCTATAGCACTTTTCACGATTCATTACTCATAGCATGCTATAGGTTTTAGGATATGTCAATCCCATAGTCCTGCAAAATACCACATATTTAGAAAGAGTAATATGAACACAATAAGTAAATAAAAGTTATAACTACGTCAAGTTTCATCTATATGGCACTCGTACATACTCTTGGTGTATGGGGTGATGCACGCTCTCATAGGCACATTCCAAACTGCATCAGAATCATCAGTAGGACTACACAAAGGTGGGCGGGTGCCAGGATCTCTCCTAGAGTAGCACCCGTTGCTCAAAGGTTTGACCCATATCACAGTCTGGTTCTTCTTAGATGCTATTTTCCAGCACATCCTATGAACAAGGTCGCTCATTGCGCTCCATATCCTCCTATTTTCTTCATCATGAGCATATGCCTCAGGAGACGAGTACACGAAATACCCTCCTGGTCTCAACACCCTGTCCAACTCCAATAGCAGAATCCCGTCCCTCTGAAGCCAATCGATCCTACACCGAGAGCAATGAGCCAACTCAAACGAACGACTCGGATACGGAAGCCTCTTAGTCCCCAACACACCTAGTGTTGCCGGAATCCCCCTCTCAAGTGCAAACTGTATCTGGTTCTCATGGACATCGTTAGGTGCAAGTGACATGGCAATGATGTCAAGAGGCAAAAGGTAAGCACCAAAGCTTGCGACCCCGCAGCCCACATCAAGAACATTCCGTATGCTGCCAACATTGTTGAGCTTGTCATTTGGAAATTTGAGCATCTGGGTTTTACCATTAAAAATATTGCAATCACAAATCATGCTCTAAATTATGGGAATGAATAAGTTACAAGTTGATGCTCCCATTGAAAAAGTTTGTGGAATTGCTGCAAGATATCACAACTCGGATGCATCCCTTAAAGCCTAATAGACAGTAATTTGTGAATTGTAGAAAGTAAATCGCTGTTTCAAGGACAAATTTTCGAGAGAGAAAAAGCCCAAAATTATAAATAATAGCAAAAATCGATCCGTTTTTAAAATAATTACCAAAATCGACCAAGTTTGACCACGTCGGCATCACGGGAGATTTTGCGCTAAAATGACCGGAGTTGCCAACCCCGGCCATTATTATTCACTGTCATTTTTGGCCAGGATTGCCAACCCCGGTCATTATTATTCACTGTCATTTTTGGCCGGGGTTGCCAAAAATGACTACCAAATTTGTGAATTAATAATCGTCGAGATTGGCAACCCGTCCAAATTTGAAAGTTAATTAATAATGGCCGAGAGTTTTCCATGGCACTGACGACCAAACTTGATCGATTTTGATAATTATTTTTAAAACGGGTAGATTTTTGAAAGAACAATTTTTGAGAAAAAGTAAAAAATTAAAAAAAAATTAGCGAAATGACCAAAAAAATTTAGCAAAATGACCAAAAAAAATTAGCGAAATGAGCTAAACTTTCGCCACCTTAGCAACCAAGGCATTGAGCCGGCGCTGACTAGAAAATTTTCATGTTGGCCGATATTGCCAACCCTGACCAAAACGGGTCAACAATGAAGAGTGCATTTGCACGGGGTTGCCAGCCCCGCCAATTTGCATGGGTTGCCTGTGCAAATTGGCGGGGTTGCCAACCCCGGTCAAGATTGCCTCACAACAAAATCAATAATCCCCAACAACACACGCTAAGCTCATGAGCCAGTTTCTATAATTTGTAAGGATAAAAAGAGTGGAGATAACAATGTCATATTCCTCGGACCTCCCCCTCTTCCCTCCGAGCACCCGCAGTCACCCGCAGTCACCCCTGGCATCTCCCCCGAGACCCCGCCTTCCGCCGCACCTCCCCCCGAGCACCCACGGTAACCCCCGACATCCCCTCTCTACCGAACACCTCCGACCACCCCGGCAGGAGAGTACTCGAGTCATCTTCATGTTTGGAAGACAACTTAACTGCTACAAGTAGTGAAACATTGAAATAGCACACACTGTTTGATATTAACAAAATAGTACCAAAAATTAATGCAAAGTATGGTCGTTGACGCGAGCTTTTTCACCTCAAGCTTCATTACACAAACGGCCAAAAATTAACGCAGATGATGCCAACCAAACAAGCCAAAACCAAAGGTTTATTATAATATTGTATATGCATGATAATGATATGATTAAGGTTTCTGGCTGTAACGGTAGATCTGTAATTTCTGGGCACGTTGGCATTTCTTTGAGTTTTAGGGTCCATATGCGGATTTGTAATTTTGGGTAAAAACCCTAGGTCGGGTGTATTTTGGTAATTTAGGGCGACGACTCAATAGGAGTTTTATTATAAATAAAGGGGTAGATCTAGAGAGGGTTATATGTTGTGTTTTGAGAAGAATAGGGTAAATCCATTTAGATCTAGTGCGAAATTTAGGCTTTATCTCGAATCAAATCCAGGAAAGCGGCCCACCTCTCAAAAGTGACCAACTTTATCTTTATATTTCAGTTTTTATCAATAAAAATCCCTCTTTTCTTCCCCAAATCTATTTCTAGCCATAAAAATCCATCATTTCCAATAAAAATCACATCTTTCCCCCCAAAACCCCATAAAATCGTATTTTTATCCTAATTCCAAATTCGGATCACATCAAATTGGTATCAGAGCACGTCGATCCATGGTGAATACGAGATCCAAAGATAGAATCGACGTGTTGGAAGAGAAGACGGACGTCGTGATCCAAGACCTCACAAAGAAGATAGAAGATCAAGCGACCGAGACGGATCGAAAGTTCGCGTTATTCATGTAAACCCTAAATCAGAAGTTAGACGCATTTTTTCCAAGAAGTTGGACTCAAAGCAAGCCAAAACCATAAATCCAGAGCAAAAGGAGAGAGTTTTGATGAAGAGGAAGGAGAAAGTTGACCCCTTTCACGAAGGGCTTCTCTCGGATGCAAATCTAGTGACGGATAATGAGGAACATGACTTCGAAGAAGACAAGGCGCAACAAGAGATATACGACGTTCGAGAAGGCGAAAGATGAGCCAACCACTCATGAAGAGAGTGGCAGGAGGGTCTACTGACCCTGGCAGCCCGCTAGGGCATCACTAAGCCCTGGCGAGCCTAACAGGGCCTCGCGCAAACCGCCAGGGCCAATCTGGACCCTTGTTGGCCCGCCAGGGCCCCTGATCACAACAGATGGGCCGTCGGGCCCAATTTAAGCCACCGGCAGCCCACGAAGGAAGTTCGGACATGGTGATGGCATTGGCGAGAGGTTTGAGGGCCCCGGGAGGATTTTAGCGCTGATTTCTATGGCAGAAGACCTCCCGAGGAGCTTGACGACTACGATGAATTTCATCCAGATTTAGAGGACGAAGCTTGAGAGTGGCCTTTTGATCCAGGAGGGTGCGAGGAGACGGGATCCAACACTCGGAAAAGCGCCCTCATGGATTTCATACACCACCTTGAGAACAAGATGATTTTTAGGGGGCGGAGTAATGATATGATTAGTGTTTCTGACCGTAACGGCAGATCTGTAATTTCTGGTCACATGGGCATTTCTGTAATCTTTGTGGTCCATGTGCAGATTTGTAATTTTGGGTTAAAACCCCTAGGTCGGGGGTATTTTGGTAATTTAGTGGTGACGGCACTATAGGAGTTTTATTATAAATAAAGTGGGAGATCTAGAGAGGGTGATATGTTGAATTTTGAGAAAAATATGGTAGATCCTTTTAGATCTAGTGGGAGATTTAGGCTTTATCTCAAATCAAAGCTAGGAGAGCGATCCACCTCTCGAAAGTGGCCAAATTTATCTTTGTATTTCAATTTTTATCAATAAAATCCCTCTTTTCTTCTCCAAATCCCTTCTCTAGGCACAAAAATCCCTCCTTCCAATAAAAATCTCTCCTTTCCCCCACCCAAAACCCATAAAATCATATTTTTATCCTAATTCCAGATCCAGATCGCATCAAATTGCCAAAATTCTCCATTCCCAAAACATCTAGACGAACTTATGCCGAACAAAGTCAACAAAATGGAATCGTCTTCTTAATAATTTAAGGCCAAAATGCTGCAAACTTGGCCGGGGTTGGCAACCCCGGCCAAATGCCCTCTCCATTATTGACCCGTTTTGGCCGGGATTGGCACCCCGGCCAAATGGAAAAGCGCCCAGTCAGCGCCGACTCAGTGCCTTGGTCGCTAAGTGGCGAAAGTTTGATCATTTCGCTAATTATTTTTTAAAAGTCATTTCGCTACTTATTTTTAATTATTTGCTTTTTTCTCAAAAATTGTCTTTTTTGGAATTATTTATAATTTTGAGCTTTTTTTCGAAAATGGATCCGTAAATTATTGTTTCCACTGTTGCTGCTGCTGCTAATAGAATGAAGAATGGACGAAACAAACAATACCTGCGCAATGGCAACTATGTATTTATCCGCCCCGGTGTGGAAGTGGGTCCCACCTCCGGGAAAGTTGATCTTGTCCCCATTGACCACCATCCACCTCTGGTCCGACTTCTCGTCGGCGAGGTGTGTGTGGGGAATATTCGCCTTCCACACCTCGTTCCTGCTTGCCGGCCATTTAATCGGAATCTTGAGGAAAAAAAATCACACACACGTATTTAAAAGAATGAGAGACTGATTCAATCCAATCCAAATAAGAAAACTTTTTTTCTTTGAGTTTCTACGTACTTTGTATCCAATAGGAGGAGGGATGAGGCAGTTGAATCTTCGATTTTGGGGAGGGCAGCGTCGCTCGTAATGCTCCATTACAGCAAGATTAGGCTTGAGCTTGAGCTGGTATATGAGGTTCCGATCCAAGCACGGGATCAGCTCCGAGTATCTCATGTCACAAACCTAAAATCAAAATATCGAATTATCAAAATCAGCAGCAAAATTGAAAAATCCAGATCTGGACAAAGAGAACCATGACCGCAATTTGTTACCGGAAAAGACTTGAGGCGGAATTGGGAGTCAACGGCTCGAATCCCTTCGTCGTCGTCGTCGAATCTGCGGTGAGAAAAGGAAGCGGCGTCGGCGTCGGCGTCGGCGTCGGACTTGTGGATGCCGGGGGCGAAGGAGGTGCCGTAGTAGACGCAGAGGAGAGCGAGGGCGACGATGAATGCGAGGAGGAGAGAAGAGAAGAGCTTGCTGCTCATCGACACGCCCTTCATCGTCTCTTCTTCTTCCCCCAGCCAAGCCCGGCCTTCGCCTACCCGCCCTAAGCTCGCGTGCTGTTTGGTGCTTTGGATCTGAGTGAAGTTGGTAGAAAGAGGGGGAAACGCTGCATCAAGCAGGGAGTGAGGAGACAGAGAGATTCTCGGTGCCGGAAAATACTTTGTTTGGGCTGTCAAGGGTTTTTGCTTAATTTGTCACCCTACGGTCTAAGTCTGCTAGTACATTGCATGAATCTTCGGGCTACTAGTCTACGGTGGCCCAATACCTGATTACTTTTTTTTTTAATTTCTGGGTAAATTAACGTAGACACCCCCTTTGTTATTTCAAAAAAGCTAGAATAAAGCCACATATCACATAAATTTCATGAACACCCTCTTTTACTTATGTTTCTATTACATCTATATTACATTTGACAACTGTTTTTGAATCCTAGGGTTGACCCCGGCCAAGCTGAATAGGACAAACAGGTTAATAGAAAGACGGCTTGGATTTAATCTTGAGGAATGAATGGTTGAGATGAGATTTTGTGGAAAGTTTTGGAGGGAAAAACATTTCTAGGGAAATGAAAGTTTCTGGTGAATGAAAGTTTATTGGGAATAGCAGAGTGCATGCAATTAATGTATTTGGGAAAAAAAATTTAATTTGCACTTAATGTTGCAGATCGAATGATCTCTCCCTCAATGCTGGGCCCACAGTCTCCTCGACGCATGAGGCAACAAGATGAGAATAATTTCCCGCGCCGAAGGCGCCCGTTAAATTTTTTAACACTAATTTGGTGTTCTGCGCCGAAGGCGCCCTCCCGCTAAATTTTTTAAAGCTAATTTGTTGTTCCGCGTCGAATTTGTTGTCCCGTGTCGAATGCGCCAGTGTCGAATTTGTTGTTCATCGACGAAGGCGGTTGTGCCGGTAAATTTGTTTACGCTAATTTGTTGTTCCGCGTAATTTTGGCTGTGAAAATAATTTTTTGGGGAACAAAGATTTCGCGGGGGGAAATCTTAAATGAATCGTTCCCGCGGGCACGTGTTATGACTAGTCTATATTATATTTGACAACTGTTTTTGAATTCTAGGACTCACTAGAACAAGATAAAGAGTGGTTGGAATTTGATCTTGGGGAATGGAAGGCTGTGATGAGTTTTGAGAAAGTTTTGAGGAGGAACCTATTTGGTTGGAAAACTCAATATTTTGAAATTTATATAGAAAAACGCATTCTCTTACCTCGGGCGTAGCAAATCTCAGCTCCGAACAAGGGGAACTTTATAGTATGGGACAACATTTATACGTGGATTTACGTGGATTTAATGCATTTTGTGGAAAAGCAAGTGCACTTACTGCATTTGCGTTTAATGCATTTGCATGCATTAGTCACCCTCACACATTTGCACTTAATGCAGCAGAATAAGTGCACTTGCGTTTAATGTAGTAGCATGCATTTGTCATGCTCACACATTATCAGCTCGAATGGTCAGGGAAATTTAATGGTCGGGGGCCCACCATCAAGGAAGATGCTGCAGAGAGAAATTTGTGGACCGACATTTGTGGAGAGCTAATTTGTTGTTCCACGCCGAAAGCGCCTGCGGCGAATTTGTTGTTCCGTGTCGAAGGCACATGCGCCGAATTTATTGTTCCGTGACGAAGGTGCTCGTACCCCTAAATATTTTTACACCGATTCGTTGTTCTGCGTCGAATTGGTTGTTCTACGCCGAATTTGTTGTTCCGTGTCGAAGGCACCTGCACCGAATTTTTTGTTCAACGATGAAGGCGCACGTGCCCCTAAATATTTTTACGCCGATTTGTTGTTCCGCGCCAAGTGCGGGCTCGCTAATTTTTTTACGCTAATTTGTTGTTTCGTGCGGAAGGCTCGCGCACCAAATTTGTTGTTCTACGCTAATTTGTTGTTTTGCACTGAAGGCGCCCGCACCGAATTTATTGTTTCTCGCCGGAGGCGCCTGTGCCGAATTTGTTATTCCGCATCAAAGGCGCACATGTCTCTAAATATTTTTATACTAATTTGTTGTTCTTTTAAATTTTGGCTGTGGAAATAATTTTTTGGGGAAAAAGTTTTGCAAAGGTTTCGCGGGGGAAAATCTTAAATGCATTGTACCCGCGGGCACATGTTATGACTAATCTATTATATAAAACACAACTGTTTTTGACTCTTAGGGCTGACTAGGACAATATAAAGAGTGGCTGGGATTTGATCTTGGGAATGGAAGGTTGAGATGAGTTTTGAGAAAGTTTTGAGGGGGATTCCAACGTGAATAGTCAGTGCACAGTTATTAATTGGGATTAGTTTCCAATGTGAGCAAATTTAGCGTACAAAATGTCGCAACTTTCATTTAAGATCTCAGTGTATAAAAACAAACAGAATTAAAAACAATGAATCGAAAAAAATTTCTATAATGATAGACTGATCACATCCCAAAATTAACTCCCTTTCTTAATTCCTCGATGCACTTTCACACTGCTGGCAAAGTTGTTGGCATTAGTTAAGCATTGTGTGCATACTATGACCTTGCGATTTTTATATCAACTTCGATATTATAACAAGCATGTTAAGCACCACACCGTATAAATACATTTTATTTGGGGTTGTATTTTTATTTTTATGCTAAATTAGGTCAGTGCTCAAGCCTAATGATGGTTGGACTCTCATTAGTTGAAGAATTAAAAAACAATAAAATGAGCACGGTCAAAAATTCTGATCATTGAGCCACATTACTCGAGTACTGATGACAATGTCCAAATATCACCACTCATCTACTTCACGCTTAAATAGAACTTTCCTCTCCCTTTTTAATGTATATTGATCAAGCTCCATGCGAAAACCCTCAATTTGTAATTCATTCAAAACTGATAATGGCGAGTTTCGTGCATTGCTGGTGAATCTTAAATGAGATATGGTGTATTGTTACTTAAGTGCGATTATCTAGTATACAATTGAGTACTTTTTCTCTCATCCATTCGCCTTAAGCGAAGTTGTCACCCGTGCCGGTACGGCACGAGTTATGAGCTAAACTTCGGGATGGGCTAAATTTTCTGGGAGGAATTAAATTTCTTGCGATGCGTCGAAGGCGCCCGTGAAATTTTTTTATGCCCAATTTGTTGTTCCGCGCTGAAGGCGCCCGCGTCGCTAAATATTTTTACGATAATTTGTGGTTCCGCGCAATTTTGCCTGTGGAAATAATTTTTTGGAACAAAGATTTCGCAGGGGAAAATCTTAAATGAACCGTGCCCGCGGGCACGGATTATGACTAGTCTATTATACATTTGACAATTGTTTTTAAATCCTAGTGCTGACTATGACAAGATAAATAGTTGCTGGGATTTGATCTTGGGGAATGGAAGGTTGAGATGAGTTTTGAGAAAGTTTTGAGGGGGAATCCATTTGGTTGGAAAACTCAATTTTTTGAAATTTGTATGGAAAATATGGGAACTTTTTGGGAGAAAACAAATATACATTCATCTAATTAAATCTTCACTTGAGAAAACAAATCCTCACCATCACATCTGTTCTTTATACTGGGGGCCCACAAAATAAGAGGGTTCATGCACGGGGACCATGAAATAGGAGGGTAAAGAACAGACGCATGGACTCTGTACGCATGGGGACCATCTAATTAATTAATCATTCATTATTTACATGGGTGGGTGTGTGCGTGGGCTCTGTACGAGTGCATGGGGATCCAATACCATCCATTAAATTGCAATAGAGGAACATTTATTAAATTAAACCAATGCATCACCCTCTTTATTAAGACTTGGGGGGAAAGATGACATGCCTCTTTGGAGGGAAATTTAAATTTGGGGGTGGGGTTTTTTAATTGGGGGGGAAATTGGGGGGAAAGAGCGCCCGCGCTGAAGGCACCTGCCAAATTTTACCACGCTAATTTGTTGTTCCGCACCAAAGTTAAATAGTTGTTCGTTTAAATTTTGGAGGGAGAAATAAGTTTTGGGGAGAACAAAGACTTTGAGGGGATATCTTAAATGAACCGTGACCGCTAAATTTTTTACGCTAATTTGTTGTTCCGCATCGAAGGCGATCGCGCCGAATTTGTTGTCTGCGCCGAAGGCGCCCGTGTCGAATTTGTTGTCCGCGTCGAAGGCGCCCGTGCCGAATTTGTTGTTCCGCGCTGAAAGCGCCTGCGCCGCTAATTTTTTTATGCTAATTTGTTATTCTGTGCAATTTTGGCTGTGGAAATAATTTTTTGGGTAACAAATATTTTGCGGAGAAAAATCTTAAATGAACCGTGCCCGCGGGTTGTCCCATGTGTCAATGTCGCATCGTCACATGGGCGCCACATGGGACATTCACCCCTCATCATCCTAAAAAATCACCCCTTAAGCTCACTTATTTACATGATTGTCATTCCCTCATCATCCTAAAAAATCACCCCCCAAACTCACTTATTTACATGTTTACACTATGAGATTTTTTCCTTATAACCCCTAAGGTTTTTGCATTTATATTTTTACCCCGACGATACAGACACATACACACACACTTCTTACTATTTTTCGTTAGCGCGCATGCACTGCATCCTGTTCGAATGGTTTTTTTAGCTCCATGCACTGCGTGCACGTGTCATTTCTAGTAATCTGTTAAATTACAAATTGGCTATTCAAGAAAAGTAGTTTAACGCTCTATCATTTAACTATTTTCCCCCGTGAAATCTTTGTTTCCCAAAAAATTATTTCCACAGTTGTCACGCCCCATTCTCACATATACCTTTACGACGTCACATAGCGGGGAAAAGAGAGGATGTAGCCTGACAAGCCGCGGTATTATACCAAGCGTGTGAGGTAAACACACAATAAGCAGGCCACTGCGTATGCTAGGATCATACATCACAGATATATAAAAGAAAGAAGCAACACACATAGCCATCACAAGAGTACATATCCACAAAACCACATAACTAAAGAACGTATCACACACCAGCGTCAAGTACAAGTGAACTATTTCTAGTACATACATGAGAAGTGCTACAAGCCACCAACATATAACATAACTATAAAAGACAACTCATTCCCCACTCAACCCAACTCACACCACAAGACACATGCCAAAAGAGTGGTATACCCAAACTCAAACCCACATCTAAGGAATCTCCTGTGGGAGACTCTGCTCTAGTGACCTCTGCTCAAGACCTGAAAAGTAAAATGAGCACGTCAAACGTGCCCAGTAGGAAACTAACTAGGGCAGGGAAAAATCATTTAAGGTTATGAGTATAACGACAATAAGAGTACAAACAACCAAGGTAAAAAGTACAACACGTGAGTGTGCAACAACAACAACACATATATGGTTCATTAGTTGATTGTTATTAGTGATTTTTGGAAGCCTGTGTATCACCTAAAGATAATGGCCTGGACTTCACCCCAAATTTGGGATGAATATGGCACACGACGCAGTGGACACGGGCACTGTACGCCGGGCCTCTCAGTTCCTCCGTCCCTGGCAGGAGTGAGGCTCTCCACATAGTAACACAACCTCTGTATGTCCCCTCCACTCCGGTAAAGGCGAGTGGGTGTAAGTATCGCATATCACATATCACTTTTCCCAACTTCGCAGTCCAGCCCCTTAAAGTTAAGTTATACCCAAACTTCCTCCATCCCAATACTAGGATGCTCACCCGCCTTAGAGCAGATTGAGACTTCCAGTTAACATGTCAGATACCATAATGTTCTATGCCCATACACAAGTTGACAAAAGTATTACATGGCATAACATTTTAAAAGGCCAATTTTCAAGTTTTTCCAACTTCAAATTCATTTGGGTAATTTATCGAACATATGGCGTTCGTCATTTAAATGAGACATATCACACCATCAAATTTAGTAACAAATAGCTTAACCAAACTTACATACATGCATCAACTTCATTCATGCATTTTGGAGTGAAACATTAGCAATATCACACACTTCCAACTTCACCCAACACCATTCAGCATACTGAAATTGCAAAATCAGATAGAAAGACGTCATTTTTAACCCATTTCTCTAGTGCATTTGACAAAACGCAAAGAATGAAAGTTGGAGATATTATAGTCCTGCGTTCACCCATAAAATTTCATGCAGAAATGTGAAGTATATGATTTATAGTGAATTATTTAGTCAAGTGTGTCAAATCTGTTCTGCAGACAGATTTCTGCACCTGTCTTCAAAGCCAATTTTAAGCATTTTGGAGCCAGAATTACGACATATGAGAACTCTGATGAACATATAGAAAAACATCTTAAGTTTCAAACAAGACCAAAATCAACAAAATCCATAGAGTGTACAGGTAGTAGTGCTCGTTTTTCTGAACTGTGTACAGCTTGATAGAATTTCAGACATCTTGCAAATAATGAATTTTTGCTCCTACTTATTGAACTCAACATATAGCAAATTTTATATGAAATTGGGGTAGGACTTCATGAACTATATGGATTTTTTTTTTTCAGAATCTAATTCCGTCCATAGTAATCACAATCCATGAATAAACACACATCAGAATTTCAGACTTTCAATGAAGGGTAGTTTGCTAAGAAAACCAAGTAAAAATTGAATCTTTTGATCTATTGCACACACAAAATCATGAAATTAAGATGATAAACAACCAAAATAACTTCATAGTATTCTCATATCCCTAAATAAAAATTCCCAAGCCATGGTTAGATTCCTACCTCAAGAAATCCTCTTTCTTTCTCGCTTTTCTTTCTCCTCCTTCCACCCTTCTTTCTCCTTGAAGTGAGCTAGGGTTTTCTTCAATTTCTTGGAATGAAATTAGGGTTTTGGAGCTTGAAAAATTGGCAGGGGGAAGGGGGAATTTCGGTTTTTACAAGAAGATGGTGGTGGGGATAGTGGAGGAGGCATATGGGAAAGATGAGTAGGAGGGGAAGGGAAATAGGCTGCTGCGGGCGGAGGAGAAATATGAAGCTGGAGAACGAAAGCTTTGCCAAAAAAAGTGTAGTGTGCTTAGAATGCTGTTATTTGCACCACAACGTTTTATGAATACACCACAAAATTTTTTGCTTTCCAATTTTAACCCCATATATCTAATTTCACCACATAGCACCTCGTCTCGTCGACCTCACTCCATTTGATTGTCTAACTCACCCAGGCAAAGCCACGGCCATCCCCTCGATTTGGCCGTGGACGAAAAACCGTTAATTCAGGATTTTTCATTTTCTTCTCGATTTGGCTGTGGACGAACGAGGAGAGACTTGGATCGGAGACGCAGAGATCTCTCTATAGCCCTACTCAGTCTGCTCTGTTTTCTTTCTCTATCCTATATGAAAGCCCTAGATCTTTGATCTGTTGGAACTTATCCAACAAGTTGGATCTTAATCCAACTTTGGGCTAATATGCGGTAAATAATTATATAAGTGCTATGCTGTCATGTTAAGCCCAATATATTAGTGATCTGGTTTTAATTAATTAAATGGGCTAAATGAGTTAAACAGGTTATGGGGCCTTTATGCGTAGAGACTATTGGGCTTCAACTCGTTGATGGGCCGAGTTGGAAACCCTAGGGTTATGGAGGCTAGCCTATAAATATTATCGGTCATGGTCCCCGGAATACACGAACAAAGTTGAGCCGTCTTTTCTACGTCCCGTCGCTAGGAGAGAAACCAGGAGAAAACTAAAGGGGTTCTCCAATGGTTGATTCGTGCTATTCTGGAAGATCGTCCGTTGCGGTATCGTCAGGATCTCTTTCAGATTATTAGCGATGGACTCAGGTACGCTTCTGCTAAATCAGAGTATGCAATGATTTAAGATTCCGCATGTTATATATCTAGATCTGTGTTATTCGGTTTGTACACATCTAGATCTTTAGTTTCTACAAGTGGTATCGGAGCCTGCATGCTGTGGATCTTAAATTTTTTGCCTGCTCGTAGTAGATCTGTTAAAAATCAGATTTTTAATCTGTCTTACGTTTCGGATCTGATAAAAATTAGATTTTTATCAGTTTTAAGTTTCAGATCTATGAAAATTGGGTTTTGTGATTGATTTTTCCTGTTAAAAAAATTGTTTTTTTACAAACCCTTGATCGAGGGCGGCCCGCCGGTTGCCGCCCGACACAGCAAAAGAGGGGCGGCCCTGCCGCCCCCGTCGAAAGATCGGCGCCGGCGATGTCGGCGTCGACACAGATGAGAAAGGGGCGGGTTTGCCAACCCTGTAGGTTGAACGAAGGGGAGAAAGGGGGCGGCAGTGCCGCCCCCGTAAAATCTGCGACAAAAGGGGACGGCGCTGCCGCCCCCATTCAGTTTCAGTGAAGGGGGCAGACTCGCGCCGCCCCCGGCACGATTTTCCGGCGATTGGGGGTGCCTACCCCCGTCGCTGGCCATTTCTGACCCCCACCTTCGGTGGGGGTCTGCCAGGCTCGCAGAAAAGGGGCGGCGGTTGCCGCCCCTGATCAGGCGATGGCAGGTGCCTCTGGCGCCTGCTCGTCGCAGAGATGGGGCGGCAACCGCCGCCCCTGATCGGGCGACGACAGGCGCCAGAGGCGCCTGTTCGTCGCAGGAGACGGGGCGACGGTTGCCGCCCCTGATCAGTCGATGGCAGGCGCCTCTGGCGCCTGCTCGTCGCAGCGACAGGGCGGCCCCGCCACCCCGGCAGATCGCAGCCGGCGCCGGCCCCTGCCGGCGCCGGATCTGAACAAAGGGGGCCGGCGGCGGCCGGCCCCCTGGTTGGACCCAAAAATCTGCTATGGTTTCTAGCCCTAGCAGACTTTGGGCCAAATTGGGCCCAAACAGAATGTTTTTTCAAAAAAAATTTAATTTTTCAGGATTTGGCTTCTAATTTGGGCCTGTTTTGGGCACTTCACAATTTTGGGCTTAAAATTGAATTTTTTGATATAATTGAACCCTATTTTAGGGCTACAATTAATTTCTTTTTGAAGCCCTGTTTTGGATATGTTAATACACTAATAATTAGAGGAAATAAAAGGCCATCTTGTGTATAGTTCCTCATTCGTTTTATTTGTGCGTTAAAATTAAGATCATTCCAATTATAATTCTTTAGGCAAAATTCAGTTAAATATACATTTTGAAATAATTCTAATTTTTGTGAAATTCCACTGAAATTGGATTCCACTATTAAAATTGTTATTATTTCGGAATGTAAACGGATTAAAATACATACTCAGTATGATCAGTTGCCTGGATGAATTTTAAACGGATCGAAGGAGTAAATAAAAGGCTTTCTTGTATATTTACATTTAAGTTCAGTTTCATTTAAATTCAATTTTTGGGCGCATTAAATTATATGTTACAAAATAATTTTAATTATTACGGGATCCCGCCAAAGTGGGCTTTACTGTTAAATTATTATTATTTCGTAATATAAACTGTTAAATACATACTTTTGTATGATTGGTTGCCCAATATTAAATTTAATTTGGGTTGAAGGAGGAAATAAGACGTTTAAATGTATATTTCTCCTCAAAGATAAATTTTGTGTTAATTGTGCAAAATAAATTTAAATTCGAAGTTTATGACATAAAACAATATATATATATATACTTCGGTATATAACAAGTTGACTTCATACCTTGGTATGAAAATTCAGTTTGCCTAAATTTAGATTTAAATTAAAACACAAAATTCAGGTGTTTTCTTCGGGAGCAAATAAAAAGTTTTAACATATATTTCTCCTTAAGAATAAGTTTAAAAGGCCTTAAAGAATTTTTGTGCACTAACCATCAAGCAAATGGCCTTAAGGAAATTTGACACATTTTAAAAGTTATTTATGAAATGGGATAGGGTGTGTATTTATATATATAACTTTATATGTATGTTCATATACACATTAGTATACCTTTATACCCCCATTTTAAGAAGAAAATTTGTGTTGGAGTTATAGATTTTATTTAACTCAATATAAATGATTAGAAGGGTGGAATAAAAGGTTCTTATATATATTTCCACTTGGTGTAATCATTTTTTTGTTAAATTCGGTTTAATTTCAATTTCAATTTTTGGCACAATTAATTATATATTTCGAATATAGAGTGATTAGATCATCAACTCACCAAAGTGGGTTTTCTTGTGAAGATCAGTTCTAATCTCGAAATATAACAAGTTGAATACTTACTTTTGTATGAAAATTTTGGTTGCCTTAAATTTGATTTTTGAAGAAAAGTGGACTTGAATATCTCCACTTAAAGTATATTCATGTATTAAATTGCGACTTAGATTCAAATTTTGCAAAGGTATATATTTTTGAAATGATTTCGTGCAATCATCACCTCGCCAAAGTGGGCTCTGTTGATTTGCATTATTTCATTTCATGAATATAAAAAGAATCTAATGTGCCCGTGATTTACGTAGGAATGCTAAATCGGCCCAAAGGAAGATTACCGTTCTATACCATTTCATGCGCACCTGTGGCAATAGACAAGGTGATGATTAGTGAGTTCAATGCATGCAAATTTAATTCGGCCCAAAGGAAGTTTTAATTTTGGCATGTTATTATTGTCATTGTTTGATTGCTACAACAAGATGTCAGTGACTAGTCACTAGATTATCCAAATATAAATATTGGACTAGTGGGGGATGTCTTGAGATGGAAAAATAGCATTAATTTGAATTTGGTGTTGTTTTGTTTAATACTCATATGAACATGTTAAAATTGTTTACTTGTTCTCTTTTCAGCTATTATTCCTGAAAATTTTTCCGCCAACCTAAAATCAATTCCAGTCCTTAATGGCACTAACTTCAAGGCATGGAAGGAGAATCTTTTGATAATCCTCGGAGTCATGGATCTTGATCTGGCATTAAGGACTCATTGTCCGCCACCACTCACCGATGAGAGTACCTCTGTTGAACAGAGGGAGATGGAGGAGTGGAAGAGATGAAATCGCATGTGCCTAATGCTTATAAAGAATGCCATTCCAGAATATCTCAGGGGTTCTCTTTCAGAGAAAATTTCCACAGCTAAATGGTTCCTTATTGAGCTTGAAAAGAAGTTTGTCAAGAATGAAAAGAGTGAGATTAGTACACTCTTGACAAACTTATCTTCAATGAAATATGAAGGTAAAGGAAACATCAGGGAGCACATATTGAAGATGTCTAATATTGCTTCAAGGTTGAAAGCACTTGAGCTAGACCTCTCTGAGGCTCTGCTAGTGTATTTTGTTTTGATATCTCTTCCATCTTAGTTTGACCAGTTTAAGATGAGCTACAATCTAAAGGATGAGACTTGGTCTCTGGATGAGCTCATCTCAAACTGTGTAAATGAAGATGAAAGGCTTAAGCAAGAAATGACAGAAAGCCCGCTCCTGACATCCACCTTCAACAAGAGGAAGAAGGATACTGAAGCTGCAGATACAGCTTCTCAAAAGAAACAACGAAGGGAACTGAAAAGTTCAGAAGGTCATGGTTGTTTCTTCTGTGGAGCTGAAGGGCATGTAAAGAAGAATTGCTCAAATTATCACGCTTGGCGTGCTAAAAAGGGTATGTTTCTTTAATTTGGTTTGATTCTAAGTTAATTTCTTTTCATGCAACCTTTGGTACTTATAGGCACGTGATGGAAAGATTTGGTATAACCATTCACATCATTGTGTCTATGCAGGATTGCCTAAGATGCCAAGAGCCAAATGATGGTGAAAGATACATCGATATGGGCAATGGCAAGATGGTTCAAGTAGAGGCACATTAAATTTAGATTATTTCTTTTAAATGCTAGATTGTATTTGAATTTTATGAGACTATTATGTACCGTTTTAAACGGAATTTGGATTTCCATTTCTATTTTGAACAAATTTGGTTATAAGTGTTCAATTTTGAATGGAAAATTTGGTTGTCTCTTGATTCAAAATTGGTTTATTATAGTTCCTTAAAAGATCATTATAATCTTCATTTATTTGGAAATGTTGCTTCATCTATAGAATTCCTGCAGTTTAAGTACATGTATTGTAATGAAAGAATTAACAGTTTAGAATTCAGTTATATTTGATTGCAGCTTATATCCTTAATAAAGTTTCAACAAATGAATCACTTGCATGTTTGGAGATGTCCAACTAAGGTAAGGCTTTATGAGCCTAATAAAGAAATAGGACATAATGCTACTGATTTTCTAGTTTTGTTGAATAGTTTAAAAGTTGATATTATTTTGTATAATGTTACATAATCCCACTATTAAGTTAGTTTACGAATTAGGAAATGCACACCTATTTGAGGATGCTGAGTTTGAGGGGGAAAATTTAGTTAGTGACATTATTCTTGAAGAAGATTAATCTCACAGGTGTTGTTGGCATTGTTCAGGATGGTATTCCTGACATTGTTCAAGACACAATAAATTCAAGATAATGTTGCAATTCCTCCCATTCGGGAAATTGTTCATAAGGACAAACTCTAGCACCCTCAAAGCACTATTTTCCATTCAGGAAATCCATTAAAGAGATGACAAGCTCACTTTTGACATTATGATGAGGGAAGTTCGACTTACATCAAGTCATAACAATTCTACATCTCTAAAATGGATTAATGCATTAATTAAGAAAGTCTTTAAACGATACTTAAAATCTTTTCTCATTGCCATAAGGTTTGAAACCTATTGATTGTAAATAGTTTTTTATAATCAATAGGAATTCAAAAGGGTAATAAGAAAAGATTTAAAGCGCATCACTCAAAGACTTTATACGGAAAAGAATGCTTTAATTGTAAAGAGAGTTTTATTCAGTTTTCATGAAAGACTCTATAAGATTTATAATGGCATTAGTAGAGCATTTCAATATCGTTACTGATATATTAAATTTCATTAAGTGATCACCTCGTTCGGTTTTGAGATGATATTTAATGATGTTATCTAAGTTCTGTGGGAGCATGTAATTTATACAATATCTATGTGGTAATGAATGCTAAGTTCTGTGGGAGACAAGTTTAGTCTCAATAATTGCCCTGAGAATAATCTTCAGAAGATTTCCTATATCTCACCAATAGGGAGTCTAAAGTATGCTCAGTTTTATATGCGTTTGGTTATTGCATATATTACGGGTGTGTTGGGTAGATTGTTAAGTTCAGGAGTATACCATTTGACAGCAGCCTAATGGGTCTTACGGTATTTATGGAGAACAAAAAGGTTACATGTTCAAGGATCAGTAGTCAAAAAGGTTTGAGATCATTTTGGTATACTGACTCTGATCATTTATTGGATGCAAAGAATATATGAAAATCTATGTTAGGTGCCATCTACTAGAAGAGATCTAAATGGTCCCCTTTATATGGTCTTTTCTGACATGGCTTTAGATTTCATATCATATTATGTGACATCCAAATCATGAAATATATCTGCATATTTTGTCACTATGCTGCAAATTAGGGATGGTGTTGAGACACCACACGGTTTATTTAGTGACAATGAAGTCTGCAGTTTTATATTCCAGCAACAACAGGAACTCGACAAAGTTTAGATATTCAGAGATCAAGTTCCTAGATTGTTGATTAATAGGAGTGTATAATTGTCTAATGAGCACATCGAAATAAACCATGTAATTACGGATCCGTTATAATAGGGAAATGTCATGCTTAGGTACTCTGTACAAAATTCAACAGCTTTTTCAACTATGTAACGCTCAACCATACAACCTTCTGGTCGACTATGGTTTTTCACATACCCTTTTAATATCTTCATATAGCGCTCGATCGGGTACATCCATCTCATATAGGCTGGTCCACACAATTGTGTCTCTCTAACCAGGTGAACAGTTAGATGAACCATTATGTCAAAGAAGGATGGTGGTAAATACATATCAAGCTCACACAATGTGACAACAATTTCTTTTTGCAATGCCAGTAACTTTCCAGGATCAATAACTTTACTGCAAATTGCCCTGAAGAAGAAACATAGTTTTGTGATGGTCACACTCACCTTTTTGGCAAAATGGAACGTATACCCACTGGTAGTAAATGCTCCATCAAAACATGACAATCATGAGATTTTAGACCTTTTAACTTGAGATCTTTCATAGATACGAGGCTTCTAATGTTTGACGAGTACCCCTCTGGAACTTTAACTCCATCGAGAAACTTACAAAAAACTTTTTTTCTTTCCTAGATAGAGTATGAGCTACATGAGGTAGATATGTACGCTTTCCCTTCTTTACCGGTCCCAATTCTATCCTCATTCCCATACTTACCATGTCCAACCTCGCATTTATCCCATCTTTACTCTTTCCTGGAACATTAAGCAACGTCCCGATAACACTTTCAAAAACATTCTTTTCAATATGCATCACATCAAGGAAATGTCTTACATACAATGACTTCCAATATGGTAATTCAAAGAAAATAGAGTTTTTCTTCCACCCACTGGTGACAAGTTCCCCCGCAAATGGCTTACCAAAATTACAACTTAAAATTTTTACCTTTTCAAACAGCTTATCACCGGTCAATGGCACAGGAGCTCTACATTCCTCTGTATTCCCATTGAATGCTTTCCTCAACCACCGGTAACGATGCCTCACGGGTAAAAATCTACGATGTCCGAGGAAGACATTCTTCTTACAATGTTCCAACCGCATCCAATACGTACTCTCTTCACATAAAGGGCATGCACACTTTCCTTTGATACTATATCCTGATAGATTACCATATGCTGGAAAATCATTAATTGTGCCATATAACATAGCCCTCAAGTTGAAATTCTCTTCCTTGTACCCATCGTACACCTCTACACCTGTGTCCCACATTTGTTTCAAATCTGCAATTAATGGAGACAAGTATATGTCTATATCATTTCCTGGTTGTTTAGGCCCAGAAATTAACATAGACAACATCATGTACTTGCGCTTCATGCATAACCATGGAGGTAGATTATAAATCATCAAAATCACTGGCCATGTGCTGTGAGAACTACTTTGAATACCATGTGGGTTCATTCCGTCGGTAGACAATGCAATTCGTAGGTTTCTTGCTTCTTCCCCAAATTCAGGATAATCGTGATCAAATTTTGTCCATTGAGGAGAATCTGCTGGGTGACGAAACATACCATCTTTAATCCGTTCATTTGAATGCCACGTCAAGTGTTTTGCATCTTCTGAACTGCGATACATGCGCCTAAATCTCGGTATTATGGGGAAATACCATGCCACCTTCACTGGAGTTGATTCGTTTCTTTTATATCGTGAGGCATTACATTTAGGACACATGTTTAACGATGCATATTCATTACGAAATAAGATGCAATCGTTAGGACAAGCATAAATCCTTTCATAGCTCATGCCTATAGAGCATAACATTCGCTTAGCCTCATATGTTCGACTAGGAAGCACATTATCTCCTGGCAACATATCCTTTAGAATTATAAGTAATTCTGTGAAGCTCTTATCAGACCATCCATTGTTCGCTTTCAAGTTATACAATTTTAATACCGCCGACAATCGATTGAACTTAGTACAACCACTGTATAATGGCTTCTCCACATCATTTACCAACCTCGTAAACATTTCAGGACAATCCCGGAGATCCTCTTCAACCATATTTGCCATCTCTTCTAAGCGATCGTCGTCATATGTATTTGTGTTTGTATCACTTGTAGCATACCTCTCTGTACTTCCAAATTCACTGCACTCTTTTCTTGTCTCACCATGCCTTGTCCAACATGTATAACTTTGATCAATTCCATTGCACACTAAATGATCTTTCAGCTCATCCTCGCTAACTCCCCTTGCATAACAACACTTTAAACAGGGGCATATGATTTTCCTTGGATTTTCTGCATGATCAACTGCAAATCTAATGAACTCTTTCACTCCATCCTCGTATTCTTTCGATAAACGATTTGCAGACATCCATTTTCGATCCATATTTATCTATCTAACAAAAAAATTATTAACATTAGTTATTTTATTATTTGAGAGATTAAGGTCTGAATGCAAGTAGAAGGCTAACCTGGAGATAAAACAAGCAGATGGCAATGGCACCGTTATAGCTAAGTAGGCCGTAGAGAAGACCAATCACAAGTTCTAGAAGTACTGAAAAGTGAAAAGACATACTGCAAATGAGCCAACGAATATGGGAAAAAAACAATAAGCTTGTACTAGAAAATTATATTAACAATGTGTGTGTGTGTGTCATCGTATTCCGGCAATAAATGCAACACAGAGACAAATGCTGCATAAGTGGCTTAGAAGATGTGAAGAAGAATCTTCTTTATTATCACATTCGAGTTTTTGCATTGTATTTTTTCCTGGAGGAATATAATTTATTTCATTAAAAAAGAGTCGGAAGAAGGATCTACATGGTCCATTGCAATGGTCCTTTCATTCCAGTCAATTTTAAACCCTAACTATAATAGTCATAACAATTAGAACAGTCGTGATTATTAGGAACAATTCAGTCACCCTTTGGGTCTATTAAAAAGTAAGGGTTTAGATAGACCAAATGTCTTCATCATTTCATAACTTCTTACTTCTAACACTAAAATGTCTTCTAAATTCTGGCTCTAAGGCCATAACACAATGTGGCTTTTATTGGTCTCATAAAGAGAGTCGGATATTGTATCTTGGTGGCAAGCGTTCAATTGCAAGTATTTGTGCCATGCTGACAAAATCATTGTCTTAAAGACAATACATTGGTGCACCTTTCCCAATGGAATTTCCTCTCTTTCTTTTCTATTTCTCCGCCAATTTTCTCAATATATATCACACTTGAAAAAACTGTGATCATTATCTAATAGAACTGTCAAAACAGTCGGCTTCCTTAATTTCGTTCTTTGCGGTAAATTTGTGAGTAGAAGATGTATTTGACATTGCGTGCATGCTATTTGCATGGATGTATGTTGTAAACATTAATTAAGCCTATGCTATGATAGCCAAGAAATTGTTGGTATGCGAATGGCATTTGGTCTCTTAAATTAATAAAACCGTGTTCACACACGAAGGTCAAGGGATATGGAGGCAATCAAATTAAATAGTCTATGCTATGCCTTTCGGCGACCACCTAATCACGTTTGGACTAAGACATTAATTAAGCATGCCCTCCGTTCATACACTAATTACAGTCTAGGAATTGTTTTGCCAATTTAATCATGCACTTACATTTACAAAAAGTCTTCTAATGCTCTTTTGATCCCATCAAAGAGACATGGATCCTTGGAAAGCACGAAAACACGACATGTGGGAGTGAATCAAGAACACATCCCATTTCAAACATAGATTATAATATGAAGAAGAAAGATATTCGTATTTTTCTCTGGGAAGAAGTAGGATGATTAGAGAATGAGAAGTCTACTTGAATGTAATATGTAAATTATATTATGAAAGGGAATATGTGGCGATCAATTGATGGGATGAACATGACCTCTTTGCCAAGACACTGAATTTGAAAAATTATTTGGCAAAAATCCGTGGCCGATAGTGTGGTGGCTAAAGGAGCATTCAGCCACTGACATTCCGTGGTTGAGACACGATTAAATTTTTTTAAAAAAGAACTTCCAGCCATGGATTTGTCCTTATCTAAAGATGTCCGTATCTTTAAAAAAATCAGACCTTCCATGACTGCTAGTACTTTTAGCCATGGATTTGTCCGTGGCTAAAGATTATATATATATATATATATATATATATATATATATATATATATATATATATATATATATATATATATATAGAAAAGAAAGTGAATTAATTGAAAAGAGCAAGAGTTGGCTAACTGTTAGGAACAAAAGAAGATGGAGGAGGAGGATGGCATAAGTTATATAAAATCCCTATAAAATCATATGCTTAAAAGGAATAATTTCCCACAAAATTTACAGAATCATAAGTTATATAACATAGTTATATAACAGATCGTGTCTCAACACCTCCAACACCTAAAAGATAATAATAACAATATATCTTCTTCTCCTCCTCTTCCCTCTTTCTCTCGTTCTGCAAATTATATAATGTACTAAGTACGAAAAAAAACAAAGAAGAGATGTGTGCCAAAGGATCAAAAGATTGGGGTGCAGTGAGATACTTACAGGAGGAATATAATTTAACTTCAATTACTTTGCATACATATGGATCTAAAGAATGAGTTCTTGATAATTTCTGGCCTCCTTGTTGTGCTCCATGATGATATGTGAATTTACATGCTGTTGTCTGAACTTTGTGTCTTTGAGTATAGTTTTGTATAAGCATATGCACCCTAAAGACTAGAGTAGTATTGAGTTGTTAGTTATCATATTATGTCATAGCCATCATAGGGTTTATTAGGGGTTTTCAGGATCCCTGCATAAAATCAAGCATGTAAGAAAACAAGCTATCCCACACAAGATCAAGAAAAGAATGCCCCAAAACTTGTATTGTTCGGCTGCCCAATCTAAGCCTACATCCAAAGGCACTAATAGAAAAATCCACTATGTGAATGGAATATAAGATCACAAGATGTACACTCATCTTACGGCAACATCTCTCATTGTCCTCATACACTCGATCTCTATCACAGCTTCTAAAGCCACCAGAGCTAAATCCAAGCCAAGCCACCAAAACTCATGTTCTACAGAGTAACAGTTGCATAATAATTAGCTATAATAATGTGATTCAACATCAAAAGGCCCAATGTGAATTCAGAACTCAAAGTAATGATACATTTCACAATATGGGTATCATTGACTTCGGTATCTCTGGGTTATTAATAACATAATTACAAGTACTAATTAGACGAAAACCATAAGAAAACAGAACTGGAATCCAAGGATACCTGAAGAAGAGAGTCCGTGTGGTAATGGATAATATTGGAGTCAACAATTGTTTGCAATCTAGCTACCGGGTCATGGCCATCTTCTAGAGCAGATAGAACCTGCAGAAAATACTCGTGCATCAATAAAATGGAGTGCATCATCTGTAAATAGAGAGTAGGGCTTGAGAGAGTACTAGGGCTTGAGGAGCGCATCGATTTCAACCTTGATTCATGGGCTTGAGGAGCGCAGCAATGGCTTGAGAGAGAACACCTTTATCTCTGCCCTCCGCTACGGGGGGGGGGGGGGGGGCTGAAAAATTTTTAGGGGCGGGAGGGACGAGCGTTCCGGGGCTTGATGGGCAGGAGAAAACCTTTGGGACGAGCGGCGGGGGCTGAAAATTTTTTGTTGGGGAAAGGGACGATCGGCGGATGAAAACCTCGAGAGGGAAGAGCCGCGCTGTGAAAGAGGGTTTCTGTTTGCGGAACTAGGGTTTTTGTTTGCGGGCTGAAATTTTCTCCCGAACCGCGCGCTGAGAGTGGTTGCCGCGCTTTGAAAGTTAATGTATAATACACCATATTTAATAGCGCTTGTATTAAAAAAGCGTTGTCTATTGGTATCTTTAACAGCGCTTGTATTAAAAAAACCGCTGTCTATTGGTACCTTTAACAGCGCTTGTACTAAACAAGCGCTGTTAAAGGTCCACCATAGACAGCGCTTCTTTAGTACAAGCGTTGTCTATGGTGGACCTTTAACAGCGCTTGTACTAAAGAAGCGCTGTCTATTATCTGACCTTTAACAGCGCTTGTATAAAGAAGCGCTGTCTATTATCTGACCTTTAACAGTGCTTGCAGAAAGAAGCGTTGTGTATTATATATGCCTGACTTTTAACAGCGCTTGCAGAAAGAAGCGCTGTTATTGTCTGACTTTTAACAGCGCTTGTAGAAAGAAGCGCTGTCTATTGTCTGACCTTTAATAGCGCTTGTAGAAAGAAGCGCTGTCTATTATCTGGGCCTCTAATTAACAGCGCTTATAATTGGCAAGCGCTGTTAAAGGTGTGCTATTAAAGGCCCTTTTTGTAGTAGTGCATCCAAAAGGTTTTATGAGCTAGCTACTCATATGGATGTCATTTCATTAAGAACATTAAGTTTTGTGGGAGTTTGTTCTTTTGGGTGCTCACATGATAGACAAAATTAAGTCTCCAGCTTAAGCTTGAGGATATTTTCTGATCAGAAATAAAGTTTTTGGTTTCAGTTCGGCTTCACTCCGATTTTGGTTTGTTTATGATCTCACTAAGGTTGAGGAGGATCAGTTGGAAATAGACATGTTAGATCACATTACATGTAATTTCCATGCTACACATCCACTTCATAATCCATGTCATTCTTTTGTATTAGCACGGTGACCACTGATGGGTCGAGCTACAATTGCTGCGGCGAAGATCTCCTTGATCCCTTGCTAATATAACTGATGGACCGGATTGTTTTTGACTCATTAAAGAAATGACAGTAAGTTAAGATCTTATTTGGTTGTATGCACTATGAAATATAATTATAAAGTTTAGCATATAGCCCAAGTGGGAGATTGTTGGAACTTATCCAACAAGTTGGATCTTAATCAAACGTTGGGCTAATATGCGGTAAATAATTATAAAAGTGCTACGCTGTCACGTTAGGCCCAATATATTAGTGAGCTGGTTTTAATTAATTAAATGGGCTAAATGAGTTAAACAGGTTGTGTGGCCTTTATGCGTAGAGACTATTGGGCTTCAACTCGTTGAAGGGCCGAGTTGGAAACCCTAGGGCTATGAAGGCTAGCTTATAAATATTAGTGGTCATGGTCCCCGGAATACACGAACAAAGTTGAGCCGTCTTTTCTACGTCCCGTCGCTAGGAGAGAAACCAGGAGAAAACTAAAGGGGTTCTCCAACGGTTGATTCGTGCTATTCTGAAAGATCGTCCGTTGTGGTATCGTCAGGATCTCTTTCAGATTATTAGCGATGGACTCAGGTACGCTTCCGCTAAATCAGAGTATGCAATGATTTAAGATTCCACATGTTATATATCTAAATCTGTGTTATTCGGTTTGTACACATCTAGATCTTTAGTTTCTACATGATCACCTTTGTTCTTCTACTTGTAGTGTTTTAGTTCATAGATCTGTGTTTTTTTATCATCGTAGGGATCGGATGAATTGGTTGTTTTCTTGTTGATCTCATTGGTTTTGGATCGCTTGTTTGTAAATTTAAGATTTGTGGGGAAATATTGATCTTTGATGTAAATTCGGATGAAAATTATTGTTTCTTATGCTTAATTTTTTTAATTGAAAGACAAGTTGTTGTGACAAGGAACGGGTGCTCTTTAGAAAAGTAAATTTTTGGTGTAAAGTGTGGATTTTTCTTTAGGGTCGTTTTTCGGTTTTCTGTCTTCGCTCGTTTGATAGAGAAAGCAATGAATGTTGGAGAAAAATGTCGTACATGGACAGCAGGATTTGTGTGGGGTGGTGAATGCATGTTTAAAGGTACCGTTTCCTTGCGAAGTTGGACTGTGAAAAGATAATTATGGGTGGAAGGGGGGGTTGAATATTTGTGGGCCCAATATTTATTATGAGAATGATAAGGCATCTGTTGATACAGGATAGGGCTTCAAACATGGAGTGTGACTTGTGTGGTGGTCCCTTCTTGATGTGACTCTATTTGCACGCAAGTTTTTGTCCCCATTGCGTAGTTTTGGAGCTTATTTTTGGCATTCCACTGGTCCACATGCATCTGAGTAAGGCCTGGAGTAATGGCTGCCCAGGGTGTAAAGGTCTTTATCAATGGGCAGACCTTATATCGGGTTTACATTGTGCCTTTGCATGTTCCATCCTTCTCCTTCGCATAGATTTCTGTTCATGCGAAACCGTTAAATTTGAAATAAGCCGGTGAACGGAAAAAACCAAATGCGTTTATCCGATGTCACCCCACCTTTAAATTCACCTCATTGATCTTTTCATCTTTATTAAAAATAATTCTTATTTCCAATTTTAACCCCACACCTTTCCAGATAATCGACATAATGTTCAGAGCGAATACAACAATGTAGTAGAAGCAAGAACCGTACGTGCATATTGTATCCATTGATAACTAGACATTAACAATGGAAAATGAAAAAAAATTCATGAACACAAACAAAGCCTATGTGCCAAAGAAAATTCTTTAGTGCAATATATCATTAAGAAATAAATTAATCAACTGACCATGAAAAAAGAAACTGAAAGAAATTTATCAACAAAACTAGGTATTTTCCTGCTAGCTCACAAAAGCAATCAAAACCCAGATGCGCAGAATTTGAATAAGCACATATGATATAGAAGTGATTATAGACGTTACACATTGAAGGAATCCCTGGAGGCTGTAGCCTCCTGCTGCCTCGCAGACCCATAAACAGGAGGCTTCTTCTTGTTAGTACTCAAAACCTAGCTGATGTCCTTATTAAAGGAGCCATTTTTAATGCGAGGAGAAACAGTAGAGATAGCTTGAGAGAGAAAAGGATGCTGTTAAAACTGACAAGGGTTAAAACTAAGAAGGGAGGAGTGATGGACGAGGTGGGGTTAAAATTGGACATAATAATGGGTTTTAATAAAGGCAAAAATATCAATGCGGTGAATTTAAAATCGTGGTGGTGAATTTAGAAAAGCTTGCGGTGCAATTACCAACACTCTTTAGAATATGAGGGTCCAAAAGAATGGTTCCAGTCATCCGAAAAAATATAGATGAAGATGGACCTTTTTGAAGTGCATATGTGGCTTATGTTTCACATTATTCTCATATGTCACTTGTTTTACATTATTCTCATATATTAAACTCACATCAAAAAATATATTAAATTGTAACCTTTCTATCGAGATTCTAGTTCCACCCCACAATTGTTTTCTTGATAAGGGAGAAATTACACAAAATACCCTTCGACTTCATCTTACAGTGGATCTCTTTAAAAAACTGATTTAGACAAATCATTTCATGTAAGAGAAACCTATATGTGCAAATATAAATTCATTGATAGCAACAACTTATCATTAACACAATTTTTTTCTTTGAAATTAATCCAAATACATCAAACAACTAAATACAGACTTTGTATTCAAACATAGGCCAAATATACACAGGTTACAAATAAAATCTAAATAGAAATTGCCCGTGCCCGAAGGGCACGGAGGCAGTTGTCACCCAGGCGCAAATGCGTGTAGAAGAGGGGGCCAAAGCGAAAAAAAAGTGTGGATGCGTCAAGATGAGGTGGAACATCACTGGTCAATCCAGAGGCAATCACGCAGGGAGCTCTACAAAAGGGCTCGGAGGACGACGAAGAAAAGGACCGCATCTCAGGTAACAAAACCTAAGGTACTCCATCAACGACCTCGTTCCCCCAATTCATCTCCTTCCTCCCCCGCTCGCGCCGAGAGACGCCGTTACGATCTCCTCACGAGTCGAACCGTCTCCGCCGGGCCTCCTTTCTCAGATCACTATCTGACTTAGGCATCGGAGGGGATTTGGCCGGAACCAAGGTCCGGCCCCCTGACGAGCGTTCTCGTCTACGCAGGTGGACAGCTGATCAATGGGCCGAGGCTACCCCTCGCCCCTCTCCGACCACTCGATCGACTGGATTGTGAGGCTTCCCCTCACCGTCGACCTGCCGAGGCCGAGCACGCCCAACCGAGGCCGAGCGTCTTAGTCGGGTCCGAGATTCCCCCTCGCCGCCCTTCGGCCGTGCATCTACCCGGGCGACTGAGGCTACCCCTCGTCCCCCTCCCAGCCGAGGCCGAGCTCGTCTATCCGAGGCCGAGCGTCTCAACCAGGGCCGAGGCTTCCCCTCGCCCCTTCTGCACCAATTCGAAGCCCCCCAAGGGACCCTAAGCGGGCCCCTTGACCACGTTGACCGGGTTCTCCACGGTCAACGCTTTGTAGTGAGAAAACACTCTGAAACAAGGTGGAACATCACTGGATCGTTTGTTCAACTTGTGACCAGTCAACTTGGGCACGGTGTGACTGGGAACAACAAATTAGTGTAGAAACACCATCAATTATATAATAGATATATTTGAAACATTCTAAATCAACGACCACCGTACTTGTATTTTTGAATGAAGAGTATTAAATGCTGATGGTGCCAATTTCAAAAAAGAAAAGCTTTTGTATTCTCCCAAAAAATTTTCCCCCAACCCAAAAAATTTTTCCCCCAAAACTTGATGTGACATTGCCACATAGGATAAAGTTCAAAAACAGCTCTCAATTGTAATATAGATATAAAACTAAATTAACGACCAAACGTACTTGTATCTAACAAATAAACATAGAGCGGTGTGCAATTATATTTAGTTTTGCTTTGTATCTAAACAAGGCCAAGCATACAATCAATTACGTGCCAATTTTACAAATAAAGTTAGGCCAACAAATTGGCAAATATGTAAGTAAATATGTGTACACCGGTGTGGATAAACTAATTTCTTTGACGAAAACGATCATCATAATAAACAAAAAATTCATACTAAATCAATGAGAATTTACTGAAAAATTATGCGTAAGTATATCTGAATTCATGATGATTAATTCATTAGATATGTGTGGTTGGCTTTCAAGATCAACACGAATCTGTGAGAGAATCCCTTTAACTTTATCATCTCTATATATCTGACGATGGAATATCAGAATTGAATAGAAACATTCGTTCGTGTCATCTGGGGTCCAAAACCACTATATATAGACAATTTCTTTGGTATTCCTATGTTAGCCTATCATAAAAATAGAATTACCCTTTAAATCTCTATCAATATTAAAGGTCCACACGCTATTAGATAAATTAAAGCCAAATACTCTCTACCTTAATAAATGGCTTTTAATTAGGCTTAACTTTATTTACAGCATGCAATACATAATTATCTTATATGTAAGTTCAATGTTGGATTAATAATTTAACAATCTCCCACTTGGATTACATGTGGAACCTTGTAATTATGCTTTACGAAAATAACCGAATGAGCTCACCGTTACTGTCACGCCCCGCTTCCCAAAACGACGGAAGCGAAACGTGACAAGGCCCGCTTAGGTCGGAGCTGTGAAGCTCGGACCCAATAAGCGTCAGTGTGGTACTCCAAGACGAAGGAACATGTCCATGCAGGTTAGTACGGAACAACAAAAGTACTAAAAGAGATGCATTCATTTTATTCAATAGATATCCAGAAAAGTACATGGAGTCTAAACAAAAGCCAACACGGTTACAAACAGCTGAAAGTAAACTAATGGTGCAAACACCCAACCTAGACAGAAAGTAAACGGTGCTACGCACCCAACCTAAACTGCAGTAAAACCCCTGAATCAGCAACGTGAAGATCTCTAGCTCTGGTCCTCCTCGGGCACGTACTCTGGGTCTGCGTCCTCCGGCTCTACGTCCTCCGCCTCGTCAACGTACTCTGGCTCCACACCTGATGTACAACACCCAAAAGAAAGGAACTGTACGTCAGGTAAAGTCTACAAAAGAGGTCAGACTCTACTACAAGTGTACCGAACTATTAAACAACAGATTACTGGTTGATTAGCATGCTGGGGTTATAACAAGGTCAACGCTGCAGAAAAATAAAGCGTAGCAAGCAGTAGTCGTAGCCGGTGCTACCGACTACGGGTCTAACCTAAACGGGTCGTGACAAGACGTGACAAGACCAGTAAGACAGGACAGGACAAGACAAGACAAGACACGTGTGACTCAAAGGGTTCACGCCTTACGGTTCGAGGGGGATCAGACCATCTTCCCGTGCGCACGCTCAACCCTACCCCAACCCAAGTGCTCAAGACAAGACAAGTCCGTACAAGGGATCACTCGGAGAGTGCCCTATTGCCCGTAGGCTGTGTATCCGTACAAGGGATCACTCAGAGAGTGCCCTATTGCTTGCAGGCTGTGTATCCGTATAAGGGATCACTCAGAGAGTGCCCTATTGCCCGCAGGCTGTGTATCCGTACAAGGGATCACTCAGAGAGTGCCCTATTGCCCGCAGGCTGTGTATCCGTACAAGGGATCACTCAGAGAGTGCCCTATTGCCCGCAGGCTGTGCAAAACAAGACACGACGTGACATGACAGGGATAGTTCTTCTAGGGGGTCCACACGCACGCACACACAAAATAACCCTACGGTGTCAAATGTTGTTGTTGTTACGGTTAGACTTCGTCGTCAAGTCTAAGTCGTCAGGGCGTCCCAGCACTATCATTTCACGTCCGGTTCTATTTGTTCACAGTCTAATAGTTCTAGCAGTTTAAGACCAAGGCACGACCAAAAGCGCAAGTGAGTACACTTGCCTGCGGTGGCGAGTGTGTCATTCGTTCGGGGTGTCTCGTCCAGGCGTCGCGCCCGCGGTAGTCCGTCTGAAACAGTGTCACGGCGACGGTGTCAGGTCGCGATTTTCATCAAGTCCTATTAGGGTTTGTTTCTAAGTTATCGGGGCTATCCTATTTATCAACGTCACATTTTGGTGTTTCGTTCAGCCTAAATCGACCACTACCCTATATGCACAGAAAAGTTGTCCGACGGTCGATTTCTGCAGTGACATCGTTTTACTGGTGCGGAAAAGTAAATTTAGTTATCGTTGTCCGATTTTTAGTTAGGGTTCAGTTTTGCTACGGTGTGGGTTTGCTATGAGATAGGGTGGACTAACCTCTCCGGTGTTTGACGCAGATGGGAAGTAGAGTCTGAACGGTGGGAGATCTGCATCGCCTACGGCGTCTCGTCTACAGGTAGCATAGTGAGACTCGTCTGTACAGCGAACGAAGTGCGGGCAGTGAGCACGGTCAGTCCGATGGTAAAACAGCGAGCGAGGTAACGTCTGGGAGACGTCTAGTGGCTTCGGAAAACACAGACAGCGAGACGGGCATGGTAGCGGTCCGTAGGTGGTGTAGTCGGCGTCGAGGAACCGCGGGGCAGCGAGCAAAAGGGAAACACAGGCCAGGGGTCAAGACAGCGAGCAAAGGAGGCGTAACATCATTACGACGTCACCGGAAAGCTGACCGTCGCGTTGGCCGGCCTGGGGGAGCAGCCGAAGGGGTCTGTCGACGTCCTAGGGGCTGTCGAAGGGGGTTTTGGCGGCGCTGGGAGCTACAGCGGCGCCGTGCAGGGCCTCCGGTGGTCGGGGAGTGCGTGCGGCGGCGAGAACAGCGCGCGTGGAGGCGGAAATCGCATCAGCTCGGAGAGCTGCTGTCGCTGCTGCGTTACGGCGTGCGGTGCTACGGTTCAGGATGCAGTGCAGGCGAGCGGTGGTTCAGGGCGCATCGCAGGCGAGGCGGGGCGGCGCCGGGCTGAGGTGATGGCCGCCGGCGACGAAGGGGGCGCCGGGAAATCACATCTGTCGCTGCTACTACCTGCGTGCGAAGAACACCGGCGGCGGCTCTGTTCAGGCGGTCGGGCGGTTTGCTGGCCGGAGCAGATGGCCGCCGACGAGGGGGGACGCCGTGGAGGTGAGTCGGTGGCTGAGGGTATTAGGGTTTGGGGTTGAAAGAGTTGAGAACGGGAAGGAGAGAAGTTTGCTCGGGGAAAACTTTGGTGGCGGCTATGAAAGATTAGACCTAGGTTAAAAATATGTGAATGGGTAGGGTTTTAATAATAATTAAATGCTAAATAGGTATAAGTTAGGGGTTAAATGTGTTAGGGGGTAAGAGATATAGGAAGTGGACTTAAGGGAAAAGGAAAGTGCCATTAACACTTGAATCAATCACCTTGATACGTATGAGTATCCCAAGGGATTTGCTAAGATCAGATTTTTAAATTTGAAAATCAAATGATTTGGATTAAAATCAACGGTCGAGATTTATCCGGGTGATATCTCTCGCTACGGGTGTCCGAAAAATAAACCGAAAATACCGGGGCGATCGTGGAGACGAGACGTACGTAACTACGGAGTCTGATCGTACGAAACACCTACCAAGAATTTAAGTAAAATCGGAAACTGCGTTTTAAGACAAAAGACTAAAACGACCCTACCATTCCAAGTCGTCTTGCGAGAAAACGAGCCGTGAAATGACATTCCCAAAAATTACTATAAAATTCTACACTCCCATACGATCACAACGGCATATCACATCTCATATATCGGAATCCAGAAATAGCCAAATAAAATACGTGCACGATAAAGCACATGCACGCAAAAGATTCATAAGGTCGGAAAGCGACCGTTACATTCTACCCCACTAAAATAAAGATTCCGTCCTCGGAATCAGCAACGCTAATCAGTAAACATGAAAGGATAATGCTCCCTCATCTCCTCCTCACGCTCCCAAGTGGACTCTGCAGGTGATCCGTGACGCCACATCACTCTCACCAGGTCGACTACCTTATTCCTCAATTGCTTCTGTCGACGGTCCAAAATCTGCACAGGCTGCTGGTCATACGTCAGGTCCGGGTGGACCGTAATATCTGAGAAATCAACCGTGTGCAACAGATCACTGACGTACCGACGTAACTGAGATACGTGGAATACGTCGTGAACACCCTCCAAAGATGGTGGCAGAGCAAGGCGGTAGGCCACTGCTCCCACGTGCTCCAGCACATCAAATGGTCCAATATACCTCGGACTCAGCTTTCCCTTCTTCCCGAAACGAATAACTCCGCGGTTCGGAGAAATCTTCAAGAAGACGTGATCTCCTGGCTGAAACTCCAGAGGTCTCCTCTTGGCATCAGCCCAATGCTTGAAGCGATCCTGCGCAACTCTGAGCTTCTCCCTGATGTCTCTCACGACATCCACAGCTTCCACTATCATCTCTAGACCCAACAGCTCCCGATCTCCGATGTCATCCCAGCTCAGTGGCGATCGACATTTCCTCCCATATAAGGCAGCAAACGGCGCCATGCCAATGCTCGCCTGGTAGCTGTTGTTATAAGAGAACTCCACCAAGTGAAGATGGTCCTCCCAAGATCCCTTCAAATCGAGCGTACAAGCTCGCAGCATATCCTCTAGAATCTGAATAGTCCTCTCGGACTAGACATCGGTCTGCGGGTGGTACGTCGTGCTGAAACTCAGACTCGTACCCAAATTCTCCTGCAGACTTCTCCAGAACTGAGATGTGAACCTCGAGTCTCTGTCAGACACGATGCCCACGGGGACTCCGTGTAAGCGTACGATCTCCTGCATGTACACGGTCTACGTCACAGCTATTTCCAAGAGGAAAATTTAAAAGAGGATTAAAACGAAATTTTACCTCTAGATATTTCCTCGCCAAGACTTCCGTACACTGGCCCACTCGGAAGGGGATGAAATGTGCAGACTTAGTCAACCGATCAACGATCACCCAGACTGCATCGTTCTGTTTCGGGGTCCGAGGTAAACCAGTCACGAAATCTATCGTGATATGTTGCCACTTTCACTCCGGAATAGGAAGTGGTTGTAGCAATCCAGCTGTACGATGGTGTTCAGCCTTCACCTGTTGGCATATCAAACACTTGGCAACGCTCCGTGCCACACTCCTCGTCATGCCTATCCACCAGTAATTCAGACGGAGGTCCTTATACATCTTGGTCCCTCCAGGGTGTATAGAATATGGCGAGCTATGAGCCTCGCTCAACAGCTCCTCCCGAACATCACCTGCAGGTACGCAGAGTCTGCTGCAGTAACACAGCGAACCATCCTCATAAATTACGAACTCCGTCCGTAGTCCAGCTTCAACCTGCCTCCTGATCCTCTGTAGCTTCGGATCTCCTGCCTGTGCTGCCTTGATCCGATCCACGATCGTGGACTGAATCTGCAAATTCATGAATGAATGAACCACACCAGGTAGGACGACCTCTAAATCCATCTCTTTCAGCTCATGCTGTATCCTCCAGTCGGCAGTATGCATCATCGCAGTAGGAAGTCTACTCAAAGCATCGGGCACTACGTTCATCTTCGCCGGGTGATACTGCAAGTCTATCTCATAGTCAGCCATGAGCTCCAACCATCGTCTCTGACGCATGTTGAGCTCCTTCTGCGTAAAAATATACTTCAAGCTTTTGTGATCGGTGAAAATTTTCACGCTCTCACTCAGCAAGAAGTGCCTCTAGATCTTCAGTGTAAATATCACCGCTGCCAACTCCAGATCGTGCGTCGGGTAATTCTTTTCATGAGTTCTCAACTGACGAGAAGCGTACGCGACCACGTGGCCATGCTGATGCAAAACGCATCCAAGGCCCTTCCCTGATGCATCACAATATACCTCGAAGCCTCTGCTCCGATCCGGTACAGTCAAAACCGGTGCTGTGGTCAATCTCACCTTCAAGATACTGAAGGCCTCCTCACAAGCATCTGACCAATGAAACTCAACATCCTTTCTCGTCAGCTTTGTCATCGGCTCTGCAATCTTCGAGAAATCCTTGATGAATCGCCAATAATAGCCTGCTAAGCCAAGAAAGCTCCTGATATCTGACGCTGACTGCGGAGTCGGCCAATCTCTGACTGCTCTGACCTTCTCCGGATCTACAGATATGCCATCACCGGACACCACGTGTCCTAGGAACGCGACTCTATCCAGCCAGAACTCACACTTATTATACTTGGCATATAGCTTATGTCGCCTCAGCGTCTCCAGTACTGTGCTCAGATGACAACTGTGCTCCTCCTCAGACTTCGAGTAAATAAGAATGTCATCTATAAAGATAACGACAAACTTATCCAAGAAGTCGTAGAAAATTAAGTTCATCAAATTCATGAACACAGCTAGAGCATTGGTCACGCCGAAAGGCATAACCACGAACTCATAATGTCCGTACTTCGTCCGGAAAGCTGTCTTCGGAATATCGTCCTTCTTCACCTTCAGCTGATGATATCAGCTCCTCAAGTCCAACTTTGAGAAAACTCTTGAACCTCCCAGCTGATCAAAAATATCGTCGATGCGCGGCAGCGGATACTTATTCTTCACTGTGACATCATTCAGCCCTCGATAGTCCACGCACATCCTGCGGAACCCATCCTTCTTCTTCACGAGCAAAACTGATGCACCCCACGGTGACACACTAGGGTGGATGAAACCCTTCTGCAACAACTCATCTAATTGCTTCCGCAGTTCCTGAAGCTCAGCAGGAGCCATCTGATATGGTGCCTTTGATATCGGCTGCGCTCCCGGCATAAGATCAATACCAAATTCTAGAGCTCGGTCGGGTGGCAGACCCGAGATATCCTCCAGGAAGACGTCATCGAAGTCTCTGACGACTACTGGTCAGTCGATCTCTATCTGTATAGCTGCGACAATCGGCACCTCTGGCTTGGCCCAAAATCTGATGGGCCCAAGCGACTCGTCTCTGCTATGGAACTCGAACTCCGGATGGCCTGGAATCCGGAATACCACCCTCTTGCTGTGGCATTCGATCGACGCGTGGAAGTCTCCCAGCAATTTGATGCCAAGAACAACATCGAAAAAGCGGTAATTCATGGACAATGAAATCTAATAGTTCATGTCCACTGACCACCAAGGGAATCGATCGACAATCCAGATTCACTGTCACCATTCCGTTCCCTATGGCGATATCCCAACACTTAGGAAGTGTATGGGTGGGAATAGAGTGCCATGTTACAACTCTCGAGACATGATGCACATGGATGCACAGGAGTCAAACAAGGCCAAGACTGGGTGAGAGGACACTAGAATGGTGCTTGGGATATGAAGGAACTTACGGTCAAACCAAGCTACTCTAATAAACAAGGCAAACAAACAAAGCTAACAATAAGATCTACACTATGAAGTGAAAGACTAGATCCGAAGTAATACCTGCAATAACTCCATCCAGCTCCTCAGTCTCGCCGGCTGTCATGGTGTACGCCGGCTTCCGGAGTTGCATTGCCTGCCGAAACATCTGCTCTTGTGGGACCAAGGGTGGTCCACGGACAGCAGCTCCTCTGTGAAACGGGGCAGGCGCACTACTCTGCACTGAAACTGGCGCTCCGCTCTCCACATGGCGATACCTCAGGCAATCTCTAGTGACGTGTTTGGAAGTTCCACATGCCAGACACAAACCCAGCTTCTTCCTGCAATTAGCCTGAACATGCCCCGGCTTGCCGTAGAAGTGACATGGACCCTTGTTCTGACTCTGCATGGGTGCTCCAGGCCTCTTGAAGGGCACTGCCTGAATTGGTCTCACTGCAGGTCTAGCTGCTGGCCTGAACTACTCTGCTGGTCGGTTCCCTCGCAGTGGCGGTGGTGATGCAGTCGGAGGAGCCTGGGCAGCACGGGCAAACTGATGCGCCTGATCAACCAACCGATATTGAACGTCCAACATCTCCCTCATAACGCCCAGTAATTGGCGTAACTCTCTACCCTGGTCTTCCGGATCTCCATCGCCTGAGTTCCCGGATCGGGTGACGCGTCGTCCTGTCATCCTATTGACAAGAAGGACACAAATTAGACTCGTACAATTACTAGATAACAATAAACTGAATGTCAATACTCCTATTTTTCCGAACTTGCAGAAAGAATGAGACCTACATGTGCCACCACTAAAACCTGTCACGCCCCGCTTCCCAAAACGATGGAAGCGAAACATGACAAGGCCCGCTTAGGTCGGAGCTGTGAAGCTCGGACCCAATAAGCGTCAGTGTGGTACTCCAAGACGAAGGAACAGGTCCCTGCAGGTTAGTACGGAACAACAAAAGTACTAAAATAGATGCATTCATTTTATTCAACAGATATCCAGAAAAGTACGGGGAGTCTAAACAAAAACCAACACGGCTACAAACAGCTGAAAGTAAACTAATGGTGCAAGCACCCAACCTAGACAGAAAGTAAATAGTGCTACACACCCAACCTAAACTGCAGTAAAACCCCTGAATCAGCAACGTGAAGATCTCTAGCTCTGGTCCTCCTCGGGCACGTACTTTGGGTCTGCGTCCTCCGGCTCTACGTCCTCCACCTCGTCAACGTACTCTGGCTCCACACCTGACGTACAACACCCAAAAGAAAGGAACTGTACGTCAGGTAAAGTCTACAAAAGAGGTCAGACTCTACTACAAGTGTACCAAACTATTAAACAACAGATTACTGGTTGATTAGCATGCTTGGGTTATAACAAGGTCAACGCTGCAGAAAAATAAAGCGTAGCAAGCAATAGTCGTAGCGGGTGCTACCGACTAGGGACTAACCTAAACGGGTCGTGACAAGACGTGACAAGACTAGCAAGACAGGACAGGACAAGACAAGACAAGACACGTGTGACTCGAAGGGTTCACGCCTTACGGTTCGAGGGGGATCAGACCCTCTTTCCGTGCGCACGCTCAACCCTACCCCAACCCAAGTGCTCAAGACAAGACAAGTCTGTACAAGGGATCACTCGGAGAGTGCCCTATTGCCCGCAGGCTGTGTATCCGTACAAGGGATCACTCAGAGAGTGCCCTATTGCCCGCAGGCTGTGTATCCGTACAAGGGATCACTCAGAGAGTATCCTATTGCCCGCAGGCTGTGTATCCGTACAAGGGATCACTCAGAGAGTGCCCTATTGCCCGTAGGCTGTGCAAAACAAGACACGACGTGACATGACAGGGATAGTTCTTCTAGGGGGTCCACACGCACGCACACACAAAATAACCCTACGGTGTTAAATGTTGTTGTTGTTACGATTAGACTTCGTCGTCAATTCTAAGTCGTCAGGGCGTCCCGGACGCTATCATTTCACGTCCGGTTCTATTTGTTCACAGTCTAATAGTTCTAGCAGTTTAAGACCAAGGCACGGCCCAAAGGGCAAGTGAGTACACTTGCCTACGGTGGCGAGTGTGTCATCCGTCCGGGGCGTCTCGTCCAGGCGTCGCGTCCGCGGTAGTCCGTCTGAAACAGTGTCACAGCGACAGTGTTTCGTTCAGCCTATTTGGGTTTCGTTCAGCCTATTAGGGTTTGTTTCTAGGTTATCGGGGCTATCCTATTTGTCAACGTCACATTTTGGTGTTTCGTTCAGCCTAAATCGACCACTACCCTATATGCACAGAAAAGTTGTCTGCCGGTCGATTTCTACAGTGACATCGTTTTACTGGTGCGGAAAAATAAATTTAGTTATCGTTGTCTGATTTTTAGTTAGGGTTCAGTTTTGCTACGGTGTGGGTTTGCTATGAGTTAGGGTGGACTAACCTCTCCGGTGTTTGACGCGGATGGGAAGTAGAGTCTGAACGGTGGGAGATCTACATCGCCTACGGCGTCTCGGCTACGGGTAGCGTAGTGAGACTCGTCTGGACAGCGAACGAAGTGCGGGAAACGAGCACGGTCAGTCCGATGATAAAACAGCGAGCAAGGTAACATCTGGGAGACGTCTAGTGGCTTCAGAAAACACGAACATTGAGACGGGCCCGGTAGCGGTCCATAGGTGGTGTAGTCGGCGTCGAGGAACCGCGGGGCAGCGAGCAAAAGGGAAACACAGGCCAGGGGTCAAGACAGTGAGCAAAGGAGGCGTAACGTCGTTACGACGTCACCGGAAAGCTGACCGTCGCGCTGGTTGTCCTGGGGGAGCAACCGAAGGGGTCTGTCGCCGGCCTAGGGGCTGTCGAAGGGGGTTTTGGTGGCGCTGGGAGCGACATCGACGGCGTGCAGGGCCTCCGGCGGTCGGGGAGTGCGTGCGGCGGCGAGAACAGTGCGCGCGGCGGTGGAAATCGTAGCAGCTCGGAGAGCTGCTTCCGCTGCTGCGTTACAGCGTGCGGCGCTGCGGTTCAGGGCGCAGCGCAGGCAAGCGGCGGTTTAGGGCGCAGCGCAGGCGAGGCGGGGTGGCGCCAGGCTGAGGTGATGGCCGCTGGCGACGAAGGGGGTGCCGGGAAATCACAGTTGTTGCTGCTGCTGCCTGCGTGCGAAGAACGCCAGCGGCGGGTCTGTTCAGGCGGTCGGGCGGCGTGCTGGCCGGAGCAGATGGCCGCCGACGAGGGGGGACGCCGTGGAGGTGAGTCGGTGGCTGAGGGTATTAGGGTTTGGGGTTGAAAGAGTTGAGAACGGGAAGGAGAGAAGTTTGCTCGGGGAAAACTTTGGTGGCGGCTGTGAAAGATTAGACCTAGTTTAAAAATATGTGAATGTGTAGGGTTTTAATAATAATTAAATGCTAAATAGGTATAAGTTAGGGGTTAAATGTGTTAGGGGGTAAGAGATATAGGAAGTGGACTTAAGGGAAAAGGAAAGTGCACTTAACAGTTGAATCAATCACCTTGATACGTATGAGTATCCCAAGGGATTTGCTAAGATCAGATTTTTAAATTTGAAAATCAAATGATTTGGATTAAAATCAACGGTCGAGATTTATCCGGGTGATATCTCTCGCTACGGGTGTCCGAAAAATAAACCGAAAATACCGGGGCGATCGTGGAGACGAGACGTACGGAACTACAGAGTCTGATCGTGCGTAACACCTACCAAGAATTTACGTAAAATCAGAAACTGCGTTTTAAGACAAAAGACTAAAACACCACTACCATTCCAAGTTGTCTTGCGAGAAAACGAGCCGTGAAATGACATTCCCAAAAATTACTATAAAATTCTACACTCCCATACGATCACAACGGCATATCACATCGCATATATCTGAATCCAGAAATAGCCAAATAAAATACGTGCACAATAAATCACGTGCACGCAAAAGATTCATAAGGTCGGAAAGCGACCGTTACAGTTGCTGTCATTACCAAAATCTAAATATGAACCAATCCGGTCCATCATCATACCAACATAAGGTCAAAGTGGTCTTCGTTACAACTGTTATAACTCGACCCGTTAATGGTCACATATGCCGATACAACTGAATGACATCCATCATGATGTGGATGTGTAGCATGAAAATTTCATGTAATGCGATCTTAACAAGCATATTTCCAGTTGGTCCTCCATTAAACCTTAATAAGATCAAACCATACCAAAATTAAAGTATAAATAAACCAAAAACTTTATTTTTGCAACAAATAAAAACCTCAAATGTCCATAAACTGAAATAACTGAAAAATGACTATCTTTATATGAGCACCTAGAAGAACAAACTCTCACTAAAACTAAATATCCTCAATTGACATGACACTCATACAAGCAGTATGCTCATGAAACTTTTTGGGTGTCAATCACTTAGTAAGCGGATCCACAATCATGTGGCAGCTGTCCACACTCTGAACTCTTTCTTTAACAACCAGGAACTTATGTATTTATGAATCGACTTCGACGAGCTCCTGTTGTTATTGGAATATGCAACTGCTGACTTATTGTCACAAAATAACCTGAGTGGTCTTCCAATACTATCCACTATTTGCAGCCTCGTGACAAATTTTCGCAGTCATACTCCATGATTGGACGCCTCTAACATGCCATTAACTCTACAACCATGATAAAAGAGGCTACATAAGAGACCATTTAGCACTCTATGGCACCTCCAGCTAGTAGATAAACATAGCCCAACACAGATATTATACTATCTTGGCATCGAACAAAATCACAGTCAGTATACCCAATGATCACAAGCTTTTCTAACATTCTATACATGAGCATGTAGTCTTTTGTTCTCTGTAAGTACCGCAAGACTCGTTTGGCTGCTTTCCAATGGTCTACTCCTGAATTGCTTAAATATCTGTCTAACATCCCAATAACATACGCAATATCCATATGCGTCCAAATTTGAGTATACATTAGACTCCATATTACTGAGGCATGTGGAATCTTCTACATTTCTTGTTTCTCAAAGTCATTCTTAGGGCACTGATTGAGACTAAACTTGTCTCCATTAGCCACATATGTATCAACTGGTTTGTAATTTTTCTTACCATACCTTCTCGATATAGCTCTTTTGTGATAATCTAATAATAACACATGAATGATCACGGTGAATCTGAAAGCCTAATACAAAAGAGGCGTCAGAAAGATCTTTTATCTCAAAATTCTTAGCAAGAAATTTCATGGTTTCATGCAATAAGCCTATATCATTGCTGCAAGCAAGATGTCATCGACATATGAGATCATAAAAAATATATTTCCTTCCAATAACTTATGGTATATAAAATAATCGACCAAATCCACCTTAAACCCAAACGAGATGATTACGTGATGAAACTAAATATATCATTATCAAGATTGAAATGCACCAGTACCAATGCCATTATAATTCTGAAAAAGTATTTCGAAGGAATTAGAGAGAGAGAGAGAGAGTCTCTTTATAGTTGACGCCTTCTTTCTATGTAAAACCCTTTGCGGCAAGTTGAGCCTTATATCTCTCCACATTGACGTTTGAATCTCTCTTAATTTTAAATATCCATTTGTAACCAATGTGTTTCACACCTTCTGGCAATGAGACAAGATTCCAAATATCATTGTCATTCATGGACTTAATTTCCTCATTCTTGGCATCAACCCATTGTAGATAGTTAGAACTTTCCATGACTTGACATAGGTTGATTGGATCATCTTCCATCACTCCAATGTTTACCTCATGTTCTTGGAGAAATATATGTAGTCATCTCTTGACAACTTCCTTTGCTATCTATCATTGGACTGCCATAGCTCGGTTGTCATAGTTGCACCTTATGTTTAGCTACCGGGGGGCACACACTGATTTTGCTTAGATATTTAAGAATTGGCCATCAAACAACTGGGACACCTTCTGCAACATCTCTTTGAGTTCACCATGATCTCTAAAGATTAGGAATGATTTTATCTCAGGCCTATGTGAGCCATAATATTTAACCATGTTCTGGTATGGGCCACATCACGTATAGAGCGCAACACTGCCTGGATCTTCTCCTACTTCGGTTAAGGGATACATAGCGCCAACGTTACCCACTTAAGCTCAGTCGTATTGTGCTTGGGATCTTTCTTAGCATTGTGACCCTAGTCTGTAAAACAAAAATTTGCATGAACACGGTTAGGCCGAAACTTAACTTGAGAGCATCACAAAGTGCCATGCAAAAACATTATCTTGTATGGTAAGTCTTTAGTTTGTTATACAGATAACTTCAAGATCATGTGCAAAGAAACTAAATCTATTTTCCCTTTTAACTTTAGTGCTGATACGACCCTCCCAAAACAGGCTAAGACGGAACGGGCCGAGCCCATGGGCCTGGATGGGATTAGGCCCCGGCCTAAAAGCCCCGCAAACGCCTCGAGTCACGTCGGCCCCAGACTAATGCGAAGGGAACCGCTGACCCACGCAGGTTGAGGGGATCGCTCCCCCGAATTGCGCCCACCTTCATCACCATTCAAGAGCCCCATTACGCCCCACCTTCATGGCCCATTAAGTGACGATCAAAGCAGCGGGTACTTGGGGCGAGATGGAGGGATGTCAAGGGGACGTGGCCAGAAAGACTCCTATAAAAGACCCGGAGATCGAAAGACCAAGAAACCGAATTCTGAATACTCTATACTCATGTATTCTTCCTCCAACAACCTTGTCTTCAACCTTAGATTTCTCCTCCACAGCTCGGCCTGAGGATTGATGTATCGATCTATCCGCGAACCGTATTCAATCCCACCGATCACCCTTAAGACCAGATCTGACTTAGGCATCGGAGGGGACTTGGTCGGAACCAAGGTCCGACCCCCTGACGAGCTTTCTCATCTGTGTAGGTCGAGGAGACTTCACCCCGCCGGAGCTACCCTTTGGCGCTTCATCCACCGGAGTCGAGCGATCTCGATCCCGAGCTCGTTCGTCTTTCCACTCAAGGAGGCCGTCGTTCCCCCGAAGCTACCCTTCGGGATACAGATGCACGGATCCGTGCATTCCCGACCGACTGAATACGCCGCTACTTGATCTCGGAGGACACACGTGTCTCATGCGACCACGTCGATCTCCGACCCTCGAGACTATCAAATTGTGGTGAGAAAACACCCCGAAACATCTGGCGTCGTCTGTGGAAAAGAAATCTTCACCCACATCATCCACTACAAGAAACATGGAGCAGCATGACAATGGATCCACACACCTGCCTACCATCCCCGAGAACGGTGGCTACGTCCCAAACGGAACAGGACACATCCATTCCACAGAGGGAACCAACGACTCGCACTCGGTAACCCACAAACTACTCGACCATCTCACTTATGAATGAATCCAACTTCCAGACTCTGGCAGCGGCCATCCATCAACTCGCGGGCCTGCGACACCCCTTCGAAGGGAACCAAGCAGGGTTCACTGACCACTCGGGGCAGCGCCCCCCACTGCGCTCAGCCATAGTCACGGACTGCGAGGGTGGGGGCCAGAACCGAGAGAATTCACCGACCCCCACCTCTCTTCGAACTAGGGGAGTGGGGAACTAGGTGGACTGGGGGTGAATCAACGGCGGCATCGTCCAGAGGGTCCCGCTTGGCTGGGCGTCAGTCGTCCATCCACACGGCCATCGAAGGGCGCCGGAGACGAAGCGGGAGTCCGCGCCTGAATAGGCCGAGAAGCCACGAGGAACACCGTCGCAGAGAGCGCACTCGACAACCTACACCGATCCCCAACCCAGATGGCCACCGAGGGAACTCTTCTGCGTCTCCAACGACCTGCCAAGACAACCCGAGCGTCAGGGCGAGGCGCCAATCGGACAGGCGAACCTGGGCCTCTGGCGATCGACCACTGCCCGTTAGCAAGAAGCATCACTGAGGCACTGGTGCCCTCCAGATTCAAAGTGCTAGCCCTGGAGAAATACGACGACTTGAGGGACCCCGAGGAACATGTTCTGGACTACAAAGGGATCATGTGGTTCCAGGGGGCTGACGACACTCTGCTATGCCGCGACTTCTACACCACCCTCAAGAAGTCTGCCCGAGACTGTACAACAGTCTCCCTGACCAGTCTATCAACAACTTCTAGGACCTGTCCCAGATGTTCTGTCAACAATTTATGGCCGGACGGCAGAGGAAGCCAGGCTCAGACCTCCTATTCAACGTGATACAGAGACCTGGCAAGACCCCGAGGACCTATATGAAGCTCTCCAACGCCCAGAAGATGAACGTCGAGAGCTGCCCCGAATTGGCCGTGACAACTGACCTAAAGAAGGGGCTCCGACATAGGGGCATGAAGAAGAACCTACACAATGACCCCCTGAAGGATATCGTCGAGGTCATAGCTCGGGCAAAAACGGTTCATGCTGATCGAATAGGCCCTGGCTGCAGAAGAAGGGGGTCCCCCAGCGGGGACCAAGCGAAACTCCAAGCACGACAAGGGCGAGCATCACGGGCCGGAGGATTACAGACAGGAGAAAAAGGCAAGGGAAAAACAGCGCAGAGGGGAAGTGCCGCCCGCCAAGCTGAACGCGACCCAGGACGACGTCCTAACACAGGCTCAAAAGGAGGGCCACATCAATAAGCCGCCCCCTAAGATGAAGGGCGGTCGAAGGGACGAGGAAAAATACTGCATGTACCACAAGGACAACAGCCACGACACCGACGACTGCTGGCACCTAAAGAAGGACATCGACCAAATGATCAGCCAAGGACACCTGAAGAATTTTTTCGATGCCTCAAAGGCGACCCCCGAGGAGGGCACATCAAGGCAAATGGACAAGGGGAAGAAGGTGAACATTGTCTAGACCCCCTGCGCATAATCTAGTGAGGAGATAGGCCAATCAACCGTGGCTCCTCCCACCGGGCAAGCTTTGCATGCCTACCGTTATCTTCCTTGCTTTTCTGTATTTCTTCCTGAATTTATCCCTACTTTTTATTTTCAAGAATGAAGTGCGAGTTCACATAAACAACTACATTTCTCTCGAGATCTGATTCAACACTCCACCGTGTCGAACCTCCTGAAGCGGTCGTAAGACTGGGGCAACTCCTCTAGTAGGCCGATGATTCAAATCGACCGTAAGGCTGGGGGCAACTCCCCCAGCAGGCCGATCACTCGGTCGACCATGAGGCTGGGGGCGAATCCCTCAGCAGGCCGATCATACGATCGACTATAAGGCTGGGGGCAAATCCCCCAGCAGTCTGATCATTCAGTTGGCCGTGAGTCTGAGGGTAGCTCCCCCAGTAAGCCGACTGACCCGTCGACCGTCAGGCTAGGAAAACTCCCCCAGCAGATCGACATCACATCGACCATAAGGCTGGGAAAAATCCCCCACTGGGCCGATCATTCGGTCGGCCGAGAGTCTGGGGGTATTTCCCCCAGCAAGCCGACCGACTCGTCGACCGTCAGGTTGGGGGCAACTCCCCCAGCAGATCGACATCACATCGACCATAAGGCTGTGGGCAACTCCCCTAGCAGGCCGATCATTGGTCGACCGTGAGTCTGGGGGTAGCTCCCCCAGTAAGCCGATCGACCTGTCGACCGTCAGGCTGGAGGCAACTCCCCCAGTAGATCGACATTGCATCGACCATAAGGCTGGGGGCAACTCCCCTAGCAGGTCGGTCATAAACCGACCATAAGACTGGGGACAACTCCTCCAGCAGGTCGGTCATAAACTGACCATAAGGCCGGGGGCAACTCCTCCAGCAGGTCGGTCATAAACTGACCATAAGGCTGGGGGCAACTTGCCAGCAGGTCGGACTGGTACGACCATGAGGCCGGGCAGCCCCCCAGCAAGTCGATCCCAAACTAAGACTGAGGGAAATTCCCCCAGCAGAGTGACCATGGACCGCCATGAAGGACTGGGAACAATCCCCTCAATGGAAACTTCTCGCAGGTCAAGTCAGCGAACGACCCCAACTTGAGCAACGAGAGGGGGACATAACCAAACTAGATCAAAGACAATTCTGAAAGCACAAACATGGTGGTGATGCAGAAGAAAAGAAAAATCCATTTCAACAAAAAAATTTCTTCTTGCAGTTTGGTAAACAAAAAAAGAAGAACGGAAAACGGGCCGCTCCGCCTATGACGTAGGAGCTCGCAAAGAGGCATCACCAGATGCTTCATCTCCTCCCGAACCAGTAGGATGCCAAGGGGCAACCAGAGAACGAGGAAGCATTCTTCGGACCGCTCCTCGAACGCTAAGAACCCTTCCCGGAAGGACATCATAATCTTCAGAGCGAAAATGCCCTTGTACGTCTGGAATCCCTCCTGAAGGGACTCCACAATCCTCGGGGCTAGGACACCCACATAATCCCTCTTGACCTCATCGACAAGCCGAGCGGGGTCCACTTGCCGCAGGTGTCACGCCCCGCTTCCCATTATACTTGGGCGCGAGAACGCGAGTGGGTCTGCATGTGCTTAAAGCAAAGAATTGTCTTCTTTGACTTAAGCACAATAAGCGTTAATTAGCAAAGGCAGGTCCCTGCACGCGAATATCTCAGAAGCAACACAAATAGTCATCACATTACAAGTACCAACGTCCAAAGCAAAGTACACAAGCAATTAAGGCCTAGCATGAACGTACAATCTGCTGAAAGCAAACACACCTGAAAACAACAATTTAAATAATAAAACTGAATAGAAAATAGCCCGTTTTAGCCTTCCGCAAGAAGGATCTCAATGTCTTCCTAGCTCTGATCAGCGGGGTCCACTTCTAAGATAGGATCCTCAAAAGTAGTGTCCTCAAGGTACTCTGTCTCTGAACCTTACATATATTTCATCAACACATAGAAATATATGTCAGCAATAAGCTCGTCAAGATTTAAAGTAATGAAACGAATAACAACTAGAAAAGGAGAAAAGAGCGTTAGTACACAGTTATGAATAATATGTGCAGAAAAGGAAAGTTCGAGCATGCATGGATTTGCAGTTTAAAAGTAAAACAGTTGTATGTTGAGTATTTGATTGTTTGTGCTTGTGATAAGTTCATGTCTGAGTAGGTAAATGTTCTCGATACACCCTAGCATCGGGGGTTTACCGTGACGCTTCTTGCCATTCCCAACCTGGAAGATGGCCAAGATGCTTGCCTCCATTGGTGTGCTTATGGAGGTAGCTGTATAGTGCTCAAACAAACTTACAAATTCTACTACGTGAAGCAACCCCACCCAAGTGTACTGTCTAGTCATCGACTAGGTTTCACCCCATCTGTATTCGATGGTTTCACTCCATCTGTATTCGGTGGATATCATATATGTGTTTCGAGTTTATAACATACTCTTTTTCCAAATTAGTTTAACTTGATGGCATGCATGTAGTAAAAGTAGTCCAATTTAAATTAGAAGGCAACAAGTAAAATGAAAACATATTATTTGTCAACCAAAAGTCGACAAGCACATTGAAATCAGATTTAGCACTAAGTTTGAACGGTTTGATTTGCAATTCATTTACCACAAATACTTGCCTTGATGTGGGTTTGGATGTCCAGGTGTTGGTAACGTGAGGCATGTTTTTTCTGCGTCAAATAGATTTGTGATATCAGACCCATAGTTATTAACCCGTTATAAGACATTAAACTAACTTATTAAAATGTAACATTAACTTAAGAACTAATGTAACACTATAACATAAATTAATTTACAATTTAAACTAACAATAATAACTTAATTATTAATGACTTTATACTAACTTAGCTATACTATTAACTTAATTGATACTTTATCCCTACAAAAAAACTAACATTAACTTTTTCTTTAATTAATAACTTAAGCATAACTTTAACTTATTTAATAAATCACTTAATAACTTTAACTTATTAATAATAATCTTAACTTTAAAAACTTAATCCTAAAAACTTAATAACTTATTATAATAATATAACTTAACTATAACTTATATTTATAAATACTTATATAAACTCTCTTACCCTTCTCTCTCACTCTGCTCGTTCTCTTCTTTTCTGCTCTTCTTCTTTTTCTTTTTTTTTGTTTCACGCATGGGAGATTGATGGAAAACGGGGTAACAGTGAGGCGGCGCTTCGGCGGCACAGGGCATGGGCGGAGCGGATAGGCGGTACGACGACGCGACGCTTCGACGGCACAGGGCGCGGGCGGTGCGGCCTGCGGCAGCGGGGCTGTCGACGAGCAGCGGCAGCACAGGGACGCGGCGGCAGACTACAGGCGGGGCCGTGGGCTACAGGGCACGGCAGGGAGGGCCGGGGATGGCGCACGACGTATGGGCGACGGCGGATCGGGGCAGTCGGCGGCTTGGGGTTGCGCAGGGTTTGATTCTGAAATTTGGGTTCCAATGCTCCTCCACTCTTCAATTCAATCTCTGTTTGTATTTGATTTCAGATTTGTTTTCGATTTCTGGTTTTGTTGATTTGGGTTGAAAGGAGGAGGGGGATGGCTGATTTGTGGTGGTGGAATGTGGGTGGCTGATTTGGGTTGGGTTGTGGTGGTGGTGGTGGGATGGCTGATTTGTGTGGTGATGGAATTTGGTGTATGAAGGTGGCAGGGAGATGGAATGTTGGTGTTGCTGCTGTTAATTGTTGCTGTTGCTGTTGCTGTTGTAGATGTGGTTTTAAGAACAGAGGAGGGGGATGAAACAGCCTGTTGATGAGAGGAGCTGGGTGTGGGGGAGGAATTGAAGGGGATGTTGGATCTCACCCATATTTCGGTGGGATTGAATAGGTTAGGGTAAATGTAATATGGTAATTGTAATTATGAAAAGTAATTAGTGATTTAAATTAGTTAGTAGTAATTAGTTAATTAGTTTAATTTTAATTAAAAATAATTAGTTACGATTTAACCTGCCAAAAGTTACGCTACGGTAAAAAGTTAAACCGAGCGCGCTCGTGTCGATGCGTGGAAGGAAAATCACTCGGACGAAAAAACTGGATGATCGAAGAAATTCAGGCACACAACAATCAAAAAGCGACTAGAAATACAGGCCGTTACATCCTACCTTCCTTAGAATAATTCCGTCCCCGGAATTCTCTACAGTGCAGGGAAAAGGTAGGGGTAACATCCTCGCATCTCATCCTCTCGCTCCCAGTTGGATTCTCCTGGCGAGTCATGTCGCCACATCACTCTCACGAGTTCGACGACCTTGTTCCTGAGCGCCTTCTGGCGTCGATCAAGAATCTGAACTGGCTGCTGCTCATAGGTAAGGTCTGGTCGCACCGTGATCTCCGAATGATCAACCTCATGCGTTGGATCACTGATATAAAGACGTAGCTGGGAGACATGGAAAACATTATGTACTCCCTCCAATGATGGCGGTAGAGCTAGGCGATAGGCCACCTCTCCAACTCGCTCTAGCACATTAAAGGGTCCAACGAACCTTGGGCTGAGCTTGCCTCGCCTCCCAAAACGTATCACTCCTCGGTTTGGGGATATCTTCAGGAAAACATGATCTCCTGGTTGAAAATCCAAGTGACGACGCTTGGAATCAGCCTAATGCTTGTACTGGTCTTATACAATGCGTAACTTGTCTCTGATGTTACGCACCACATCCACTGTTTCAATAATCATCTCTGGGCCCAATAATTCTCCATCTCCAATGTTATCCCAACTCAGCGGGGATCGACACTTCCTTCCATAGAGTGCTGCGAATGGGGCCATACCAATGCTGGCTTGGTAGTTATTGTTGTAGGAAAACTCTACCCGGTGTAGATGATCTTCCCACGAGCCTTTGAAATCCAGCATACAAGCTCCAACATGTCCTCTAATATCTTGATGGTACGCTCCGATTGGCCATCCGTCTGCGGGTGATACGCAGTGCTGAAACTCAGACTGGTACCCAAATTGGATTGTATACTCTTCCAAAACTGAGATGTGAATCTAATGTCCCGGTCAGAGATGATGCTCACAGGAACTCCGTGCTATCGAACAATCTCCTGCACGATTATCGATCACATCACAACGTATACTAAAAGGAAGTTTCAAAGGTATAAGATAGATATTACCTCCATATACTTCTTAGCAAGTATTTCCGTAGATTGTCCTACTCGAAAGGATATGAAATGTGCTGATTTGGTTAATCGGTCAACGATCACCCAAATCACATCATTCTGCTTAGTACTCCGAGGTAGTCCAGTCACGAAATCCATAGTGATGTGCTGCCATTTCCACTCTGGAATCGGCAGGGGTTGAAGCAGTCCAGTAATGCGATGATGTTCAACCTTCACTTGCTGACATACAAGGCACTTAGCAACACTTTGAGCCACGCTTCTCTTCATTCCATGTCACCAAAAGTTCAGACAAAGATCCTTGTACATATTGGTGCCGCCAGGATGAATGGAGTAGGAAGAACTATGAGCCTCATTCATCAGCCCCTGATATCACCTGAAGGTACGCAGATCCTACTGCAGTATCTCAGGGAACCGTCCTCATGAATAAGAAAATCCGTCCGTAGTCCAGCTTCGACTTGCTCCCTGATCTTCCGTAACTTCGCATCTCCAGTCTGAGCAGCTTTGATTCGATCTACGATAGTAGACTGAACTTGCATATTCATCAATGATGCAGAAGTCCCGGGTAAAATAACTTCAACCTCCATCTCATGTATAGCCTGCTAAAGTCTCCATTGAGCTGAGAGAGTCATGATCACTGGTAATCTGCTCAATACATCTGGTACAACATTCACCTTTCATGGATGATACTGGAGGTCGATGTTGTAATCCGCCATAAGCTCCAGCCATCTGCGTGTTGAGTATTGACTCCCCGGATTTGGTTTTGATGATGAACAAACATAAATATCGTGAACTAACTCTTTGTGAGCGCAGTTAAGTAGATCGTCGCCAAAACTCTACGTATTTCAAAAGCGACGTCTCAAGACTTCTCAAAGCGCGTGATCGTGTGCATAAAGCTTCGTTGAAGCTTTAGGAGCATTATTGAAGTTAAGAGATTCGGATTAAAGCTTTTGAAGACGGTTTGTCAAGTTTTATTTATTGTCTTCTAGCTTCAGCGTATAGAATGTTAAGCCTTGAGTAGGTCTTACATTATTAGAGCTATGATTATCTTAGAAGCCCATATAAACTTTCCCGAAGCTTCGCGCTTCATTTCGCGGCTTCTGGTGCATCTTAGTTGGTTCAAGAAGAAGAACTAACCGATTAGATGGTAATCTAGTCGGTCGGTAATCCTTCTTGAACCGACTAGATCTCCTAACTCAATTCAGCCTAGACACTGTTTATCAATTAGTCGGTCCAAGAAGGTTCACTAACCGACTAGTTGTCAAACTAGTCGGTTAGGAATCCTTCTTAGACCGACTAGTTTAGCTTTCACTTTTCAGCCTAACTTACTGTTTACAGTTAGTCGGTCAAAGAACAACGAACGACCGACTAGTTGAGAAACTAGTCGGTTGGAATTTGTTCTTAAACCGACTAGCTGTCTTTGAATTCAGCCTATACTTTTTCAACTCTTAGTCGGTCAAAGAACACTCACTGACCGACTAATTGTGAAACTAGTCGGTTGGCAAGTCTTCTTAGACCGACTAGTTCTTTACTCCCTGAACTTTCTATATTGGCTGTGAAGCTGTTAGTCGGTCCATGTTGAATCACCGACCGACTAGTTGTGAATCTAGTCGGTCAGTGATCCTTCTTTGACCGATTAGACTGCTTCAGAAATAGATCCTTTGGAGCATTAAATGCTCGAATTTTCTCTCTCTCTCTCTTCTCTATCCTATATAAACTTGAGATGCTTCTTCATAGCATTAAAAAGGCTGATATTTATTACATTTTAGAGAATCAAAGAGAAGAGTTAATTCTCATTTCCAAGCTCATTCATTTCTCAAGAATCTCACTCTCACTCTTATTTCCAAAGAGAGATTCTCATTGATTGTGAGCCACTCAAGCCAAGAGCTTGATCCAAGGTCACCAACTCCACCCTAGGCTTCTATTGCTGGTCAACTTCTTGGAGCTAGGGTTTAGTGCCTTCATCTTCCCCAAAATCCTTCTTGCCCTAAATCGTAAGTTTTACTCAAGGCATAGGGGTTTGTGGTAAGCATTTCTTATTTCATTTACATTGCTATTGTAAGTTTTTCTCTCGGTAGTGAGAGTTGTTTGTGATCCCGGTGTGTGGGAGTCACAATTTTCAGTTGTGTATGATTTGATCTTGTAGAGGTTTTCTACAAGTATTTCATAGTGCAAATTTGAGTTAGAGGTTTCTAACTCAAGTAGCCGGAAGGGATCCGGGTGTTTGGGACGTAGGATCACTGGGAACAAGTCGGGGAGACTTGGGTGGATCCGAACCCGTTATATCGTTTGTTTGCGATTGTATTTTATTGTTGTCACATTTTCATTTCCGCATTGTTGGTTGAGTTTGCAAGATAATTAGGAATTATCTTCTTAATTATTTTAAAGTACTATTCACCCCCCTCTAGTACTTGTGCAGTAGCTATCAGTGCATTACATTTGGTATCAAAGCCAAGTTCATAGCTATGTCTACCAACGACAACAAGAACGTTCGTCCACCTTTAGACTATAGCACCTTCACGAACCGTGAAGGAGCTTCTTCGGTGATGGAAGGACACTCCTCAACTAGGCCTCCTTTCTTCAACGGTACTAATTGTTGAAACTTGGCATTTTCCATCCTCTCTTCCATAAGGTTTTGATGTGACAAATCAATATATTTCATGTTACTAACTTTATCTATGCAGATGTGCAGCTACAACACAAATTCATTCACATCACGCATATGATCAAAGTACAAGGAGACTCTGCAAAAACAACCTTGCTACTCAAATTACGTGTGAAACACGTATCTACGGAATGATGTAATTTTTACTTTTTAGATAGGTTCAGGGCCTTGGTTATATCATATCATATATCCCTAAAGCTCAAATCTACATCATCTCCTAACTCATTTTGATCCTAAGTCAAAATTCGTATTTTTAAGTATTAGCCTACTAGGTTTTTTCCTAGCCTACCAAAACAGTTATATTTTGACTTGATACTTTCAGACAAGGATCTATCCATTGTCTATTTCACGTCACCAAAATTTTGTGACCGTTTGTTACCGTTTCAAATTTGGCAGGCTACGAATTTTCCTAGCATGCCAAAATGCTTTTGGGACTGAAATTTTCCAGAACAGTTTCTGACCGTTCTCCAACGTTCCTCTCAGTTTCTGACCGTTGTGCAACGTCTCTTTTAGAGCCGTTCACAACCGTTTCTAAAACCTATAAAAGGAGGGGTACCCCCTCTCATTTTCCACACACTTTCCTTTTCTAAAATTCTGATTTTGTTGAAAGCAAGTCATTTATTTTCTTAAGTAATTCAGCCATTAGTTGTTCTTTTCTTATTTGTAAGAAGAAATCATTAGATTTCTCTCTTCATTTAAGAACGGAAGAACTTGGATTTTCAACATCACTTTTGGAAAGTTGTTTGTGTTCATAATTGCAAGAAGAAATCAATAGATCTCGCTCTTCTTTTATGAACCAGAGAACTTCAAGTGTTGCTCTTCATTACATATCTTTTACATCTTGAAGTTCATCTTCTAAACACCATCCTTGAATTCATTCTCTGAAATTTATACCAAGGCTATATGTGTTTTTTTCTATTTCTTATTTAACAGGTTTGAATCTCTATTTAGAGATTGTACAAAGTTTGGGACACGGGGAGTGTCGCCATTTTTGTAAGTTCGTGCTTGTGGGGCAAGTGATTATAGTGGTTGAAAATCTCTACAGGGTAGAGGACTGGAGTAGGATCACAAGGATCCGAAGCAGGATAAATCTCTGTGTTTGCGATTGATTTAATTTTCAGCACTTGTTATTTTATTTCTGTGTCATCTTTGCAAATATTACTAATATCTTATTTGCGACAATTTTTTAATATACACTATTCACCCCCCACTAGTGTATTGATCCTTACAGGCTAAAATTACATTTGGTATCAAAGCAAGGTTAAGATGGCAACAAGTTCCTCAAACATGAACGCAGTTCCACACAACTATAATCAGCAACCTGAAGGGCACTCTCAAACTCGTCCTCCTCTATTTGATGGTTCAAATTACTCATATTGGAAAATACGAATGGAGATTCATCTCCAAAGTATGAATTATGAGATTTGGGACATCGTAGAGTCAGGATACGAAAAGCCAACAACTCCTATTGCTGATTGGACCACCAACGACAAAGCTGCAAAAACCAACAACTCAAAAGCCATGAATGCTTTATTTTGTGCTATGGATAAACATGAGTTTAATCGAGTTTCTCAGGCCAAAAGTGCTAAGGAGATTTGGCATATACTTGAGGTAACTCATGAAGGAACCAGTAAAGTGAAGGAAACTAAGATTTCCGTTTTGGTTCACAAATTCGAATTATTCAAGATGAAGGACCAAGAGACAATTGGAGAAATGAACACCAGGTTTACCAATATTATAAATTCTTTGAATGCTCTTGGAAAAACTTACACTTCTCTTGAACAGGTTCACAAAATTCTTAAAGCTTTAACTCCAGTATGGCGTCCAAAAATCACCGCTATTGAGGAAGCCAATGATCTTTCTACATTAACTATGGAAGATCTTATTGGTAACTTAATGGCCCATGAAGTTACACTACAAGATGAGAAAGAAGAATCAGATCAGAAGAAGAAAGTACTTGCCTTCAACGCAACATCAGATAATGAAGATTCAGATGATGATATGGCATTTTTTGCCAAAAACTTCAGAAAATTCTTTCAGAAAGGTAAGTATAATAATTTTAAATCTAAGAATACTGATTCTTCTCTTTGCTTTAATTGCAATAAGCCAGGACATATGAAGAAAGACTGTCCACTTCTCAAAGCAAAGTTCAAAACTTCTAACAATGATCAATCCAGAAGAGAAAGGAGGGTTGACAAAATGAAAAAGGCATTTGCAGCAACATGGGATGATTCTTCAGATGATGAAGATGATGATCTAAATGAAAGTGCCAACATGTGCTTTATGGCACAAGATGATGAAGATGAGGTAAGTTCTTTTAATAACGAATAATTACTTGATGCTTTAAAAGATCTCTATTCTCGTTTCAAAAAATTGAATAGTCAACATAAATCATTGAAACAGAATAATGATGATCTCCTTTCTAAATATCAAGAATTATCATCTTCTAAAAACATTGAAAATACTTCTTCTCAAGTTTTGGATCTTAGTAAAGAGAATGATATTCTCAAAACTAAGAATTTAGAATTACATACACAAATATCTGAAATGGATAAAAGTATTTCATCACTAAAGATGAAATACGACGAAATGACATCCAATGTTAATAAATTTAACAAAGGAAAGACTAATCTCGATGATTTGCTTAAAATTCAATATCCAACAAATCATAGACAAGGATTGGGATATTCTAAAAAGGATGTACCCAAGACTTATAACACTTCTTCCTCTTGTGGTAAAACAACTTTTGTTAAACCACAAAAGAAGAATCATGCATTTATTTACACGAAGAAAGTAAACATTCCTACTTCTTCCTCACAAAGAAATGTTACTAACATTTCAAAAACATTTCCTAGGAAACCTACTACAATTAGTATATGGGTTCCTAAGGATTCATTTTTAAAAGTTAGAAATAGTTATATTTCTCATTATATGCATTCTATTGTTTATTCTAGTGATTATCTTAGTAAGCCAAACTCCACTTGGGTTTGGCTTCCAAAAATCTAATCCCAAGGACCCTCAAAAAGGGGTACCAATGCTTAATGTTTTATCTTTCAGGTACCTAAAAAGGAAAGATGGATTTTGGATAGTGGATGTTCAAAACATATGACAGGAAATGTCAAACTACTTTCAACCGTCAAGTACAAACAAGGAGGCACAGTTACCTTTGGTGACAATAACAAAAGCAAAATCATAGGCACTGGAACAGTCGGTAATACAAATCAACCTATCATCGAAAATGTTCTCCTGGTTGATGGTTTGAAACACAACTTACTTTCCATTAGTCAGTTATGCGATAAAAATTACAAAATAGTTTTTGAACAAAATGATTGCATCATTTATGATTCTAATATGTCATCTATTTTATTTCGTGGTAAGCGTAAGAATAATATTTATATCTTATGCATGTCTATTTCCACTAATAATCATTGTTTAATTATTACATTAGATGATACACTTTTATGGCATAAACGTTTTGGACACACAAATTTCAAAATCTAGCACGTATTTCAAAACACAAGTTAGTTAATGGAATGCCAAATATTTCTTTCAAACACAAACATTTTTGTGATGCTTGTCAACAAGGAAAAATGCACAAATCTTCTTTTAAATCAAAATACGTTATTTCAACAAAGAGACCATTAGAACTCCTACACCTAGATTTGTTTGGTCCTTCAAGAGTAGTTTCTTTGAATAGAAGTAGATATGCATTTGTCATTGTTGATGATTATTCTAGATACACTTTGGTTATATTCTTACAAAACAAGAATGATGCTTTTGAAGAATTTTCAGTATTTTGTAAAAAGATTCAAAAAATCAAATCCTCTAACATTATCACTATTCGTAGTGATCATGGGGGAGAATTTGAAAATGAATCATTTACTAAGTTTTGTAATGAAAATGGCATTACACAAAATTTTTCTTTTCCTCGTGCTCCTCCTCAGAATGGCGTAGTAGAAAGGAAAAATAGAACTTTATAAGAATTTGCTAGAACAATGCTTTGTGATAGTAATCTACCAAAATATTTTTGGGCAGAAGCAGTCGCAACTGCTTGCTACATTATGAATAAAGTTCTTATTAGGCCATTACTTGATAAAACTTGTTTTGAATTATTCTTTAATCGCATTCCTCGTGTATCATATTTTAAAGTGTTTGGATGTAAATGTTTCATTCTAAATACTAACGATGCACTTGATAAATTTGATTCTAAATCTGATGAAGGTATTTTTGTTGGATACTCAACACGTAGCAAAGCCTACAGAGTATATAACAAAAGAACTGCAACAGTTGAAGAGTCACTTCATGTCACATTTGATGAGAATCTCTCATCTAATTCTCCCATCATTGATGATGAAGAGAATATATTACCTCTTTCTAATTCTCTAGATAATATGAAACTTGATGAAATTGATGCTACTAAACATTCTGATGAGTCTATTTCAGATAATGCAGATCTTCCTAAGGCATTTGTACAAGTTCCAAATCATCCATCAGAGTTAATTATTGGAGATATTACAGATGGAGTAAGAACTTGTCGCCAAATAGAGCAAATGGCACATTGTGCATTTCTCTCAACCATTGAACCAAAGAACATCAAAGATGCATGTGAAGACAGTTCATGGATTATGGCTATGCAGGAAGAACTCAACCAATTTCAACGAAATAATGTTTGGGAATTAGTTCCCAGACCAACAGATCATTCAATTATTGGTACCAAGTGGGTATTCAAAAATAAATTAGATGAATTTGGTCAGGTAATTAGAAACAAGGCACGATTGGTTGCACAAGGTTATAATCAAGAAGAAGGTATTTGTTACGACTAATGTCAGCGAGCCCAAAGCACAACGGCCCACGGCCCAATCTCAAAGGAGAAGCCCGCTAGAGAAGATGGGCCCTCCCAAAGGAGGTCCACGGACGGAGCGGAAGGCCCAACCACATCGCCCTCGAGTACACCCGACCGGCCCCATACGGCCGGATTAACCGCCCCCCTGAATCCGCGATCCCATGATGCCATTAACGACCCGTTAATGGGCCACCTCACCACATCGCACGAATGGGAGGAGGCGGAGGCGGATCGTGGGGACGTGAGAGGAGGCAGGACGTGGGGCAATCAGGAAGAACCCTATAAGGGGAAGGCCAGGACGACGAAGCAGAGGGGGAAACTTAGGTAACCTACACAGAGGTACTCCATCAACGACCTAGGCTTTTGCCACTCCATTTCCTCCCTCCCCCAATACTCACGCCGCCTGGGTTGACACTCCGGCTTCTTCACAAGCCGGATCTCCCCCGTCGAGTATCCTTTCAGATCCTGATCTGACTTAGGCATCGGAGGGGCTTTGGCCAGAACCTAGGTCCGGCCTCCCTGACGAGTTTCTTCATCTGTCCAGGAAGAAGGCATCCGAGACGCAGAGGCTACCCCTCGGCGTCGGGCGGCCATCACCGACGCAGTCGCCAGGAGGACGACTGATCAACCACTGACTCAATCGCAAGGCGCCGAGGCTACCCCTCGACGCGGATACGACCGAGGCCGAGCCCGACCCGATCGAGGCCAAGCCCGACTCACCGAGCCGAGGCTTCCCCTCAGCTCTCCCACGCCGAGTACAAGCGGACTCGACGAACCCAAGGGACCCCCAAACCGGCCCCTTGACCACGTTGACCACACATCTGGCAGTCAACGAGCAGTGGTGAGAAAACACCTGTAAACATCTGGCACCGTCTGTGGGAACGAACTAACACCCACGTCAAACCACCAAAATGGAACCCGTCGGCAATGGCCTGGGGCGCATGCCGCCCATCCCGGAGGAGGGCGCATATCACTCCCCCGTCGAGAACCTGAACGGTCACGCTACCGGGAAAACCAACGACGCCCTGCTGGCCACGCAGGGGCAACTCCGAGCCTATGCGCAGGAGACCAACACCAACATCCAAACTTTAGCCGCGACGATTCAACAGCTCGTCAGCAGCACTCCTACCCCCGAAGGTGGGGAGAGGCGGGCTCACCGCCAGGAAGGGGAACGTCGACCCCTTCGCTCCGCTGTGGTCACCGACCACGGAAAAAGAATGCGAAATTCGGAAAGGAAGAGCACCGGGCCCGGCTTTTCTCCGACACGGTCCCCCACTCCCACCTCGTTTAGAGAGGGAAACAGGAGGGACTCGGAGCAGACCGGCGACGTCTCCAGGACGGCCTCGTCCGCGCGTCCAAGGTCAAACAAGCGCAGGCGGGATGATCGGCGATCGACAAGCGTCCGGTCTGAACGGATTGGAGGTAGCCGACGAACCCACCACCAGGAAAGCCGGAGAGAATGTTCACGTCGATCGAGTCCGGTACCCAAGCCGGCGAAGACCCGGGAGGAGGTCAGACTGCCACCAGCCCCCCCCCGTTGCAGCCGAACGGCAAGGACGCAGGCGAGGGGGAGCGGCCCGGGTGCATCAGCGGGGAACGATGCCCCTTGACCCGGAGGATAACTGAGGCACGAATACCCTCGAACTTGAAGGTACCGACGCTGGAGAAGTACAACGGCGTCAGCGACCCTGCAGATCATGTGATGGACTACGAGGCGGTCATGGAGTTTCAGGGAGCCGATGATACCCTGCTCTGCAGGGGCTTCTACTCCACCCTACGGGGGGCCGCCCGGACCTGGTACCTCAGCCTGCCCGGTCGGTCGATAGACAACTTCGACGAACTCACCCAGCTGTTCTGCAAGCAATTTATGGCCGGCCGGGCGACAGGTAAATCCTGATTCGGAACACTTATTCAATGTGGTGCAGGGACCGGCCGAATCTCTGAGGCACTTCATGCGTCGCTTTAATGTGGAGCGATTGAGCGTGGATAGCTGTCCCGAAGTGGTTGTGAAGGCGGCCTTGAAGAAAGGTCTTCGACACAGGGGCTTGAAGAAGTCGCTACATAGCGACCCGCCGAAGGACCTCGCTGGAATTATGGCCCGAGCGGAACGCTTCATGCTGACAGAAGAGGCATTGGCCGAGGATGAGGGAAAGACCAGACGTGAGGCCAAGCGCGGTAAGAAGGAGCGCCGCAGCACGGAGGAGCATCGATCAGAGAAGAGGGCTAGAGGAAGACCACGGAGGGAAGAGCCCCGGCACTCCTCGGTGACCAACGCCCCAGACGTGATCCTAGCGCAAGCCCAGAAGGAGGGACACGCAGGCCGACCTCCCTGCAGAATGAGGAAAGGGGGAGGGATGAAGAGAAATACTGCAAGTACCACAAGGATAATGGCCACGACACCGACGACTGTTGGCACTTGAAGAAAGACATCGAGAAGCTGGTGAGTCAGGGGGCACCTAAAGAACTCCGCCAACGACCCCGCCTCGGGGGAAGGAACGTCCAAACAGCAAGACAGGGGAAAACGGGTGAACGTGGTCTAGACGGTCACGCGTATCATCGAGTGAGGAGATAGAGTAAACAGCCGCCGCTCCACCAGGGGAGGGCTACCCTGCCAGAACCTCCCATGTGTCTTGTTGCCTTTTTCCTTTTTTCCATTACTCCAAATGTATTGTCTCACAGAAATGAAGACATACAATGTCAATGCAAATTCTATCACCAGTTTTCCTAACAGACGATTCAGGGCACGAAGAAGGGTTCACCCAAGGCAAACCGTGGTCCGACTAATATGGACCGTATCTGATTCACAGCTGCCCACTCCTTCGTCGGCCGTAAGCCGAGGGACAACTCCCCTCGCCACCGAACGAGTCTCCTATGACGGTCGTAAGCCGAGGGGCGACTTCCCTCGCCACCGAACGACTCTCCTTCGTCGGCCGTAAGCCGAGGGGCAACTCCCCTCGCCACCGCACGAGTCTCCTTCGTCGGCCGTAAGCCGAGGGGCATCTCCCCTCGCCACCGAACGAGCCTCCTTCGTCGACCGTAAGCCGAGGGGAAACTTCCCTCGCCACCGAACGACTCTCCTTCTTCGACTGTAAGCCGAGGGGCAACTCCCCTCGCCACCGAACGAGTCTCCTTCATCGGCCGTAACCCGAGGGGCAGCTCCCCTCGCCATCGAACGAGTCTCCTTCGTCGGCCGTAAGCCGAGGGGCAGCTCCCCTTGCCATCGAACGAGTCTCCTTCGTCGGTTGTAAGCCGAGGGGCAACTCCCCTCGCCACCAAACGAGTCTCCTACGACGGTCGTAAGCCGAGGGGCGACTTCCCTCGCCACCGAACGACTCTCCTTCGTCGGCCGTAAGCCGAGGGGCAACTCCCCTCGCCACCGAACGAGTCACCTTCGTCGGCCGTAAGCCGAGGGGCAGCTCCCCTCGCCACCGAAAGAGCCTCCTTCGTCGACCGTAAGCCGAGGGGCAACTCCCCTCACCACCGAACGAGTCTCCTTCGTCGGCCGTAAGCCGAGGGGCAACTCCCCTCGCCACCGAACCAGTCTCCTTCGTCGGCCGTAAGCCGAGGGGCAACTCCCCTCGCCACCGAACGAGTCTCCTTCGTCGGTCGTAAGCCGAGGGGCAACTCCCCTCGCCACCGAACGAGTCTCCTTCGTCGGCCGTAAGCCGAGGGGCAACTCCCCTCGGCACCGAACGAGCCTCCTTCATCGACCATAAACCGAGGGGCGACTCCCCTCACCGCCGAACGAATCTCCCTGACGAAGGAGACTTGTCTTCGCGGACCGAGCGAAGCACCCGCTAATGAGGTTGGGGGCAACTCCCTCGACCGACGAGCGCGCCGCCCGGTCACGAGCCGAGGGGAACCTACCCCCGCGGACTGAACAGACCGCCCGCTTATAAGGCAGGAGGCAACTCCCCCCGCTGTGGAGCGCGACTGCCAGTCCTGAGCCGAGGGGGACTTACCCCCGCAGACCGAGCAGAACGCCCACTCCTAAGGCTGGGGGCAACTCCCCCAGCCGACGAGCATGACCGCCGGCCGCAAGCCTAAGGATGACCTCCCTCGCGGGTCAAGTGACCTACCCGCTCGCCTGGCTGAGGATAATCGCCCCAATGGACAGGCTCGGCGGGAAGAACAACATCACAAACCAGACGGTCCCGAGGGCGAAGACGCCCAATCGATCTAAGAACATTGAAGGCTATTCCAAAAGGGGGAACCCCCAAAAAAGAGACCCGAGGAGAAGAAGAATTAACTAGAAGATATCATTTTCATTAATGGTATGGGTTACATATCACTCAACAACATCCTCACGAGCACAACAGTTGACAACAAAATTTGTCACCCAAGAAAGGAGACAGGATACAAGGGCTTTACAGGGGTCCGGAGCACAAGCAGAGGTGTCGCCAGGAGTCCGCAGCACCGTTGGTGACAACAAAATTTGTCACCCAAGAAAGGGGACAGGACACGAAGGCGCTTCAGGGGTCCGGAGCACGAGAGATAGCGTCGTCTGGTGCCTCGCCTTGCTCTGAGCCATGGGATCGGCATGTCCCGGAGGAGGGGGGATCGGCTCCCGAGCGAGCTCCGTGAACTGCCAGAACGACTCCCTGATGACCTCCACTATGCGAGGAGCGAGAAGGTCTTCGTAAGTCCCGAAGACTTCCTTCAGGACCGACGCAATCTTCGGCCTTATGGCCGTGTCGACGCCCTTCTCGGCTTCCTCGGCAAAACGGAGCCTCCGACGCAGCTCGGCAAGCTGACCCCAGAGATCTTTCCTCTCTTGCCAGAACTTCTCCTCTGCTTCTCGGCTCAAGTCATGAATGTCTTCAAGCTTCCGCTTGAGATTGTGCACTTGAGACTTGAGTTCGTCAGCACGACGGCGTTGCTGCCGAACCTCCATGCGGGCACCCTGAAGCGCTACGTCAGCCTCCCCGGCCCGGGTGCGCTCCCGACTCAGAGAGTCTTCTAGGCTCCTCAACTGGGTCGCCCGACGATGCGTCTCGAGAGCCATCGCGGTGGCCTGTAGATAAAAAGGAGGTGGATTATACCGAGGAAGACCGAAAGACAAAACGATCATCTGAAAAGGGACATGAATCCGAACCTGTTGGAGGTGACCGACCAAGGAATCCGACAGAACGTCCACAGGGGACAACTCCAAAAGGGAGCGGTCCCCCGAAGGGACGGCGTCCGCCGCCGGCCGGTCCACCAAGGCCAAATCAAGACCTGGAGCCAAACCCCTGAGAGGATCAGCGAGGACCGCTGAGGCGCTCGGCGGGATGCACACGGCCCCCGAGACCAAAGGGGCAGCCGAGAGAATATCAGCAGCGTGGCCGGGGGCGGCGGTCGACGCGACCACCCTGCCGGGATCCGTCAGCGCGACGGCAGGCGTCGGGGAAGAGGTGCGCCCGTCGTTCTTCTGCGACTTCTTCCCGCTGGGGGCAGCGATCGCTGGGGGGGAGAGCTTACGACTCCCGCCCGCAGACGACCGAGGAGCCGATCCGGAGCCCTTCACAGGGAGAGGGTCGACCCCCGCGGCTTCCCCTCCAGGGGAATCTGACGCAACCCGTGGGGGGGACCTGGCCTCAATCCTTCCCGAAGGAGGCTCAGACCGGCGCAACTCTTCATCAGCAGAGCAGCGAGGCGCCCGTCTAGAAGAGCTCCCACGGCCCCGGCGAGATCCCAGGCGAATGAGCTCGTCGACGTCATGAGTGAACTCACGGCCAGCCATGCCTGCGAGAGAAGGTGAAATCAGGGTGAGACAGAGGATAAAAGGAGGGAAAGAAGACAACTAACCGGGGGACCACAGAGTGCATTTTAGAAGAAGGTCGTCCAGCAAATGCCAGACCGACCTCTCCTCGAGAGAAAGTGACGATATGAGACGGGCCATGGCTCGCTCGGCCTCGGATAAGGTTACCGTCCTGTCGGTGTGTTTCGAACTCCCCCAACCTGTCAAGATCACTGAGACCCGGGGGAAAACAACAAAAACAAAGCTAGAATCCCAGTTTCCAGACCCAGGTGGCAGACTAAGAAGACACACCCGACCCGCGCGGCTCCAGAGGTGCAGCCAAGATCCTAGGCCGACCGTCTGGATCCGGTAAAAGTAAAAGAGGAGTGGGAGAGACGGCTCCAGACCGTGAGTGAGACAAAGCGTAATGAACCCGGTCAACACCGCGACAGAGGATGGCGTCAGTTGACACAGGGCGACTTTCAAGGAGTCAGTGAATTGAATGATAAAGGGGTGGAGAGGGAAACGTAGCCCCAGATGGAACATCTCGACGTAGACGCCAACCTCGTTACTCCACGGGAAGCAGATCCGCTCATCCCCAAAGGGAAGTCGGACATCATAGGGATAACACAGGTACCTCTCCAATATTTCCCTGGTAACTAAGAACGGTGCCGTAGACGACGACCGAAGGATTGAGGGAGGGATGCCCAACCGCTCGGAAGACGAGGCCACATCAACCCCAATGGGATCCGGAAAAAGCTTTTTTTTTCCTTTGTCCGGGACCCCCGGGGGCGACGAAGAAACTTCGAGCCCCGAGGGAGGGGCACGATCGAGACCAGGCGTCGGTCCGCCAGGACGCATATCACCTATTCTAAGCATGGCCATGGCCGGAGGTAAGGGGTGGAAGAGTTACCTTGATCAAAGCTGGAAAAAAGACAAAGGTTGGGAGGAAGAAGATGTTGGGACGGAGATCAAGAAGGAATGAGCGCGAAAGAGTTGAAGCCCGAGGGATTGGAACGCATATATAGAGGGCAACGGTGGGATCTGAACCGTCAGGAGAAGACACGCGGCGACATCAAAACGGCGGCGATGCTTCGAAAAATGCACCAGCGAAAGTTCAAACGGAGCGGCAATAATGACATTCATTTAATGGCGGGGCCCCGACTGACGCATCCATCGGGTCACGAAAGAGTCACATCACCTGAACCGAACCGACGGAAGCCGAACGGTCCGGGCGATGGGGGCAATTGTTACGACTAATGTCAGTGAGCCCAAAGCACAACGGCCCACGGCCCAATCTCAAAGGAGAAGCCCGCTAGAGAAGATGGGCCCTCCCAAATGAGGCCCACGGACGGAGCGGAAGGCCCAACCACCTTGCCCTCGGGTACACTCGACCGGCCCCCATACGGCCGGATTAACCGTCCCCCTGAATCCGTGATCCCATGATGGCCATTAAAGACCTGTTAATGGGCCACCTCACCACGTCGCACGAATGGGAGGAGGCGGAGGCGGATCGTGGGGACGTGAGAGGAGGCAGGACGTGGGGCAATCAGGAAGAACCCTATAAGGGGAAGGCCAGGACGATGAAGCAGAGGGGGAAACTCGGGTAACCTACACAGAGGTACTCCATCAACGACCTAGGCTTTCGCCACTCCATTTCCTCCCTCCCCCAATACTCACGCCGCCTGGGTTGACGCTCCGGCTTCTTCACAAGCCGGATCTCCCCCGCCAAGTATCCTTTCAGATCCTGATCTGACTTAGGCATCGGAGGGGCTTTGGCCGAAACCTAGGTCCGACCTCCCTGACGAGTTTCTTCATCTGTCCAGGAAGAAGGCATCCGAGACGCAGAGGGTACCCCTCGGCGTCGGTCAGCCATCACCGACGCAGTCGCCAGGAGGACGACTGATCAACCACCGACTCAATCGTAAGGCGCCGAGGCTACCCCTCGACACGGATACGACCGAGGCCGAGCCTGACCCGACCGAGGCCGAGCGCGACTCACCGAGCTGAGGCTTCCCCTCAGCTCTCCCACGCCGAGTACAAGCGGACTCGGCGAACCCAAGGGACCCCCAAACCGGCCCCTTGACCACGTTGACCACACATCTGGCGGTCAACGAGCAGTGGTGAGAAAACACCCGTAAACAATATTGATTATGATGAAACCTATGCACCAGTTGCTCGTCTTGAATCTATTAGAATGTTATTATCATTCGCTTGTTTTAAAGATTTTAAACTTTTTCAAATGGATGTGAAAAGTGCTTTTTAAATGGTTTTCTTAAAGAAGAAGTTTATGTAGAACAACCTCCGGGTTTTATTCATGAAAATTTTGAATATCATGTTTTTAAATTGAAAAAGGCTTTATATGGTCTCAAACAAGCACCTCGTGCTTGGTATGAAAGACTTAAAAGTTATCTTTTAAATTCAGGACATTCTATTGGTAAAATAGATTCTACTTTATTTATTAAAAACATAAATTCTGATATTATCATTATTCAAATATATGTTGATGATATTATTTTTGGTTCTACTAACGAATCTCTTTGTCAAGATTTCTCTAAAATTATGCAGAAAGAATTTGAGATGAGTCACATGGGTGAACTAAAATACTTCCTCGGTCGTCAAATCAAACAAATGAAGGAAGGAATATTCATCCACCAAAGCAAGTACTCTAAAGAACTCATCAAACGCTTTGGTTTAGAAAGTTCTGCAGAAAAACATACTCCGATGAGTACATCTACTTCCCTCGACAAAGATTTAAATGGTAAGAGTGTTGATCAACGTCTATATAGAGGTATGATTGGCTCCTTACTTTATTTAACTGCAAGTAGACCAGATATTATGTTTTCAGTATGTTTATGTGCACGATTTCAGGCAAATCCTAAAGTTTCACATTTAACTGCCGTAAAACGGATTATTAGATATGTTAAGTATACTTCTGATTTTGGTTTATTTTATCCTAAAACAAACACATTTGATTTATTATCATATAGTGATACAGATTTTGCTGGTTGCAAATCAGACCGTAAAAGTACTAGTGGTACATGTCACTTTTTAGGACATGCCTTAGTTTCATGGTTTAGCAAAAAGCAAAACTATGTTTCATTATCTACAACCGAGGCAGAATATATTGCCGCCGGTTTAGCATGTGCTCAAATTTTATGGATGAAACAAACTATTTCAGACTATGGTATTAATTGTTCCACATGTCCTATAATGTGTGATAATACTAGTGCTATTAATTTGTCTAAAAATACAGTTCATCATTCACGCACTAAACATATTGATATACGTCATCATTTTTTAGTTCAGAAAGGTGATATTATTTTAAAATTTATTTTTACTGAACATCAAGTTGCCGATATTTTGACTAAGCCTTTGAAGGAAGAAACTTTTCTCAAGCTTAGAAGAAATCTGGGCATTATTAGTGCTTCAGAATTTGATTTATGAGTATATTCATTTATTTTTGATTTTTGTGAATTTTTTTATAATTTTTTGGTTACTATTTATTTTTGGCAGGCTACCAAATTTCGTAGCATGCCAATTTTAAACAATTTTTTTTCTGTTCTCCGTTTTGTACCTACTTTGATCCATGGAATTTGGATTTTTTTTCTCATATATTTTATTCTCAAATCAAATTTCGTATCGAAATTCTTACCCGTTCTCTTCCACTGTGTCTCTATCTTTTTGATTCCTGTTGCTATCTGTGTTCTCTCTACTGCCACATGTATACTTCTCCTTTGTCTTTTTCCGATATCCTCTGCTTTTCACGTTGGACGCAGCACTGACATTCGTTTTCATTCTTCGAACTTTCCACTTGCACTCTGTACTTTAGTTTCTCTGTTGCTTTGGACTTCACAAGAAGACAAACATTTATTTCTTCTGACCCTTTCCAAGGACAAAACCGCAACCCAATGGTACTTTCCTCTTTATTTTCTTTCACCAACCATCACTTCCTCCCATTGGAAATCCTTTTTTTTATTTATTTTTATTTTTTTTCTCACCTAACCTATCCAATTCGGCCTTCTCTTTATTATCTTCCACTTGGGTGTTTTTTATTGGTCCAAGCCACCAACCCGCCTTATCCCAATTAATTCGGCTTGCTTTGTACGTCATAACATGGGGACTTCAACCTTCTTTTATTTTTTTAACCATTATTTAATATATTTTTAAGAGCACTCCTTGACATTTGTCTAGGAACTCCCATTTGACCTTTTCTTTCGGCCTGCACATCTATTGTGGCCTTAAATTTCTTTCCCTCCTCTTTTTATTCTTTCAACTTCCAAAGCTTTCACCTACCCAATTAATTTCGTCCTGACATACATTAATTTTTTTAATTCCCAATGTACCTAGGGTCTCTACATTTTTTTATATTTTTTTTAACAACAAAAAAAGGATCTTTACATTTCTCTTCCATGCTTACTCTTTCTATTTTTTATATATATTTATATATAATTCTATCTCCCAACGGGTCTTCTATTTTTGCAACCAACGGGTACACGTCTCATACAACCGCCGCTTCTTCTTCTTCCCATCTGTTCGATTTTCTGTATTTTGAATTTTTCCGTTGTTCAAACTCCCTTTAGTTTTTAGCAACTGCTTCCACTTCCTATCATGGCAACCGAATGGGTTTCTTTTTCTCTCTATTTATTTCCTCTCTGTTTTCCTTTCTTCTTTCATAATCTCGGTTTTTCTTTCTTCTTTCTCATTTTGGTCTCATTTCCTTCTGATTCCCCCTCCGCTTCCTATGGCCGACCCAACCTTTCCTTCCCCCTCCGACCGTTTCCGTTCGGCCGCCGCCCAAGCTCGTTATCTTCGCTCCGAAGCCACCCGCTTTCATCCGGAACGCTTCCTCGACTATGGCACGCCGATGATGATGCTTGTCAAACAACTCCTCGCTGTTGTTGGGCTACATCAGCTTTGGTCGATCGCCAACAAAATCCCCTATTATCCTACCCTTGTGCGGGAATTCTATGCCAATCTTGAGACTACGGTTCACCGTGGTCAGAAGTACTTCTCAACCCAGGTTCGCGGCGTCTGTTTCACGGTTGATAGCACCAAGCTTACCGCAATCATCAATCAACCTCCCAACAATCTTGGCCTCCTTTCCTTTCCGATGGACGACGCTGTTATCCTATCTCGCCTCGCCCTAAAATGACCCCCCATATGTCTGCGGCTAAACTCCGACCTGAGGCTCGCATCCTCCACAAAATCGTCATTCACAATCTGATGCCGAAAGCTGGTTCAGTGAATTACTTGAGTAATGCTTATCTTCATTGTCTCTATGCGATAATGGCCGGTTATCCTATTCACTGGGGCCATCTACTTCTTCTCTATATCATGCGGCCAATTACCACTCACTTCTATTTCCCGTGTCTCATCACACTGATACTTCGCGCATTTGGTGTTCCCACCGACGGTGAACTTCTGCTTCAGAATGATGTGCACATTGATGAGAACATCCTCCAGAGCATGGGACTTCCCGGTGATGCTTCTTCTCCCGACGATGACGCAGATGACGACAACAACGACGCTTCCGACGATGACTCTTCGCATCTTCCTGCTCCGCCTGCTTCCTCTCGTGGCAAGGCCTCGTTTCCAGGCTCTTCCCTCTCTCGCTGCGGCCGGAAGATTCACACTTCTAAGGATGGTGTTAGCCCCTCTCGAGAGACAAATGCGGTTCTCTTTGATCGTCTTTCTACCCAAGTCGCTGACGGGTTTGCTGGCATTCAAATCCAAATGAGTAAATATGACGATGTTCTTCGTCATCACTCTACCGTCCTTGAACAAATTCAAGTGGAACAATCTTCTCTTCGCTCTGCGCTGGAATCCGCCGACATCCTCCCTACCCGTCGCACCCACACCCGTCGCTCCTCCCCGGGTTCCTCGTCCTATCATCCTCATTGATTTCCATGTTTCATGTTGGTCGCCTCCAATCCATGCCTGCTTTGTTGTTTCCTATGAATTTCGGCTATCCTTGATTCACTCGTCCCTTTGCCTCACCATCTGACGTTTGGTTGCTTTTCATGATTCCCGGTTGTTCTGTCGCTGGTTCTGGATTATCTTGGTTGCATTAGTATGTTGGTCGTATGTTGGTCGTATGTGGCGTTAGTATGTTGTTTCTGTATGTTGGTCGCTGGTTCTGTACTTCGAAGTTTCTGTATGTTGTTTTAGTGGCTGTTTGTTATATGTCTGTTGGTCTTTCAGATGCATGCTATGTACTGGTCTTGGCCTTTACTTAAGTTGTTTTATCATGGTTGTTATGCTAATATATTATAGTTACTTTGTGTACTTCGTCTCTCTGCTCGCTGTTTACTTAAGTGTTAGTTCCTTTTGTTACTTCTATTTTCTACTTTGTCTCTGTTCATTTTACATACTCTGTCTCTGTTAGTTTTTCAATTTCCTCTGTTTTTTTTTCTTTTGGCCTGCTACAAAAAATCGTAGCTTGCCAATTTATCTTCTCCACTTTTTGTGGATGACAAAGGGGGAGAAATATGCATATATTCAGGGGGAGTCTATATACTCAGGGGGAGTAACATCAGTAACATAACATCAGTACCATCACATTAAATATCTACATCACATTTGTTCATGTTAATACATATTATTAAATTATTAACACTTATTAATTCACATTTTATACTTCATTATTTGTCATCATCAAAAAGGGGGAGAATGTTGGAACTTGGTATTTTCCATCCTCTCTTCCATAAGGTTTTGATGTGACAAATCAATATATTTCATGTTACTAACTTTATCTATGCAGATGTGCAGCTACAACGCAAATTCATTCACATCACGCATATGATCAAAGTACAAGGAGACTCTGCAAAAACAACCTTGCTACTCAAATTACGTGTGAAACACGTATCTACGGAATGATGTAATTTTTACTTTTTAGATAGCTTCAGGGCCTTGGTTATATCATATCATATATCCCTAAAGCTCAAATCTACATCATCTCCTAACTCATTTTGATCCTAAGTCAAAATTCATATTTTTAAGTATTAGCCTACTAGGTTTTTTCCTAGCCTACCAAAACATTTATATTTTGACTTGATACTTTCAGACAAGGATCTATCCATTGTCTATTTCACGTCACCAAAATTTTGTGACCGTTTGTTACCGTTTCAAATTTGGCAGGCTACGAATTTTCCTAGCATGCCAAAATGCTTTTCGGACTGAAATTTTCCAGAACAGTTTCTGACCATTCTCCAACGTTCCTCTCAGTTTCTGAACGTTGTGCAACGTCTCTTTTAGAGCCGTTCACAACCGTTTCTAAAACCTATAAAAGGAGGGGTATGTAATGCCCTACCAGCTACTGCACAAGTACTAGAGGGGGGGGGGGGGTGAATAGTACTTTAAAATAATAAGGCGTATAATTCCAAATTAAATTGCACACAACTACCAAATAAATTTGCGGAAGCTTAAATTGAATGACAACAATGAAATTAACAATGCTAACAAACGATGTTAATGGGTTCGGATCCACCCAAGTCTCCCCGACTTGTTCCCGGTGATCCTACGTCCCAACCACCCGGATCCCCTCCGGATACTTGAGTTAGAAACCCTAACTCAAGATTTCCACTATGAATATATTGTGAAAAAAACCTTCACAAGATCAAATCATACATGCAATGGCAAAGTGAATCCCACAACCCGGGATCACAAACTTCTCTCACAACCGAGAGAGCCAACAAGCAATATAAAAGAGTTTAGATGAAATAAATACTCTTACCACAAAATCCTATACCTTGAGTTTTTCTTACCCAATAGGTGGAATGAAGGATTTGAGGAAGATGAAGTTACCAAAACCTAGCACCAAGGAAATGACCAGCAATGGGTGCCTAGGGTTGATTTGGAAACTTGAATTAAGCAATAGCTTGAAGAGCTCACCAAGAACAAGCTTCTCTCTAGATCTAGAAATGAGAGAGAATGGGTTTCTTGTGAGGAAGAGAGCTTTAGATTTGAGGGAGAATGACTATCTCTTTTGATCTCAATGAATCTCTGAATGGAAGCTCTTACCTAGATAGAAATGACCTAGGTTCGTATTTATAGGAACCCAAAAACACAAGTTAGGTCATTCACCAACGGATAGAAATCTGTGAGACTTAGTCGGTCAAAGAACAATCACTGACCGACTAGTTCATCAACTAGTCGGTCAGCCAAACAACGTGGACCGACTAAGAGTAGATCTGAGAAGAGATAGAATTTCAGACCTAGAAATCTAGTCGGTCCAAGAATACTTTCTGACCGACTAGTTTCACAACTAGTCGGTCAGTCAGTGAACGTAGACCGACTAAGAGGCAAAATGAAATAGTCTGAAGGCAAGTTGACTTAGTCGGTCCAAGAACAAAAGTTGACCGACTAGATTGTCAACTAGTCGGTCACCAAACGTTCTTAGACCGACTAACGGTAAACAGTAGCTTAGGAGAAATTTAGAGTGAACAGTAAGTCACAACTAGTCGGTCAAAGAAGCATCACTGACCGACTAGTTCACAAACTAGTCGGTCGGTGAGTCAACGTAGACCGACTAACTGTAAACAGTAAAGTCCAAGAAATTAAGGAATCAAACTAGTCGGTCCAAGAACAGTTGCCGACCGACTAGATCACCATCTAGTCGGTCAGTACTTGTTCTTGTACCAACTAACATGCACAAACAAATCCGAATCAAAGCGCGACGCTTCGAGGAAGTTAGAATGAACTTGTGCAAGGATCCTAGAGCTACGTAAAGAGCGTAATGAAGATAGAAACGTAAGATATACTCAAGGCTTAACATTCTATCAATCGAGACTAAAAGACTATAAATAAAACCTTAATAAACGGTCTTTGAGAGCTTCGATTGAATCTTCATAACTTCCAAAACGGCGCAAGAGCTTCAACGAAGCTTTAGGCATGAATACGAGCTTTTGGAAGTGTTGAGATGTCGCTTTGAATATTCTCGTGAAATTGGCGACGATCTCCAATACTGCGCTCACAAATTGTTAGTTCATGAATTATTTATGTTTGCTCATCATCCAAAACCAAATCCGGGGAGTCCAATATTCAACAGGGTACCCCCTCTCATTTTTCACACACTTTCCTTTTCTAAAATTCTGATTTTGTTGAAAGCAAGTCATTTATTTTCTTAAGTAATTCAGCCATTAGTTGTTCTTTTCTTATTTGTAAGAAGAAATCATTAGATTTCTCTCTTCATTTAAGAACGGAAGAACTTGGATTTTCAACATCACTTTTGGAAAGTTGTTTGTGTTCATAATTGCAAGAAGACATCAATAGATCTCGCTCTTCTTTTATGAACCAGAGAACTTCAAGTGTTGCTCTTCATTACATATTTTTTACATCTTGAAGTTCATCTTCTAAACACCATCCTTGAATTCATTCTCTGAAATTTATACCAAGGCTATAGGTGTTTTTTTCTATTTCTTATTTAACAGGTTTGAATCTCTATTTAGAGATTGTACAAAGTTTGGGACACGGGGAGTGTCGCCATTTTTGTAAGTTCGTGCTTGCGGGGCAAGTGATTATAGTGGATTGAAAATCTCTACGGGGTAGAGGACTGGAGTAGGATCACAAGGATCCGAACCAGGATAAATCTCTGTGTTTGCGATTGATTTAATTTTCAGCACTTGTTATTTTATTTCTGTGCCATCTTTGCAAATATTACTAACATCTTATTTGCGACAATTTTTTAATATACACTATTCACCCCCCTCTAGTGTATTGATCCTTACAGGCTAAAATTACACTAATTATGGGTACTGGAAATGCCGGATGGAAACGTTCCTCCGGAGCGCTTCACTATGGAGAGCTACGATGGCGGAGTATGTCGAGCCCGCCGAAGAAGATTTCGCGAAGTGGACTCCCGCGGAGGTCGCCGCGGAGGTAACCATTGCCAAGGCAATGAATGCCTTGCAATGTGCGTTGGAGCCCGAAGACTTCAACAAGATATGCACATGTAAGAGTGCATATCAAATCTGGAACTCACTCCTCATCTTGCATGAAGGAACGAGTAGGGTAAGAGACTCCAAACTCACCGTTGTTAATAAAGATTACGAGTTATTTCATATGCAACAGGGTGAGAAGATGAAGGAGTACTAAGCTCGCTTCGTTGACATTACCAACGAATTGGAGGCTCTTGGAAAGACCTACACGCAAAAGGAGAAATTCTCAAAGATCATTGACGGACTTCCTTCTTGTTGGGAAAAGTGTACCTTCGCCATCGAGGAAGGTAACGATATAAACAAATATACTGTTGTTCAACTAATGGGTACCTTGATGTCTTATGAGGTACGCAAGGATAGCAAGATAAAGATGCAAGACAAGATGAAGTCTTACTTGAAGCAAGACGAGCCAAAGAAAAAGGCTATTGTGTTCAAGGCCGCTCCATCTACTTCTACCGATGATGAAGATTTGGAAGACGAGTTGGACTTGGAATCCATTGCCCTCATGGCAAAGAAGTTCAACCGATTCTTCCGGAAAGGTAATTTCAAGAACAAATCAAAATTTAGTTCTACTAACGCCTCCGCTCCTTTATGTTTTAAATGCAATAAGCCAGGACACATGAAAGCGGATTGTCCTCAAAACAAGCAAAAGGAGAAATGGAAGGCACCAAAGTTCGACAAGTCAAAGAAGTACAAGAAAGGGTACAAGAAAGGACTTGTCGGGACATTCACTGACTCCGACGAGGATTCCTCAAGTGGAGAGTCGGATGATGAGCAAGTGGAGCAAGCACACATGTGCTTCATGGCTAGAGAGTAACATGATCAAGGATCCTCCTCCGATGATAGCGAGGATGAAGGCGATGAGGTAACTATGGATGACCTTCGATTAGCTAACGAGTAAATTTGGTCTAAATATTCTAAATTAGTAAATAGATATACTAAGACCAAAGATGAGTTAACTGGTCTCCAAACCTCACTTAAGCCTATCGTCATAAACAACGACACCGCTGTTGAAGACTTGAGAAATGAGATTGTAAATCTCAAATCTCAACTTGAGCATGTTCATATTGAGGAATCGGATGAACATGAGATAGCGGATTTGATTTATCGAAACTCAACTTTGAGTATTGAGAATGAGAATCTCAAATCTCGTGTTTGTGTACTCACATCACAAGTGTCCACTTTGGATGCTTCTATACTTTTTCTCACCGAGAAGTATGAGTCCACATTAGGCCGGATTAATAAATTCAATAAAGGTAAGGACCATTTGGATAATATCCTAAATGACTTAGTTCCGGCCAATCATCGCATTGGCTTGGGGTATAAGATGGGAAATTCATCCACATCGTCTACCACCTTTGTTAGGCCAACTTCCGATGCCTCAACGAGTGGTGGCAAACACCCCATTGGTAGTTCATCTACCAATGGTGCTTCCACTTCGTACACACCCTCATTTGGAAAGAAACCCACTTTGGGTGGACCTCCAAAGAAGGGTCATGCTTTTATGTACACCAATACCATGCCACGTAGGAACACACATCCGACTCCACATATTCACACATATGATGATTTTTATGCTACACGTCCACGGGCACGTGCACACCATGTGAGACACACTCACGTACATGTTCCTCCACATGCATATGTTCATCCACACCATCATATGAACAATTATCATCATGCACCATTTCATCATGTGCCATATGCCTATCCACGACATGCATCACGTAGAAATCAACAACGCATGCATGCTCTCAATAGGAATAGGGTTCCCAAAATATTCACTATTTGGGGCCCGAAGAACACCAACATGCATGAAAAACAAGCATATATGAATTCTTATTTTATGAATGTCGTGCATAATGATGATTATGTGGGAAAGTCTAAGTCCAATTGGACTTGGCTTCCAAAGGTCTAATCTTTTAGGACCCAATGACCTTGGGTACCATGGATTGATATTTCTATCTTTAGGTACTCAAGAAAAAGAAACGGAGCAACAAATCCAAATTTAGCTCCAAGAATAATTGGATACTCAATAGCGGGTGTTCAAAACACATGACGGGTGATGCTCAATTGCTCTCCGGAGTGGTGCCCATTGCAAATGGAAACCGAGTCGTCTTTGGAGGCAACGAGAGCGGAACCATCATAGGTGTTGGTAAAGTTGGTAATCCTTCTAAACCACAAATAAGTGATGTTTACCTTGTTAAAGGATTAAATCACAATCTTATTTCAATAAGCCAACTTTGTGACAAAGGTTACAAAGTTAGCTTTACGAAAGGAATGTGCCATATTTTAAGAAAAGATAATAATGATTTGTTATTTTCTGGCACACACCATAAGGATATATATATATCCTAGATATCCCCAAGTCACATGAACAATGTCTCATTGCTAATACAAGTGAACAACACTTATGGCATCGACGTTTTGGTCATGTGAACTTTGGAACACTTTTTAAGCTTTCCAAGTTAAATTCTATTAAAGGATTTCCTAAGCTTGTCTTTCAAAAGAAAAGCTTTTGTGACTCGTGTCAACGAGGCAAGCTTCCAAAATCTTCATTTAAACCTAAGAAAAGCATTTCATCTAAGCGGCCTCTAGAGCTTTTACATCTAGATCTTTATGGGCCAACTAAAGTTGCTTCATTAGGTAATGCTCGATATGGACTTGTCATCGTTGATGACTTTTCTAGATTTACTTGGGTATTTTCATTAAGTAATAAAAATTATGCTTTTGAAAACTTCACAATATTTGTTAAGAAAGTACAAAATCTCACTGGACCCACCATTGTCACTATTCGAGTGATAATGGAGGGGAATTTGAGAATGAGTCTTTCTCAAATTTTTGTGATGAAGTTGGTATTACTCACACCTTTTCCTTCTCTCGCGCACCTCCTCAAAATAGTGTTGTTGAGAGAAAGAATAGGACGCTAGTGGAATGTGCTCGTACTATGCTTGATGATAGCCAACTTGGCCATCAATTTTGGGCGGAAGCGGTACATACCGCTTGCTATGTGTTTAATAGAATACTTTTGAGGCCCGGCACCAAACAAACTTGTTATGAATTGTTGTTTGGTAGATTACCTTAAGTTAAACATTTTCGAGTTTCGGTGCAAAATGTTTTATTAAAAACACGTATGGTAGCTTGGACAAATTTGATCCAAGATCCGATGAGGGGATATTTGTTGGATATTCCTCCCGTAGCAAAGCCTACCGGATATACAACAAAAGAACCTCAACGATCGAGGAATCACTTCATGTTTCATTTAATGAAAATTTTGTCCCTACTAGAATTACTAATGATGATGACTCCATGGATGTCTTATGTGATTCTATTGGTAATTCTAACTCTATTGATTCTAATGATACTAACCCTACTAATGAGTCTTTTGAGAATGTTCCTATTGATCAGGGAGTTCCCAAACGGCTTCATACAGTTCGTGACCATCCCCATGAGCAAGTCATTGGCAACATCCTTGATAGTGTCAAGACGAGATCTCAAGTCAACTACTTCGCTCATTGTGCCTTTGCCTCCTCAATAGAGCCAAAGAATATTAATGAAGCGTGCGAAGATAGTGCTTGGATCCTAGCCATGGAGGAAGAACTCATTCAATTTGAGAGGAATGAGGTTTGGAAGCTTGTTCCATTGCCTTCGAAGAACCACATCGTTATAGGAACGAAGTGGATTTTCAAGAACAAGACCGATGAGAACCAAATCTCGTCTGGAACAAAGCTCGGTTAGTAGCTCAAGGCTACCGGCAAGAGGAAGGTATAGATTTCGAAGAATCCTTTGCTCCGGTAGCTAGATTAGAATCTATTAGATTATTGTTATCTTTTTCATGTCATAAAGATTTTAAACTCTTTCAAATGGATGTAAAAAGTGCGTTTTTAAACGGAGACGTTGTTGAGGAAGTTTATGTTTCTCAACCTCCGGGTTTTATAAATGAAAAATTTCCAAATCACGTTTTCAAACTTAAGAAAGCACTTTACGGTTTGAGACAAGCTCCTCGAGCTTGGTATGACCGTCTAAAGAATTTTCTTTTGGATTTGGGTTTTATATAGGTGAAGTTGATTCTACATTATTTGTTAAGTATTCGAATCATGATATTATTTTAGTTCAAATTTATGTTGATGATATCATTTTCGGTGCTACTAACTTCACTCTTTGCGAAGAGTTTTCTAATGTTATGAAGGATCAATTTGAGATGAGCCACATGGGTCAGCTCAAATATTTCTTAGGTCTCCAAATTCGCCAAATGAACGATGCAATCTTCATCCACCAAACCAAGTACACGGTGGAGTTGCTAAAGCGATTTGGAATGGAGAATGCCTCAGGCAAGAAGACTCCAATGAGCACTACTACACATCTTGATAAAGATACGGGCGGCAAAGATGTAAACATTCGTCTATATCGAGGTATGATAGGTAGTTTATTATATCTTACTGCTAGTAGGCCCGATATTATGTTTGCCGTATGTGTATGTGCTCGTTATCAGTCTCAACCTAAGGAATCTCACTTAGTAGCCGTAAAACGTATTTTCCGTTATTTAAGTTACACACTCGACTTCGAATTACTTTATCCAAAGTCTAGCACATATGAGTTAATCTCATATAGTGACGCAGATTATGCGGGATGCAAATCCGACAGGAAAAGTACTAGTGGCACTTGCCATTTTATAGGAAATTCTCGTGTCTCTTGGTTTTCCAAGAAGCAGAATTCCGTATCACTTTCAACCACCGAGGCGGAATATATTGCCGCCGGTGCTGCGTGTGCTCAGGTTCTTTGGATGAGACACACTCTTAAAGACTTTGGTATAAACTGTGATACTTGCCCTATCATGGTGGACAACCAAAGTGTAATATGTCTCTCTAAGAATCCGGTACACCATTCCCGTTCAAAACACATATATGTCCGACACCATTTCCTAGATGATCATGTTGCTAAAAAGGACATCATTTTAGTGTACGTTGAAACCCAGAAGCAAATCGCCGATATTTTCACGAAACCACTCAAGGAAGACTCCTTTGTGCGGTTGCGTCGAGAATTGGGGATTATGGGTGATTCCGAGATTTAGGATTCATTTTGTTCAATAATCTTGCATGATAATAAATTTCGTTTATATATGCTCATGCTAGATGTATTGGGATTTGTGGATTTATGTTTGAATTTTCGAAATTTATGCTCGAATTATTCATGAACGTTGTATTTAAGATTTTCGATGTTTTATGGGGTATATTAATGATATATGAGAGTATTTCGATGTTTCGTCCAAGTGCGCATAAGAGAGAACTCAAAATTTCAAATTCTAAAATTTTTGGACTCTCTTAGTCGGTCCAAGTTCAATGGCCGACCGACTAGATTCAGTTCTAGTCAGTCAGTGAATGAACTCAGACCGACTAACTCTTGCTCAAATTTTGGCTTCAGATACTGTTTGCACTTAGTCAGTTCAAGCTCATTGGCCGACCAACTAGATTTCATTCTAGTCGATCAGCACTTGAACTGTGACCGACTAAATGCGTCAGGGGCTGTTGCATCTTTTGGTCTCCTAGTCGATTTAATCTCTTCCGCACCGATTAGATTCATTTCTAATCGGTGCGAAAAACTCTCTCAGTCCAAAACCCTTCATCTCCCTCACTCTCCTCCGCCGTTTACCGCGATTTCCGGCCATCTCCGACCAAGTTTGCCGTCGATCTCCCTCTCAGCTTTTAGGGCTAGGTTTCTTCGATTTTCGTCGTGTTAGGGTTTGTTCTAGGGTTGTTTTTCGACCTAGCTTTCGATTTCTAGTTTGATTGAGCGTTGTCTCGTCTCGATCATGGCGAAGACTCGTATTCCTATCCGTCCTTCGAGTCCGTCTCCCATGACCATCGAGTCTCCTCCTACGGACCCCTCTCAATCCAAACACCGTGCCAAATCGACCCATCCATCTTCCTCCTCGCCTCCTCTTAAGAAGAAGAGGACGGCGACTGCAAAGCATAGAGCCCGTTTTTTCTTCGCAGCCCAAGTCCAAGCCTACTTCATTTCGTGCTCCTACTCCTCCCGCTTCTGATTCCGACAAGGAATATTTTTCAGAGACCGAACCTACCGATAGGGCTCCTACTCCTCCTCGATCTAGCACTCGTCCGTCTAAGGGGAAGGCTCACATGCCTTTGGGCGGTGTCGATATATCGTTTTGTCGCGATGACCTGTTGTGTCTCGTGGCTTACAACCGTATTAAGCACTGTCCATTGATATTGGAGCATTTCGTTCAGTTCTTAGATTTCCCACATCTCGCCGATCTTCTTTTGTCTAGCGGCCTATTAGACTATCTTTGCCATGACCCCAAGGCGAACCCTCACTCGTACCCACGACTCGTCAAATTTTTCTATGCCAATCGAGTCCGTGGTGAGTATGACGACACACACTCCATTGAGACCACTGTCTTGGGGACACGTATTGTCCTCACGGCAGAGATTTTAGGGGAGTTGATAGGTGTCTCATCCTCTGGCCTGCTCCCTACCGTTATCTCTGTGGATGATATTTCTGATCTTGACCAGTCGATGCTTTCCGAGATGTTTCATGTCATCCCTCCCGCCATGATTGGCGTCCCCTCAAAATCTTTTAAGCCGAATGCTTGGGTTCTTAATCTTATCCTGAAGTCGTGCCTCCTTCCGAAGTACGGCTCATCTAGCTTACCCTCCCAGCCGTTCCTTAAACTTATCTACACCCTTTTCTTAGGGAGCGAGATCAATTGGGCACGGATTATTCTTGACAAGATGGATTCCTTTGAGTGCATAATGAAATCCACCAAGTCTGCTCACATTCCATATCATTGCCTATTGACTCTCGTTTTCCGTCACTTCGGCGTCCCTCTCCCTCCGGATGACCAGCGTCCTCTTGGTCCTCCCTTGAATGCGACGGTCGTCAAGAAGTCTCTTGCGGCGCTTCGTCACGTTCAGAGGACGACCCCTTCAGCTTCGGCTTCTGCTGCTCCAGCTCCTTCTCCTACTCCGTCGCTCGCTGAGTTTACAGTTTCCCTGCGACGTGTTGAGTCTTGTGTTTCTCGTTCTGAGGAGATGCTAGCTCGCATCTGCTCTCACTTGGGTATTGAGGTTCCTTCGTCGGTTTCTGACGACGAGGAGATGGATGATGCTGAGATCGAGGAGCTTGTTGGATCTCCTGCTCGTGCCCCTGAGGGTATGTCTACTCGTGCTGCTGCTACTTCTGCTAGTGATCCCAAGAGCACACCTGTTGCCACCATTCCTCCGGTGGATACTTCGTCTGTTGGTGCTCCCGAGACCACTCCTGTTGCCACTCTCCCATCAGTTGACACTCCGGTCGTTCCTGAGACCACCACACCGTCTGCAGAGCCTGCTGCTGCTGCAGATCCTCCCTCCGCCTCCTGAGCTTACGTTGGAGGACTCTCCCATGGGCACTTGGATGATATCTTTGTTGTGAGAGAGTGGGGTAGGATAGTTGGGTGGTGATGTATTTTGATGTCTTTTTGGATGGATGTTTGTATGTTTTGTGCTACTTCGATATCTGTTGTGATATATGTTGTATGATGTGCTCCGATCTTTCGATCGTTTATATTTGTGTTGGCAGATGTATAATTTTGATGTACCATGTTATATATATATATATACACACACACACACACACACACACACACACACATCGTGTTGCCATTCATTTCTGTGTGCACATTATATTTTTTTGTCTCTGATGATTGACTTCGTCGCTCGACGACTATCTTGATTAAATAGAAGTTATTTCTATGAAAACATAGAATTGTTTTCCATGCACTTAATTCATCAAGAATGTTGATATTGGAGAGTATGTTCCATAACTCAATACGTGAAATTAATTTGAGTTTTGATGATTTTATTTTTCGATTATCGACTATGGTCACGTTGGCACGCTTTGATTTACTTCGTATTTTCCTTTGGTGACATTTAGACCGTGGTCGTATTCTTCGACTCCCGTGCTTTTATTTGTAGCCATTGTTGTTGTCGCTGTTCTCCTCCCACTCTTTTTGCTAATGCCAACGGGGGAGAGAACTAATAATGACGATGTGCTAAATGATAATTTAAAGCAATTTACCGTGAATCTAATTTGATATGTTAGATTCAGGGGGAGTTAAGATATAAAAATGGATTTAGATCCTAAATTTCAATAATTGAATTCTCATTTTATAGTTTACTCGTCTGCTTGATGCTTATGATTATTAATTTATATGGAATTAACGTGTCATCAATGCAGGGGGAGTAAGTAAATTTCTTTTGATTTATTATTATTGATTATTATTTATGTTGGTTTGTCATCACCAAAAAGGGGGAGAATGTTGATTATTGACTCCCCGGATTTGGTTTTGATGATGAACAAACATAAATATCGTGAACTAACTCTTTGTGAGCGCAGTTATGTAGATCGTCGCCAAAACTCTACGTATATCAAAAGCGACGTCTCAAGACTTCTCAAAGCATGTGATCGTGTGCCTAATGCTTCGTTGAAGCTCTAGGAGCATTATTGAAGTCAAGAGATTTGGATTGAAGCTTTTGAAGACGGTTCGTCAAGTTTTATTTATTGTCTTCTAGCTTCATCGTATAGAATGTTAAGCCTTGAGTAGGTCTTACATTATTAGAGCTAGGATTATCTTAGAAGCCCATACAAACTTTCCCGAAGCTTCGCGCTTCATTTCACGGCTTCTGGTGCATCTTAGTTGGTTCAAGAAGAAGAACCAACCGACTAGATGGCAATCTAGTCGGTCGGTAATCCTTCTTGAACCGACTAGATCTCCTAACTCAATTCAGCCTAGACATTGTTTATCAATTAGTCGGTCCAAGAAGGTTCACCGACCGACTAGTTGTCAAACTAGTCGGTTAGGAATCCTTCTTAGACCGACTAGTTTAGCTTTCACTTTTCAGCCTAACTTACTGTTTACAGTTAGTCGGTCAAAGAACAACGAACGAACGACTAGTTGAGAAACTAGTCGGTTGGAAGTTGTTCTTAAACCGACTAGCTGTCTTTGAATTCAGCCTATACTTTTTCAACTCTTAGTCGGTCAAAGAACACTCACCGACCGACTAGTTGTGAAACTAGTCGTTTGGCAAGTCTTCTTAGACCGACTAGTTCTTTACTCCCTGAACTTTCTATATTGGCTGTGAAGCTGTTAGTCAGTCCATGTTGAATCACCGACCGACTAGTTGTGAATCTAGTCGGTCAGTGATCCTTCTTTGACCGATTAGACTGCTTCAGAAATAGATCCTTTGGAGCATTGAATGCTCGAATTTTCTCTCTCTCTCTTCTCTATCCTATATAAACTTGAGATGCTTCTTCATAGCATTAAAAAGGCTGATATTTATTACATTTTAGAGAATCAAAGAGAAGAGTTAATTCTCATGTCCAAGCTCATTCATTTCTCAAGAATCTCTCTCTCACTCTTATTTCCAAAGAGAGATTCTCATTGATTGTGAGCCACTCAAGCCAAGAGCTTGATCCAAGGTCACCAACTCCACCCTAGGCTTCTATTGATGGTCAACTTCTTGGAGCTAGGGTTTGGTGCCTTCATCTTCCCCAAAATCCTTCTTGCCCTAAATCGTAAGTTTTACTCAAGACATAGGGTTTTGTGGTAAGCATTTCTTATTTCATTTACATTGCTATTGTAATTTTTCTCTCGGTAGTGAGAGTTGTTTGTGATCCCGGTGTGTGGGAGTCACAATTTTCATTTATGTATGATTTGATCTTGCAGAGGTTTTCTACAAGTATTTCATAGTGTAAATTTGCGTTAGAGGTTTCTAACTCAAGTAGCCGGAAGGGATCCGGGTGTTTGGGACGTAGGATCACCGGGAACAAGTCAGGGAGACTTGGGTGGATCCGAACCCGTTATATCGTTTGTTTGCGATTGTATTTTATTGTTGTCACATTTTCATTTCCGCATTGTTGGTTGAGTTTGTAAGATAATTAGGAATTATCTTCTTAATTATTTTAAAGTGCTATTCACCCCCCCTCTAGTACTTGTGCAGTAGCTATCAGGGCATTACACTGCGTTGCCTCATATTAAGCTCCTTCTGAGAGAAAATATACTTTAGGCTCTTGTGGACGGTGTAGATCTTGACTTGCTCGCTCAAAAGAAAATGCCTCCAAAACTTCAGAGCAAATATGACAGCAGCTAACTCCAGGTCGTGAGTCGGATAATTCTTCTCGTGAATCTTCAACTGTCGAGAAGTATATGCGACCACATGACCATGCTGTTGCAGGACACATCCAAGGCCCTTGCCAGATGCGTCACAGAAGACTTCAAATCCTCCAGTCCTGTCTGGTATAGCTAACACAGGTGCAGTCGTCAGCTTGGCCTTCAATATCACAAACGCCTACTCACAAGAGTCTGACCATACATACTTGACATCCTTCCTTGTCAGGAGAGTCATAGGCTCGGCAATCTTTGAGAAATCCTTGATGAATCGATGGTAATAACCCGCCAATTCTAGGAAACTCCTTATGTCGATGGCTGATCGAGGAGTCGGCTAGTTCCTGACTGAAATGACCTTCTCTGGATCTACAGAGATACCATCTCCTGATACCACATGCCCAAGAAAGGCGACTTGGTCTAGCCAGAAATCACACTTGTTGTACTTGGCGTATAACCGATGATGTCGCATGGTCTCCAGTACAATCCGCAGATGCTCGACATGCTCTTCTTCATCCTTCGAGTAGACCAAGATGTCGTCGATGAAGATCACCACAAACTTATCCAAGAACTCATAGAAGATCAAGTTCATAAGGTTCATGAATACTGCTAGGGCGTTAGTCACACCGAATGGCATGACTACAAATTCATAGTGCCCATACTTGGTCCGGAATGCCATCTTTAGGATGTCTTCACTTCTGACCTTCACTTGATGATAACCACTTCGGAGATCCAGCTTCGAGAATACTCGTGACCTGCCAAGTTGATCAAATATGTCGTCAATGCGCGGCAACGAGTATTTGTTCTTTATGGTTACCTTATTCAGTTCTCGGTAATCCACACACATCCTTCTCGACCCATCCTTCTTCTTGACCAAAAGAACTGGCGCACCCCAAGCAGATACACTGGGATGAATCAATCCCTTCTGCAACATGTCGTCGAGTTGTTTCTGAAGCTCTTCCAGTTCAACAGGAGCCATGCAATAAGGAGCCTTCGAAATAGGTTGAGTGTTCGGCATCAGGTCGATGGTGAATTCCAGATCTCGATCAGGCGGTAATCCTGAAATATCTTTAGGGAATACGTCTGCAAAGTTCCGAACCACTCTAGGTTTCTCGAGCTCAACTTGTATCGATGCAATGATTAGTTCGTTCGGCTTGGCCTGAAACTTGACAGGCCCAAGTAAACGGTCTATTCTCATGAATTCAAACACAGGATGATCAGAGATTTCAAACACTACTTTCTTGTTGTGACAATTGATAGTAGCGTAGAAATTTCCTAACCAATCCATGCCCAAGATCGCATCGAGATTTGACATGTCGACTATCATAAAATCTTGAAAAAACTCGTGTCCACAAATCACTATGGGGCAAGATCGACAGCTAGTAGAAGTACTCACTACTCCACTCGCAGTAGTGATGCTCAAGTGATTTGGTAGAGAGCCAACATGAATAGAATATTTCTCTACAAATCCTCAGGATATGAAGCAGTGAGTGGCTCCAGAATCAAAAAGAGATAGGGCTGGATGAGAGGCTATCAAGACAACTCCTAGTACATATGAAATATGTCTTAGCTAAAATATGGACAAGTAACACATGCATATATCATAATCATTATAAAAGAAGGGTTTAAGTAATACCTGACATCACTTGTCCATCCGACTCAGCCTCCGTTGCAGTCATGATGAAATTCTGACGCCTCGGCTGGTTCTGCCTCTCCAATGCAAAAGCCTTCTATTGTGGAGCCAGAGGTGGTCCAAGCTGAGTAGGTCTAGGAGCTCCACGCTGAATAGTCCCAGAAGGTCCAGCAGTCATCGGCTTGTTGGTGCGGCGAGGGCAGTCTCTGGTAGCATGTGCAGATGCTCCATATATCAGGCATTGATTTAGTAGCTCTCTGCAGTCCTTCATGACATGACCCATGCACTTGTAGTAGAAGCACACTAGCTGTGGTCGATTGTTGGCCAGGGCAACATGCCTCTTGAACTGTGGAGTTTGAGTAAGGCGGAGGTTGCCCCTGGGTGGCTCTGACAGACGCCTACTTCCTCCAATCTGAAGCGCCTTCTTACGCTTCACAAGAAGTTCATGCTTCTTAGCAGCATCCAACACTTCCTGATGTGTAGTCGGATTCGTCGAAGACATTGAAGCCTAAATGTCCAGGTCTAGTCCCTGGAGAAACTGATAAGCACAGTCTTTGGGATCTTCCACCAGTGTGGGGCGAATCGACTAAGCATCGAAAATTCTGCCTCGTATTCGTCAACAGTCTGATTCCCATGTTCCAGGTTGACGAAAAATTGATGCAGTTCCCTCTTGGCTGATCGAGGAAAATATTGAGCGTCGAAATGCTCTCGAAACATGGTCCAGTTGATGGGCTTGATAAGACGAGCTTCTTCAGTGTCCCATCAGTTTCGAGCATTTTCGGTCAGCTGTTTCTTGGCAACTTCTACCCAGCCTGCATGGTCAATGCGGGCAAGACTCAGGTCTTCTTCTGTGGTTCGGGCCCATTCTTCTGCTGCTAACGGGCCTTCTCTCCCAGAAAGCTCTTCGAGTTTAGCTCCCGAAATTGCTTCGCTCCGGCTCAGCTTGAGGTGGGGCTGGTGCAGGTGATGCAGGTGGTGCAGGCTGCTGACTCTGCTGGATCAGCTGATGTTGGGTCTCCAACATTTCTCTCATGATACCCATGAGTTCATGGAGGTCGAGAGCACCATTCCCGCTAGTTCCATTCCCGTTGCGAGTGTGCGGTCTTCCTGCGAGCTGTAAAAGTAACAAGTTAAACATTTGTGTACAAAGTTATTCAAACGATCTGGTTAGTGATGATATTCACACTGCTTCTAAATTATTTCACAGAGAGAAGGAGACCTGCATGGGCCACCACTAAAACCTGTCACGTCCTGCTTCCCATTATACTTGGGAGCAAGAACGCGACCGGGTCTGCATGTGCTTAAAGCAAAGAAGATGTACTTATTTTTTCTCTCTTCTTTAACTTAAGCACAATAAGCGTTAATTAGTAAAGGCAGGTCCCTGCACGCGAATATCTCAGAAGCAGCACAAATAGTCATTACATTACAAATATCTCAGAAGCTGTTGATGTTGCTGTTGTAGGTGTGGTTTTAAGAACAGAGGAGGGGGATGAAACAGCCTATTGATGAGAGGAACTGGGTGTGGGGGAGGAATTGAAGGGGATGTTGGATCTCACCCATATTTCGGTGGGATTGAATAAGTTAGGGTAAATGTAATATGGTAATTGTAATTAGGAAAAGTAATTAGTGATTTAAATTAGTTAGTAGTAATTAGTTAATTAGTAATTTAATTTTAATTAAAAATAATTAGTTACGATTTAACCGGCCAAAAGTTACGCTACGGTAAAAAATTAAACCGAGACGCGCTCGCATCGACACGTGGAAGGAAAATCACTCGGACGAAAATAACTAGATGAATGAAGAAATTCAGGCACACAACAATCAAAAAGCGACTAGAAATATAGGCCGTTACAACAGGGCACCTAGCTCGGACCAAAGCTCATCTTTCTCCTTTCGGTGCACCTCCTGGATGAGGGACATTGCCTACTCAGCCTCCTGGCCGATCTCTCGACGACCGCCCAGGAAGACTCAGCGACTGCCCAAGCCTCCTTCAGGCTTCCCACCTCCGAGGTGAGCTTGGCAACCCTGTGTTGGGACTGGTGGGCCGCCTTGCAGGCCTCATCGGCTGCTCGCTAGCCACCTCAGCCCTCAGGTGCTCCTGCGCAAGAGCCGCCTCGAGCCCATCAACTATCTTCGAGCGCCGTCGCGCTTCCACATCCAGTGAAGATGCCTACGAGACGAAGGGAATGAAGATCATTCAAAAAAACAGGAATGAGGGAAGAAAAAAACATACCTGATGGATCTGCCATTCCATGTAGTCCACCAGGGTTTTGGAGTGAACCCTCTCAAGGAGGGAACGATCCCCCGAAAGGACAGAATCCCGCGCCAGTCGGACGGCCACATTGCAGTCCGTGAAGACCAACCCCCAGGGTGGAACCTCTGGATCGATCTTGAATGCAGACAAGGCATGTCCTGCCCTAACCGGGGTACGTTCGGCTTTATGTGCAGGAGGGACCTCCACTAAGGCCTGAGGGCTCGACTCAGAGGCAACCGGCGGATCGCGTGCCATCGGGGGACCCTTTGTAAAGGACCCTGCGAGGCTACACACACACACACACACATGAAATTTTAACCTGTAAGGATCAATACACTAGAGGGGGGTGAATAGTGTATATTAAAAAATGTCACAAATAAAATGTTAGTAATATTTGCAAAGATGGCACAGAAATAAAAAGACAAGTACTGAAATTAAATCAATCGCAAACACAGAGATTTATCCTGGTTCGGATCCTTGTGATCCTACTCCAGTCCTCTACCCCATAGAGATTTTCAATCCACTATAATCACTTGCCCCGCAAGCACCAACTTACAAAAATGGCGACACTCCACGTGTCCCAAACTTTGTACAATCTCTAACAGAGATTCAAACCTGTAAAATAATGAAATAGAAAAACACCTATAGCCTTGTTATAAATTTCAGAGAATGAATTCAAGGATGGTGTTTTAGAAGAAGAACTTCAAGATGTAAAAGATATGTAATGAAGCGCAACACTTGAAGTTCTCTGGTTCATAAAAGAAGAGAGAGAGATCAATCGATTTCTTCTTCAATTATGAACACAAACAACTTTCCAAAATGATGTTGAAAAACCAAGTTCTTCCGTTCTTAAATGAAGAAGAAAATCTAATGATTTCTTCTTGCAAATAAGAAAAGAACAACTAATGGCCTAAAGCTTTAGAAAGAAGACTTGATTCCAACAAATAAGAGATTAAGAAAAGAGGAAAGTGTGTGAATGAAAAGAGAGGGTCTACCCCTTTATTTATAGTGTTTAGGGACGGTTGGGGACTGTAGTTAACGTTAGAAAACGGGCAGGAACCGTCCCTGAAAATTTGGGATCAAAACGGCTAGTTTTGAAATTGGTCGACCAAAATGACCACATTGGTCGACCAAAATTTAGAGAGAGAATTTCGACCGTTGGAGGACATTTCTAGAATCTACACGGTTAGGGGAGTTTGCATATGCAATCCCATAACCAAATTCGAAGGTTTAAAATTGGTCGACCAAAATGGGGTTATTGGCTGCCAATTTTCAAAGTTGCGAATTTTCGAAATTGGGAAGTGTAGATCTCTAAGGAATGGAACCTAGATGACTAAGATATATTATCACAAGGCTTTGTGACTCTAAAAAAGTAAATTTTACATTGATTACATAAAGCCGTAGATAGGACTGCATCTGCAACTGAGTCTGAGAAGCTTCTTTGCAGGAGATCCTTATCAAGTGATTATATATCCAAGTCGTGGATTAGGTGCCTTTGTCTTTCCAGCTTCATGATTGATATTTCTGATTGAGTATGCATGAAGATATATCTCATTTGTGTGGAACTCAGCATTGATATGTATCTGCATACATAGAGTTAGTAGCACTGAATGTGTTTGTCACATCAAAATCATATGGGAATAGAAATATGGAATTATGAAATTCCAACATTCTCCCCCTTTTTGATGATGACAAACATGAAAAAAATATATAAAGTTAAAATCAGATATACTCCCCCTGAATATGTGGAGTTAGTGAAAACTCCCCCTGAGTAGATGAAGGATATTCCCCCCCTTTGGAATTCTCAAAAAGAGGGAAATAATAGTTAGTAAAAAAATAAGTTAGATAACATTAGTAAAGAAAAAATGGCTGTAAAAGAAGGAGTGTATATCCCATTGGAAAATTGAACAGAATGTCGCCAGTGTGTGAAAATGAGTTGTAGGCCAAAAATAGTATGTAGGCCGAATATAATATAGTTGAATAGGGTGAAGGCCAAGTTAAAAAAATAAAGGGCAAAGCATTAAAAAATATTAGTGAGAAGGCCACAGTGAGGTATGATAAAACAAAGTTGCAGATCATAAAAAAAATATGTGTGTAGGCCTAAAAAGGGAAGGCCAGTGTGTAGTGGGCCATAAAAAAATATATATAAAGTAGGGCAGGCCGAAATGACAGAAGGAGGTATAGGCCGAATGTTGCCTGAAAAGAGTAAGCTAAGTACTTGCAGAGTATAGTGGAAAAAGATATAGTAAAAAAATAGGAACAAAAGAAACAAAATCAACATAGCCAAAATAGGTGGCAGGCCATTGTAAAAAAATATAGATGTATGAAATAGGTCTGAATGGAGCAATGATTTATATGTTCAAGCTACAGAAACAAAATCAACATTTATATGTGCAAGCTACAGAAACAAAATCAAGCTACAGAAACAAAATAGGATGTGCCTGTAAGGTATTCGACAGGACATGGGCATAAAAATGGCTATAGCATAAAACTAGGATAGAGCATGAAAGCACAAAATAGGAACAGAAGGTACAAAGGAGCCTTCAATTGCCAAAGTAACACAGCAGATGCTAATGATTAATACAAAGGACCAGAATATTGTGAATGCCAAAGTTACAGAGGAGCACAAAAAAAAATATAGCCATGCTAAAAGAGAGGAGAACAACAAACATCCACATAATATCAGAAATAACAGAGTAAACAAGTAGTGACAATAGGAAAGAACCATTTAGCAACATATTATCTATTGACAACACAACTACCAGTGACAAAACATGCATAGAAACATAGACATATTAATGCGAAAGTACATGGAACTGGAACTACAACACTACAGAGAGCCCACATATCATATAAACCATACAACAACCAACCTAAAACAACAGGCGAAACAAAGCAAAGAGCCTTAGCAACTACACATCATCAGACATCATCAACGGGAGTATGAAACATCAAACGAACGACGACGAACCGCGCGAGAGGAGTATGAACCAACTAGTGACTACTGCCGAGAGGAGGAGCCTGGGCCGGAAGGAGCAACATCGGACGAACGTCTAGACACCTGAAAGTGTAGCGACTCGAAGTAGTTTGCCAAAGAGGCAACAGCAGTAGTAAGGTCGTCCATCCGCCTATTATGCTCCTGTAATGTAGCATCACCAGTACTCAAGTGGGTCTGAATCCCATGAAAACCATCGTGCATCTCTCCCTGAATGTCCTGAAATCCTCGAGTGACAGAATGACGGAGTGCACGAATCTCTCCAAGAATAACATCATGACCAGAGGTCGGGGTAATGGGAGTGGAAGGGGAAGCCGCAGACTGAGAATACCGTTTCCGAACCGGAACACGGCCACGAGTGCGAGAAGGACCCGGAGTGTGGGATGTGGAAGTGGGTCGGGAAGGAGGAGTGGGACGAGATCGCGGAGAACGAGTATGTGTGCGTGGAGAGCGGGACATGGACCTAGTGACTGGACGGGAGGAAGCGGGAGAGGTGTCAAGGTCAGCATCATCGGCATCGTGAGGAAGTGGGTCAGTGGCATCGGCATCGGCATCATCATCAGAGCCAGAAGTGTCAGATACGACCAATTGCATGTGAGTCAGGGTTGCAGAAGTGAAATCAACCGGATTGAAGATAGGGGCAGAGTTGGCGAATGGAATCTGAAAGGCCTCTAAAATTCGGGTGATCAGGGAAGGCAAAAAGATATGAGTCCTAACAGGCTTGGCCAAAGTGTCAAGCAAGACTGAGCCCCAGCATACGGGTAGTTCACCCATTAATGCATAGAGACAACGGGCAGTATTGCTACTAACATAGTTCAGAGATCCTATCTTAGGTGCTAGGTTTGTAAGAATGATTTTGACCATCATCCTAGAAGGTGGGTGTAGGGTGGCTGTAGACCGCTTGGGACGAAAATCAATCGCCAGAAGCTGTTTAATGGAGGGGTCGGTGAGGTTGGTTGGAAGGGGCTGAACATTGTTAGCAGGCAGGTGGAGTAAGGAAGATAACATAGGGCCATTAAGACTGAAGAAGAAACCATTGACGATAGTGGAAATAGAGAGCATACCCGCCTGTTTGGAAGAATCCAAGTTCGCGTAGAACTCACGAACGAGGGCCAGAAAATAGGGGGTACGGCTTGCCGTGGACCAAAGACCAACAAGGCCGGCGGAATGCAGAGGGGCCAAGATCCGAGAGAATCCATGGTCATTGAAGTCGATGTGACGCTCAGGGTGGAACGGGAGGCGCTCCAGGAGGCGGAATTGCTGAGAAGCCACCAGAGAACGGAAGTAGACCGGCGCCGGGGTCGTAACGAAATCCGCAGGGGGCTGAGCCATCGGGATCCGAGGGTAGTGAGGAAGGAAGTCGAGCCGAACAAAAGCGAGGAACCGTCGTTTGAAGGCGGTCGCCGGCGAATCGTGGGCGGATCCGGCGAAAACTGGGCGAAACCGTGGAGCAGGCGGGCGAGGAGGGTGATGAGGGAACGATTCGGTGGAGGATCGACCACGGGCGAGGAAAGGAGGGAGGCGCCGGAGGATGGAGAGGGTGAAGGCCGGCGATTGGAGGAGAGAGGGAGGAGACCGGCGGGGGTTTCTTGGTTATTGATTTGGGGAAATGGAAAGGGATATTTTGTCAGAAAAAAATGGAAATGGAAATGGAAATGGAAAGGGGGCGTTGGGAGAAGAAAAAAATGTCAGAGATATTTTGTGAAAAATGATAGTCCCTAGGCACGAATTTAAATAAGAGAAAATAGTTATAGGAAGTTGTTGGAACTGTCAAATTCCAATCGACAGAGAAGTTTGAGTAACGAATCCCACCCAAAATTCAAAAACGAATGGATGGGTTCAGTTTCGGAAACTGAAAATGGAGGGAACGTATAACGAGAATAAGCGGGAAGACGAAGTGGTTACTGAAAAATTAAAAAATAATAAAAATTCGAATATTGGCGACCAATATTGGTTAATTGGTCGACCAATTTCAAAAATACCCAGAAAAATTTGAAAAAAATGTGGAAAAATTCTAAAAAATAAAAATAAAAATGTGTCATAAGTCCGATTCACTAATAATCCCTAAATTCCTACAAAGCTTAATAAAAGTATCTTCTTTCAATGGTTTGGTTAAAATATCAGCTGTCTGATGTTCAGTAGCTATAAATTTAAGAACTATATCTCCTTTCTGAACATGATCATCTAGAAAATGATGACGTACATCAATATGTTTTGTACGAGAATGATGCACAGGATTTTTAGAAAGATTAATAGCGCTAGTAGTATCACACATAATAGAGCAAGTAGAGCAATCAATACCATAGTCAGATATAGTTTGTTTCATCCATAAGATTTGAGCACATGCTAAACCGGCGGCAATATATTCTGCCTCGGTTGTAGATAATGAAACGGAGTTTTGCTTTTTGCTAAACCAAGATACTAAAGCATGACCCAAAAAGTGGCAAGTACCACTGGTACTTTTACGATCTGATTTGCAACCAGCAAAGTCTGCATCACTATAGGATAATAAATCAAATGTGCTAGACTTGGGATAAAATAAACCAAAATCAGAAGTGTGCTTAACATATCTAATAATCCTTTTTACGGCAGTTAAGTGTGAAACTTTAGGATCTGCCTGAAAACGTGCACATAAACATACTGAAAACATAATGTCTGGTCTACTAGCAGTTAAATAGAGTAGAGAGCCAATCATACCTCTGTAAAGACGTTGATCAACACTCTTACCATTTAAGTCTTTGTCGAGAGATGTAGATGTACTCATTGGAGTACGTTTTTCTGCAGAACTTTCTAAACCAAAACGCTTGATGAGTTCTTTAGAGTACTTGCTTTGGTGAATGAAGATTCCTTCCTTCAATTGTTTAATTTGAAGACCGAGGAAGTAATTGAGTTCACCCATGTGACTCATCTCAAATTCTTTCTGCATAATCTTAGAAAAATCTTGACAAAGAGATTCATTAGTAGAACCAAAAATAATATCATCAACGTATATTTGAATAATGATTATGTCAGATTTAATATTTTTAATAAAAAGAGTGGAATCTATTTTACCAATATTATAACCAGAATTTAAAAGATAGCTTTTGAGTCTTTCATACCAAGCACGAGGTGCTTGTTTGAGACCATAAAGAGCTTTCTTTAATTTGAAAACATGATTTTCAAAATTTTCATGATGAAAACCAGGAGGTTGTTCAACATAAACCTCCTCCTTAAGAAATCCATTTAAAAAAGCACTTTTGACATCCATTTGAAATAATTTAAAATCTTTAAAACATGCAAATGATAATAACATGCGAATAGACTCAAGACGGGCAACTGGTGCATAGGTTTCATCGTAATCAATACCATCTTCTTGATTATAACCTTGTGCAACCAATCGTGCCTTGTTTCTAATTACCTGACCAGATTCATCCAATTTATTTTTGAATACCCACTTGGTACCAATAATTGAATGATCTGATGGTCTGGGAACTAATTCCCAAACATCATTTCGTTGAAATTGATTGAGTTCTTCCTGCATAGCGATAATCCATGAACTATCTTCACATGCATCTTTGATGTTCTTTGGTTCAATGGATGAAAGGAAAGCACAATGCGCCATTTGTTCAATTTGACGACGAGTTCTAACTCCATCTGTAATATCTCCAATGATTAATTCTGATGGATGATTTGGAACTTGTGCAAAAGCCTTGGGAAGATATGTATTATCTGAAATAGACTCAACAGAATGATTAGTAGCATCAATTTCATCAAGTTTGATATTATCTAAAGAATTAGATAAAGGTAATATATTTTCTTCTTCATCAATAATGGAAGACTTAGATGAGGGATTCTCATCAAATGTGACATGTAGTGATTCTTCAACTGTTGAAGTTCTTTTGTTATATACTCTGTAGGGTTTGCTACGTGTTGAGTATCCAACAAAAATACCTTCATCAGATTTAGAATCAAATTTATCAAGTGCATCTTTAGTATTAAGAATAAAACATTTACATCCAAACACTTTAAAATATGATACACGTGGAATACGATCAAAGAATAATTCAAAACATGTTTTATTAAGTAATGGCCTTATAAGAATCTTATTCATAATGTAACATGCAGTTGCGACAGCTTCAGCCCAAAAATATTTCGGTAAATTATTATCACAAAGCATTGTTCTTGCACATTCTTGTAAGGTTCTATTTTTCCTTTCAACTACTCCATTTTGAGGAGGAGCACGAGGAAAAGAAAAATTGTGAGTAATGCCATTTTCATTACAAAATTTGGTAAACGATTCATTTTCAAATTCTCCTCCATGATCACTACGAATAGTGACAATGTTAGAGGATTTGATTTTTTGTATCTTTTTACAAAATATTGAAAATTCTTCAAAAGCATCATTCTTGTTTTGTAAGAATATAACCCAAGTATATCTTGAATAATCATCAACAATGACAAATGCATATCTACTTCTATTTAAAGAGGCTACTCTAGAAGGACCAAACAAATCTAAATGTCAGAGTTCTAATGGTCTCTTTGTTGAGATAACATCCTTTGATTTAAAAGAAGATTTGTGCATTTTTCCTTGTTGACAAGCATCACAAAAATGTTTATGTTTGAAAGAAATATTTGGCATTCCATTTACTAATTTGTGTTTTGAAATGTGTGCAAGATTTTTGAAATTAGTGTGTCCAAAACGTTTATGCCATAAAAGTGTATCATCAGATGTAATTATTAAACAATGATTATTTGTGGTAACTGACATGCATAAAATATAAATGTTATTTTTACGCTTACCACGAAACAAAACAGATGACATATCTGAATCATAAATAATGCAATCATTTTGTTCAAAAACTATTTTGTAATTTTTATCGCATAATTGACTAATGGAAAGTAAATTATGTTTCAAACCGTCAACCAGGTGAACATTCTCAATGATAGGCTGATTAGTATTGCCAACTGTTCCAGTGCCAATGATTTTTCCTTTCTTGTTGTCACCAAAGGTAACTGTGCCTCCTTGTTTGTACTTGACGTTTGAAAGTAGTTTGACATTTCCTGTCATATGTTTTGAACATCCACTATCCAAAATCCATCTTTCTTTCCTAGGTACCTGAAAGATAAAACATTAAGCATTGGTACCCCTTCTTGAGGGTCCTTGGGATTAGATTTTTGGAAGCCAAACCCAAGTGGAATTTGGCTTTTTAATATAATCATTAGAATGAACTATAGCATGTATATAATGAGAAATATAATCATTTCTATCTTCTAAGCATGAATTCTTAGGAACCCATATACTCACTGTAGTAGGTTTCCTAGAAGATGGTTTTGAAATGTTAGAAACATTTCTTTGTGAAGAAGAAGAAGTAGAAATGTTTACTTTCTTTGTGTAAATAAATGCGTGATTCTTCTTTTGAGGTTTAACAAAAGTAGTTATTCCACAAGAAGAAGAAGTGTTACAAGATTTGGGTGCATCCTTATGAGAATATCCCAGACCTTGTCTATGATTTGCAGGATATTGTATTTTTAGTAAATCATCAAGATTAGTCTTTCCTTTATTAAATTTATTAATATTGGAAGACATCTCGTCGTATTTCATCTTTAGTGATGAAATATTTCTATCCATTTCGGATATTTGAGTATGTAGTTCTAGATTCTTAGTTTTGAGAATATCATTCTCTTTACTAAGATTTAAATTTTGAGAAGATGTATTCTCAATAGGTGTAGTGTTCTTAGAAGAAGACAATTCTTGATATTTAATAAGAAGATCATCATTATTTTGTTTCAAAGATTTATGTTGATTATTCAATTTTTTGAAACGAGAATAGAGATCTTTTAATGCATCAAGTAATTCTTCATTATTAAAAGAACTTACCTCATCTTCATCTTCTTGTGCCATAAAGCACATGTTAGCACTTTCATTTAGATCATCATCTTCATCATCTAAAGAATCATCCCATGTTGCTGCAAATGCCTTTTTCATTTTGTCAAATCTCCTTTCTCTTCTGGATTGATCATTATTGGAAGTTTTGAACTTTGCTTTGAGAAGAGGACAATCTTTCTTCATATGTCCTGGCTTTTTGCAATTAAAGCAAAGAGAAGAATCAGTATTCTTAGATTTAAAATTATTATACTTACCTTTCTGAAAGAATTTTCTGAAGTTTTTGGCAAAAAATGCCATATCATCATCTGAATCTTCATTATCTGATGTTGCGTTGAAGGCAAGTACTTTCTTCTTTTGATCTGATTCTTCTTTCTCATCTTGAAGTGTAACTTCATGGGCCATTAAGTTACCAATAAGATCTTCCATAGATAATGTGGAAAGATCATTGGCTTCCTCAATAGCAGTGATCTTTGGACGCCATACTGGAGTTAAAGCTTTAAGAATTTTGCGAACCTGTTCAAGAGAAGTGTAAGTTTTTCCAAGAGCACTTAAAGAATTTATAATATTAGTAAACCTGGTGTTCATTTCTCCAATTGTCTCTTGGTCCTTCATCTTGAACAACTCGAATTTGTGAACCAAAACGGAAATCTTAGTTTCCTTCACTTTACTGGTTCCTTCATGAGTTACCTCAAGTATATGCCAAATCTCCTTAGCACTTTTGGCCTGAGATACTCGATTAAACTCATGTTTATCCATAGCACAAAATAAAGCATTCATGGCCTTTGAGTTGTTGGTTTTTGCAGTTTTGTCGTTGGTGGTCCAATCAGCAACAGGAGTTGTTGGCTTTTCGTATCCTGACTCTACGATGTCCCAAATTTCATAATTCATACTTTGGAGATGAATCTCCATTCGTATTTTCCAATATGAATAATTTGAACCATCAAATAGAGGAGGACGAGTTTGAGAGTGCCCTTCAGGATGCTGATTGTAGTTGTGTGGAACTGCGTTCATGTTTGAGGAACTTGCTGCCATCTTAACCTTGCTCTGATACCAAATGAAATTTTAACCTGTAAGGATCAATACACTAGAGGGGGGTGAATAGTGTATATTAAAAAATGTCGCAAATAAAATGTTAGTAATATTTGCAAAGATGGCACAGAAATAAAAAGACAAGTACTGAAATTAAATCAATCGCAAACACAGAGATTTATCCTGGTTCGGATCCTTGTGATCCTACTCCAGTCCTCTACCCCGTAGAGATTTTCAATCCACTATAATCACTTGCCCCGCAAGCACCAACTTACAAAAATGGCGACACTCCCCGTGTCCCAAACTTTGTACAATCTCTAACAGAGATTCAAACCTGTAAAATAATGAAATAGAAAAACACCTATAGCCTTGTTATAAATTTCAGAGAATGAATTCAAGGATGGTGTTTTAGAAGAAGAACTTCAAGATGTAAAAGATATGTAATGAAGCGCAACACTTGAAGTTCTCTGGTTCATAAAAGAAGAGAGAGAGATCAATCGATTTCTTCTTCAATTATGAACACAAACAACTTTCCAAAATGATGTTGAAAAACCAAGTTCTTCCGTTCTTAAATGAAGAAGGAAATCTAATGATTTCTTCTTGCAAATAAGAAAAGAACAACTAATGGCCTAAAGCTTTAGAAAGAAGACTTGATTCCAACAAATAAGAGATTAAGAAAAGAGGAAAGTGTGTGAATGAAAAGAGAGGGTCTACCCCTTTATTTATAGTGTTTAGGGACGGTTGGGGACTGTAGTTAACGTTAGAAAACGGGCAGGAACCGTCCCTGAAAATTTGGGATCAAAACGGCTAGTTTTGAAATTGGTCGACCAAAATGACCACATTGGTCGACCAAAATTTAGAGAGAGAATTTCGACCGTTGGAGGACATTTCTAGAATCTACACGGTTAGGGGAGTTTGCATATGCAATCCCATAACCAAATTCGAAAGTTTAAAATTGGTCGACCAAAATGGGGTTATTAGCTGCCAATTTTCAAAGTTGCGAATTTTCGAAATTGGGAAGTGTAGATCTCTAAGGAATGGAACCTAGATGACTAAGATATATTATCACAAGGCTTTGTGACTCTAAAAAAGTAAATTTTACATTGATTACATAAAGCCGTAGATAGGACTGCATCTGCAACTGAGTCTGAGAAGCTTCTTTGCAGGAGATCCTTATCAAGTGATTATATATCCAAGTCGTGGATTAGGTGCCTTTGTCTTTCCAACTTCATGATTGATATTTCTGATTGAGTATGCATGAAGATATATCTCATTTGTGTGGAACTCAGCATTGATATGTATCTGCATACATAGAGTTAGTAGCACTGAATGTGTTTGTCACATCAAAATCATATGGGAATAGAAATATGGAATTATGAAATTCCAACAACACACACACACTAGAGAGGGGTGAATAGAGTAATAGCAAGCAAAGTTCTTAATTAAAAGTTACTAAAATTAAAGCACAATAAGTAGCGGAAATTAACAGAGTGCTCAACAACAACAAACGCAACCACAATGATTTTACCATGGTTCCCCAAATCTTGGGTACGTCCAGCCACACCAGTATTCACTATAATTCCCACACAGAGAAGTGAATACAAATCCCACAAAGAGATACCTCACACAAAGGATTTAGGATTCTCACAAAGAGATATCCTTACTCTTACACAGAGAGACCTCACACAGAGGATTTTGTTCTTTCACACAGGAAGAACCAAACTCTCACAAAGAGAGTAACTCCCACAAAGAGAGTATCTAATTTCCACAAAGAGAATTAGGGTTTCGAACAAAAATAAAATGAAACAACACTTACCTACGCCTTGATATGATCTTACCAATATGAAGAAGAAGGCATGCAAGTGAAACTCAAGTGCTTGAGATGAGGCTTTGATTGCACTTGATGATCTTTCTCTCTTCTAGGAATGAATCCTAACACTTCTCACTTGAGTGTATGAAAATGAAGAGAAGAAAGATGATCTCCAAGAAAGAATGAGAATTAGATCCCTTGGAGAATTTCCCTATGAGCTAGCTTCAATGCATGAAGAGGAATGTGCTCATGAGAGGGAAATAGAAGAGATTAGGAGTGGCTATTGATTCCCAAAGATATTCAAAATCAACCAAGAGTTCTAAATGAACTAAGCCAACTCTTATATATATGAAGCCCAAAGGAACCCATAAAACCAGCCAAAAACCCAAAGGGTAGAAATCTGCAACGGCTAGATTTTGGCAGTTTATAGTACAAACAGTCGACTGATGAACAAATGACAGTCGACTGTTCAACGGCTAGAAATATCCCGACGGCTATAATCTGAGCCAAGACAATCGACTGTAGAAGACTACATAGGCGACTTAAAAACAGACAGTCGACTGTATATCCTTCATCAGGCGACTTCTGCAGGGGATTGAATAAAACAGAGAGTTACAACTTACTCCTAGTATGCATACAGGCGATTGATGACCAGAATACTGTCGACTGTAAAGTAGACAGGTGACTGTAAATACTGAACCAGTCGACTGCTGCAGTGGATGGAAATAAAACAGAGAGAGATGCATATTTCGCACTTACGCCTTTCAGACGACTGATGGCCATTTCACATGCAGTTAAAAGCACAACCAGAGTAATGAAAAGGAGACACAGAGTACACAACAGATTTACCCTGGTTCGGTCGTACCCAACGACCTACTCCAGCCCCCAAAGCTAATACTAGATTGAATAGTGCAATAGGTATAAAGTCACAAGTTAGAGCACGCTCAGAGCACCCTCTACGCCTCTACACTCGCCAGACTCTCAGTACCCCCACACACAGTGTTTCCTCTCACTATCAATCCCAGTAAAGCTTTCTACCAGCTAGTCCCAAACTAGCTGGGTCCCACTTGTCTAGTCCCAACTAGACAAGTCCCAAAATAGTCCACCAAAAACAGGTAAAGTTTCCCCTACGAAGATCTATAAAAATTGCTACACAGAATAATAAAGTATAGAGTTTAGGAAGCTCAGATTGTGTAGCAGCGATGTCTTCGTCAATAAGCACGGGCCAGAAGTCGTCTGGCAAGTAGAAGTAATCTCCTCGGCAACGGCAACTCAAGTTGCGGCTCTCGCTTGGCTTCTCTTTGAATATTGCGACACTCTTAAAATTTTGAGACGTGCAAGAGAGCAAAATAATTCGGCCTGCTGCTCAAGCTAATTCAGCTTGCTTTGGATAATTTTGATTGACCAGAGAGTGCTCACGTTGGCCCCTTTTGATAGGATCAGTCTGCCACAGACTGTGCTTTTCCCTTCAAAGATTAAGAAGCATGAATCTGTTTGTGGCCTTGCTCCCTATCTCCTTTTTGTTTCCTCTTGCACGCAAAAGCAAATGTCAGTGCTTTATTTTTTTTGGCTTCTTCCTTTAAGTTTGAGCCTACAGCATACAAGACTGGTATGATTGCATCCCTGCGAAATATAAGAGGCAAACAATTTTAAACAATATTATAGAGGTAATTAATGTGTTATTGATTTGCAAGTGGGGATTTCTTTTATGTGTGTGAACAAATGATATTTAATATTGCTCTTCACGTTTTGTGCTATCCCTTGAAAATTTCGGCATTTTTTTAATGACTTGCAAAAAAAACAACCCAACTTATTTTGAAAGGTGCATGCGTGACTAAAGCTTGATGATGGCCGCCCTTGATAAAGATGCGGCTGCCCCAAAGGATCTTTCAAAAATGTTGCTCTTAGATTAAAACGAAAGGGGACTTGATATTATCACAGAGAAACGAAAAACAAAATGTGGCCTTTAGATTTTTTTTATTGGAAAGCAAAAGGATTTGCATGGAGAACTCTCAGCAAATTAATGGTGCTCACAGAATTTTTGAGAACAGGCCGCCCACATGAATTATTAACCCCTTTTCCTCTTTTTCAATAATTGAATGGCATCATCGAAACTTATTTCTCTGCAAACGTGGGATCCTGCAAGACAAAAACAAAGTGAGTTGAGAATCTTATGTTTTAAATAAATGAACCTTAAAACAAAACAACAAATTTGATCTCCCTTTATTGATGAACGATCCTCTCCTCTTATTTTGTAAATTTTGTGTCAGCCGCAAATTTTTAGGCGCACGCCGTTTCCTTTTCTTTGCTTGGCCGCATAAACATTTTTGGGAGAGCTCTCTTTTTCAACCCTAGAGGATGGGTTTTTATAGGGTGATAATAGGGTGATGCGGTTACGGGGAATCCTATTTTGAATAGGCGTTTAGAGATTTGGTTCAATCACTTTGCACCACAAATAAGAGATTTGTTTTGATCAAATTGGGATTTGGTAGCAATTCAAATTGATATGAAATTGAAATTAATCTCTAATTGATTTGACCAAATCCCAAGTTGATTCTATCTCCCTCCATGTTGACCAAGTCAAATCGCTTTGTGCACACACACTCCCTCTCTCCCAATATGCTATACGAATAGCAATTCCGACGTGTTGTGAAAATATATTGTTTCGCCAATCCTGAAACACGCTAGCACACACATTAGATATCACAACACGTTTGTCATCATCAAACCAAGATCCTAGATCGTTGCTTCCAACAATCTCTCCCTTTTGGTGATGACAAACCCACAAAAGATTTGATCAATAGAAATGAGTGTGTGAAGTGTGTTGAAGGGTGTAATGCAATATGAATCATGAGATGAATATTCAAGCACTACAACATGGCATGCACAAACTATTAACAGATACAATAGCATGCTCCCCCTTCTCTCAAGCTCCCCCTTCAACAAGTATTCAAGTATATTTCAAGCTCCCCCTTCAACAAGTAATATAGGACACGCTAGCTCAAAGCTGTCAAAATCTTTTCTTTCTCCCCCTTTGTAATCACCAAAAGTGGATTAATGAAGTCACAAAAAAATATCTCCTGCACAAATAAATCATTATTAGAAGTAGCGTGCAATTTGCATGAGTATTCCAAATAATGGGCAAGTCAAGTTCATAGAATTTCATGACAAGACTTCTCCACCTTTGTGTAAGTGAAATGATATAGCCAATAAAGTGCAAGAGGAGATTCAATTTCAGAAAATCAACCAAAGCAATCCACATTTTCCATTTTTCATGAATATCACTAGGATTGACTTTTCCCACCTCATCAAAGATGAGTTCAAGTTACCGAACCCCGAAACATAGCCTAAAAGGACTTTTAAATGTGGGGTGGCATTGCTTGACGAGTTATATACACCAACGCTAATGATTACCCATGTAGCACAAGTTGGATACTCGTGGGTTGTGTTTTAGCCATGAAGTGTATCCATTTTTCATACGGAGCAAATATTTTTTTTATTTTTATTTTTATTTTTTTCAATTCTTTTGTGCTCAATTTTAATTCATGGCTAAACACATCATATCCCTTAGAAATTTCAGAGATTAATCATTACTACATTCACTTTCCATTAATCTTCAAAAGAATCTCCAAAAGCACTAAGAAGTCAAATATCGTGAAAGTGCAAATGTAGGTGTAGAAGTCAAGTTTGAGACTTATGAGACATGTCATGGCTACTAAAAGGAATAACATCATGTTCATGTAGCAACAACAATAATGAATTCACTTCTACAGAGATAGAATTGATCATTCATACAATATCACTCAAGAGATTCAAAAGAGGATACAATAAGCACACAAATTTTTTTTTATTTTTGATTTTTGATTTTTTTTCAGAAATAAAAACATTAAAAATCATCCATGCAAGCACACAAACCAAAATAAATCAAGCACACAAAAAAAATCTATGAAGGTATGCAATGCAATGCAAAGAGGGATAGAAATTATACATTCTCGTCGCTTTTTGACGAAGGAGCTAAAGGAATGAGACATTGAGTTTATTGCTCCTTGTCAAAACTCCATCACACCTACATGAAAGGTGTTAAGTGTGACCTTGGAATCCAACAAGGTCCACTAGTGTTAGCCAACATGGTTTTAGGAACCCACACTTGTTTAAACTTGATATTTGTGTTCCTAAATTTACAATAGTATGATGTGTGGCCTACACTATCACAAGTAAAGCACTTTGCATATAAGTTCTTCGCAATAGACGGTGCATTGTGGAATTTCTTGAATTTTTACTTTTCAACGTTTTTCAGACCAAAACCAAGTCCTCTTCTATTATTGCCATATAATTGATTCTCTAAAATAGTGTCCAACGATTGTTTTCCCGTAGAGAATTTCTTAATGGCCAATTCAAGATTAGAGACTTTGGTTTTCAACAATTTATTTTCTTCCACAAGCAATGTGCATTTACTAATAAAAGCTCTCTTGTTTTCATCTTCCTTCTTTTCAAATTCAACCATTTTTCTTTGAAATCATTATCCAACATGCAGAATTTATCATTAAGCTCTCTAATAACATAGTCTTTTTCAGTTTCGAGCTTAATCAAATCAAGTTTAAGCATGCTAATATTATTCATCAAGGAAGGACAAGAGAGACAAGGTGCTTCATCATTAAAACTGGATTTTTCCTTTTTCAGAATATCAATAGTAGAGTCACGTGTAACAATATCAATTTTGAGTTTTGCAATCTCTTTAGACATTTCATATTCAGATTGTTGCATTTCAAAGTTCTCATTTTGATAATCATCTATAGTGGATTCAAGCTCTACTATTTTATCTTGCATTTCTTTACAAAGAGTAAGGAGTTCAGTTTTACTACCAGAAGTTACATCATTGTGTATTCCCATCAATGCCATGCATGAATGGGCTTCGTGTTCCTCCTCCTCGCTCTTAGCTTCGCTATCCATGTCCCAAGTAAGCACCTTGGATTTTCCCCTTTTCTTTAGCTACCTGAGCTGTCTCATGTGGGCAATCCCTCATACGATGTCCTCTTTTCTTGCATTTAAAACAAGTCATTCTATTAGTAGTATTCTGATCATAATTTTGCTTAGAAGAATGAAAAAAGTTAGAGCGATTAAACCTGGGTGCCATTTCTGCTCTTCCTTGCTTGGTCTGGACAAACTTTCTGAAATTTCTGACCATTAGTGCTATGTCATCATCATCTTCTTCACTTTCGTCAGCTTTCAGAGCAAGTGGCTTGGTAGCTTTCTCTTTTTCCTCAGGTTTCTCCCTTTCATCAATATTTTGCAATTCAAGCTCGTGGGACATTAAATTACCTATTAAGTCCTCCACCCTCATCTGTGACAAATCTTTCGCTTCTTGGATGGCAGTGACTTTAGGCCTGAAAGAGCTTGGCAGAGCTCTTAATATCTTCCTCACCTGCTCAAGGCTAGAATATGGCTTACCGAGCGAACTAGACTTGTAGACAATGTTGGTGAACCTTGCAAACATTTCTGATATCGTCTCTGATGATAGCATGCGAAATCCCTCGTATTCCGTGCTCAGAAGTGCAAGTCTAGACTCCTTCACCTGTGACGTTCCCTCGTGCGTCACCTCCAAAGTATGTCATATTTCCTGCGCAGTTAGACAATGTGAGATACGATTGAATTCAGATTTATCTAATGCACAAATAAGAGCATTCATAGCTTTAGCATTAAGAGAATAAAGCTTCCAATCACTATCATCCCACTTATCATCAGGTTTAGGCATTTCAGTATTTTCAATTTTAATAACAGGTGATTTATAGCCTTTTTCAACAATTTGCCAAGCTTTATAATCAATAGAAATCAAGTAGATTCCCATACGATTTTTCCAATAAGCATAGTCTACTCCATTAAATCTAGGTGGTCGGGAAATAGACAGACCCTCAGCAAAAGCACTATCATGTGGTCCATGGTCAAACTAGACTAGATCCTAAAACCTGCTCTGATACCACTTGTTGGATCTGGATCCTAGCCTAGAGGGGGGGTGAATAGGCTAATAAAAAATTCTCGTACAACCACGAGAAATCGCACGCAGTTAAAAGCACAACCAGAGTAATGAAAAGCAGACACAGAGTACACAACAGATTTACCCTGGTTCGGTCGTCCCAACGACCTACTCCAGCCCCCAAAGCTAATACTAGATTGAATAGTGCAATAGGTACAAAGTCACAAGTTAGAGCACGCTCAGAGCACCCTCTACGCCTCTACACTCGCCAGACTCTCAGTACCCCCACACACAGTGTTTCCTCTCACTATCAATCCTAGCAAAGCTTTCTACCAGCTAGTCCCAAACTATCTGGGTCCCACTTGTCTAGTCCCAACTAGACAAGTCCCAAAATAGTCACCAAAAACAGGTAAAGTTTCCCCTACGAAGATCTATCAAAATTGCTACACAGAATAATAAAGTATAGAGTTTAGGAAGCTCAGATTGTGTAGCAGCGATGTCTTCGTCAATAAGCACGGGCCAGAAGTCGTCTGGCAAGTAGAAGTAATCTCCTCGGCAACGACAACTCAAGTTGCGGCTCTCGCTTGGCTTCTCTTTGAATATTGCGACACTCTTAAAATTTTGAGACGTGCAAGAGAGCAAAATAATTCGGCCTGCTGCTCAAACTAATTCAGCTTGCTTTGGATAATTTTGATTGACCAGAGAGTGCTCACGTTGGCCCATTTTGATAGGATCAGTCTGCCACAGACTGTGCTTTTCCCTTCAAAGATTAAGAAGCATGAATCTGTTTGTGGCCTTGCTCCCTATCTCCTTTTTGTTTCCTCTTGCACGCAAAAGCAAATGTCAGTGCTTTATTTTTTTTTGGCTTCTTCCTTTAAGTTTGAGCCTACAGCATACAAGACTGGTATGATTGCATCCCTGTGAAATATAAGAGGCAAACAATTTTAAACAATATTATAGAGGTAATTAATGTGTTATTGATTTGCAAGTGGGGATTTCTTTTATATGTGTGAACAAATGATATTTAATATTTCTCTTCACGTTTTGTGCTATCCCTTGAAAATTTCGGCATTTTTTTAATGACCTGCAAAAAAAACAACCCAACTTATTTTGAAAGGTGCATGCGTGACTAAAGCTTGATGATGGCCGCCCTTGATAAAGATGCGGCTGCCCCAAAGGATCTTTCAAAAATGTTGCTCTTAGATTAAAACGAAAGGGGACTTGATATTATCACAGAGAAACGAAAAACAAAATGTGGCCTTTAGATTTTTTTTTATTGGAAAGCAAAAGGATTTGCATGGAGAACTCTCAGCAAATTAATGGTGCTCACAGAATTTTTGAGAACAGGCCGCCCACATGAATTATTAACCCCTTCTCCTCTTTTTCAATAATTGAATGGCATCATCGAAACTTATTTCTCTGCAAACGTGGGATCCTGCAAGACAAAAACAAAGTGAGTTGAGAATCTTATGTTTTAAACAAATGAACCTTAAAACAAAACAACAAATTTGATCTCCCTTTATTGATGAACGATCCTCTCCTCTTATTTTGTAAATTTTGTGTCAGCCGCAAATTTTTAGGCGCACGCCGTTTCCTTTTCTTTGCTTGGCCGCATAAACATTTTTGGGAGATCTCTCTTTTTCAACCCTAGAGGATGGGTTTTTATAGGGTGATGATAGGGTGATGCGGTTACGGGGAATCTTATTTTGAATAGGCGTTTAGAGATTTGGTTCAATCACTTTGCACCACAAATAAGAGATTTGTTTTGATCAAATTGGGATTTGGTAGCAATTCAAATTGATATGAAATTGAAATTAATCTCTAATTGATTTGACCAAATCCCAAGTTGATTCTATCTCCCTCCATGTTGACCAAGTCAAATCGCTTTGTGCACACACACTCCCTCTCTCCCAATATGCTATACGAATAGCAATTCCGACGTGTTGTGAAAATATATTGTTTCGCCAATCCTGAAACACGCTAGCACACACATTAGATATCACAACACGTTTGTCATCATCAAACCAAGATCCTAGATCGTTGCTTCCAACAGACTGATGGCCATTTCACAGGCGACTGTAAATATACAGGCGACTGTAAAAACATCATCAGTCGATTGTCTTGCAAATTGGGATGAAGCCCAGAAAATGCAAGATGCGCACAGTCGACTGTCGATCAATTCACAGGCGACTGTAGGAATACAGGCGACTGTAAATTGAACAACAGTCGACTGAAGCGAAAAGCTCAAGAAGAGTCAATAAAAATGTTGACTTGAGCTATGTACCACAGTCGACTGTAGAAGGCTCGACAGGCGACTGGAATCACCCAGTCGACTGTAAAACCTTCATCAGGCGACTATTGGAGAGCCAGAGACTTCAATTGAGTCTTTGGGCTAGATGAAACTATTGGTTTGGAGTCTATGATAATCCTAAGGCTCACTAAGATGGTGAAATGCATATGCATGAGAGTAAGACCATCTATCAAGGTATTACAATAATTCTAGACTCAAAGAAGAGAAATGCAAGTAATTGAAATTACATGGATTACAAATTGCATCTCCTAGAGTCTAAGTCTTCAAGCTCACTATACCTTGATCTCCCTATCATCTCTAAGCTTTGGCACTCCTTGATGAGCTTCCCTTCATCAAGCTCCAAGCTTTGGCAATGCTCCTCTAGATGCCCATCCATCATCATGCTCCAAGCTTTCGCTTCATTAGATGATCTTCATGACTTCATCCAAGCTTGAGTACACCATCACTCTTGGAGGTCTTAAAGATATCCCTTGTAATATCCTCCAAGCATTATGCTTTGTCTCATCAACATATAATCATTAAGATAAACTGAGACTAAAACATAAGGTTGATTAGCACACTAACATAATGTATTGATCATCATCAAAACAAACTTAGTCTTGAACCCAAGAACTAACACCCCTCTCCCCCTTCTTCATCTTCCACTCAAGCTCTTCAGGCCTCGAGTGAGAGCATCTCTTCCTCTCCCCCTGATTCCCAGTTAACGTGCGGGGCCCTGCTTGGCGGCCGTCGCGACCCTCTCTCCGGGGACAAGACCGGCGGGAGCATCAAGCAGATCTGCCGCGGCGAGAGGAGGCTCGATTGTGACCAGAGGCGGAGCAGGGGGAACGCCCGCCGGCCTCAACATCCCAATCGGTGGGTCGGCCGCACGGTTCTCCTCCTCCATAGTGCGACACGATGCATGGCCAGAGGAACTCCCCCGAGCGCCTAGAGCCCCTCGACGAATGAGTTGGTGCACGTCACGACTGAACCCCTGACCTGCCATCTCTGCAAAAAAAAGGAAAATCAGGGTAAGCAAGGAAGGCAAACAGAAACAAAAAGGCGCCTTTACCAGGAGACCACAAGATGCTCTTGAGGAGGAGGATGTCCAGCAGAGGCCAGACCATCTCTCTCCTCCAGACGAGCCCGCCAAAAGCCTGACCACGGCCCGATCGGACTCGAAAAGGGATAACGTCAGCTCGTAGGTCCCCAAGCTCCAGGTTCAGCTCCCGAAATTGCTTGGCTCCGGGAGCAGTTCGCGGAGGCCAGGGTACAGATTGTTTAGCTTGTTGTACATGCTGAATAAGCTGTTGTTGGATCTCCAACATGCCTCTCATGACTCCCCTGAGCTAGTGTATGTTGGGAGTACCGTTCCTATTGACTCCATTTCCGTTACGAGTATTGGGCCATCCTGCCATGATGCAAACAAAACAAAGCAAGCATTTGTGTACTAATTTGTCTAAACAATCTGGTTAGTAATAACACTTGTGTTGTTCCTGAAGTGTCTCGCGAAATGCAAGAGGACCTGCATGGGCCACCAAAAACCTATCACGCCCTGCTTCCCATTATAATTAGGAGCGAGAACGTGAGCGGGTCCGCAAGTACTTAAAGCAACGAAAAAGTACTTTTTTCTTTCTTCTTTGACTTAAGCACAATAAGAGTTTTGTGTGTAAGCAATCAGGTCCTTGCAACCGCATTATTCAGAAACGACACAAATATTTATTACAACTTTGCCCAGAGTTCAAAAGCAAGTACACAAATAAGTTAGGCCTAGCATCGCTGTACATTTTATTACATGAGCAACACAACTGCAACAATAAGTAAAACTAAATAAATGGAGACAGCAGCAATAATCTAGTCCTCAACAGGAAAAATCCCGGTGTCCCCGTAGCTCTAGTCGGCGGGATCTGCCTACTAGTTCAGATCCTCGTAAGTAGAGCCCTCGCTATATTCCGTGTCTGAACCTAACATATATTTCATAGTTTCATTGAAATATATGTCAGAGAAAAGCCTCGGCAAGATTTTTATAGCAAATAAAAGCAATCACTTAGCAACAGCAAAGCGTCAGACACAGATATAATAAGCAAGTGCGTAAAGTAAAGAATGAGTGTGCTGAAATAATTTAACATATGAGTTGCATTTTTAAAGGAATTAACACAGTTATAATGGAATGGTTTCAGTTATTTGTGCTCGTGCAAGTCCATGTCTGAGTAAGTAAAGTGTTCTCGATACACCCTATCATCGAGGGTTTACCGTGACGCTTCTTGCCATCTCTAACCTGAAAAATGGCCAAGATGCTTGCTTCCATTAGCGTGGTAGAGAAGTAGCCGTAAGGTGTACAAGACACACTTACAGACTCTACTACATGAACCAACCCCATCCAAGTGTATGTTCTAGTCTTCGACTAGGTTCATGCCATCTGTATTCGATGGTGTCACATATGTATTTCGAGGATTGTGTCCTACCCTCTGTCCAGTTTGGTTCGTTATGTTAGCAGACAGATAGCAATTGTTCCCAGTAAACGAATTCATATTTGCATGTCCATTCATTCAAAAGCAACTACTAAAGAGAAAGCATGCAATTCAGTTCTAAAGTCCACATGCGTATTAATAACAGAATTCAGCATATATTAATGTTGAGCAGTTTGGCTTTGCAATTCATTTACAATAAAAATACTTGGCTCGAATGTTGTTGGGTGTTCGGACGGTCGTAACGAGAGGCACGATTGTTTCTGCGAAGTTGGGTTTTGATATGAGATGAATGTTCTTAACGAATTAATCACAGTCTTAAGATTACCCTTGTATAGCTGATATAAGTATATTACTAACATAATTTTGTATATTAATAATAACTATTATAGCTAATATATGATTTGATACATCGATACTAAACTATATTTAATGTTATATAATAACTTTAATACTAACATATTATTTTAAAGAACAGTTATACTATTATAGATATATCTATAACGTACAGATATCATAGTATTACTTATACTGTTATATATATATATATATATATACAAAACTAACGTATTATACTGTTAATCTTATAACATGATAACTTATTAGATTTAAAACTACAGTTTCAGTAAAAGTATTATATAACAACCCATATTACTCATCATGCTGTTATATTAAAACACTAATATAATAACCTATATAGTAACATTATAATAACACGCTGATATATTAATAACATAACCTATAATAACATGCTGATATGTTAAAACATTAATAAACTTACGTGGTGAGTTCCTCGCGTGACTTGCAGCGGCAGCGGCGATGGCAACGATGTCGAGCGGCGACGGTCGAGTTCTGCATGGTCGGAGGCTTCACTACAGGCGAGGGGCTGGACGAAGATGGCGGGCAACGGTGCAGTGGGGGCACGGTGAGGTTGATGGAGCTGCGGTAGTGCTGTGGGGTTTTGAGGAGGGAAGGCGCTGGGTTTGACGGCGGAGTTGTATGGAGACACTGTCGTCGGAGGAATTCGAAGCTTGGGTGGGCTGAGGAAGGCACTGGTGACGGATGAGGGTCGTCGGAGGTGGAGAGCACGGTGGGTGTTGGGTTCGAAGAAAGAGAGGGAGACGAGGCAGGCGAAGGGGAGCTGATGGCGGAGCTGGGTCTGTAGACGCCGGAGAAGGAGGCGTCGAGGCGGCGATGGTGTCAGGCGGGTTTGGGGGTTTGGAGAAGTTGAAAGCGACGTTGTTGGTGGAGGCACTGGTGGTTGGGTTTGGGAGGTGCAAGGTCGGAGGCGGGGTTTGTAAGCAGCGGAGGAGTATCGATCGGAGTGGGTTAGGAGGACGAGGCTTGAGCGATGGTGGGCTTGCGTTTGAGATGTGGGTGCAGTGTTTCGACGAACGGAGGGGAGTCGGAGTCAATTCGGGGTGGCAAAGGAGGCCGGAGGTGCTTGGGCTCGCTGAGGGTGGTGGCAGCGTTCGCGGAAGAGGAGGGTGAAGGCTGAGGCGATGGAGGGAACTTTGCGTGTGAGTTTGAGTTTGATGCGGGCGGGGTTTCTCAGAGTTTTAAGAAGAAGAAGAAAAAGAAGTGCAGAGCTGTGTTGGGTTTTATGAGGAAGAAAGAGAAGATGATGAAGGACGGGCGGGGTTGGGATGACGTCAAGATTTACGGGGTTAGTTTGATTTCCATGCACGATATTCGCAAGACTAGAGACGTGTGATCAACGATTCATTGGGTTTGTTAGGATTTAATGCACGAGATCATGCATTGGTTTTGTTTAAATACTTTAGAGATCACGTGCGTGGGTGGTTTGATTATTAGTGAGATTTATATACACGAGATCATGCGATGGGATATTGGTTGGGATTCGATCGAATCTGCGAGGTTGTTGGATACGTGGGCTTGAGTTGGTTAACCGCATGGAGAGAAGATCGCATGGTTTCATGTGGGGGATATGTTATGGGTTAGATATTAGAAAAGATCAGTTAATAATTAAATTTCTATTAGGGAAAAATTGTAATTAATATATTAGGAAACCGGTTGGGATATCAAGATTTGGTAGGATTAAATCTAGGTTTAAATTAGGTTTGCTTAAGTCTTATTAGGATCTATTAACGTATGTGTACATAAATGTATGACATCATTGGATTGAGGAAAGGTTGATATGGTTACAATTATTCTCATTATTACGGTTTTTCCACCGCACACAAATGATGTCCAAAAGTGACATGGTTAGTGTCAGTGCGATCGTAAAGTCGAGTGGATCACAAATGTGGTGACGGGTCACGCATACGGGCTAGCGGCAATCAATTAGGTCGTTACATCCTACACACCTTATTAAAATTCCGTCATCGGAATTCTATCAGCTAGGGTTCAGGAAATAGATGAGGATAGCGCTCGTGCTTCCTCTTCCGATATACACGCACCACACTCTATACTACGCACACACCACCAATAAACAACAATGCCATCATGCATAAACACTCAATTAACATTACTAATACTAATACCAGTAACCATATTGCTACTAATAATAATAATAATTAATAATCATACTAATAACAACACCCATATTATTACTAATACACAATGCACTACCATATTTACCATCATAATCCACAATCATATAGTATTACACGTCGTATAAACACACTACTTAACACTAATACCTAAATACAATCATATTCAGTCAAATAACAACTCAATAGTACAATCACTTAACACACTACTAATACACACCACATATTACATATCACTACACATGTATATGAACGCAATACAATACACCATACACAAATATAGACATACCCTGCCATATGTACACACAAGTATACACAACTATGGTAATCTACATAAAGCTAGTATACTACTACATATACACGTCTATTCATAGATACCAACACAGAATCATGTATATCTCCTAGTATACAACTAAACACACACACACACACACACACACATACACATATCACTCCATAGGGCAAGCAATACGATATAATATATTATAACCCTACTACCATACGTAAGGCACACATATACATATTATATGTATAGATACATATAACTAAGCACATACCTATCGAGGCATGAGCACACACCCATACACACTAATATATAGGTCATACAATAGGTATATACACATAACATGCACATAACCTTACTAGCATAAAATACAAATATAAACAAATACGTCTAAGACATATACACTCATAGTAGATAGTCATACACCAATCCCAATACACCCAGATATCCCTATATAACTATCCACACGTACGTATATGTATGACACTCACTGCCATATATAACTATGTATCCATCACGTATATCATTGTATATGCATATACAACACAATAGACGAACATAATGTATTAACATACCAAGAGGATGCCTACTCATACTTGAGTGGAACATATAGATCCACACGCACGGGTCCACACACACACTACTTACAAACACGCACTGCAAACGTCACAATTAACACCAATAGAGCTACTATACATATACCACAAACATTATAAAGAAAGGTTAGGCATTACCTGAAATCACTCGTTCCGTAGCCTCATCCTCTATGGTTGTCATGGTGAACGCCTGGTGCCTCGGCTGGTTCTACCTCACCGGTTCATAAACCTTCTGTTGTGGAGTCAGAGGTGGTCCACGCTGAGTAGTCATCGGCTTGTTGGTGCAGCGAGGGCAGTTTCTGGTAGTATGCGCTGATGCTCCACATATCAAACATAGATTCAGCAGTACTCGACAGTCCTTCTTGACATGTCCCATTCGATTGCAATGGAAGCACACCGTCTGAGATTGATCGTTGGCAGGCCTCTTGAATTGGGCAGTTTGTGTAGGCCTGAGATTGCTCCTTGGTGGCTCCGGTGGATGTCTGCTTCCTCCAATCTGTCGAGCCTTCTTCTGATTCATAATGAGCTCATGCTTCCTAGCAACATCAGTACGTCCTGGTGTGTAGTCAGATTCGCCGAAGACATCGAAGCCTGAAATTCCAGGTCCAGACCCTGGAGAAACTGATAAGCACAGTCCTCGGGGTTCTCCACCAAATGTGAAGCGAAGCGACTAAGCATTGAAAACTCTGCATCGTATTCGTCAACTATACGATTGCCTTGTTTTAGGTTGACGAATCATTACTGCAATTCCCTCTTAGCTGATCGGAAAAAATACTGAGCATCGAGATGCTCTCGAAACATTGTCCAGTTGATGGGCTTGACCAGACGAGCTTCTTCAGTGTCCCACCGGTTTCATGCATTGCCTGTCAGTTGCTTCTTGGCCACTTCCACCCATCCTGCTTGATCAATATGAGAAAGACTCAGATCGTCTTCCGTACTCCAGGCCCATTCTTCAGCTTCTAGTGGGCCTTCTCTTCCAGAGAAGCTCTTCGGGTTCAGCTTCCGAAATTGCTTGGCTCCGGGTGCAGTTCGTGGAGGCGGGGGTACATGTTGTATAGCTTGTTATCCCTGCTAAATAAGCTGTTGTTGGATCTCCAACATGCCTCTCATGACTCCCATGAGCTAGTGTATGTTGGGAGTACCGTTCCCGTTGACTCCATTCCCGTTGTGAGTATTGGTCCGTCCTGCCATGCTGCATACAAAACAAAGCAAACATTTGTGTACTAATTTGTCTAAATGATCTGGTTAGTAATAACACTTGTGTTGTTCCTGAAGTGTCTTGCGGAATGCAAGAGGACCTGCATGGCCCACCACTAAAACCTGTCACGTCCCGCTTCCCATTATAATTGGGAGCGAGAACGTGAGCAGGTCTGTATGTGTTTAAAGCAAAGAAGAAGTACTTTTTTCTTTTTTCTTTGACTTAAGCACAATAAGTGTTTTGTGTGTAAAACAATCAGGTCCTTGCAACCGTATTATTCAGAAACGACACAAATATTTATTACAACTTTGCCCAGAGTTCAAAAGCAAGTACACAAATAAGTTAGTGTAAGGACCGTCTACTTTACAATACTAACAACAAACACTCTATAGGGAGGATTAATAGAGTAATGACAATAAATTGTGCAATTAAAATCAAACTTACAAATGCGGAATAATAAGTGCTAGAGGAATTAATCAACACAATCAATCCAAATGCAAACACAAGAATTACCCTGGTTCCCCAAACTTGGGTACGTCCAACCACACCAATATCCACTATAATTCTCACACAGAGAAGTGAATACAATCTCACACAGAGATACCTCTCATAGAGAATTTGGATTATCACACAGAGAAATCCTTACTCTCACACAGAGAGACCTCACACAGAGGATGTAGGATTCCCACAAAGAGATATCCTTGCTTTCACACAGAAAGACTTAAACTCTCACACAGAGATATCTCAACCAACCCTCACATAGAAGGTTATACGCTCACACAGAGAGTAACTAGCTCTCACACAGAAAGCTAGGGTTTCAATGAAATAACAAAGTAAAACAAATACTCTTATATATACCTTGAGATGTACTTAATCATTAATGAATGCAAGGCATGGAAGAGGATCTCCAAGTGATGAGATTTTCTTGAAATCGCTTGGATGATTTTCCTTGAGCTTGACTTCAATGCATGAAGGAGATTTAGAGCTCTAAGATGGAAATGAGAGAGTTTGAGAGTGGCTTATTCAATCTCTAAGGATTTTTAATAGAATCAAGAAGTTCCAATGAACTCTGCCCTCTCATATATATAGGAACCCTATAGGAACTCTCAAAAGCCAAGAAAACAGCCAAAAAACAAAAAGCTGCAATGGCTAGATTTTGTGCTGAAACGACACAGACAGTCGATTGATAAACAAATGACAGTCGACTGTCCAACGGTTAAATAAATCCCAACAGCTATAATTTGAGCCTCGACAGTCGACTGATGAAGACGATACAGTCGACTGAAAACAGGACAGGCGCCTGTTAAACCTTCAACAGGCGACTGCTGCAGGGGATGGAATAAAAGAGAGAGTTGCACTCTTACTCCCAGTATGCATACAGTCGACTGATGAACAAATGACAGTCGATTGTAAAATAGACAGGTGACTGTTAATCCTTCATCAATCGACTGCTGCATGAGATGAAAAAAACAGAGAGATGCAATTTCACAGGCGACTGTAAATATACATGCGACTGTAAATTGAACATCAGTCGACTGATGCGAAAAGCTCAAGTAGAGTCAACAAAAATGTTGGCTTGAGTAGTGCACCACAGTCGACTATATAAGGCTCGACAGGCGACTGGAAATCACTCAGTCGACTGTAAGACCTTCAGCAGGCGACTGTTGGAGAGCCAGAGACTCCAAATGAGTCTTTGGGCAAGATGAGCCTATTGGTTGGATTCTATGATAATCCTAAGGCTCATTAAGATGGTTAAATGCATATGCATGATTGAGTAGACCATCTATCAAGGCATTACATCAAACCTAGACTCAAAAGAGAGAGAAAGCAATAAATGAAATATTACATGGATTACATTGCTTTTCTTAGAGTCTCTGGCTTCAATCTTGATGCATTGATGCTCCACATCATCTCCGAGCTTTGGCACCCCTTGAGTACAAGCTTTGGCCCTTCTCCACTTGATTTCCATCCTTACACCAAGTGTTTAGTGTCCAAAAATGATATTCTAGAAATGTAATAAAACAAGAGAGTCATTAGCAACAACATAATGTTGTGATCATCATCAAAATAACATTGGTATGAAACACCAATACTCAACAATCTCCTTCTTTTTGATGATGACACACATTATGTAAAATATAAAGAAATAAAGCATAATGCTAATGAGCTCCCCTACTTATATGCATCACTTGAAAAGTGAGAAACCATGTTGACATATAATAGGTGTGGATTACATAAGCCAATTGCAATAGAATATAATCATGCACACATGAATGGATTATAAATCCTACAAATCTCTCCCCATAGATATATCTCTCTCCCCATAGTCTCTCTCCCCATAGACATATCTCTCTCCCAATATGCATATGTATGAAATACAAGATTTACATAATGCATATATCTCTCCCTCTTGACATCGTCAAAAAGGTGGACAACAAACTTATCACACTTGTCATCTTAATCAATTATGTGACAATATGCAAGAGTAAAGAAATGTATGATACCAAATTGTAAAAATTTAGTGCGTATCCATCACTATCCCATGATCCCCCTAGATCATAGAAAAGGTCAACTTTTGATTTCTAGGATCTAATATCAATTGTAAAGTAGGAGAAAAACAATCTCTAACAATTGAGGTAATACCAATTGTAGAAAATGAATCTTGGAAGATAATCCTCTTTACCAATTGTTAAACATACATTGGAGCCATGGGCCTAAAGTGTAGCAAAGCAATAGATATGGAAAAATCAAGCTTCATTGATACACAGTGATATTGCCAAAACAAAGTATAACATGAAGCATGTTGGCAATATCAATGGGTCAAGATCAAGACCATAATAACCAATTGTAAATAATGATCTTTATCAAAACCCAAACTCAGAGTTAAAATATGTTTTAAAATATTTTAACATATTAGATATAATAACTCCACCATTGTCATACACATGATTAATAAACTTGCATGTATAACAATGTATTCCCCAAGGTTCCCATTTTCATGAAAAATAAATTTGAAAACATTTTCAAAACATGAAACACACACAAACGAGGGTTGTATCCTACCCTCTGTCCAGTTTGGTTCGTTATGTTAGCAGACAGATAGCAATTGTTCCCAACAAACGACTTCATATTTACATGTCCATTCATTCGAAAGCAACTACTAAAGAGAAAGCATGCAATTCAGTTCTAAATTCCACATGCATATTAATAACAGAATTCAGCGTATATTAATGTTGAGCAGTTTGGTTTTGCAATTCATTTACAACAAAAATACTTGCCTCGAATGTTGTTGGGTATCCAGACGGTCGTAACGAGAGGCTTGATTATTTCTACGAAATTGGGTTTTGATATCAGTTGAATGTTCTTAACAAATTAATCACAATATTAAGATTACCCTTGTATAGCTGATATAAGTATATTACTAACAGGATTTGGTATATTAATAATAACTGTTATAGCTAATATGATTTGATACATCGATACTAAACTATATTTAATGTTATATACTAACTTTAATACTAACATATTATTTTAATGATTGTTATACTATTATACATATATCTAACACGTACATATATCATAGTATTACTTATACTGTTATATATATATACAAAACTAACGTATTATACTGTTAATCTTATAACATGCTAACTTATTAGTTTTAAAACTACAGTTTCAATAAAAGTATTATATAACAACCCATATTAATCATCATGTTGTTAAATTAAAACAATAATATAATAACCTATATAGTAACATTAGAATGACATGCTGATATATTAATACCATAACCTATAATAACATGTTGATATGTTAAAACATTAATCAACTTACGTGGTGAGTTCCTCACGTGACTTGCAGCGGCAACGACAACGGCAACGGCGTCGAGTGGCGGCGGTCGAGTTCTGCGTGGTCAGAGGCTTCGCTGCAGGTGAGGGGCTAGATGGAGATGGCGGGCGATAGTGCAGTGGGGGCACACAGAGGTTGATGGAGCTGCGACAGCGCTGTTGGGTTTCAAGGAGGGAAGGCGCTGGGTTTGATGGTGGAGTTATGTGAAGACGCTGTCGTCGGAGGAGTTTGGAGCTTGGGTGAAAGTAGAGGTGGTATGGCCATTGGGTGGAGGGCTGAGGAAGGCGCTAGCGACGGATGATGGTCATCAGAGAGAGCGGTGGGTGTTGGGTTCGAAGAGAGAGAGAGAGAGAGAGAGAGAGAGAGAGACGAGGAGGGCAAAGGGAAGCTGATGGCGGAGCTGAGTCTGTGGACACTGGAGGAGGAGGTGTTCGAGGCGGTGATGGTGACAGGCGGGTCTGGGAGGTTTGAGAATTTGAATGTGACGTTGTTGGTGGAGGCACTTGCGGTTGGGTTTGGGAGGTGCAAGGTCAGAGGCGGGGTTTGCGAGCGGCAGAGGAGTTGTGATCGGAGTGGGTTACGGAGGACGAGGCTTGAGCGATGGTGGTCTTGGGTTTGAGAGTGGGGTGCAGTGTTTCGACGAACGGAGGGGAGTCAGAGTCGATTCGGGGCGGCGAAGGAGGCCGGAGGTGCTTGGGCTTGCTGGGGGTGGTGGCGGAATTCGCGGAAGAGGAGGTGAAGGCCGAGGTAATGGAGGGAGCTTTGCATATGAGTTTGAGTTTGATGCGGGCGGGGTTTCTCAGAGTTTTAAGAAGAAGAAGAAAAAGAAGTGCGGTGCTGTGTTGGGTTTTATGAGGAAGAAGGAGAAGATGATGAAGGACGTGCAGGGTTGGGATGAAGTCGAGATTTACGGGGTTAGTTTGATTTCCATGCACGATATTCACGAGCCTAGAGATGTGGGATCAACGATTCATTGGGTTTGTTAGGATTTAATGCACGAGATCGTGCATTGGTTTTGTTAAAATACTTCGGGGATCGCGTGCGTGGATGTTGTGATTTTAGTGAGATTTATATGCACAAGATCGTGCGATGGGATATTGGTTGGGATTCGATCAAATCTGCGGGTTTGTTGGATACGTGTGCTTGAGTTGGTTAACCGCATGGAGAGAAGATCGCATGGTTTCATGTGGGGGATATGTTACGGGTTAGATATTAGAAAAGATCAGTTAATAATTAAATTGCTATTAGGGAAAAATTGTAATTAAGATATTAGGAAACCGGTTGGGATATCAAGATTTGGTAGGATTCAATTTGGGTTTAGATTAGGTTTGCTTAAGTATTATTAGGATCTATTAACGTATGTGTACATAAATATATGCCATCATTGGATTGAGGAAAGATTGATGCGGTTACAATTATTCTCATTATTACAGTTTTTCCACCGCACACCAATGATGTCCAAAAGTGAAATGGTTTGTGTCAGTGCGATCGTGAAGTCGAGTGGATCGCAAATGCGGTGACGGGTCACGCTTACGGGCTAGCAGTAATCAATTAATAAAATCATAACATGAATACTCACTTAGTTCAATACATCAATAGTGCATGTACGAAATACGTACGATAAATACCGGTCGTTACACCATGATCCGAGCCCAAGGGCCTGGATGGGATTAGGCCCCGCCCTAAAATCCCCGCAAACGCCTCGAGTCACGCTGGCCCCAGACTGATGCGAAGGGAACCGCTGACCCACGTAGGTTGAGGGGATCGCTCCCCCGAATTGCATCCACCTTTGTCACCATTCAAGAGCCCTATTACTCCCACCTTCATGGCCCATTAATGGACGATCAAAGCGGTGTGTACTTGGGACGAGATGGAGGGACGTCAAGGGGACGTGGCCAAAAAGACTCCTATAAAAGACCCGGAGATCGAAAGCCCAAGAGACCGAATTCTAAATACTCTACACTCAGGTATTTTTCCTCCAACGACCGTGTCTTCCACCTTAGATTTCTCCTCCACAGCTAGGCCTGAGGATTGGTATACCGATCTCTCCACAAACCGTACTCAATCCCACCGAGCACCCTTCAGATCAGATCTGATTTAGGCATCGGAGGGGACTTGGTCGGAACCAATGTCCGACCCTCCTGACAAGCTACCCTTCGACGCCTTATCCACCAGAGCCGAGCGATCTCGATCCCAAGTTCGTTCGTCTTTCCACTCGAGAAGGCCGTCGTTCCCATGAAGCTATCCTTCGGGATACCGACGCACGGATCCGCGCCTTCCCGACCGAGCGAACGCACCGCTACTCGATCTCGGAGGACGCACGTGTCTTACGCGACCACGTCAATCTCCGACCCTCGAGACTACCAAACTGTGGTGAGAAAACACCCCGAAACAAGTGCAATGATCATTTTATGCTAATTCTCAATTAGATTAAGTTATGGTGTTTTACCTATAATTATTGTTAAGAGTATACTCAATAATTGATTAAAGTTGTAGATCTAATCATGAAGAAATTAAAAATTCATGTATTTAAAATCAAAAACTAATTGAAGGTGATCTGTAAATTGCATGAATCAATCCATGAACATGAATCATGGATTGAAAAATATTAACAATTATTAAATCACATGAATCATAAATCTAAAGGTTCACACAAATTTATGGTGCAAAACCTTATGATCTGATATCACATGTTAATATAATCTAAAACTAGATATGCTGCATAAAATTTTGTTGCTTACACATCTTGGCATCAACATGAAGATCAACATAATAGGAAACAACTCAAATTAATGCAAGCATGGATCTACTGAATAAGATTAACAAATGCAACCAAAAAATTAAATGGGTACATGATCTTGCACCTAAATTTCGTAGCTTTGATACTATTCTCGTGACACAATCCCAAGTCACTCGATGGAAGCTTGGAAGTGCTTTTAAGATACGTTAGCACCTTGAGAGAGAGAGAGCGAGAGAGACTTCTGAATATGCCAACGACTTATTTGGGATGACAAGTAATTCATATAGTAAGAAGTAATTAATAAAATACATACTAACTTAAAAGGTCACAACATGCATAAAATTATTATTTTCAAGGAATACTGGCCTTTAAATTAGTGTAAGAGATAAAATTATATAATTTATATAACTTGTAAATTCTAATGCTTTCAGCAAATCAAAGTGGCGCAGCGGAAGCGTGGTGGGCCCATAACCCACAGGTCCCAGGATCGAAACCTGGCTTTGATAATACGAATTTTTTCTTAAATTTTCTATTTTTTATTCCACTGATTTTTTTTTCACTCATTGTAATTTGAATTCTGCACACACACACACACAAACGATACTCAGTACCGTTTTCCTTATAAATTTCATTCAATCTTATTAAAATTTTTAATAATTTTCTACTTGCTTTTTAAATAATTTACTTGGCCTTTTCATAATTTCTTCACAATGCATTTCACATTTTCTTAATGACATTTATTATATAAATGAGCGAGTTCCCTCACAGCTTTGTCATGACTCGTGGCAAAGTCACATCAGCGGTGGGGGGGGGGGGGGGGGGGGGGGGGGGGCTTGGGCTTCAGCACACCAGAAAATCCCCTTGGCCCATGTATTTACGGGTTTGTTATTGGGCTTTTAAAAACACAAAAAAAGCCGCCCTAGGCCCGCTTAATTACATGTTTCCCATTGGGGATTTTTGCACTTTAGTCCCCCAGTTTTTCTGACTTTTACACCCAAGACAATACTCATATACGGACCCACTCTTCTCTCCTTTGCACAGGACCGTGTGCCCCGCACCGTGTTTGGCACCGTGTTTGGGGCATTATTTGTGTTCCCAAATTTTTTGGGTGCACGTGTTACTTCTAGTGAGCTTTTATAATACAGGCATAAAAAAGGTAACGAGCACAAACTATGCAAGCTTTTAGAAAAATTTCGGAATTAAGGAGGCTCTTTGATGATCCCCCCATGGATGACACTGAGTTGGGGTTGATCTGAGGAGCCCTAGCTCGCAATCACCATGTGATGCAAGTACATGAGCTTTTTTTATTTTTAATGCGAAAACAAAAAACAAACATGGCAGATAAAAAGAAGGAAAAAGAAATTTCAACATCCATTACAAGAAATACAAATCCTTCCGGTTCTCGCTAGAAAAGATAAGAGTTCATCACACTACATTGATACTGCAATGATCAAATTATACACAACTACAGAGGTGTTGTCCTATGTTTCTTTCACTAGTATCCTTGGAATAAACTGACACACTGCCATCACACATCCAAGTCCCCTCAAAAGAGCCCCAAGTTGAGAACACAATTGACAGCATTTACATGTAAAAATCAGGGACCGTTGGAACACTTATGCTTACATTTTAACAGAAACTAAACACATTGAGACATTACTCATTTATACGTACATCGGTTCTTAATCTTCCTTCTATTCCCCTCTCACGACTAGATGATATGTACACCAAGTCAATTCCTCCTTCGGTTGGCCTTTGATGACCTCTTGGCTCTGGCCGATGAAGGTGGTGGAGTTGGAACCGGCAATAGCGATCCGCCTTGAATCTCGCCGGCCGCGCCCATCTTATCCAGAACCTTCTGGGCCTCGACAAAAACGGTAAAATCTCTTATCTGTAAAAATTAACATTAACACAGGTTCAGCCATTCATGCTGCCAAATCAAGATCACTAGCAAGATCAGTTTTTTCTAATTTGAAAAAACCCTCTTCTTCCAGGTCACGTATCTTCTCGTCTTTCAACCTAAGCGTTTCTCTCTCCCTGCAAGATGTACAGAACACTGCAGTTAATTATTTTCATAACCGAGTATTATAACCAGAAAATGGAAAGACATTCAGAAATCAGTTGTGGCCTGGATTTATTCTTGACAAATATTCTTATCACAGCTATAATGACCCTTGATAGAAGAATATAAACTACGGACATTGAGTAAGGCGGCTTCAATGTTTATAGAAACTGGTGGAGTAACTCTGGAAACACAAATCCTTCACATGTTTATTCAGATGTATAAAAATTTTCTTCAATTTAGAATCTTCATACTACAAAACATCAGCATAGCGTCTGCTTTTAGTTAGGCACTAGCTACTTAGTTATATAAATTCCAAACTAAAATAAAGCTATTTGATTTTTCTGTGTAGGGGGGCTCAAAATCAATGATTTGATAGATTCAGCTATCAGAATCAGTAGCAATGGAAAATTTTGATTTAGTTTGTCCTCCTGCTGAATCTTTTAAAATGCAGACGATTCCCTCTCTCCATGCCTCAAACCCGACCAACCTCCCTGCACCAACGGAAACAACACAGCGGAAACATTGATTTCAATGAACGATGTCCGGGTAGGCGATAACACTATTTTTTAGGAGTCTGTCATTCACCTACTTCTGGCTTAAAGTACATGACATTCTGTGTCTGGCATACGGAACTTTACAGATATGCGACTCTAAGAAAATAATTTGCAACCCCAAAACTGATGACCCTTCTGTACCAACCTTTTCTGATCAGTTACAGTTTTGTTCAGCTCAGAGTACCATGAGGCGAGAAGGTAGTGTTGTAGCTGGTCAAGACACATCTAGAAGCATCCCAAACATTTTCAATGGAAGCTCCTTAAAGGTGCTGACACAATGAATCTAAGTACACAAAACTGGGTATTCATCTGCCATCAAACGTACAAGTTAAATCAATCACCAAGTTTCATATAAAAATATTGTTAAACTATTCTGGAAGAAGCAGATGACGGTTTAGATCTGAGATTATTTTATCAGATTTTGATATCAATAGCGTTGCAGCATGTTTCTACATGCAACACACACCGAGATTAGTGAGGAGGGAAATTTGAAAGATTGATTTATCAGATCCCGACTGCCAGAGGAGGGGGCAGATCTACAGGACGTCGCTTCCAATGGTCGCACGGAAAAACATGTCATGACAGATCGGGATGGCTCCCGACATAAAACAATCCGACGCTTAAATCAGATTTCTTAGATTTGATATGGCTAGAGTGTTTAGGATAGATTGTGTATACCTGGATATTGTGATTGTCTACCTATTTATAGTTTTTTTGTGTGGGAGTTTAGGCAGGTGATCCCTAACATAAACCAAACTTGTTTGTCAGGTTGGGGTTGATATTATTCTTGACGAAACAGAATTCGTAAGGGATGACTCTAGTTTGCAGAAGATTCTCATGTATTATCAAGATGCATGGGCCTCTTGGCAGTTATTAGGCTGCAGGCTTCACGTTGGTAATTCATGAAGTGAAACTTGTAAGCCATTAGGTGGGCTGCATTCCTAAGCTTTCGTGGGTCGAAGTATTGAAGTATAACAATTGCCCCTCTCTCAAAGTTTGGTCAACTGAGCTCGAGAGTGGATCTGATATCGTCCATGTCTTGGCACCTCTTGAGAAGTAGTTTTGAATTGCAACAATTAATGAGCGGAAGTCAATATGTTTCTTTCTTTGTATAGTGAGATGCACAAGCTAGCTTTTCATCTTCTTATATCTTCTTCAACAGGTCTGACAGAGAACATGGTCTTGATGGGGGTGCGGGCAAGCTTCCGCCACAAGGATAGAATTGCACCATCCTGAGGAGGAGATGATGATCAGGAGCACATGGAAAACTTGATCAACATCATGATGTGACAACAAGCTTAAACCAAAGATGATGTTGAGGTTAGAGAGTCAGGTGAAGTGACTTTGGAGCGACTTCAAGAACTCATGCAGTAGGGCTCGTGCCCCACAAATTGTCCGCGATGATGTAATGATTTGTTTTTGTAGTCATAACGTTTTCTTTTTTTTTGAAATAAACGATGTAATAATTTTATTCAGAAAGTATTTTAGAAAATTTTGCTGCGAATTCTGAGAAAATTAAGGGGTTTTAAATGGCGAATTTCCAAAAATACTACCTTTATGTTTCATAGTGTTTCCCCAAAATAGCATCTGAACTTTGAAAATAACATAAACTATATTGAGCTTTGCTTTTCCTAAAATACTACATCTAACATTGTTAAGAAAACTATCTCAATGTTTCTAAACATCCTAGAATTACTACCTCCAACATTTTTATAACTCTCAAAAATCTACATCAATAATTGAATAATATTTCAAAAAACTACCGCTATCTTGTAATGACTTAGAGGTAGTATTTTGGAAAAAATCCAGTCTGTTAAGTTCAAGATATTATTTTGGGAAAACGTAAAAAAAAATAAAGGTACTTTATTGAAAATTAATCTTTTGGTATTGGTCCTTGTAAAATGTCTAATTTAAAATGAGCCTATCAATTTATATGATTTTTGATTTGGTTCTATAATTTTATTAAGCTATTTGAGAGAGTCACTCTCAAAGGTATTTCATCCAAAATGCAACTCGGGTATGGTTAGTATTTAACCAGGCCCGACTTAAATCCTTTCATTTTGGGTTTCAATATGCTAAAGGTGGTGATGTTGGGTTTAGGGTTGTAAAATGTTATGATTGTGGGTTGTTGTTCAGGTTGGAAGAAGCTTAGAATAAGATCAAGATACAGAAAGTGAGGATAAAGGTTAGGGTTAGAGTTAGGGTTTAGTGGAAGGATTGAGAGATAAGAGGATGGAGGAGGTATGGTTTAGGTTTGGATTTAGAGAAGAGACTTCTTGATAGAGGAGATGAAAGAAAGGAGAAGGATGGGTTTAGGATTTGGGCTTTGGTTTGGGAAAATGATTTTTTAAGAATGAAAGGGAAGAGAAGAGGATGATAGGTAAAGGGTTTGGCGGGGGGATTTTTTTTTTTGAAAAATGAAAAGAGGGAGGGAAGGATGGGGTTAGGATTAAAGTTTGGAAGGGACTTCTTAAGAAATGAGAGAGAGAAAGGGATAGGGTTATGATCAGGGTTGGGTTTTGGTAGGAGAGATTTGGAGAATGAGAGAAATGAGAAGATGGATTGGGTTATGGTTGGGTTTTGGTAGGAGAGATTTGGAGAATGAGGGAAATGAGAAGATGGAATGGGTTATGGTTGGGTTACTGTCTCGGAGAGGATGGAGGAGGAATAGAGAAGAAAAGGTTAGAGAAGACCAGGTATATTCCATTAGTTTCGGAATTTTCTGTTGGATATTGGACTCCCCGGATTTGGTTTTGGATGATGAACAAACATAAATATATCGTGAACTAACACTTTGTGAGCGCAGTTATGGAGATCGTCGCCAAATTCATATGAATATCAATTACGACGGCTCAAGACTTCTCAAAGCACGTGATCGTATGCCTAAAGCTTCGTTGAAGCTTATGGACCATTTTAGAAGTCATGAAGATTCGATTGAAGCTATTGAAGACGGTATCGTCAAGTTTTATTTATAGTCTTTAAGCTTCTTTCGTAGAATGTTAAGCCTTGAGTAGGTCTTACGGTTTAAATCTTCATAACGCTCATATCTTAGCTCTAGGATCTTAATAGAAGTCCATACAATCTTTCCCGGAGCTTCGCGCTTCGATTCACGACTTCTTGTGCATGTTAGTTGGTTCAAGAAGAAGAACTGACCGACTAGATGGTGATCTAGTCGTTCGGCAAAGCTTCTTGGACCGACTAGTTTCTGTCAGTCAATTCTAAGCTCTTTACTGTTTACAGTTAATCGGTCTAAGTTGACTCACCGACCAACTAGTTTGTAAACTAGTCGGTCAGTGATGCTTCTGTGACCGACTAGTTGAGCTTTCCCTGTACATGCACATTTGAGCCTGAGCTACTGTTTATCATTAGTCGGTCTGTGTTCATTGATCGACCGACTAGTTGATGAACTAGTCGGTCAACGTTCCTTCTTGGACCGACTAGTTTAGCTTTACTGTACATGCCAATTTTCACCTAACTTACTGTTTATCGTTAGTCGGTCTATGCTCATTTGGCGACCGACTAGTTGGTGAATTAGTCGGTCAACATTTGTTCTTGGACCGACTAAGTCAAGTTGTGCTCAGACTTCAGTTTTATCTGTTAGTCGGTCTCAGTTGAGTAACCGACCGACTAGTTGTGAAACTAGTCGGTCAGCTACTCTTCTTGGACCGACTAGTTCCTTTAGTCTGTGCTTCAACCTTTTGGCTGTTCTTCCATTAGTCGGTATACGTTAATTGACCGACCGACTAGTTGATGAACTAGTCGGTCGGTGGTTGTTCTTTGACCGACTAGTTGGGTTCAGAAAAGAGCCGTTGGAGCATTAATTGAAACGTTTTTCTTTATCTCTCTCCTCTAACCTATATATACTTGATGGGCTGCATTCTTTGCAGTCAATGCTGATATTATTGCAAGTTTAGAGATCAAGAGAAATCATTTCAAGCTCATTCAAAGCTCTTTCATTCCATTCAATAATCTCTCCTCACTCTTACTTCCAAAGAGAGATTCATTGAGTGTGAAGCCTTCCAAGCCAAGTGCTTGATTCTAGGTCACCAACATCCTCATAGCTCTTCATCGCTGATCTACATCTTGGAGCTAGGGTTTGGTGCCACTTCTTCTTCCTCAAAATCATCCTTGCCCTAATTCGTAAGCATTACTCAAGGCATAAGTATTTTGTCGGTAAGAAGTTATATTTCATTTCAATTTCATATTGTAAGTTTCACTCTCGGTTGTGAGAGTGTGGTTGTGATCCCGGGTTGTGGGAGTCACAAATTACTTTGTGTATGATTTGACTTGTGGAGGTTTTTCACAAGTATTTCATAGTGGAAATCTTGAGTTAGGGTTTCTAACTCAAGTATCCGGAGGGGATCCGGGTGGTTGGGACGTAGGATCACCGGGAACAAGTCGGGGAGACTTGGGTGGATCCGAACCCAGTAATATCGTTGTTTGCGATTGTTTCTTTGTTGTCTAACATTTACATTTCCGCATTTTCCGCATTGTTTGGTAGAGTTTGCAAGTAATTAGGAATTAGGCTCTTAATTATTTTAAAGTTCTATTCACCCCCCCCTCTAGTACTTGTGCAGTAGCTTAGCAGGGCATTACATTTGGTATCAGAGCCAAGTCTATAGCTATGTCTGCCAACGACAACAAGACCGTGCGTCCACCTTCCGACTATGTCACCTTCAGGAACCGTGAAGGAGCGTCTTCGGTGATGGAAGGAGATTCCTCAACGAGGCCTCCATTCTTCAACGGTACCAACTATGGGTACTGGAAATGCCGGATGGAAACTTTCCTCCGGAGTGCATCTCTATGGAGGACCACGATGAAGGAATACGTCGAGCCCGCCAAAGAAGACTTTGAGAAATGGACAACCGCGGAGGTCGCCGCGGAGGTAAGCAATGCCAAGGCAATGAACGTCTTGCAATGCGCATTGGAGCCCGAGGACTTCAATAAGATATGCACATGTAAGAGTGCATATAAAATTTGGAACTCCCTCCTCATACTACATGAAGGGACGAGTATGGTAAGAGACTCTAAACTCGTTGTTGTTAACAAAGATTACGAAATGTTTCATATGCAACATGGTGAGAAGATGAAGGAGTATTATGCTCGCTTCGTCGACATCATAAACGAGTTGGAGGCTCTCGGCAAAACCTACACCCAAAAGGAGAAGTGTTCGAAGCTTATCGAAGGACTTCCTTCTTCTTGGGAAAAGCGTACCTTCGCCATCGAGGAAGGTAATGATATGAATAAGTACACCGTAGTTCAACTAATGGGTACTTTAATGTCATACGAGGTACGCAAAGATAGCAAGTTAAAATTGCAGGAAAAGATGAAGTCCTACCTAAAGCAAGACGAGCCAAAGAAGAAGGTTATTGCTTTCAAGGCCGCTCCATCCACATCCACATCAACCGATGATGAAGACTCGGAAAACGAGTTGGACTTGGAGTCCATGGCACTCATGGCCAAGAAGTTCAACCGTTTCTTCCGAAAAGGTAACTATAAGAACAAAGCTAAATTTGGTTCTTCTAACGCCTCCTCCTCTCCTTTGTGTTTCAAGTGTAATAAGCCAGGACACATCAAAGCGGAGTGTCCTCTAAATAAGCAAAAGGAGAAGTGGAAGGCGCCGAAATTCGATAAGTCCAAGAAGTACAAAAAGGGGTACAAAAAGGGACTTGTCGGAGCAACATTCACCGACTCCGAGGATTCCTCAAGCGGAGAGTCAGACGATGAGCAAGTGGAGCAAGCACACATGTGCTTCATGGCAAGAGAGGAGAATGTCAAGGATCTTCCTCTTCCGATGATAGCGACAACGAAGGCGATGAGGTAACCATGGATGATCTTAGGAATGCTAATTCTCAATTGTGGTCTAAGTATACTAAATTAGTCAATAGGTATACTAAAGTAAAAGATGACTTAGCTAGCATTCAAACCTCGCCTAAAACTATCATCACCAACAACGACGCCGTTGTTGAAGAGTTGAAGAATGAGATTGTTTATCTCAAGACTCAACTTGAACATGTTAGCATTGAGGATCCGGAAGAACATAAGATAGAGGATTTGACTTTTCAAAACTCGACTTTGAGTATTGAGAATGAGAATCTTAAATCTCGTGTTTATGTGCTCACATCGCAAGTATCCAATTTGGATACTTCTATGCGTTCTCTCACCGAGAAATATGAGAACACATTAGGCCGAATTAATAAATTCAATAAGGGTAAGGACCATTTGGATAAAATCCTAAGTGACTTACTTCCGGCCAATCACCACATTGGCTTGGGGTATACGATGTGAAGTTCATCCAAATCGGCCACTACTTTTGTTAGGCCAACTTCCGGTGACTCAACGAGTGGTAGCAAACACTCTATTGGTAGTTCTTCTACCAATGGTGCTTCCACCTCGTCCACACCCTCTTTCGGAAAGAAACCCATTTTGGGTGGACCTCCAAAGAAGGGGCATGCTTATATGTACACCAATACCATGCCACGTAGGAACACACGTCCTACTCCACCGGCTCACACATATGATGATTTCTATGCTACACGTTCACGGGCACGTGCACACCATGTGAGACACCCTCACGCACGTGTTCCTCCACATGCATATGTTCACCCACATCATCGTATGAATAACTATCCACATGCACCATTCCATCATGTTCCTTATGCCTATCCACGACATGCATCACGTAGAAACCAACAACGCATGCATGCACCCAATAGGATGAGGGCTCCCAAGATTTTCACTATTTGGAGCCCAAAGGACACAAGCATGGATGAAAAACAAGTTTACATGAATGCTTATTTTTCGGATATTGTGCATAGTAGAAATTATGTGGGGAAGTCTAAGTCCAATTGGACTTGGCTTCCAAAGGTCTAATCTTTTGGACCCAATGACCTTGGGTACCATGATATGAAATTTTCTATCTTTAGGTACTCAAGGAAAAGAAAAAGAAAAGGAGCAACAAATTTAAATTTAGTTCCAAGGGGAATTGGATACTCGATAGCGGGTGTTCAAAACACATGACGGGTGACGCTCAATTGCTCTCCGGAGTGGTTCCCATTGCAAATGGAAACCGCGTCGTATTTGGAGGCAACGAGAGCGGAACCATCATATGTGTTCGTAAAGTGGGTAATCCTTCTAAACCCCTTATATGTGATGTTTACCTTGTTAAAGGATTAAACCACAATCTCATTTCAATAAGCCAACTTTGTGACAAAGGTTACAAAGTTAGCTTTGCGAAAGGAATGTGCCATATTTTAAATAAGAATACTAATGATGTATTATTTTCCGGCACACATCATAAGGATATATATATCCTAGATCTTCCAAGATCACATGAACAATGTCTTATTGCCAACACAAGTGAACAACACTTATGGCATCGACGTTTTGGTCATGTGAACTTTGGAACACTTTTTAAGCTTTCCAAGTTAAATTCTATTAGAGGCTTCCCTAAGCTTGTCTTTCAAAAGAAAAGCTTTTGCGACTCGTGTCAACGAGGCAAGCTTCCAAAATCTTCATTTAAACCTAAGAAAAGCATTTCTTCTAAGCGGCCTCTAGAGCTATTACATCTAGATTTATTTGGGCCAATTAGAGTTGCTTCATTTAAACCTAAGAAAAGCATTTCTTCTAAGCGGCCTCTAGAGCTATTACATCTAGATTTATTTGGGCCAATTAGAGTTGCTTCATTAGGTAATGCTAGATATGGACTTGTCATCGTTGATGACTTTTCTAGGTTTACTTGGGTATTTTCATTGTGTAATAAAAATGAAGCTTTTGAAATCTTCACAATTTTTGTTAAGAAAGTACAAAATCTCTTAGGAACCACCATTGTCACTATTCGTAGTGATCATGGAGGTGAATTTGAGAATGAGTCTTTTGAGACATTTTGTGATGAATTTGGTATTACACACACCTTCTCTTTCCCTCGTGCACCTCCTCAAAATGGTGTAGTTGAGAGAAAGAATAGGACGCTAGTGGAGTGTGCTCGCACTATGCTTGATGATAGCCAACTTGGCCATCAATTTTGGGCGGAAGCGGTACACACCGCTTGCTATGTGTTTAATAGAATACTTTTGAGGCCCGGCACTAAACAAACTTGTTATGAATTGTTGTTTGGTAGGTTGCCTCAAGTTAAACATTTTCGTGTTTTTGGTTCGAAATGTTTTATTAAGAACACGTATGGTAGTTTGGACAAATTCGATCCAAGATCCGATGAGGGGATTTTTGTTGGATATTCTTCGCGTAGCAAAGCCTACCGGATATTCAACAAACGAACCTCAACGATCGAGGAATCGCTTCATGTGTCATTTAATGAAGGATTTGTTCCAACTAGAATTACTAATGATGATGACTCTATGGATGTCTTGTGTGATTCAATTGGTAATTCTAACTCTAATGATTCTATTGATTCTATTGAGACTAACCCGTCTAATGAAGTTGTTGAGAATGTTCCTAGTGATCAAGGTATTCCCAAACGGCTTCATACCGTTCGTGACCATCCTCATGAGCAAGTCATTGGCAATATCCATGATAGTGTCAAGACGAGATCGCAAGTGAACTACTTCGCTCATTGTGCCTTTGCCTCCTCGATAGAGCCAAAGAATGTTAATGAAGCATGCGAAGATAGCGCTTGGATCTTAGCCATGGAGGAGGAACTCATTCAATTCGAGAGGAATGAAGTTTGGGAGCTTGTTCCATTGCCATCGAAGAACCACACCGTCATAGGGACAAAGTGGATCTTCAAGAACAAAACCGACGAAAACCAAGTCGTCGTCCGGAACAAAGCTCGGTTAGTTGCTCAAGGCTACCGTCAAGAGGAAGGTATTGATTTCGAAGAATCCTTCGCTCCGGTAGCTAGATTAGAATCAATTAGATTATTATTGTCTTTTGCATGCCATAAGGATTTTAAATTATTTCAAATGGATGTTAAAAGTGCATTTTTAAATGGAGATGTTGTTGAGAAAGTTTATGTTTCTCAACCTCCGGGCTTTATTAATGAAAAATTTCCAAATCATATTTTTAAACTAAAGAAAGCGCTTTACGGTTTGAGACAAGCTCCTCGAGCTTGGTATGATCGCCTAAAGAATTTTCTTTTGGATTTGAATTTTAAAATGGGCGAAGCCGATTCTACACTTTTTATTAAGCATTCGAATAATGATATAATTTTAGTTCAAATATATGTTGATGATATCATTTTCGGTGCTACTAACTTTGCTCTTTGTGAAGAGTTTTCTAATGTGATGAAGGATCAATTTGAGATGAGCCACATGGGTGAGCTCAAATATTTCTTAGGTCTCCAAATTCGCCAAATGGACGATGCAATCTTCATCCACCAAACGAAGTATACGGTGGAGTTGCTTAAGCGATTTGGAATGGAGAATGCCTCCGGGAAAAAGACTCCAATGAGCACGACTACGCATCTTGATAAGGATACGGGCGGTAAGGATGTAGACATTCGTCTATATCGAGGTATGATAGGTAGTTTACTTTATCTTACCGCAAGTAGGCCCGATATTATGTTTGCCGTATGCGTATGTGCTCGTTATCAGTCTCAACCTAAGGATTCTCACTTAGTAGCGGTAAAACGTATTTTTCGCTATCTAAGTTACACTTTGATTTTGGATTACTTTATCCGAAATCTAGCACATATGAGTTAGTCTCATATAGTGACGCTGATTATGCGGGATGCAAATCCGACAGAAAGAGTACTAGTGGCACTTGCCATTTTATAGGAAATTCCATTGTCTCTTGGTTTTCCAAGAAGCAAAATTCCGTATCACTTTCAACCACCGAGGCGGAATACATTGCCGCCGGTGCCGCGTGTGCTCAAGTTCTTTGGATGAGACACACTTAAAGACTTTGGTATAAACTGTGATACTTGCCCTATCATGGTTGACAACCAAAGTGCAATATGTCTTTCCAAGAACCCGGTACACCATTCCCGTTCGAAACACATAGATGTCCGACACCATTTCTTAGATGATCATGTTGCTAAAAAGGACATCATATTAGTGTACGTTGAAACCCAGAAGCAAATCGCCGATATTTTCACGAAACCCCTAAAGGAGGACTCCTTTGTGCGGTTACGTCGAGAATTGGGGATTATGGGTGAATCCGAGATATAGGATTCATTTTTATTCAATATTCTTGCATGCTATACTATTCGTTATATTTGCTCATGCTTGAAGTATTGAAATTTTCTGGATTTTTGTTGAATTTTCGGAATTTTCGCTCGATTTGTGCGTAATCGTCAAATTTAGGATTTTCGATGTTTAATGGGGTAGTATAATGATTAATGAGAGTATTTTTGATGTTTCATCCAAGTGTGATTAGGAGAGAAATCAAATTTCATAGATTATCAATTTTTGGACCTCTTTAGTCGGTTCATGTTCAGTGACCGACCGACTAGATTTAGATCTAGTCGGTCAGTAAATGAACACAGACCGACTAATTCTTGTCAGTTAACTTGGGTTCAGTCACTGTTTACAACTAGTCGGTTCAAGCTCATTGACCGACCGACTAGATCGTGATCTAGTCGGTCAGTGCTTGAACTGTGACCGACTAATTGTGTCAGGGACTGTTTGGTCTTTTGAGCTCCCGACCGACTTAAAATCGATCTAATCGACTATTCTCTCTTTTAGTCGATCGAAACTTCTCTCTCTCAGCTCGAAACCCCCAAACCCCCGCTCGAGTCTCTTCCTCTTCCGATCAACTCCGGCCATCTTCCGATCATCCGCCGCCGTCGATCACTCCTCCTAGGTATATCTCCTCCTCCTAGGTCTCGATTCCTATTCTAGGGTTTGATCTACGTCGATTTCATCTCCTAGGGCTTGTTGGTTTCGATTCCTAGGGTTTGCTAGGGTTCTTGAATTCGGCTAGGGTTTCTTCGCATTGATCTCTCTTGCGTCGTGTCGTGCCTCGATTATGGCTCGTACACGTATCCCGATCACTCCATCTAGCCCCTCGCCGATGACCGTAGAACCTACCCCTACGGATCCCGTTCAACCTTCGAGAACCCCTCCGAAACGCCTTGCTAAGACCACCCAACCCTCGTCGTCTTCGCCTCCTCTCAAGAAGAAGAGGACGACGACCGCCAAGCCTAGAGCCCAACCCAAGCCTAAGCCCAAGCCCAAGCAACTTGCATCTCCCTCCTCTTTCCATACTCCTACCGATTCCGAGTTCATTCCCGAGCCTGAGACTCATAGGGAACCCACTCCTCCTACTCATCCTGAGTCTAGCTCCCGACCACGTACGTCTACCCGTAAGCCTAAGGGAAAGGCTCCGATGCCGGTAGGCGGTGTCGATATCTCGTTGTGTCGCGACGACCCTATGTGTCTCGCGGCTTACAACCGTATCGAGCATTGCCCGCTGCTTCTGGAGCATTTCGTCCAGATTAGTGACTTCATAGGGCTAGCTGATCTTTTGTCGTCTTCGGGTCTTATCGATTACCTTCGATATGATCCTAAGGCGAATCCTCACCCCTACCCTCGTTTAGTCAAACTTTTCTATGCCAATAGGATCCGGGGTCAGTACGATGCGACCCACTCTGTTGAGACGACTGTTTTAGGGACTCCTATAGTCCTCACAGCAGAAATCTTAGGAGAGATTTTGGGTATCTCCTCGTCTGGCCTCCTCCACTCAGACATTTCTGTTGATGATATTTCTTCCCTTGATCAGACCATCCTTTCTGAGATTTTCCATCAGATTCCTCCCGCCATGATTGGCGTACCCTCCAAATCCTTCAAGCCTAATGCATGGGTCCTCAATTTGATTCTGAAGTCGTGCTTGCTTCCCAAGTACGGCTCCTCATCTCTACCGTCCCAGCCTTTTCTGAAGTTGATCTATGCTATTTTCATGGAAAGCTCGATTAACTGGGCTCGCATTATACTCGATAAGATGGACTCTTTTGAGTGTATTCGCAAGACCACGAAGTCGGCTCACATCCCCTTCCCGTGCTTGTTGACCCTTGTTTTTCGTCACTTCCGTGTCACACTTCCTCGTGACGATGAGCGTCCACTTGGTCCTCCCCTGAACGCGACGGCCGTCAAGAAGTCTCTTGCGGCGCTCCGTCACGTTCAGAGGACGACACCTTCAGCGTCTGCCTCTGCTTCTGCCTCAGCTGCTTCCTCTACCACTCTTGCCGATGTCGTTCGTTCGATCCGTCGTTTGGAGTCTCGTCAGGCTCGTTCTGAGGAGATTCTCAGCCGTATCGCTCGACACCATGGTATTGAGATCCCTCCGTCTTTTTCTGACGAGGATGAGTTGGACGAGGAGGACATTGAGGAGCTTTGTCGTGTTTCCACTCGTGCCCCCGAGGGCACTTCTGGTGCTGCTGCTGCTGCTTCGTCTGCTGGTGCCCCCAAGAGCACACATGTTGCCACCGCTCCTGCGGTGGATGCTCTGACTGGTGCTCCCGAGGCCACTACTGTTGCTGCTCCAGAGATTGAGACTTCTGCCGTCGCTCCAGTTGACCTTCCAGTTGATCCAGTTACCACCACTTCTCATGCAGAGCCTGCTGCTGCTGCAGATCCTGCCGCTTCCTCTTGAGCTTCTTTGAGGACTCCCGATACTCATTGGATGACATATCTAGTTGTGAGAGATGTTGGGTAGGATAGTGTGGGTGGCTATGATTTTTGGATCTTTTTGATGATGTATTTTGATATACTTTGATGATGTTGTATGTTATGTGACAATCTGATATCTGTTTGATATGATGATGTATTTTGTGCCCCGATCGTTGGATCGATGTTTTGTATGTCGGTGATGTATACTTTTGATGTACTCTGGTTCATATTTTCTATATATCTACATCGACGTTGACATTTCATTCTATTTGTGCACATTATATTTTTTTATGTCTCTGATGTTTGATTTCGTCGCTCGACGAAAATAACTTGGTTTAATAGAACTTTGTTTTATGGAAACATAGAATTGTTTTTCATGCACTAAATTAACCAAGAATGTTGATATTGGAGATTGTATTCCATAACTCAATCCGTAAAATTGCTTTGAGTTTTGATGATTTCGTTTTACGACTTTCGACTATGGTTTCATTGACACGCCTTGATTTTACTCGTATTTTTCTTTGGTGTCACGTGAACCGTCGTCGTTTTCTACGACTCCAGTGCTTTTATTTGAAGCCATTGTTGTCGTTGATCTCCTCCCGCTCTTTTTGCTAATGCCAAAGGAGGAGAGATATAATAATAACGATGTGCTAAATGATAATTTAAAACACTATTCCAAGAATCTAATTTGATATGTTAGATTCAGGGGGAGTTAAGATATATAAATGGATTTTCAAATCCGATAATTCAATAACCAACTTTTGGTATTCGAAATTTCAATAATCGATTCTCATTTATATACTTTACTCGTCTGCTTGATGCGTATTATTATTGTTTAATTTGGAATTAACTTGTCATCAATGCAGGGGGAGTAAGTAAATTACATTTGAATCATTATTTTTTATTATTATTTATGTTGGTTTGTCATCACCAAAAAGGGGGAGAATGTTGGATATTGGACTCCCCGGATTTGGTTTTGGATGATGAACAAACATAAATATATCGTGAACTAACACTTTGTGAGCGCAGTTATGGAGATCGTCGCCAAATTCATATGAATATCAATTACGACATCTCAAGACTTCTCAAAGCACGTGATCGTATGCCTAAAGCTTCGTTGAAGCTTATGGACCATTTTAGAAGTAATGAAGATTCGATTGAAGCTATTGAAGACGGTATCGTCAAGTTTTATTTATAGTCTTTAAGCTTCTTTCGTAGAATGTTAAGCCTTGAGTAGGTCTTACGGTTTAAATATTCATAACGCGCATATCTTAGCTCTAGGATCTTAGTAGAAGTCCATACAATCTTTCCCGGAGCTTCGCGCTTCGATTCACGACTTCTTGTGCATGTTAGTTGGTTCAAAAAGAAGAACTGACCGACTAGATGGTGATCTAGTCGGTCGGCAAAGCTTCTTGGACCGACTAGTTTCTGTCAGTCAATTCTAAGCTCTTTACTGTTTACAGTTAGTCGGTCTAAGTTGACTCACCGACCGACTAGTTTGTAAACTAGTCGGTCAGTGATGCTTCTGTGACCGACTAGTTGAGCTTTCCCTGTACATGCACATTTGAGCCTGAGCTACTGTTTATCATTAGTCGGTCTGTGTTCATTAATCGACCGACTAGTTGATGAACTAGTCGGTCAACGTTCCTTCTTGAACCGACTAGTTTAGCTTTACTGTACATGCCAATTTTCACCTAACTTACTGTTTATCGTTAGTCGGTCTATGCTCATTTGGCGACCGACTAGTTGGTGAATTAGTCGGTCAACATTTGTTCTTGGACCGACTAAGTCAAGTTGTGCTCAGACTTCAGTTTTATCTGTTAGTCGGTCTCAGTTGAGTAACCGACTGACTAGTTGTGAAACTAGTCGGTCAGCTACTCTTCTTGGACCGACTAGTTCCTTTAGTCTGTGCTTCAACCTTTTGGCTGTTCTTCCATTAGTCGGTATACGTTAATTGACCGACCGACTAGTTGATGAACTAGTCGGTCGGTGGTTGTTCTTTGACCGACTAGTTGGGTTCAGAAAAGAGCCGTTGGAGCATTAATTGAAACGTTTTTCTTTCTCTCTCTCCTCTAACCTATATATACTTGATGGGCTGCATTCTTTGCAGTCAAGTCTGATATTATTGCAAGTTTAGAGATCAAGAGAAATCATTCCAAGCTCATTCAAAGCTCTTTCATTCCATTCAATAATCTCTCCTCACTCTTACTTCCAAAGAGAGATTCATTGAGTGTGAAGCCTTCCAAGCCAAGTGCTTGATTCTAGGTCACCAACATCCCCATAGCTCTTCATCGCTGGTCTACATCTTGGAGCTAGGGTTTGGTGCCACTTCTTCTTCCTCAAAATCATCCTTGCCCTAATTCGTAAGCATTACTCAAGGCATAAGTATTTTGTCGGTAAGAAGTTATATTTCATTTCAATTTCATATTGTAAGTTTCACTCTCGGTTGTGAGAGTGTGGTTGTGATCCCGGGTTGTGGGAGTCACAAATTACTTTGTGTATGATTTGACTTGTGGAGGTTTTTCACAAGTATTTCATAGTGGAAATCTTGAGTTAGGGTTTCTAACTCAAGTATCCGGAGGGGATCCGGGTGGTTGGGACGTAGGATCACCGGGAACAAGTCGGGGAGACTTGGGTGGATCCGAACCCAGTAATATCGTTGTTTGCGATTGTTTCTTTGTTGTCTAACATTTACATTTCCGCATTTTCCGCATTGTTTGGTAGAGTTTGCAAGTAATTAGGAATTAGCCTCTTAATTATTTTAAAGTTCTATTCACCCCCCCCTCTAGTACTTGTGCAGTAGCTTAGCAGGGCATTACATTTTCTTCAATTTTGAATGGAAGTTAACTACATTGACTCTTTTCAAACTGCTTAATAAAATTGAAGGATCAAATCACTAATCACATGATTTGAAAGACTGGTTTTAATTTAGACATTTTTTGAGAGACCATTATCTTAAAACCCCAAATATTAATTATATAGTTTCGTGTTATTTTCTATTATGATTATTCATGTAGCCGATACTGCTAGACCAAAAGTCTGTGATAAAGACTGTTGTTGTGGTTACATGTATTGCTATTATGATGATTGTGTATTGCTATTATGATGATTGTTATCAGATTCTATTCTTATACAGCCACAACAAATAATAACAAATGGTTTCATACACTATTTTTTTGAGACTGGCCATGCCAACATGTGCATGTGTGTGTCCATGTTCCATGTCTCATCTCCATGCCCATCCAACCAGTTGAGCTATTTCACCTTACAGGCAGTAAAAAATCGCTATTTTCATGGCTTTTCTTCTTTTCACTATCAGATTCCTTGTACAGATGAATACTTAGATGTTTTTAAAAGGCCAAACAGCAAGCCCCAGTTTTTTACTACCTAATTGTACTATATAATAGAATAACTGGAGATATGCCTCAGCTTGGTAAAATTATGTAAAAATGTATATATTAATTTCTATAAATGCCACCGATTCTGCTATGATTTACCATAACATCTCGGATTTCCTCGCTAAGTTCCATTCCTTAGGGTTAAACATTCATGCCAATCCAACATTATTACTTGAGGCTTAAAAGTATTAGACTGTATTAAGGCTTCATCTAATTTTTCTAGCTGCATCGTAGAAAGATATCATACAAGTCTATATAAACGAGATGCATGTTCTGATATGTCAATTTTTCGCGTGAAAAACAAATGCAATAACAATAATATATCCAGAAACTATCAGAATTAGCATATATTACTTTAGTTCAAATCTATCTGATCATTAATCAAGAAAGACACTTGCCCAGACAAACTATCAGTATTAGCATATACATCTGAAAATTGGGTACCTGTTTCCATCAAAATTAGGATATATTACTCAATCTGATCATTAATCAAGAAAGACACTTGCCCTGACAAGCTATCAGTATTAGCATATACATCTGAAAATTTGGTACCTGTCTTCAATTTCTTTGATCCTGTCACGCCATATATTTTGATTCTTTACAAGGTTCTCATTACACTGAAGGCAAAAGAAAAATAAAATCAGACAGTGAATAGATTAGGACATACCATTAAGCTATAACCGTAAGCAATGAAATAAGTGTAATAATAAACATAAACAAGGGATATCGCAGAGGGGTGCACATAAACTAAAGAACACTAGGGGAGGAGGAACTTTACATCGGCAACATTTTTCTTCTCCTTCATAATCATTTCAATTTTAACCTGGATATCCTGCATTTTCAAGTTTACCGCATTTTCTACTGCTTCAGATATGTATTGTTCCCTCTTCTCTTTGGCCTCCTTAAGTATAGTCTCATAGTACTGTCATTGGAACATAAAATAGGGTATATTTAAATTAAAAGGCCACAGAAGAATTCTCACATTAGGATGATAATAATATTCAACATTTTGCAAGACATCATAAATTACATTAAAAGAGACCAATATGATAGAAACCAAATGCATGGAGCGAAAATGAAATACCTGCCTCTGGCTTTCAAGCTGACTTGCAAGCAGACGGTTGTACTCATCCACTATCTATTTTCAAATCAAATGATATAACAAGAGGAATATGTAGGTCAGCTATCCAAGGAGGAAATCCATCTTTGGCTATTGTTAAAAAAATCCATCGGAACCGTTCACTGTGATATTTATTTTCTAAAACCCCAAAACATCACAATATCTAACAGATTCTAAGGGTTTTGCTCGTTCAAACACGCATCACAACTTTAACGGTTTCGCAGTAATAAATGTTTTAATAACGGCTATATGAATGAACAAAATCCTTAGGGTTCACTAGATATTTGGTGTTTTGGTGTTTTAGAATATGAAGATCAAAGTGAATTGCCCAAAAAATAACGGAGATTTGGCTTTTAACAATAACAAAGGAGGGATTTCCTCCTTAGCTATCTAATCTACATATTTCTCGTGTAACAAATATAGAAATTATTGCGTTAGAAGAAGTCATATGGAGAAAAAGGATACTTTGTTAATGAGAGATCATAAAACTTTTACCGCTTCTACTTTGCTGTTCAATATAGCTCCACTGATTCCAGAATCTTCAGCATAAGCAAAGGTTTCGCAATTGTCTCTGGTAGATCTACAGCTGGACTTCAACGTATTTAACTTATCATCACTTCTTGATTGATTAAGTCGATGGACATAACTGTCGCCAACATAATCCCACACGCGCTGTGTTTCCAAATCAAGGGAATAACAATGCTGAGTATCCTTCCAGTGTCTAATGGCATGGCCTTCTTTGTACCTTCATGAGCAACGGCCGGGAATATAGTGTAAGACAAATAATATTGTTGTACTGTAAAACATGATGAATGAGACAGAAAAAACCACCAATGCAGATGAACCACAGTGAAAAACAAAAATACCTTCCACAGCCAACAAAGCCACAAATTACACAGATCCAAATGTTCCCAGAAGTTCCGCAAATTGAGCATGTAGGTTTCTCAGAATGCTCTTGACAAATGCGACAAACCTACAAGGACAAATGAATTAATAGCATAACCTGATACCTTACTATGAACATCATCTAGGTTGGCAAGAACTATCACACATACCAAACTCATAGATCCTTCTCTAATTACACAAGTCTCACAATGTCATATATGTTGGGATCCTATAGGTCGCAAGCAACACTAGAAGGAGGTGTTGAATAATGTTGTATAAAATAATTGCGTAATAAAACTTTAAACCCTTCTAAATTGCTTAAGTCTCCTATGAAAGCTACTCAACGATGTACTTAGTCAATAACTCTAGTCATTTGCAATCAAAGTAAAGCGAAATAACAATACAAATGCAAGTAATACGAGATACGAGATAAGAGATAGAGACAATGAGCAAACGCAAACAAGCACAATATACCCTGGGCCTACTCTAGCATCTACTAAACAAGCTCTCACTGAGAGCAAACTTACCTCAACAATTGAGGACTTCTACGGTCAATGTCACTTCTCCACTAAGTGGTCATATACAATCAACCAAACAATCTCATCGCGTGAGGACCCCGTGCAAGAGGCTTTCCAACAACAATTACAACCAAGTAATCTTACCAACCACCACACAATTGTGTAGATTTTACAAACTTTTCCTTTTGAAGATGGTGTTATAACATTACTCTTACAGCCACTTTGATTGAAGCTTGTGTGTATATGTGACTATGGAAAATCTTTTTGATCTCAAGAAAGAATTGAAGATTAAAACACTTGAGAATAAAAAATAACTAGATCCAATCTCAAAATAATAGAGATTAAGCTTTAGAGATTGAAATCAAAAGATGGTCAAAGATGCTTAAAACCTTTTTGTAAGACATTTAAAACAAATGGACTTATAAATTTTAGAGAGTTGAAAGCTTTGAAAACACTTTTGAGCGCTAAAAAGTGTTTAATAATTTCATAATAAACATTCTCTCAATATATAGGGGACCAATTCTACACAAGACAGAATCCCTAAACTGCCTTCTCCAACTGCTAAATTCGACACAATCACGTAAACCACGGAGCTGTTCAAATCTTACCATTAGGGCCATAGTAGTCGACTCCTATACATGAAGTAGTCAACTCCTAGACCCAGTAGTCAATTCCCTAAACAATGGAAGGCGGTTGCTTTTAGAATAGAAAGTACCTAGAGTTTTTCTAGCTCAAAGTAGTCGACTCCAGTACTCATGGTTGTCAACTCCTTTTCTAATACATGGATTTGTATCATAAAAGAGTACTTTACTCAATCTAAATGATTTTTAAAACATTTTCAAAGTATTTTCAGAGTTCAAAATATTCTACGTGTATCTATGTGTGTGGAGCTTCAATCTCAATGCATTACAAATAATCTAAAAAGACATGGACTCTATTACATCAATATTACACTTTCTTTAGCTTCTTGATGTAGCTTTGAGTCCTCCATCACCATGGCTTTGATTCTTGAGCTCTTGTTTCCTTGAGTGAGCTTCCATCACACTTCATCTTGACTAAGCTTGATTGAACTCATCACCATCACACTCCATCACCGTTTGTAGCTGACACTAACCTGACCAAATTATTATACGGATTATGATTCCTTGACACTAACCTGACCCAATAACCTGCCCTATTAAGCCATTTATCTGGTCAGGTTCAAGTCAATTCATTTAATAATAATAATATTTTTGTTATGAATGAGGGAGGCCAAACAAAAATAAGGGAGGCCTTTGGCCTCCCCTCATCTTTATCCTCAATTACTCCCCATTATCCCTACTAATGGGGACCTTTGGTTATCCTACGGCCTTTGGGCTTCAATTGATTTAATAAATAGAGAACTATGGCTTTGTGCCATGGCTACTCATTCTTCTCGTTATTCAACATGTTATCAGTACCTTCGCTCTCATTCTTTGAGCTTTTTCTCCCGTATCCCCTCAAATTTAATCCCCTACGCGCTAAGGAATCTATTCGTTGCGACGAACCGTTGCGACGAATCGTTGCGGCGATCTTTTAGGCGTATCGGGAGCGTGATTTCGATCTACGGATTTTTCCTTATCACGATCGTCCCTAGATCTTTGATCTAGAGGTAATTTTTTCAATCCTGTAGATAATTACAAAATAGAGTTTGCTATGATTTTACAATACTTTTCTATCGGCCTGTACAAATCTGCAATATTTTGATAAACATCCAAATTAACAAAAAAACCCTAAATAACCCGTTCATCTCCACGAATTAGGTTGGCTGCTACCCCCCAAAGGGGGGTTCTCTGTTTTTCGCTGCCTTCAACGCCCCCCCCCGCCCCCCCCCCCCCCCCCCCCGTCGGGGGGGCCTGTGTGCCGCCACCCCCCGACGGGGGGGCTGTGTCTGACCGCCGCCCCACCCCCCACCCCCCCGGCCCGGCCTGTGTGCCGCCCGCCCCCCCCCCCCACGGGGGCTGTGTCTGACCCCCCCCCCCCCGCCGGGGGACCTGTGTGCCGCCCGCCCGCCCCGATGGGGGGGCTGTGTCTGACCTCCCGCCCCCTTGAGGGCGGTTCTGTCCGCCACGCACCCCCGGCAGGGGGGTTCTGCTCTGCGCCGCCCCCTGGTTTTCTTTAGGCGCCACTGCCCCTCCGACGGGGGGCTCTCTACCGGCCACATCCCCCCTGACGGGTGGATCCTTCCACTTGCGCCGGCGGCTCCTACAATTTTTACGTAGATAGGGAAGAGGGGGCATGATCTGGAAGATGAGGGGTTGGGGCTTTTCACATTCCCTTACTAATATCCTAAAAGATTGTTTTAATGGATTGTGTTAAATTTACTCTTAAAAATACAGCCCATGGGCCTGCAGCCCAAATCTTATTAATAAATTAGTTTGGCTGTTTTTTGGGCCAGAAGCCCAGTTAATAACATTGACTATTAAATTGAGTATTATTTCGCTTATGGGCCTACAGCCCAAATCAGAGTAAAATTTAATTTCGTCTGTTTTAATTTGGGCCATAAACCCAGTTAATCAAATTGCAAATTAATATGATTATTATTTTTGCTTTCGGGCCTGCTGCCCGCCTCTAGCCCACAGGACTTGCGGATTATGATAATTTATCTGCTACTTTTCAATTATTAAATCTCTTAAGCATTGGATAAAACATTTATTTAAGTTAATTTGGTTAATCGAATCCTGAGACCGCTTTGTCTTTAGTTAACTAACCTAAAGATGAATGACGTTTTCCTGTGGTCCAACTAATCCATTTTAACTTAATTAAACTATTTTATCCAATATTTGGTCTTGATGATTTTTGTAATGTCTGTGATACTGCGCTATTATTTTTTGCATGTTGCATTTATAACTGCGTGGATGTTTATATAAGTTAAAATGTGTTTTTTGGTATCGGCCAATTTGTTACTTTTAATTTCCTTGCACTTTTTCTTTTTGAGAGAATTTGTAAGTGAGAAATGTATGTATAAATGTCAAAGACCGGTGTACCAACATATGAAAACGGAGGTAAAATTTGCAAAAGATAGGGACCCCTTCTGGGTTTCCAACTTGTATTTTACTTTTCTTTATGAACTGTAAATCGGACTTTGGACTTTGTACGTTTTTTGGTATCTGGCCGATCCCCACATTTTACTTATTCTTTATGCATGAATTTACATTTTAATTAATTCATACTTATTTAAATTGCATAGATTAAGATGGAAAAATTGGCAAGCGTCGATTTTGAGGTTCTTGATGCAGCGGGAAAGAACTATCTCAGCTGGCAAGTGGACCTGAAGTTCCACTTGCGTTCGATGGCACTTCTCCACTCGATCCTAACCCCCGCAGTGGCCGAGACACCTGCTAGCATTGCCCCTGAAGTGGCACAAGCATCTAGCAGTTCTCCAACGGTTGTCTCCGACATAGATAAGGCGAAAGCCATTATCTATATCAGAAGACACATAGATCGGACCTTAAAGGCCGAATACTTAACGGTGGAAGACCCATTGGAGTTGTGGCAAGCGCTGGAGGCACGTTATAAACATCAAATCGATGTAATATTACCACGTGCCAGTTATGAGTGGGAAAACTTCAGACTCCAGGACTATAAGTCTGTCGCTGAGTATAACTCTGTACTTCATAATATCACCTCACGCCTGAAGTTGTGCAGTGAAGAAGTGACTGAGCATCACTTGTTGGAAAAGGTATTTACCTCGTTTCACGAGAAACATGCAATCCTCATGCAACAGTATCGTGAACGCAACTTCACGAAGTTCTCTGATTTGATCTCTTGCCTTCTGAAGGCACAGCAGAATAGAGATTTACTGCTTGCCACTCATAATTTGCGCCATGCTGGTACTGCTCCTATCCCTGAAGCCCACCATGTTTCTCCCCAGAAGTGGAAAAACAAGAAGAAGGCTAGAAAGAACAAAGGGAAAGCTGTAATGAAGCCAGCAAGAGGAGCACCTCCCCAGACCAACAGTGGGAAGAAAAACTTCACATGGAATAATAAGAACACTGGTCCAGTGCCAATTCCAAAGAACTGGGAGGACATATGCTATAGATGTGGCATGACTGGACATTGGTCCAGAAACTGTCGCACTCCTCGTCACCTACAGGACCTGTATCAGGCGAGCCTGAAGCCTCCCCTTGGAACAAACATGGCAGATATTCAAGCTCTGACCAAGTTCACTGCACAAGACTTCGAGAATGACGATCTGCTCGATTGAGCCCTATCTTTATATCTATGCATTTAAATCTATATAGCTTCATCTGTAGTTTGCTTTGACTGAACTTTATTTTGAATTACTCAAATAAATTTCCACTTTGCATTAATATAGATGAAATGTGATATATTGTGGACAGTGCATCGATGCACTGGTAAGACATTTAAATTGCTCCCACATACAACGAGACTAAAAGATGCATTTTTCTCTCCTAATTCATAGAGTAATCTCCAAAGTTTCAAGTATATTTCGTTTAAACGAACATAACTTGGAAACTGTGGATAATAAATAGTGAAATATCTTTATGTAACTCGTCAAGAGGATGGCCAGAAGACCATCTACGCATGATTTCATTGGACTCCCGTCGGGCCCCTATCATTACAGATATTCATCCTATATAAAGCCAACTTGACTGAGCACCAGAAGTGCCTTCCATTGCCAGAGTTTTCAACTCTGTCACAATAGACTTGGTCATCCTGGATCAGCGATGATGGACGCATCATCAAATGAATCCTTTGCAGAACCTGAAGATTCTTCAAAAGTTTGAGTTACCTTGTCTCCCTTTGTCATAAGGGAAAACTTATAGAGAGACATTCCCTCCTGAAAGTGGGATTAGCGTCTCATGGCTTCATTGAGAGAACACATGGTGACCTTTTGCGGGCCTATTCACCCCGCAAGTGGCCCATTTCAGTACTTCAATGTACTGATAGATGCATCTACTAGATGGTCTTATTTATGCCTTTGTGTTCACCCGCAACCTAGCTTTCTCAAAAGCTGATAATGTGGGTGAATTCACTACACATGTCTTTCAAGACTACAGCCAAGCAACTGACATTGAAATTGAACATCCTGCAGCATGTTCATACTCAGAATGAGTTATCAAGAATCTCTGATAAAGAGACTCCAATGGATTTCACGTCCATTGTTAAAACCCCAGTTGCATGTGGATTTTTAGGGATACGCCATACTGCAATCCGCATCGCTTATCACGATACGACCCTCTTGTGGCCATATCTTATTGCTGATGCCGTTTGCTTATGGTTCACCACCAAACATATCTCATTTGAGAGTGTTTGGATGTGCTAATATATGTCCGCATATCACCACGTCTTGATAACTGTGATTTTGATGAGCAAATACTCATTATAATAGCACGCAGTCTAAAGAAGCCTAAAGCTTCTGAGACCATATCATGGGACACAAAATTACTAATCTCGTTATGATCCCGCATACAATTTCTGTTTGAAAATGAGATCCAGAAGATCCTTCACATTCAGACTAAAGTATATCAATTGGCGGAAAAATTCACGGACAAGCATAAGAATGTTCGTTCACACGTTCATGCTGCCAACACGCCAGCTAGGATTGACATCCTCATAGATGGATGCAATCCACCGGCAGCAGAATTGGCTATACCTCAAATTGAAAAAAGGACGCCCGCCAGGTTCAAAAGATAAAGTTCCTCGAAAGAGGAAGATTCCTGGAGATAATAAAATGATCCATCCACAGGATGCTGAGCTCAGACCAGCGACCTCTCCCCTCCTGATTTCCCCTACAGAGGCAACAATATGAGAAACATCATTATATTACGTACGTATTGGAGAGGTACTGGACAAATACAGCACAGTCGTCGTCGACGATTTTGTTTTCGCTATTGCCGTTCACGTCGCTGAATACAACGATGACGTTCAACCCACTTTTCTATAGCGTAAACGCATAGATTAGCCAAAGTGGGACGAGGCAATAAGAGTAGAGCTGGACTCACTCTTGAAAAGCAAAGTCTTTGGAGTTTGGACCAGTAGTCCCAACACATGAATGTGTAGAACCTGTGGAATATAAGTTGGGTTTTCATAAGAATAAGAAATGAAGGAAATGTGATCATTTTCCTATTTTTATACTAAGCCTAAACGTCTCTGGAAAAGCCAAGAAATGCAACTCATGGACGTTGTAACTGCATATCTATACGGCTATATAGATATAGAGATATATATGAAACTTCCAGAAGGGTATACTCTACACCCAGAGATGAAATAGAGACGTATGAATGTCTCCTCTATAAAGGCTTCAAAGATCATTATATGATCTTATGCAATCACGAAAAAGGTGGTATAACATATTTAGTGAATTCCTTGCTGAACAAGGATTCCCTAAATAATGAAATCTCCCATGTATCTTCATCAAAGGAACATGGTTAGGATTTGTATTAGTCGTCGTCTATGTGGACGACTTAAATCTAATAGGATCTCCTGCAGAGACCACTGATATATCTGATAGCCTTAAACATACCTTCGAAATGAAATACCTAAGCAAAACAAGGTATTGTCTCGGCTTACAGATTAAACACTTTCGTGGTGGAATCCTTTTATACCTATCATATTTCTCATAAACCAGGAGTTTATGAAGAAAGATGTTCATTTGCAATCTATTAAAAATGGATGCAAGAGGGAGAGGACATCCTAGGTCCTGAAGAACCTAGCTTTAGTATACTAGTTACACTCTTTTATCTGGCCAACTACACGTGTCTCTAATAGAACGTCTGTAGTAAAGCTGTTAGCCAGATACAGTGCTGCCCTGGAGAGCACCACTGGACCAAGGATAAGCTGCTTCTGCGCAACTTCTAAGAGTCAAGGATCAGCATCCTAGGAATAAATATCGCATATGCAGGTTTATAGACCATCGCGATGACTAAGCACAAATGGCCTGCCACCTCCTAAAGATCTACGCATCATCTTCCAAAAGTCTACATCTTCTGAGAGGCTCATCATCCAAAAGACATATCTAAAATACGCTCATCCAGGTCCAGCAGTACCTTGCAGACACAGTGAAGACTGAATGAAGGAATACATACGTGGAGCCATCTACAAAACTTCGTAGAGCGTATCACTCCTGAGCGCCACTACTTTCCAGTATCTGCTAGATATGAGTGAAACTTGTATAGATGAGTGATGATTGTATTCAGAACATGATGGATGTATAGACGAATAGGAAATGATTGTATAGATACATAGGAGATCTGCAAGCCTAAAGATTGTAAAGATAAGGGGGAGTTGATAATACAGTTGTATTCTTTTTCCCTTAGCTATGGGTTTTCACATTGGGTTTTTCATAGCCAAAGGTTTTAATGAGGCAACCTCATTTAACCCTGGACCCTGAAGTGTCCACCTCTAATGAAAGCTGAAATACCTACATGCATAAGGCTTGTATGGATCAGAGGGAGTAACATGTGAGTTGCACTCTTTTTACTTAAGCTGTTGGTTTTTCCCACTGGGTTTTCCACAGCTAAGGTTTTAACGAGGCAAACACGATTACTCCGGATCCAGAAGTATACACCCCTTAGAATTTACACTAAGACCAAAGTAATGGGTGGATAAGGGGGAGTGTTATGAATGAGTGAGGCCTTTGGACTCCCCTCATCTTTATCCCCCGATTACTCCCCATTATCCATACTAATGGGGACCTTTGGTTATCCAATGGCCTTTGGGCTTCTATTGATTTAATAAATAGAGAACCATGGCTTGTGTCATGGTTACTCATTCTTCTCATTATTCAACAATTTTTATTATTATTAACAATAACAATAACTATAATTACCTTCTCATAGTGCTTGAACCCATGACCATCTGCTTCTATGAAGTCTCCAGCTACATGCGCACTTGCCCGGTTTAAAGATAAAAGCACCAAATAGGCATAATCATTGGCTTGCTCACCAACACACATTATGGCGGGAAAACTGAAAAGTATGATTGGATAAGTGTATTCATGTTTGTATGCGTGTATATATAGGTCTGTACCAAAACATGAGTGTATGTATATACATATGTAATGTGGATGTAAATGTGAAAGATATGGAATATAGGTGTTTATATATTTGATGAATGTAAGTGGATGAAACTGTTTGATATGTCGGTATTGGGATGTGTGTGCTTGTTTGGATATTTATATGTATATGCGTGTATGGTGTGTAGATGTATATTTATATTTATTTGACTATTGTGGCAGTATGTGCGTATGATATGTAAAACTAGTTAAATATAACATATGCGGGGAACATATTATGTTTGTGCAATCTTGTGTGTATTCTATGAGGTATATGTGCCTATTTGTGTGAGGCAGTAGGTACAACGCTATGAGTGTGAAATTATGTGAGTATTTATCTATAGTTATAATCGTGGGCCCTATGTGACTTGATCATGCATGTGTTAGTACGTGCCCGTAGGTGTATGTATGGATGTGACTAAATATTGTGTGCATATAGATATTTATGTGCATATAAGCAATTGGGAGTAAACCCCGATAACTGAGTATTGAGTGTTTAGGGGTCCGGTGTACATACGGTGTGACACCGTGATGGTGACCCAGTTTGCCAAGTACGGTGTGTAACTTGAGGTGTATAGTTGTGTGTCGGTGCATGGATATAGGCGTATATGTAAATATATAAAAAGTTAGAATAAAAGTCGTTTATACTTGAAGGTATTATGATGTATCTGAAAGCATACAGTGTATATAAGTGTGGTGTAGATATGTATTCTTGTTTGAACTTCATGGGTAGAAAGACCATCATACCTAGCTGACCTTTAGCGGGACTCGCACACTAGAAAGTCCGAGGACGGACTTTATTTTAAGGTGGGTAGGATGTCATGCCCTGTTTTGAACTATACGTGTATTCTACTGTATACACGTAGAATTTCTACTTGCGATGCATGCGTAGGCATGAAAAAATTGTGGGTATCGATGTATATATCATAGTGCAGGGGGGGTTGTGCCGTAATCTGCAGGTAAGAGAAGAGAATCCGAGATGTGAATGCGAGAGAAGTGTGAATGACGTCGTGTGTATTGTATAACGTGTATGTATTAGACGTGTGTGTGATGCATGTATGCATCTATGGATGTGCATGGGTGTGAGTAGGAAGAGCCATGCTAGTGTGAAAAGGCGTTAGGGGTCAATGACATCCTCGTAAATTTTTAGAAAAGCAATGGCAAAATGGTCAATTGGACTAAATGAGGTGTGTGTATAGTAAAGAAGTGTGTGCATAAAGTAGTGGCATACTTGTAAATACTTGAATATGTGAGGGATAGTTTGGTCATTTAATAAATACCATGGCTTTAGAGATAAGCCATGCTAAAATCATTCTAGAATTCTCTCTTCTCTTCTCTTCTCTTCTTTTCTTCTCCTCTTTTCTTCCCTTATCCTTTTCGTCTCCATTTCTTTTCTAATTTCCTCCATCTCCCTCTCCCATATCCCCATCCCCTCTTATGCTGGCCGAAAGTCATTCATCAAAAAAAGAGAAAATGGGAAGAAAAGGGGGAAGAAAGGGGAAGAGAGAGAGAGGAGAAGATGTTGTAGCAAGATGGAGTTTCATTGAGGCTAGGGGCTAGGGGGAGGTAAGAGGCTTGGGAGAAAGCATGAGGACTTGGAAATTCATCATCTTGAGGTAGGAATCCCTTCTCTAATGGTTTATTATGCTAATCCATGTTAAAACACTTTAGTTTCATGCACACACCATGGCTGTTTTTGTGGACAAATTCTGTTGCAAGTTCATCCGAGTATATCTCTTAATTTAGGCATTAATAAATTCTGAAGAAATTATATAATTTTACATCTTGAAGTTCTACCCCAAAATCATATAAAATTTGACATATGTTCAATTCAGTAACTAGGAGTAAAAATTACATCTTCACAACATGTCTGTATTACATCCAGTCTGGATACACTTCAGTAATATTGGGCTCAGTCACTGCACACTCCATGGCATTTCGTATTCTTGGTCTCGTTGTAAAGTTAACAAGTTTTCCTACAACTTCATCTCAGTGCATGTATTTCGAAATTCTGATGCAACATGCCATAAATTAGCAATCTTTACAGCCCTCAGAATCTGTCTGAAAAACAGATTTGACAGGCTGCACCAAACAATTCACCATAAATCATATATCTCATATCTTTGCATGCAATTTTATATGTGAATCCAACACTACTAGATCTACAACTTTCATGTAGGAAATTTTGTCAAATTCTCAATGAAAACTGATGATATATGACCATGTATTGTCGATGTCTGCAATTTACAGCAAGCTGAAACATTAAAGTGGTGTTATGAATTGTGTGTTGTTGCTAAATTTCCCTCTATAATTCATGATTATTGTTGTTACTTGAAAGATAGCTTAGTTATGCAAATATCTATTGAATTTGTTGATGTGACAATGATCATGTTTATGTCGCCTACCAAGTGTTTGTGAAAATGCCTCAATGATATGAAAGTGAGAAACTTGAGAAATGAGCTTGTAAACACTTGTATCATGAATCATGTTGTGAATTGGTAATGATGGGGTCATGGAAAGCGTGGTTTCATATGTTATGAATAATGAACTGAAATGGCTATGATGAAGGGCATGACACTTGGGTGCAGGACCCATGTGATATGTGATTTGATTACAAAGGAGGGCATGGCACTTCGGTGCATAAACCATGTTGATATGAGCGTGGAATATGAAACCATGCAACGTGTCCCCTGCAGTACTAAATATAATTTTAAATGAGATTTTGGAATGTCTCAATCCTCTCTAAGGAGTGTGGGCTACTAAAACTTGGGTTTGGGGGAAATTTGAGTAAATTGTGGGTATGAGGCCTGGACTATGAAGGTGGGGAGGAGATGATGTGATATGTGATGATTATTTCCACTCGTCTTTACAGGGAGTGGAGGGGCATTGGAGTTTGTGATGATGTGGTATGGGTGTGGAGAGGTATATGGTGGAGAGCCTCACTCTTGCTACCGTCCAGGGAGGAGGCGGAGATGCGCGGTGTACAGTGCACGTGTCCACTGCACCGTGTGCCATATTTACCCCAAATTTTGGGGTGGGGCCCGTGAGGCAGGTCCCCTGACGGGACAGGGTGAGAGGCCCGACGTACATTTCTCGTGTCCACTGCATCGAGTGCAGTTTTCCACTCCAACCTATGGGGTGAGGTCCAGGTTCTTATATCTTGCAGTTTACCCAGATTTCCAACAAGTTAATAGATTGCATGTTATTCGTTCTACTTGTAGTGCTTCCTCTTTCCTCTACTTGTATTGATATGACATTGTGTACTTGTAGTCGCCTTGTTGTTCCTTTCCTTATATATTATTTGTAGCAGTAACTCTCTTTTGCAGCAACTCACTCCTTCACGGCAGGTACGTCTCCATTTCATGTCTTTACTTTATACAGTAGTATGCCTTACCGTTATGATATGTCACATGGTCTCCTCGATCTCACCTTAACTTGTAATCACAGTAATTAAGAAAATAATAACATGATTTGCCATACTGGGGCATGCATTGACGTGCTCCTTCCAATTTTACAGGTAGCAGGGGCAGCTGATGCAGGTGGCTTGAAGTTGGGTTCTAGGGGTAGCAATTGGAGTGAGCTGTAGCTTGCGTTGAGTTTTTGGTTTGTCTTTGGAAGGCCGAGAGTGGCAGTGCATATATGGTATTGTACATGGACTATGTATATGTATGAATGTCAAAGTTTATAAATATTGTTATCGTTCTTTGTTATATTTGATGTTCTTTGATATTGTAGTGGAGCAGTACTTGTACTATTCCAGCACATGCGCAGTGAACCTGCTATTTCTTTGTACTCTCTCTCTTCCTCTTTCTCTCTGCCTATCTCACCCCCTCTTCAGGATTTTCGGGAAAAGGTTTAAAACTCCGGGTATTTTGAGGAGCGGGGCGTGACAGTTTTTGGGGTGAAAACTGCACACGACGCAGTGGACACGGGCACTGTACGCCGGGCCTCTCACCCTGCCCCGTCAGGGGACCTGCCTCTCTCTTCAGGGTGAGAGGCCCGGCGTACAGTGCCCGTGTCCACTGCGTCGTGTGCAGTTTCCACCCCAAATCTTTGGGGTGATGTCCAGGTCCTGGTATAACACAGTTTACCCAAGTTTCCAACTACTTAATTTATTAAATAAAAATATTGTATGTTACTTCTTCTGCTGGCAGCACTTTCCTCTTCCTTTTACCTGCTTTGTTTGTGACACTGCGTTATACCCCTGGCACTTGTACTTATCTTATTAGATTATGTTTGCTTAAACACTTGTAGTATTATTTGTGCTAACCCTTTCCTTGCAGTAATTCGACATCGAACCGCAGGTATAATCCCTTATTTGGCCGTTTACTTTCCGCTATATTATTTAGTTTACAATCCTTATTTCTCATGTCTCACCTAGTGGTTGATAACCTTAAAATGGTGTTCCAAATCCAAGTTGTTTCCTACTAGGACAAGCATTGACGTGTTCCTTCCCATTTTTCAGGTAGCAGTGGTAGCATGGTTGGTGGTGACTTGGAGTTGAGTTTCAGGTGTAGTGCTTGGTGTGAGCTGTAGCTTATATAGTGACATGGTTGTCTTGGAAGATGGAGAGTGGCGATGTACACGTAGTGATGCACATGGACTATGTATATAAATGAAAGATGTTATATATGTTGAGTATTGGACTCCCCGGATTTGGTTTTGGATGATGAACAAACATAAATATATCGTGAACTAACTCTTTGTGAGCGCAGTTATGGAGATCGTCGCCAAATTCATATGAACATCTTATGCGACGTCTCGAGACTTCTCAAAGCGCGTGATCGTATGCCTAAAGCTTCGTTGAAGTTCAAGGACCATTATTGAAGTCTTGAAGATTCGATTGAAGCTTTTGAAGACGGTTCGTCTTAGTTTATTTAATGTCTTCTAGCTTCATTTTCGTAGAATGTTAAGCCTTGAGTAGGTCTTACGTTTTAACCTTCATAACGCTCATGTCTTAGAGCTATGATCTTAGTAGAAGTCAATACGAACTTTTCCGAAGCTTCGCGCTTCGTTTCGCGACTTCTTGTGCATGTTAGTTGGTTCAAGAAGAAGAACCAACCGACTGGATGGTGATCTAGTCGGTCAGCAAAGCTTCTTGAACCGACTAGTTTGCATCCTTCAATTCATAGCTCTTTACTGTTTACAGTTAGTCGGTCCAAGTTGACTCACCGACCGACTAGTTAGTGAACTAGTCGGTCAGTGATCCTTCTTAGACCGACTAGTTGAGCTTCTATTGTACATGCCTAGTTACTGTTTATCGTTAGTCGGTCAAAGAACGTTTATCGACCGACTAGTTGATGAAATAGTCGGTCAACATTTGTTCTTAAACCGACTAAATCAACTTGATGTCAGCTCACTCTATTTCGATTGTTAGTCGGTCAAAGATCATTCACCGACCGACTAGTTGTGAAACTAGTCGGTCGGCAAGTCTTCTTAGACCGACTAGTTGTCATCTCCTGTACTTCGACCTTTTGGCTGTTCAACCATTAGTCGGTCTACGTTGTATCACCGACCGAACTAGTTGATGAACTAGTCGGTCAGTGATCCTTCTTTGACCGACTAGTCTGGTTCAGAATAGAGCCGTTGGAGCTTTAATTGAAACGTTTTTCTCTCTCTTTCCTCTAACCTATAAATACTTGGAGTGCTGCATTCATTGCACTCAAGGCTGATATTAAGTGAAGTTTAGAGATCAAAAGAGAAGCATTCAATCTCATTCAAAGCTCATTCATTTCCATTCAAGAATCTCTCTCACTCTTATTTCAAAGGAGAGATTCATTGATTGTGAGCCTTCCAAGCCAAGAGCTTGATTCTAGGTCACCAACATCCACCTAGGACTCCATTGCTGGTCATCTACTTGGAGCTAGGGTTTGGTGCCTCTTCATCTTCCCCAAAATCCGTTTTGCCCTAAATCGTAAGTTTTACTCAAGGCATAGGATTTTGTCGGTAAGAATTTCTATTTCATTTACTTCGATATTGTAAGTGTTTTACTCTCGGTTGTGAGAGTGTGTTTGTGATCCCGGGTTGTGGGAGTCACAATTACTTTGTGTATGATTTGGTCTTGTAGAGGTTTATCTACAAGAATTTCATAGTGCAAATCTAGGGTTAGAGGTTACTAACTCTAGTATCCGGAGGGGATCCAGGTGTTTGGGACGTAGGATCACCGGGAACAAGTCGGGGAGACTTGGGTGGATCCGAACCCGTTAATTCGTTTGTTTGCGATTGATTTTATTTGTTGTCTATATTTACATTTCCGCATTTCCGCATTGTTGGTTAGAGTTTGCAAGATAATTAGGAATTATCCTCTTAATTATTTTAAAGTACTATTCACCCCCCCTCTAGTACTTGCGCAGTAGCTTCGTATGGCATTACAATATATATATAATGGTGTTCTATGTTATTTATGAGGTTGTTTTGATATTACAGTAGAGCTTCAATTGTCTATCCCAGCATGTGCGCAATGGCCTGCATGTTCTGTTTTTTCCTTTCTCTCTTTTCCGCTCTCATCACCCTCACTCTTCAGGATACTTGGAAAAATGAGGAGGAGCACGTCAATGCGTGCCCCAGTAGGAAAACAACTTGGATTTGGAACACTATTTTAAAGTTATCAACCACAAGGCAAGGTAAGATAAATGAGACGTGTAAACTAATAATGATGAAGAATCGGACGAAGAATTGGAGTTGGAGTCAATTGCCCTCATGGCAAAGAAGTTCAACCGGTTCTTCCGGAAAGGTAATTTTAAGAACAAATCAAAGTTTAGTTCTTCTAACGCCTCCTCTCCTTTGTGTTTCAAATGCAACAAGGCAGGACACATGAAAGCGGATTGTCCTCAAAATAAGCAAAAGGAGAAGTGGAAGGCGCCCAAGTTCGACAAGTCGAAGAAGTACAAGAAAGGGTACAAAAGGGACTTGTCGGGACATTCACCGACTCCAAGGATTCATCTAGTGGAGAGTCGGATGATGAGCAAGTGGAGCAAGCACATATGTGCGTCATGGCTAGAGAGGAGCAAGATAAAGATTCATCATCCGATGATAGCGACAATGAAGGCGATGCGGTAACAATGGATGACCTTAGAAATGCTAATGAGCAAATATGGTCTAAATACACTAAATTAGTGAATAGATATACTAAGGTAAAAGATGATTTAGCTAGCATCTAAACCTCGCCTAAAACTATCGTCAACAACAACGACACCGTTGTTGAAGAGTTGAGAAATGAGATTGTAAATCTCAAATCTCAACTTGAACATGTTCATGTTGAGGAATCGGATGAACATGAGATAGCGGATTTGACTTCTCAGAACTCAACTTTGAGTATCGAGAATGAGAATCTCAAATCTCGTGTTTATGCACTCATATCGCAAGTATCCACTTTGGATGCTTCGATGCATTCTCTCACCGAGAAGTATGAGTGCACATTAGGCCGAATTAACAAATTCAATAAAGGTAAGGACCATTTGGATAATATCCTAAATGACTTACTTCCGGCCAATCACCACATTGGCTTGGGGTATAAGTTTGGAAATTCATCCAAGTCGGCCACTACCTTTGTTAGGCCAACTTCCGATGCTTCTATGAGTGGGAGCAAACACTCTATTGGTAGTTCATCTACTAATGGTGCTTCCTCCTCGTACACACCCTCTTTTGGAAAGAAACCCACTTTGGGTAGACCTCCAAAAAAGGGTCATGCCTATATGTACACAAATACCATGCCACGTAGGAACACACATCATACTCCACATGCTCACATATATGATGATTTTTATGCACCACATCCACGGGCACGTGCACACCATGTGAGACACCCTCACGCACGTGTTCCTCCACATGCATATGTTCACTCACATCATCATATGAATAAATATCATCGTGCAACATTTCATCATGTTCCTTATGTCTATCCACGACATGCATCACGTAGAAATTAACAACGCATGCATGCTCCCAATAGGATTAAGGCTCCCAAAATTTTCACTATTTGGAGCCCGAAGGACACAAGCATGAATGAAAAACAAGTTTATATGAACTCGTATTTTATGAATGTTGTGCATAGTGATAATTATGTGGGGAAGTCTAAGTCCAATTGGACTTGGCTTCCAAAGGTCTAATCTTTTGGACCCAATGACCTTGGGTACCATGATACGATATTTTCTATCTATAGGTACTCAAGAGAAAGAAACGGAGCAACAAATCCAAATTTGGCTCCAAGAATAATTGGATACTCGATAGCGGGTGTTCAAAACACATGACGGGTGACGCTCAATTGCTCTCCGGAGTGGTGCCCATTGCAAATGGGAACCGCGTCGTCTTTGGAGGCAACGAGAGCGGAACCATCATATGTGTTGGCAAAGTGGGTAATCCTTCTAAACCACTTATATGTGATGTTTACCTTGTTAAAGGATTAAACCACAATCTTATTTCAATAAGCCAACTTTGTGACAAATGTTACAAAGTTAGCTCTGCGAAAGGAATGTGAGGGGAATTTGAGAATGAGTCTTTCTCAACTTTTTGTGATGAAGTTGGTATTACACACACCTTTTCATTCCCTCGCGCACCTCCTCAAAATGGTGTTGTTGAGAAAAAGAATAGGACGCTAGTGGAATGCGCTCGCACGATGCTTGATGATAGCCAACTTGGCCATCAATTTTGGGCGGAAGCGGTACATACCGCTTGCTATGTGTTTAATAGAATACTTTTGATGCCCGGCACTAAACAAACTTGTTATGAATTGTTGTTTGGTAGATTGCCTCAAGTTAAACATTTTCGTGTTTTCGGTGCAAAATGTTTTATTAAAAACACGTATGGTAGTTTGGACAAATTCGATCCAATATCCGATGATGGGATATTTGTTGGATATTTCTCCCGTAGCAAAGCCTACCGGATATACAACAAACGAACCTCAACGATCGAGGAATCACTTCATGTCTCATTTAATGAAGGTTTTGTCCCAACTAGAATTACTAATGATGATGACTCCATGGATGTCTTATATGATTCTATTGGTAATTCTAATTCTATTGATTCTATTGAGACTAACCCAACTAATGAATATTTTGAGAATGTTCCTAGTGATCAGGGAATTCTCAAACGGCTTCATACCGTTCGTGACCATCCTCATGAGCAAGTCATTGGCAACATCATTGATGGTGTCAAGACGCGATCTCAAGTCAACTACTTCGCTCATTGTGCCTTTGCCTCCTCGATAGAGCCAAAGAATATTAGCGAAGCATGCGAAGATAGTGCTTGGATTCTTGCCATGGAGGAGGAACTCATTCAATTCGAGAGGAATGAAGTTTGGGAGCTTGTTCCATTGCCTTCGAAGAACCACACCGTTATAGGAACGAAGTGGATTTTCAAGAACAAGACCGACGAAAACCAAATCGTCGTCCGGAACAAAGCTCGGTTGGTTGCTCAAGGCTACCGTCAAGAGGAAGGTATTGATTTCGAAGAATCCTTCGCTCCGGTAGCTAGATTAGAATCTATTAGATTATTATTGTCTTTTGCATGCCATAAAGATTTTAAATTCTTTCAAATGGATGTTAAAAGTGTGTTTTTAAACGGAGATGTTGTTGAGGAAGTTTATGTTTCTCAACCTCCGGGTTTTATAAATGAAAAATTTCCAAATCACGTTTTCAAACTTAAGAAAGCACTTTACGGTTTGAGACAAGCTCCTAGAGCTTGGTATGACCGTTTAAAGAATTTTCTTTTGGATTTGGGGTTTAAAATGGGAGAAGTTGATTCGACATTATTTGTTAAGTATTCGAATAATGATATAATTTTAGTTCAAATTTATGTTGATATCATTTTCGGTGCTACTAACTTCACTCTTTGCGAAGAGTTTTCTAATGTTATGAAGGATCAATTTGAGATGAGCCACATGGGTGAGCTCAAATATTTCTTAGGTCTCCAAATTCGCTAAATGAACGATGCAATCTTCATCCACCAAACGAAGTACACGGTGGAGTTGCTAAAGCGATTTGGAATGGAGAATGCCTCCGGGAAGAAGACTCCAATGAGCACAACTACGCATCTTGATAAGGATACGGGCGGTAAAGATGTAGACATTCGTCTATATCGAGGTATGATAGGTAGTTTATTATATCTCACTGCTAGTAGGCCCGATATTAGGTTTGCCGTATGTGTATGTGCTCGTTATCAGTCTCAACATAAGGAATCTCATTTAGTAGCGGTAAAACGAAATTTCTTTTATTTAAGTTACATACTTGACTTCGGATTACTTTATCCAAAGTCTAGCACATATGAGTTAATCTCATATAGTGACGCAGATTATGCGGGATGCAAATCCGACAGGAAAAGTACTAGTGGCACTTGCCATTTTATAGGAAATTCTCTTGTCTCTTGGTTTTCCAAGAAGCAGAATTCAGTATCACTTTCAACCACCGAGGCGGAATATATTGCCGCCGGTGCTGCGTGTGCTCAGGTTCTTTGGATGAGACACACTCTTAAAGACTTTGGTATAAACTGTGATACTTGCCCTATTATGGTGGACAACCAAAGTGCAATATATCTCTCTAAGAATCCGGTACACCATTCCCGTTCTAAACACATAGATGTCCGTCACCATTTCTTAGATGATCATGTTGCTAAAAAGGACATCATATTAGTGTACGTTGAAACCCAGAAGCAAATCGCCGATATTTTCACGAAACCACTAAAGGAAGATTCCTTTGTGCGGTTGCGTCGAGAATTGGGGATTATGGGTGAATCCGAGATTTAGGATTCATATTTTGTTCAATAATCTTGCATGCTATTCAATTCTTGATATTTGTTCATGCTAGAATTATTGAGATTTTCTGGTTTTTTGGTTGAATTTTCAGAATTTGTGCTCGATTTATTCTTAAACGTCAAATTTAAGATTTTCGATGTTTAATGGGATAGTATAATGATTAATGAGAGAATTTCGATGTTTCGTCCAAGTGCGATTAGGAGAGAACTCAAAATTTCAAATTCTAAAATTTTTGAACTCTGTTAGTCGGTTCATGTTCATTGACCGACCGACTAGATCATCATCTAGTCGGTCAGTGAATGAACTCAGACTGACTAACTCAAGCCCTAAATTTTGGCTTCTGTTACTGTTTGCACTTGGTCGGTTCAAGCTCATTGGCCGACCGACTAGATGGTCATCTAGTCGGGTCAGCGCTTGAACTCTGACCGACTAAGTGCTCGGGGACAGTTGCGTCTTTTGATATTCCAATCGAATTATACACTCTTCTAACCGACTTAATCTCTCATTAGTCGGTTCATTGTCTCTCTCTCAGCCAAAACCCCCCAAGCCCGTTCGTCTTCCTCCCTCCCTCCGCCGTTTTCCGACCAAGCTCCAGCCATCTCCGGCCATCTTGATTTATTCCGGCCGTCGACCTCTCTCCTCCCTAGGTATCTCCTCCCTCTCCTAGTTGTTTAGGGTTCATTCTCAACGTTTAAGGTTAGGTTGTCTTCCATTTCAGTTCGGCTAGCGTTTGCTTTAGGGTTTTCTTTGTCGATCTCATTTGATTGCTCGTGTCTCGTCGTGCTTATGGCGAGAACACGTATTCCGATCGATCCCTCACGTCCATCGCCTATGACCGTCGATTCTCCACCTTCGGACCCCCCGCAACCCAAGCGTCGTTCCAAGACCACCCGACCTTCGTCGTCTTCGCCTCCTCTTAAGAAAAAGAGGACGACGACCGCCAAGCCTAGAGCCCAAACTCAGTCTCAACCCAAGCCAAAACCCAAGCCTAAGAAGCAAACTCTGTCTCCCTCCTCGTTCCGTACACCCACTCCCGGTGCTTCGGATTCCGACACTGAGTACATCCCTGAGACCGAGACCTATAGGGATCCTACTCCTCCACCCCGCTCTAGCACTCGTCCGACGTCTAGCTCACGTCCTTCTAGCACTCGTCAGCCTAAGGGGAAGGCTCCGATGCCGGTTGGCGGTGTCGATATTTTGTTGTGTCGCGATGACCCTATGTGTCTCGCGGCTTACAACCGTATCGAACACTGTCCGCTGCTATTGGAGCACTTCGTACAGTTCTCTGACTTCCCAGGCCTAGCTGATCTTCTTTCGTCTAGCGGTCTTATCGTTTATCTTCGGTATGACCCTAAGGCGAACCCACATCCATACCCTCGCCTTGTCAAGCTTTTCTACGCCAATAGGGTTCGCGGTCAGTACGACGAGACCCATTCGATTGAGACTACTGTCTTGGGGACACCAATAGTCCTCACGGCAGAAATCTTAGGAGATTTGATAGGTGTCTCCTCGTCTGGCCTTCTTCCTTTTGATATTTCAGTCGATGATATTTCTGAGCTTGATCAGGTGATGCTCGCCGAGATCTTTCATGAGATTCCTCCTGCCATGATTGGCGTCCCTTCGAAGTCCTTCAAGCCGAATGCTTGGGTGCTTAACCTTATCTTGAAGTCGTGCCTCCTTCCGAAGTACGGCTCTTCTTCATTGCCATCCCAGCCATTCCTGAAACTCATTTACGCCATCTTCATGGGGAGCGAGATTAACTGGGCTAAGATCATTCTCGATAAGATGGATTCTTTCGAGTGTATCCGAAAGTCCACGAAATCTGCTCACATCCCATATCTGTGCCTGTTGACACTTGTTTTCCGTCACTTCTGTGTCCCTCTGCCCCTGATGATGAGCGTCCCCTCGGTCCCCCTCTGAATGCGACGGCCGTCAAGAAGTCTCTTGCGGCGCTTCGTCATGTTCAGAGGACGACCCCTTCAGCGTCAGCCTCTGCCTCTGCTTCAACTGCTCCTGCTCCCTCTCCTTCTCTTGCTGACCTCGCACGTTCGTTGAAACGTGTGGAGTCTCGTTATGCTCGAACTGAGGAGATTCTTTCTCGTATCGCTTCTCATTTGGGCATTGAGATCCCTCCGTCAGTTTCTGACGACGAGGAGTTGGATGATGATGAGATTCTAGAGCTTGCTCGTGATGCTGCTGCTCGTGCCCCTGAGGGTACTTCTGGTGCTGCTGCTACTTCTGCCGGTGACCCCGAGAGCACACCTGCTGCCACCATTCCTCCGGTGGATGCTTCGTTTGTTGCTGCTCCCGAGACCACTTCTGTCGTGCCAGAGATCTACACTACTGTTGACACTCCTGCCATTCCTGTGACCACTCCCTCTGCAGAGCCTGCTGCTGCTGCAGATCCTCCCGCTGCCTCCTGAGCTTCTCTGAGGACTCTCCTAGTGCACTTTGGATGATAGATCTTGTGAGTGTGAGTTGGGTAGGATATAGGGTGGTTATGATTTTTGATACTTTTGATGTATTTTGATGTATTTTTGGTGTTATGATGCTACATTTGTGATGTATGATCTTTTTTATGTCGGTGTGATACATGTTGTATTTTGTGCTTCGATCGTTGAATCGCTCTTATGTATGTTGGCGATGTATGTTTTTGATGTACTCATGGTTCATATATATATATATACATCGATGTTGACATTTATCTCTTGTGCACATTATATTTTTGCCTCTGATGTTTGATTTCGTCGTTCGACGATAATAACTTGGTTAAATAGAAATTTCTTCTATGAAAACATAGAATTGTTTTCCTTGCACTATATTAACCAAGAATGTTGATATTGGAGAGTATATTCCATAACTCAATCCGTAATATTAATTTGAGTTTTGATGATTTTATTTTTTTTCGATTATCGACCTTGGTATCATTGACACGCTTTGATTTACTTCGTATTTTACTTTGGTGTCATTTGGACTGTGGTCGTATTCTACGACTCCCGTGCTTTTATTTGAAGCCATTGTTGTTGTCGTTGATCTCCTCCCACTCTTTTTGCTAATGCCAAAGGGGGAGAGATATAATAATGACGATGCGCTAAATGATAATTTAAAGCATTTTCCAAGAATCTAATTTGATATGTTAGATTCAGGGGGGGTTAAGATATAAAAATGGATTTCAAATCCTAAATTTCGATAATTGGATTCACATTTTATACTTTACTCGTCTGCTTGATGCTTATGATTATTATTGAATATGGAATTAACATATCATCAATGCAGGGGGAGTAAGTATATTACATTTGAATCATTATTTTTGATTATTATTTATGTTGGTTTGTCATCACCAAAAAGGGGGAGAATGTTGAGTATTGGACTCCCCGGATTTGTTTTTGGATGATGAACAAACATAAATATATCGTGAACTAACTCTTTGTGAGCGCAGTTATTGAGATCGTCGCCAAATTCATATGAACATCTTATGCGACGTCTCGAAACTTCTCAAAACGCGTGATCGTATGCCTAAAGCTTCGTTGAAGCTCAAGGACCATTATTGAAGTCTTGAAGATTCGATTGAAGCTTTTGAAGACGGTTCGTCTTAGTTTATTTAATGTCTTCTAGCTTCATTGTCGTAGAATGTTAAGCCTTGAGTAGGTCTTACGTTTTAACCTTCATAACGCTCATATCTTAGAGCTAGGATCTTAGTAGAAGTCCATACGAACTTTCCCGAAGCTTCGCGCTTCGTTTCGCGACTTCTTGTGCATGTTAGTTGGTTCAAGAAGAAGAACCAATCGACTAGATGGTGATCTAGTCGGTCAGCAAAGCTTCTTGAACCGACTAGTTTGCCTCCTTCAATTCATAGCTCTTTACTGTTAACAGTTAGTCGGTCCAAGTTGACTCACCGACCGACTAGTTAGTGAACTAGTCGGTCAGTGATCCTTCTTAGACCGACTAGTTGAGCTTCTACTGTACATGCCCAGTTACTGTTTATCGTTAGTCGGTCAAAGAACGTTTGTCGACCGACTAGTTGATGAACTAGTCGGTCAACATTTGTTCTTAAACCGACTAAATCAACTTGATGTCAGCTCATTCTATTTCGACTGTTAGTCGGTCAAAGATCATTCACCGACCGACTAGTTGTGAAACTAGTCGGTCGACAAGTCTTCTTAGACCGACTAGTTGTCATCCCTGTACTTCGACCTTTTGGCTATTCAACCATTAGTCGGTCTACGTTGTATCACCGACCGAACTAGTTGATGAACTAGTCGGTCAGTGATTCTTCTTTGACCGACTAGTCTGATTCAGAATAGAGCCGTTGGAGCTTTAATTGAAACGTTTTTCTCTCTCTCTTTCCTCTAACCTATAAATACTTGGAGTGCTGCATTCATTGCACTCAAGGCTGATATTAAGTGAAGTTTAAAGATCAAAAGAGAAGCATTCAATCTCATTCAAAGCTCATTCATTTCCATTCAAGAATCTCTCTCTCACTCTTATTTCAAAGGAGAGATTCATTGATTGTGAGCCTTCCAAGCCAAGAGCTTGATTCTAGGTCACCAACATCCACCTAGGACTCCATTGCTGGTCATCTACTTGGAGCTAGGGTTTGGTGCCTCTTCATCTTCCCCAAAATCCGTTTTGCCCTAAATCGTAAGTTTTACTCAATGTATAGGATTTTGTCGGTAAGAATTTCTATTTCATTTACTTCGATATTGTAAGTGTTTTACTCTCGGTTGTGAGAGTGTGTTTGTGATCCCGGGTTGTGGGAGTCATAATTACTTTGTGTATGATTTGGTCTTGTAGAGGTTTATCTACAAGAATTTCATAGTGCAAATCTAGGGTTAGAGGTTTCTAACTCTAGTATCCGGAGGGGATCCGGGTGTTTGGGACGTAGGATCACCGGGAACAAGTCGGGGAGACTTGGGTGGATCCGAACCCGTTAATTCGTTTGTTTGCGATTGATTTTATTTGTTGTCTATATTTACATTTCCGCATTTCCGCATTGTTGGTTAGAGTTTGCAAGATAATCAGGAATTATCCTCTTAATTATTTTAAAGTACTATTCACCCCCCCTCTAGTACTTGTGCAGTAGCTTCGTAGGGCATTACAATATATATATATATATAATGTTGTTCTATGTTATTTATGAGGTTGTTTTGATATTATAGTAGAGCTTCACTTGTCTATCCCAGCATGTGCGCAGTGGCCTGCATGTTCTGTTTTTTCCTTTCTCTCTTTTCTGCTCTCATCACCCTCACTCTTCAGGATACTTGGAAAAATGAGGAGGAGCACGTCAATGCGTGCCCCAGTAGGAAAACAACTTGGATTTGGAACACTATTTTAAAGTTATCAACCACAAGGCAAGGTAAGATAAATGAGACGTGTAAACTAATAATGTGGCGGAAAGTAAACAGCTAAGTAAGAGATCATACCTGCGGTTTGATGTCGAGAAAAAAAAGGTTAGCACGAATAATAATACAAGTATTCAATCAAACATTATCTAATAAGATGAGAACAAGTGCCAGCGGGAATAACACAGTGTCACAAGAAAAGTAGGTAAAAGGAAGATGGAAGTTTCAAACCTGGGTCGGCCATATGAACATAAAGCGTTCTAATAGGCAGGCTTCTTAAGAAGACTAATACATTATAGAATATTACACATGCATGCATGCACGCACACATTAATTGGGACATATTGGGTCCACCCACGTCAATGGGTCTCACCATAAGTCAAGGCGTTTTATAATCAGTCCAGCAGGTTAACCGCATCTAAACAAGTATTCAATCAGGGTTCTGAGCCCAAAAAAAGGAAGTGTCAAGTTCTGGTTTGAGTCATTGTGTCATGTTATGGTTTCTGCCATTAGTCGAAAAATAACAAACAAATTCGTCGAGTAGATCATTTTAAGGTATTTACTACTATTGCTCTACAAAATGTTCCCACAAGTAAGTCAGCGAAAAAAGTACTAGTATATGATATATAGGAGACTGGGCCCATTACATTTGTTTTTCTCTTGTTCTTCCCTCGAGCAATACATATGTGGGTGTTCAATGCTTAGCTGTACAAGTAATGTGATGTCCAGCTATGTATGGCTCCTTCTTTTGTTCTAGATGAGGTATTTTAGAATGTGTAAGTTAATGAGTTTACACTTTTATCTCTGTAATTTTAATGCCAACAACGCCACCTCCCCCACCAATAAACAGAATAAAACCAACACAAAATCCCAATGTTGGGATTTTAATTTGGGAGGTCATAGATTGACAGGACATCCTCTTTTTAAAGAAGATGAAAGAAAACAAAATGATCGGATCAATTTAATTTGAGTCAATTTTAATGGCATGCCATCATTAACACACATTAACCATCAAGTCTTAAAGGCATGTGTTCACTTGATAATTGGCAAATGATAAACTGTCACAAATAACATACCATTTATAAATAAAAAGTGATTGAAATTTGAAATTTTGTTTAAGTTATAAGTATTATTTTATGTTCATTTGAATGTACCTAGAAATCTAGGTGTACATAGTTTTAGTTTTATTGATATCACATGAATGAAAATATTATTTAGAAAACTGAATATCTATATATTAAAACACAACTTTTTTTGAATTCTAGGGGCTGACTAGGACAAGATAAAGAGTGGTTGAGATTTGATCTTGGGGAATGGAAGGTTGAGATGAGTTTTGAGAAAGTTTTGATGGAAATCCATTTACTAAATATTTTGAAATTTGTATCAAATCCAAAAATTAACCCATCTCCATTCGCCCACTCGCGCACTTAATGCTCAACCCGTAGAAAATCGAAAAATCTGGGGCACACTGCACACTTAATGCTATGTATAAAGGTTAAAACATTTCCCTAATTACTGACAGTGCTCTTATGAGTTGTCATCCGCTCACTTATGAGTTGTGGTGCACATTTTGATGTATCTCATTTTCCCTAAATATAAACAAAAAAATTATGAGATACATGGGGGTCTGATGACTCTGATTGATTGCCATTATCTTAACAACAAATTATCTTCATTACGATAATGGCAATAATTTAAGATTATGGCAAAAAATGAGATAATGGCAATAATTTGCGGAACAACAAATTAAGATAATGGCAATAAATAAAAAAATATGAGACACAACATCAAAATGTAACAACAAATTATCTTCATTTTCCTAAATATAGACAAAAAAAATAATTGTGTGCCGAAGGCGCCCGTTAAATTTTTTTACGCTAATTTGTTGTTCCGTTCCGCTAATTTTTTTACCGCTAATTTGTTATTTCGCGCCGAATTTGTTGTTCTACTCTAATTTGTTGTTCCGCGCCTAGCATCTTTTTACGATAATTTGTTGTTCCGTCCGGCTAAATTTTTTACACTAATTTGTTGTTCCACGCCAAATTTGTTGTTCTACGCTAATTTGTTGTTCCGTGTCGAGTGCTGAAGGGGTCGGACGGGGAAGGCGCCCGGGCGCAAATTTTTTTACGCTAATTTGTTGTACCACGCCGAATTTGTTGTTATACGCTAATTTGTTGTTCCGTGCCAAAGGCGCTCGCGCCGAATTTGTTGTTCCATGTCGAAGACGCTTTCGTCGAATTTGTTGTTCTGCGCCAAAGACGCCCACGCCGAAGGCGCCCGCTAAATTGTTGTTTTGTTGTTCCGCTAATTTGTTATTACACGTCGAAGGCGCCAATTAAATTTTTTAACGCGAATTTGTTGTTCCACGTCGAATTTATTGTTCTACGCTAATTTGTTGTGCCGCGCCGAAGGCACCTACGCCGAATTTACTATTTCGTGTCGAAGGTGCATGTATTGAATTTGTTGTTCCGCACCGAAGGCACCCGTGCTGCTAAATTTAACATTAATTTGTTATTTTTTTTAAATTTTGGCCGAGGAAATAATTTTTTGGGGGACAAATATTTCACGGGGTAAACTCTTAAATGAACCGTGCCCACTGGCACGGGTTATAACTAGTTTACATGCATAGAATGTATATTTCAAATTAGAGTCATAGTTACTAGTTATATAGTATGCGACGATTGCTACGCTCTGGATGGCACGTGTTTATGTAAAATGCATATTCTAGATGGCAATGCATGAAAAAAATATCTGAATGATAAATAAAAATTATCTATCAAATTTCAATTCATACTACATATTGGAAATATGACTAACGCAGAGTTAGATATAGATGGTTACATTTTGAATAAAATATGTTGATATTTTAAATTTAGTCTGTTTAGTATGAAAATCATCCTACGAATTTGTATGAATTTTCAGTTTTCAATTTGCATTCGCAGTCTGTTCTATTTTCATTATCAATTCGCAGTCTGTTCTATTTTCATTATTAAACATTCGTAGCAGTATGTTTAGCATGAAAATTTAGTCTGTCAATTTTCATTCGATGATCTATGCTACTAAAGCACTGTTCAAACAGTGAACAGTAAGTGCTTTTCTTTTCTTAGATTAATTTTCATTCGCTTCCTTCATATATGATTCTAGAGCTAATTTCCACAAATATACGAACTGAAAACCCAACTGAACTGGAAGTGTTTGGTGTAGACCCATCTTGAGGGTAGATGCAAAAAGGGATATTTGACTGACTATTTTTCAACAGATGGTGCAGATAAATGAAAGTTGGATGATACTTAGATAAAGAGTCAGTAGCTATCTATATGGAGCAACAGATTCACGAGAAGAGGATAATGAAGAATATGTGGGTGTTACTTGAGACTTGATATGTCTGAAGCCTTAAATGCTCCAGTAACACCCAAATGTTCTTTAAGTAGCTTTTCTATAAGCAATCATGATATTATCTTCTTTTTAACCATCCACTTGCAGTCATACCGTAACAGTAGTTGATGGCACCACGTCTATTATTGTAGGCATTGGCTTAGTTAATTTCACTTTTTCATTATCATTAACATCTGTTTTATATATGCCTAAATTTCTATTTAATCTGTTTTCTATGAGTCAATTGACATGCTCTTTAATCTGTTATGTAACATTCTTTCCCAATCATTGTGGTTTCCATACCATGTGAACAAAAAAATGATTGGCACAGGGTATGAAACTAGATGTCTTTATCCCTTGGATGTAAAACTAGATTAGCAACTTATTTTGGCATTACTTTCTCTTTCATCGTGAGCTATAGATCAACAATGTCTTCAACATTTGAAACTCTTGCATCCTGAGTTTGATAGTTTGATAGTTTTTCCCCTCTAGAATATGAGTCTTATCAATTAAAATAACATCGAGTGTCTTACCAACCTTAAGTCAATAAGTTTACTCGATAACCTTTTAAGCTGGTCTATTTAGATGCATAGAGATCTTATTGTGTTGAGTTTAAATTTTATTTTAGATATTTAATCACATTTATGGATGATTTTTCACATTTAACTTAGAATTTATTTAATGAAAACAGATCTAAAACGTTTGCAATTTTTAAAGTTTTTATACTGAAATAAAGAATCAATTTGGTATTCCTCTTAAAATTTTATGATATGATTATGCAAAAGAGTATTTTAGGCATCAGTGTGCATCCTTCATGTCGGAATTAGGAATTATTTTTTAATCTTCTTATACACACACATCCCAATAAAATAAGGAAAAAACATAGAAACAAATATTTATTAGAAGTTACACGAAAACATATGTTACATGTTAATGTTCCCAAATTTTTTTGAACTTAAGCTATTTTAACAGCTTGTTATCTTATTAGCCCTATGTCGTCTTTTGTACTTAATGGTAAAATTCCTTACCACTTGTTTCCTGAAGTTAAGACGTCTTCTTTATCGCCTAAAACTTCTAGCTGTATTTGTCTTGTATATAATTATGTTCTTAACGATTCTAAACTTGATCCATGCTTTTTAAAGTGCGTTTTAGGATACTATTGCATACACATGTTATAAATATTACTGCCCTACAACCAAAAAAAGTCTTTTATTTGCTGATGTTAAATTCTTTAAATCTTAATCATACTTTTATCAAATTGAAAGATGCTGAACAAACAATAAACTAGGACATTGATGATGATTTTTTAACTTTATTTATTAACATCAAGAAAATCTAAGATTATGCAGGTATATCAATAGCAGAAAATGATTAAAACTCATAATAGCATACTAATCTAGTCTCAGCTCCCAGTACATCTGCCTCCTCACCTCAATACCATGTGCCATCTTTCTCCTTGGATCCTCCTTATAAAATCTCCATAAGTGACGATGAGTTGGATTCCGATTCGAATATCGTGATTGCTCATAGAAAAGCTACTTGTTCTTACACAGCTTATCTTCATTATAAATATGTATCGTATGGCTATATTTCTCCATCATATATAGTTTTTCTCGCTTCCATTGATTATCACCAAACATTATCACATCTAGGTTGACATAATGTAATAATAAACGAAATGAATGTGCGTGAGCTTAATGATCTTATACCAACTTCACCAGACAATGAAGTTGGTTGTGATATGTATATAATGTGAAGTTGAATCCTTATGGTTTTTTTTATCATTAAAGACCAGATTTATTGCTAATAGTTATTCCTAAATATATGACATAGACTACCACTAGATGTTATCTTTAGTTGCGAAGATGTCATTGGTCTGTTTGATGATCTTGCTGACTGCCACATATCACTGGCCGCTACATCCATCAGATATCAAGAATGTCTTCATGAATGGCATTCTTTAAAAAGGTGTGCAAATTAAAGTTGTTGTATGGCTTGAAACGGTCACTAAGATATTTGTTGGGTGCTTTGTTACTCTGGTGAGTCTGAAAAGGTGTGCAAATTAAAGTTGTTGTATAGTTTGGAACAGTCACCAAGAGTGTCAATGTGTGCTTTGCATATTCTATAAACTGCTTTGGTCTTAAACGGTATCAAAGTGATCACTTTATTTTCCATCAGACCCTGTTGTTGACATTATGATCAAGGGATAATGCGTTTGGGATTCAAATATTGAAAAAGTTTATGTAGAAAGAGTTTCAGATAAGGAGCCTTAAACTATTTCATTAGGATAAAGGTTACATACTCGAAAAAGGTATCTAGTTATCCCATCATAAGTATGTTTTAGGAATGTTATCGGATACATGTTGGGTTATAAGCATACCACCTCAAATATGGATTCAAACTCCAAACTAGTAGTGAAACAAGGGAAGTTATTGCGTGATCACAGGTGATATATGAGATTGATTAGGAGACTAAACTACTTTACTATGGCACGTCTTGATATTGCTTTTCAAGTAAATACTAAGTCAATTCATGTCTCATCTGAGGATTACATATTGGAATGCGATGATACGAGTTTTAAGATGCTTAACGAATTCTGTAGAAATCTTTTATTCTCTGATTATGGATATTGTAAGGTTATGATTTTCTCGGATGCAGATTGGGCTATTTCGTCCTTTGATAAGCGAGATCAACAACTAGTTACTGTGTTTTCATAAGAGGCAATTTAGTATCTTAAACAAGTAAAAAGCAACCAGTTGTTTCTTGATCCAGTGCAAATCATAGTACAAATCATAGTACAGAAACACGACCAACACTACATATAAGTTATGGATTCAACAGTTTGTAGGACCCAAGAAGGTGTCATGCACAGAAACAATGATCTTTTGTTTCTCGATTTGATAGAAAGGATATCTTTAAGAATTCTTTACATATTCCACAAACTTACACATGATGGATCATGCCTCTAGTTTATCTAGATTGTGCCTTTTCACGAATGCAGTACAAACTTATGTTTTAACAAACTTAAAATTAGATTTCCTACCTTTCCATATCTCATATGGAGTGGTAGGCATGGTCATAGACTGAAACAAATTATGTATGTGCACTTTCATTTCTAGGGCATGCCTCAGAACGAAAAAGGTAACTCAGTATTACTCATCAAGCATTTAGGTACTTACCAAGCATTTCAGAAAAGAAAACATGAGCTATATGTGTAACAAGATGTGCATAAATGACATCCATACCCTAGCTTGAGGGGGAATGTTAAGATGTAATATACTTGACATTAAAGGGTCTGATGTAAAAAGGTTATGGGCACTTTTATGTAAAGTTACTACTATTTTATCTATAAATAAGAGAACCCAGGGAGTGAAACTTCATCAAACACGTCCTAACATTTCCCAAATTAGATATCTGATTTCCACATCACCATTTCATACCTCGCTTCTGCATTTCTCTAGGCCAAGCTATTTTATCTCATTCCAATATTAAGGTTAACTATTGGATGATGGCAGATACTTCAATCAACCTTTAGTGTTTCGTTTCTTCATGATATGAGTGCATCCTCACCTTCTAGAATCTTTTTGTACTGCCATAACATATATTAAGAAGAAATATCACATGGTTTGCCAAGTGCAAGTTTCAAATTCAAAACTTTTCCATTTCGTCTAAGGACCGGTTGGTAGATTTCTTTGCAATAACTTAAGACTATTCCTTGGTTTCATTATTTTCTATCCAAACTTTCGGTCCTTGATCTACTACGAATTTGAGTGGGATGTTAGATATAGAAATAGCATGTACATTGTATATATCATTTCTTTGCCTCAAAGTCCCTCTTCTATTTGTCTCCAAGTCCCTCTTGTCCTGGTTGCTAAGATTATTTTTGTGTGTGTGAGCGTGTGAAGATTATTTTTGTGTGTGTGAGCGTGTGGTAATTACCATTGGTCAAAGCGATATACAATTTTTCTCAAATCCTAATTAACAGTCTTATTTTGGAAAGGGTTCGTACATACCTTTTAGATGCAATATGACCAATTTTTTAAAATCATGGGCCCCACAAAGTATGAGGTCAGCATGTACTTTGCAAAAACCTTTCAATTCACATGGTGCGGCATGTCATCCTTTTTTTAAACAGAATTAGTTCAAATGGATCTACTTACTTTTTTCATCTGTTTGTCAGTTATAGCAAGCTACAACCAGCCCCAGACTTGAGAGCTCGAGTTATATATTGGATAAGATGAACACAATTTGCAATAACTTAAATAAACCAATATTTGACTTTCTAGTTACACATTGGCATCCAAGTTATGACTGTAGCACATAAAATTAGACAACAAACCCGAGGTAAAACATCAACCTTGTAGCACATAAAATTAGACAACAAACCCGAGGTAAAACATCAACCATGGCAAGCAGTTTACTTACTGAGCAAGATGAATTTGCCCATTTAGATATGCATGAACACTGAAAAGAATGGTCACAAGTGGTTGCAATAATCCCGCTGATGTCTTGGTCCAATCTCTCTGGGCCATTGAATTAAAAAAAAATTTGGTCAGATTCATGATGACACTCAAGCAAAAAGAAAATGACAATAATGAACTGAAGAACTTGCAATAGAACTTAGGCGTGCGCATCAAATAAGGCATGCACAAAGTTTTCTCATGTCATTAAGACACACACTAACATGCCAAACACAATAATACATAAGCGTTACACAGCAAATGAGGAATTGCATGCATAAATACTATGCACACTTGTACATGCACAACAAACACATAGAAGTCGCATAATACTGCACATAAGTTTGCAACATACATGTATGAAAAACCAAAGATTTTTGTGGACTAGGCAGTGACAATTACAAAAAGATTATTTTTTTTATTATATAAACATAAATCATTGAACTGATCGTGATGAATATATTCATTTCAACAAATAAATTGAAATAATCGTACATTTTATTTACCCTACATGTCGGGATGTTCAGCAGTAAATTGAGCCCCTCTCCACCATAGAATAAGTACACATAAGTACGATGAAAAGGAAGAGTTGCAATAGAGGTGCTAGAGATGATAGAGTTAGAGAAAGCATGGCACTAGTACTTATATTGTATATAATAAAACTATTTGTGACAGCTTGGATTACTAGTATGAGTCAACTAACAACCCTTGTAAAAGGGTCATTTGGAATTAACTTGAAGCATGATACAGGAGCTAAGTGGCTAAAGATATCATGGATTGGTGCAAGTAGGAAAAAGCATAATTCATTTTTAACTATAAAAGTATTGGCACGGAATATAAAGTCCAAAAAATTAACCGCATTGTAGGATCCATATTTCTCTGAC